>OY759268.1:48756992-49104492 GCA_963662155.1 Lamellibrachia columna | reverse complement strand
GCGCTTGGATAAACTCTTTACCATTTCATGGCAACATAAAATGTTTTAGAAAAATGTTTGATGTGTCAATGGGCTCAACTTTCGGTTGGTTTATTTAGCGTAACAACTAAAGTGTGCAATGTTGGAGGCATTTAATATATGTTAAGAGGTTGCCAAACGAGATCAAATATTACTTATGGATAAGGCTAGGTATAGATATAGAGTTTCCTTAATCATTCCAATCGAATGCGATAATGTTTGGAAAAACTCCCGTTTTCTTGCAGCACCCACGACAAGCTGTTAAATTGGGCCACAGAAGGGGACACATCCGCCAAGTAGCTCCTGTCGATATTTGAGGCGGTAGTATAGGCTGGGTAAATGCGACGTGACAAACTCATCCAGTGACATGGGGGCAGCAAGAAGACTGCTGACAGTTTTCAACAACATTCAACAACATGCTACATGATAATTACCTCTAAAAATCATTCGCATTCGTTCGAAATGAATAAGAAAACTCTGACCGTAACCCTATCCTTATCCTTAACCATTAACTACGCAAATTCTACGGCAATCGTTTAAGGCCTAGTGATTTGCATAACTTAATTTGTGGGCGAATTACACAGAACGAAGGTTGAGCACATTAACATTACAATATATATATATATATATATATATATATATATATATATATATATATATATATATATATATATATATATACCACACATCTTTCCGCCGTATTAAAAAATTCACAAGCATACATTTCGTGTGCAGCTCGTTGCCCCGTTGACTCCCAGTGTATTTGTGATGATGATGAAATGGAGACACGCTCATGCAGACTTTTTTTATCTGTTTGTATAAATACACCAAATACTTGGTAGGTTGGTAATGGGCAATACCATTTTATTCAAATCCAAAATGGTATGCCGCTGTGCACACAATAATAATGATAAAATCTGCCACAAATTGTGCATAGCCTGGTACATTACTGATTAAGCTGGTACGTATGACCAATCAGTAAACAAAACCAGATAAAATTTTAACATTAGTGATATTTTCTAATGTAGCTAGCAAGAGCCAAAAACAGTTTTTACCATAAACCCTTGCTGCTCTTATACAAAGCGACAGCAAAAAAAATGGAAAATATACCTATGTGCAGACAAGCATACATAATTATACGTATATGGAGCTAGTTAATGTATTTACAATGATATACACACAATTGGGGGAATAAACCCCCCCGGTCCCACCTATATGCAGGTGGTGGCCCAAACCCCAGCTTGAAAGAGCTAAAACTGAAGGAAATACTTAGTAGGTTGTGTTAATCCTAACTTCAATAATCAGAGCATTTAAGCAAATGTTTGTCAAATTTCATAAAAGGTCAGAAGCAATCTTATGTGATTTTGTGTAATAACAATGACAGTGCTAATGCGATAACTATTGCATGTCATCAGTACATTTAGTTTGCACAACTTTCATACAACTGGCTTTTATAGCATATAACTTAGTAATTATATAAACCCACGCTAATATTGGCATTACACATAAACAATTCAATTAGTTCGCCTTTGTAGTATAGTAACAAGTCCTGAGCTCAAATAGGGGCTTTGCTGCTTGTTAATATACTACTGGCCTTGCACACAAAGCATTGGCGTTCTATAACAGCCATGGTCGCAGCGAGCATTTCGCAGTGTTGATATCACATCCATACTCTGACAACTTCTCCAAAAGTGTATAAAAGTAGCTTCTGGTTACAATATCCAGGAAGGTGACGATTTTTATGATCGATTTGTTTCTAGGCCAGTACCATTACATTCCATCTCTGGCTGTTTTCTTGTTGGCTGGGACGACCACATGTTCCACCAATCAACATACGTAGTTTTTGTTGGAATTGTTTTCTGAATAGGCAGTATATGAAAAAGTTGAGCGATGAATTTATCATTACAAACAAGTTGCTCATCTTGAAATATATTGTGTATGGTGTACACGTTGGCGGCGGCACATATCCAATAACGTAGTGCAATAAATGGTTGATGGACGCCGGGGTCTGGCATACAACGAATGCAGTGATTATGACAATCATGACGAGGGTGATGTTGTTTTCATCATTGTTTGACTGTGACGTCATTGTGCTTCTCCGGATTTGAGCTACTTTCAAGCCACGCATTAGACGGAGATTGAAGTATATTATGATGGCCAACGGCAAAAGGAAAACAAACAGAACATAACAAACATTTAAATAGAGGATGTTGTACAGGTATATAGATGCGATCCCCACATTATCTGGTTCCTCTAGCCATAATGTCATATTGTTTTGGTCAACTATCGTCACATTACGCATTTCAAAGCGGAACTCAAAACAGCGCGGGATATTGTAAACACACACAGCGCCTGCCATGATCAGGATTTCCAGCCGAACGTTGTACTTTGTGCAGAGCCGGGGCGCGTCCATGGGGCGACACACTGCGATGTATCGATTGCCTGCAACAATCACTATCATCCAGACAGTCCACATATTGGTGATGTGTCCTAATGGCCATACGTACGTTTGAAGCGCTTCAATACATTGTAAAGACAGGTTGTAGTAACCTGATATGATATAGTATGCATCATTACATACAACTATTGCAAGAAACAAATTGTCCGTAAGTGCAAGAGCCTCAAGAAGGTACGTGCCCACATTATCGCCAGTGGACTTGTGTAGTACAACAAGTGAGAGCGTATTTCCTATAAGACCAATTGCACACACGATGCAATCAATGATAAAGAAAACGGCTACGCATGACATAAGCGATGACATGTCTTGACATTTATATCACTTCGCAGTTATGAACAAACAGCTGTCACACGGATGATAGTGATGACCGCGATGTTGTGCCTTATTGTCACTTGTACCCTTTGTATTTGTACAGTATTGTTATGATACACGTGTTGTACAGGAATAGGTAATGCATTACGATGTGTCTTTTTTACACAACACCAGCACATTTGTTATGGCACAGTTCTAGTTGCAAAGTGTTCTTCAGTGTCACAATTGTTCCTCCCTATCGTCGTAGTCACTGTTCTTTCTCTCTACTTACATTCCACTCCAGTCGTTGCTGTAGGTAACACTCATCATTCACCGCCAGGTGCGGTGTTTCTTAGCAGTAAATAAGAACTTCCTTTTGGCGATGCCTTGCTATGCCGACAGTTGTTTTGTTTAAATGGCTTCGTGTCCAGTGTTTTTCCGTCATTCGGAAATCACGCTCGCCATGAACTTTGTAAATTGTAATTTAAACACTGGTTGTGTTTGGAGCTTGCACTTAACTACCTGCAAAAGAGACAAACACAGGCATATCAATAAGACAATCAACAAGTCAGTGTTTTTGGTGCTTCAATACATGTGGTCAGGAAGGGAATATGACATCATGTTCGGGGAAGGTATTATTATGCATTTAGGTACTGATGATGTGCAGAAACCCAGGCAACCACCAGTTGGACACTGGAAACGAATTTTTAAAGCTATTTTGGATGTCTATCAATAAATTATTGACCAAATTATTGACCGGGTAACACAAAAAAGGTAGGTTAACGTTTTTGAGAAGGGGGTTAACATTATTGAATAAGGGGTGGTCACGATTTTGAAAATGGTTTTCACATTTTTGGAAAGGTGGTTCACGAAATGAGGGATTACGTGAACCCCGTGAACACCCTCCTGGTTACATGCCTGGTAATACGACGCGTGAGTAACAACATTGCACTAAGCACTTGGTTTGTCGTAAACATCACACATAGGGTTGCGAACATTTGTACGTAATAACTATTAATTACCCGTCGAAATTACAACGTTAAATTGGTGGTAAGTATATTCGTGTTTTCAACTATTGTTCCAAATTACGCAAAGCATCCACTTCCGTCTGTGTGTGTAGCGCCCTATGTCACATAACAACTTTGCTGTTTGGCAACATGATAACTGGACGGAAGCCCAAAGAAAGATGTAGGCGATCGTACAGTTACGTTTCTTATTTAACGATAAAAACGATCACCCTCAGCTGTTTTCCTCATATATATATATATATATATATATATATATATATATATATATATATATATATATATATATATATATATATATATATATATATATATATATATATATATACTCTTTTGTCATATACAACAAAACTACATTTCCATTATTATTCTTCACGAACAACCAAGTTATCCCGTCCGGAGAATTTTTCACTTTTGGTGGTAAATATAACAAGCAATGCTAGAAAAACAAAACAAAAAACAAATATAATGATATTAGGAATCGCTAGCACACTTATATAGAAATGATATGTTGAACAACAAGACAGGGACAACACGGTGATAGTTTCTAATGGTGACATTTTTGAAGTGGCAAGATCAGAGGAATTGTGTTCATTAGTTGTAGCCTTTCAACTGATGGATACCAGAACATAAACATTTAGAATAATGTTGGATACTAGAACATAAACATTTAGAATAATGTTGGATACAAGAACATAAACATTTAGAATAATGTTGGATACTAGAACATAAACATTTAGAATAATGTTGGATACTAGAACATAAACATTTAGAATAATGTTGGATACTAGAACAAAAATATTAATGCCTCGGCTGAGCTGTAGGTTTCAAGATACTGTTACATTTCCTATTGGTGGCCATGGCAATGTTTTGCATAATTATAAGAAAACGTGACCATCAAAAATTCTAAAAATTTTTACTAACCGCTGTCATCCTGAAATGCTGGTAGAGTTTTTTCAATATTAGACATATCTAACTCTTGTAATATGCCTGTATGTGCAATACCCCTCAATGTTTACCAATATCGGCACGGATTACGACGCACACGTGTCTAGTGGCAAGAAAAGTAAGAAATATCCTTCCGCATATTAAAATCATTTAAATATCCACCATTTCACTCTCAACAGCATCCGCCAGCAAACCTAATAATATCCCTGCACAAATGCACTTATGTCAGGTCGTATGAATTTTTTAAAACATCCTATATCCAAACTTACTATGCCCTACATTCGTAACAAACCAGGAAGTTTAAATGAGGCATGACCACTATATTTATCATCACAGCTGCCCAGACACGCGAATTTAGCTGAGCTGCATACATGGTCACGACTAATTCAGCCCACAATGCTTTGCGCAGCTTCTCTCCAGAAAACAGCGTAAACATGGCGTCCACCGGCATCGATGCGGACGAACAACCGCTATTATTTGTTTTATTCACGTGAAGGCGTCGACGCGTGGCAGCAGCGGGATGCAGGCATGTATTGGAACGAAGCTGGATCCGAAGAAGGGAGGGAAGGGTAATATGTGGTACGCTGTTGCGTGAATTGGAAATGGAGGACCCGGAGATGCACCGCCATTTTGTTGTCATATGATTGCGGTACGTGTTATTATTGGCTAGATTACTTTCGCAGCTGAGTTCATAGATGATGTGCCCGCATACGAGAGAATCGAGCTTATGCGAGACGAGAGTTGAAAATATCAAACACGACATTTAATCTTTCCGCCGGCTCGCAAGGCCAAAGTCTTAGCTAGATCATCCGCACTAGATTATCCGCACTAGATCATCCGCACTAGATCACAGGCAATAGATCACCCGCGGTAGATCACCCGCAGTAGATCACCCGCAGTAGATCACCCGCACTAGATCACCCGCAGTCACCCGCACTAGATCACCCGCAGTAGATCACCCGCACAAGATCACCCGCAGTAGATCACCCGCAGTAGATCACCCGCAATAGATCACCCGCACTAGATCATCCGCAGTAGATAACCCGCACTAGATCACCCGCAGTAGATCACCCGCACTAGATCACCCACACTAGATTACCCTCACTAGATTACCCGCACTAGATCACCCGCACTAGATCACCCACACTAGATTACCCGCACTAGATCATCCGCACTAGATCTCCCGCAATAGATCACCCGCATTATATCACCCGCAGTAGATCACCCGCACTAGATCACCCGCAGTAGATCACCCGCACAAGATCACCCGCAGTAGATCACCCGCAATAGATCACCCGCAGTAGATCACCCGCAATAGATCACCCGCACTAGATCACCCGCAGTAGATCACCCGCACTAGATCACCCGCAGTAGATCATCCGCACAAGATCACCGCATTCGAGAAGATAATAAAATAATAATTAATTAATAAAACAACTCGTGCTGAGGGAATTTCAAAAAATACCGAAGGAAGTAAAATGCCAACTTAATAAGGGTCTAACTCCACAATTTATCTTGTAATGAAAAGAGGGAATACTTTGAAAAAAAGAATAATCTATTTCATCTCTTTAGCTGCAAGACTGGCAGCTGAGAAACAGTCGACACAAGACAGGTTTGGACGCTTAATCGGTACGAATGACGTAGTTTATGCCGTATGGTCAGATTCATGAACTTTCCATAATGGGTGACTTTTCGCAAGTTTGAAGATTAACTAGCGACATTATCAGTTTCATCTCATTAGCGGCATGACTAGAAACTGTGGGAAAGTCGACATAATTCATTCCACGCAAAATAATGACATACCTGAATGGCTATTACAACTGGCGACACCAACTTTGTATCGACCTGCAGCTGAGCTCGATTAGTTGCTGGGAGTGACTTACACTCGGCGCACACAAACGCTGGCAGAACATATGTGCATACGCGATTTGTATTCACATTCTACTTTCGCGTTTGAATATGAGAACGCATCGCCTTGCACTACGAAGTATACGTCGAGTGTTGACCCTCTCGGCGCCGACCTGATCTGCAATGGCCGAGTCCATTTGACATATTTTGGGGTGTTCAGGTTCTTGCGGCAACAACGTCTGTGCGGATGCTGTAGTGATTCATCCCAATACTGGCTTAATGTTGTCAGTCATCGGCAAAGCCTATCAGAATAAATATGGGTTTACTGTTACATGCTCACAATTGTAATAAGGTATATATTGCTAAACAAACTCACGGCAGATACAATTAATAACTGGCCGCGTTGCAAAACATACAAGATCAGCGGTCTGTTTTGTTAGTTTCCGTCTGATGTTGCATTCCAGGCAATCATCTGACGAAAGGTGCAGCTGTTAACGAGTGAAGCTTATAATCGACGAGTACAATCAGTGGCATAAATTACGAAAGTGCAATTGAAGGACAATTATGTTCTGACTCGTCTGGTCATAATATATTTTTAATTAGAAATGGGCAAATTGTAATTGGATTATATATATATATATATATATATATATATATATATATATATATATATATATATATATATATATATATACTTTAATCCAACTGCGCAGCATAGGCATCCAGGGCACTGCTTTTCAACTGCTGGAGTCACACATGTCGAACAGAAATCAGAGAGTATACATTGATGACCACAACTCCCGGGGAACACTGATTGAATATGGAATCCCACAAGGGAATGTGTTAGGCACAATTCGGTTCTACGTTTACAATTTTCCTTTGGGGGTCATCTTCGGGAAACATAACCTACAATACCATTTATATCCAGATGACTCTCAGCTCTACGGTGACGTCACCGGACCGCAGGATGGAAAAGCTTCGGATGCAGTCTTTCGCATCGAACAATGAATCAAATAATGACTCACCACAATCTCCGGCTAAACGACACTAAGACTGAGGTTACTGTCATCGAAGCACCAAACCGGAAACACAACACATCCCATGTGTTAACGTGTGCGGAAGCAAAGTTATCCATCACCGACGATCCGTAACATCCGAATTTAGTATTCGTATGAAAAGTCTGAATGTTTCGTACTAGTATCGAGTATAGCTGCGCGTACTGACGGGCCGCGCCAACAGGCACCGAGTGGGGCCGAGTTATTAACTATCCTAAGAATGATACGTACACAACATCAAAGGTTCCCGTCTTGTATTAGACATGTGAACCTTGAATATATGTTAGGAAGGCTTCTTAGTTTGTTTGCGTTTTCTTTCTTGCGTTTCCTGTAATCATTTGTGAAATTCGTTTTCTTGGAAATGGCGTCAGTATGTTGTAGTTTTTAGGTAGTACGAAATAAACTGGTATCCATTTCTATATGTGAACAAACTCATACAGGGAGGTCGTATTGAAGAAGGTGACCAACATGTATGTATATATGCATGTATGTATGTATGTATGTATGTATGTATGTATGTATGTATGTATGTATGTATGTATGTATGTATGTATGTATGTGTGTGTGCATGTATGTTTGTATGTATGTATGTACGCATGTATCTATGTATGTAAGTATGTATGTATATATATATATATATATGTATATATATATATATATATATATATATATATATATATATATATATATATATATATATATATATATATATATTTAGAAACAGAACAAGGTGACTGGCAGGAGTGATTAATATTTGGGACAACTGGGTGGCAGTAAGTGACTTGGAGCAGCTCAGCCCAGACATCTGGATGGGAGCAACTACACCGAAGCACTATCTGGGGTGGGGGAGAAAGTGGACGGAGGAAAAAGCGGTTGTGTGATTTGAAAGAAAGTTGTATGGGAGAAAGATGTTAGGAGAAAGTGGCTTGAGGGACAGTGGCTTGGGAGAAAGCGGGTGTGTAAAAAACGAATGGAAAGAAAGTAGAAGGGGCGAAAATGGTTGTGAGCAAGAGGTGGACGACAGGGCTTCACATGATCATCTATTTGCCCGACCTCACTGATTGTTTACCCTGAAGCCGTTGATGATGAATACTTAAAGGAATAAAAACAAATAATACTTGGAATCATATTATTTTACATCTTGTTATTAACCTGGGAGCCTGGGGGGCTGAAGAGCTGGAAGATTGGGGGCATGGGGACTTGGGAGTATGGATGTCTGGGAACCTGGGGGAATGGGGACATGGAGTCCAGAAGCCTGGGGACGTGGGAACCTGGCCTCTCCAATAGGTGGAGTGTGTGTGTGTGTGTGTGTGTGTTTGTGTGTGTTTGTGTGTGTTTGTGTGTGTGTGTGTGTGTGTGTGTGTGTGTGTGTGTGTGTGTGTGTGTGTGTGTGTGTGTGTGTGTGTGTGTGTGTGTGTGTGTGTGTGTGTGTGTGTGTGTGTGTGTGTGTGTGTGTGTGTGTGTGTGTGTGTGTGTGTGTGTGTGTGTGTGTGTGTGTGTGTGTGTGTGTGTGTGTGTGCGTGGGGGTTATCGGGTATACGAGCTCCCCCCTCTGAATGTCCCCAATGTTTGGTATAATACATGAGCACATATTATCGGGGAATGGGAACTAATTTCACCCACGCCCACAATTGTAATGCACAGCTGGGCAGGAAAATCTTGATGTGAGCATCATACATTGGATTATAGCAACTGGACATGACAAATTGACGGAAGGAATTGGGCGAAACATAAGAAATCGGCACTGCCATTTATATAATGTGGTAAATATCGTGATTGAGTTTGTTAATATGCAGATAAAGACGCCAGCTGTGCGCGCACATTATTTAACTACACCGTATACTCACGGTTTTTGTGTAAGTTCTTTACTGACGAACGTGATTTAAGGAAGTGCCAAATAAGTTACCTCTGGCGTGTCAGTTCTTCTTGGAAATTGCGCATCAAGTTACAACGCACAGGAGAACAACTCTGTCATAGACAATACACATCGCAGTTGGTTATTACGTGAAGGTAGAAGCAACGATAAGTAAACTTCTGCACTTAACTACAGAGGTAAACGGCGACCAAAACAGCTCAACTCCTCTCTGTGTTAGAGATTGGTGCTGTGCAAAATAAAAAAGACAGCGACACGTTCACTGCACATACACACACACACGCACACACACACACACACACACACACACACACACACACACAAAAACACACACACACACACACAGTTGGACCGACGTGGTGACGCTGCTGGACTTGCGTGGAGACACATTTGGGCAGACGTGGCGACACAATAGGACAGACGTGGTGAAATATTTGGGCAGGCGTATTGACACATTTGGACAAATGTGGTGACAAAGTTAGGAAGAAGTTGGTATAGAGTTGGGTTGATGTGGTGACGCAGTTGGACAGACATTGCGACACATTAGGATATACTTGGTGAGGCTGCTGGGCAGAAGTGATGCCACATTTTGGCAGACATGTTGTTTCCGTTGAGCAGACATAGTGACACAGTTGGATAGACGTATTGTCATAGTCGGTTAGACGTGGCGACACAGCAGGGGAAACGTGGTGACACATTTGGGTATACAGCTGATGATACAACTGGACATATGTGGTGACACAGTGCGACAGACGTGGTGACCCATTTGAACTGACGTCGTTGCAAATTTTGCCAGACGTGGTTACACAGTTGGGCATATATTGCGATACAGTTGGACACACGTGGACGTGGTGACACAGTTTGACAGATGTTATGACGCAATTGGCCATACGTGTTGAACCAGTTTGACAGATATGGTGGTAGAGTCTGCTGACATGTTCACACAGTTGGACAGACACAGTGACGCAATTAGATAGCCGTCGTGACAACTTTGGCCAGAGGTGGTTACACAGATGGATAGACGTCGTGACACAGTTCGACATATCTGGCGACAAAGTTGGCTAGGTGTGGTGACACAGTTCGACTGACGTGGCGACATAATAAGACAAACTTGGTGACAGAGTTGGACTGACGTGGTGAGGCTGCTAGGCAGACGTGATATAGGCAGACATGTTGATTCAGTTGAGTAGAGTTTCTTTAACTGTGTGTTATTTTTGCTCTCACTTTCTTTAACAGCGTGACATAAAATAAATTGTTGTGTAATTTTTGTGTCATTTTTAATAAACTGCGTCATAGTTTGCCCCATATGTAACGCTGTTGTTTTAAGTGTGTAACACATTCACTGTGCAGTAACGTGTTTAGCTATTCATCCCGTGGCATACACAGCGCTGTAACCACAGCATATGACATACGTTGGCCTTTAGTCAGTTATCGGTCACCACTTGCACCATTTTTAGGTATGCGCGTACCAGTTTTAACTATGCAGTACACTACAGCATTCATATACGTTGTTGAAATTATGTTTTTACTACATATGAGTACCATTATTTGATGCAATCAATTCCGAACAACATTGTTGACATAAATGTGTTTTTTGTAACGTTGTTGGAAATATATTTGTTCCTACATACATAATGAATTTGCTGTTTTTGTGTTGTCCATTTGGTTCTGTACCAGGTATGTGCCAATTAACTAATTTGAACATTTAATTAATTACATTACAATTAACTCAGAAATTATCCAATTAAATGAAATTAACCTCACACATTTCTCAGGCCAATTAAATTAAACTTGCGACATGCATCTAGTCGGTTGTGGTGTCGTACCACTAACTTGTTGTGTCTTCCTGAATGGGTGATATGGTTCAGCTCGAATATTATCTTGGTATCTATGTCAGTAAATTCATTAATAATCTTGAAAACGTCGACCATATCAACACTTTTCCTCCTATATTGTAGAGACAGGAAACCATATTTTCGCAGTTCTAGATGATATGGAAGCTAAGAGATTCCAGTAATCATATCATGGCCCTCCTCTGCACACTTTCAAATTGGTTTATACATAAAAACAGGAAAACAGCGAAACAGTTAAGCAGCGAAACAGCGAAACGTTCTGAAGTCCTAACACATTTTCGAAAAAAGACTAAATCGAACAAATGAAGAAAAAGTAACTAAATTCAAAAATTATCAAGTTTTAGATAAATAGTTTTGACAAATATGTAACGCTGTTTGCTAAATGTGTTACATGTTCCCTATGTAGTAACGCGTTTAGTTGTTCTTCGAATGGCATGTACAATTAATTGCTGATTTAATTTAATTGAAGAATTTGGGAGGAAAATTTCAGATTTTTTGTAATGTAATTAATTAAATGTTCAAGTTAATTGTCCCATGCATGACATAGTAACACGATTTGACAGTAAGTTGCAACGCAGTAGGTATGTTAGCATTACATTTTAACTGTGTTGATTTTATGACATGTGAGTCGTGCAATTTTCCTGTAATTTTCTTTAATTGCGTGAAATGTGTTGTGTCTTTTTTAACTACGTGACACTGTTATGTCATTTTCTATAAATGCGTAGCATTTGACCAGTCTTCGCAAATGCGCTTAACCACATATGCAACGCTGTTTTCTAAGTGTGTAACACGTTCACAATGTAATAACGCGGTTAGCTGTTCTTCCCATGAAATACAAGGTCAACTAAATTAGATCAAATGTCAACTTAATTATGGAAATGTCAAAGTAACTAGGTAAAATGGCAGCATTAATAAGGTCAAACGTGATATGATTTGAGAGTCAAACACAAACTTTTCGACATGTAATTGAGCGAGTGTCGCCCTCGTATCTGTGTCGCTCTCTCCTAATTCTGACCCCTCCCAGCGAAACCGTTACACCTCAGCACATTTGTTTGACATTTTTTATATATAGTAGATCAGTTATAGGATACCTCCTAAAGTAGACGGTGACAAAGTTTAAATAATAGTGGCGCTTAACAAGTAATGCTCTTGTTGATTAGATGGAATACATAAAATATATATGCAATAAAATATATATGCAATAATATAATAATAACTAGCCTGACAAAGACAGTGTCAAACGCACGCAACACGAGGCAGGTTACCAGCCGTTTTGATTTATTCGTGTGATTCATGTGACTGAGCCTATACTCTCTCACTACACGACTGTAGAAACATCTGAATCGGCAATTAATAACTCCATATTTAACAATTCTTCCTTTTGTGCAGCCTGTCCACACTACCCACTCATTGTTTGGTGACAGACACACGTGTTCATGCATTTAATCAGTATATTCTTGATAAAAAACCTCCTCCATGACTGTTAAATGGCTACCGCATTTCCATTGCCGTGGTACCTATTTAATAGGGTTCAGCCTACTGTCACGTTTCCCAATTGGCGACCATGTTAACGTTTTACACGATTATTAGAAAAAGGGACCATAAACAAATATGACACTTTTTTTCTTCCTTTGTCATCATTTCGTTGACATGCTTATCGAGCCTGAACGTGCAACACCCATAATTATTTTATACATTGTTGCATGAATTACTACGCACACTTACCTTGTGGCGAAAAATTGCCAAAAATCCTTCCGCCTATTGAAATCATCTACAAATTTACAGTTACACTGACAACAGGTTGTACCAGCAAATTGCCAACGTGCCTGGCTCAAATGCGGTTATGTTAGATGATATTATTTTTATAAAATTACACTGTGCCTTACTTTAATTTGTAACACACAAGGAAGTGTAACTGAGGCATGATCCCTATTAAACCAGGAAGATTTTTTCTAATAAAGTGTCCAATTTTATATCAAGCTGCGGCACAATGGATACGAAAACTCATTATGGAACACTCTTGCTTGTCATATCATTATTGTTTGTTTCACAGCCAAATCAAAACAATGCCGGGCTAATAATATAAGCTGAACATTTAATTATATGTTAATTTTGACACTTGATAAATAATAATCCATGTACAATAGATTTTTAGAGCATTGCGAACTAATTACACCTACTTACTGTCTCTTTAAATATACAAACTACTTATTTTCAAATTAATATTGATACAATTGCTTGATTGTTAACCAAATTTACCGCAACTTTGTCAGAAAACTGACAATTTGTCATATTTAACAGGATTTTGATTGATTTCCATTGTGTCAGACTTGTTAAATTTTATTGTTTATGTGACTGATTTCATACATCTACATGATAGAGTACATGGCGAACTGCTTGATTTGGAAGTGCCACAAAAAAAGGTGTATGACGGTGCTGAAGTCTTACAAGCCGACTCTGGAAAATGTTTGGGTTCGAATATTTCAAAAGATCTCTCCTGATGTAGCAACTCGATTGACATCATCAAAAAAGCACAAAAGCGCATGTACTTCCTTAGACACCTCAAAAGATTCGGCTTATCTCAAGCAATATTAACACGTTTCTACCGCGCAGTTATTGAAAGTGTCTTGTCATTTTCTATTACTGTCTGGTTTGGTCGCGCCAGCCAAGATGAAATTAATCAAATTGAATCAGTCGACAAGAACGCTTCTACACTAATCGGGTTAAATATGCCGTCCATCAGGTCTCTTTATCTATCTCGCAGTTTGCGTAAATCCAAACGTATTGTACAGGACGCATATCATACAGCCAACCATCTTTTTGGACTCCTTCCTTCCGGTAAGCGCTACCGTTGCATAACAACTAAAACGACGAGATTCAACAATAGTTTCTCTCCTCAAGCGCTGAGATGTTTAAACGGAGAGCCATCATAAATGTTTTGCTCTGGCAGGTAGTTGCAATGTCGGGCTTTTTATTTATTTATTTTTTAATATATTATATAACTCTCGTTTGTTTCAACTGTTTTTAGCATTACGATTGGTGATATGTAATGATTAGTCCGTGTGTTACTGGGTGCATGAGTGTATGTTTGTGCTAACGCCACAATACTACACATTCCTTATGCTTGCTACTTGGTAGTAAAAAGTATCTTATCTTATCTTATATTATCTTATCACATGACCCGATACCTGTTGAGGCCACATTTGGAAATGCTGATTTACGCAATGCTTCCAGTGGCTGCGACACAAACAATATACAACTATTCTGTCTAAATTTGTTTCACAGTATTACCAATACATTGGGCCACATAACACATATATCACCAATGACTGTTCTGGTGCAACCTAGCTACCTGTTCCCTCACAAACTGGTGCCATACCCCCTAATTTTGAACATTCTGGCAACCGATCTGTACCATGCTATTAGTTATTGTTAATGTTCTCTGTCTTCCAAGCAAACTGTTAACTTTTCCAATGAACCTATACCTTTGGGAATGGTTACATCTTCTGTAAACCCACTCGTGGTTAGGGTTAGCTGGGGAAGGGGTTAGCTAGATATGGCGTTAGTTAGGGATGGATTTAGCTAGATATGGCGTTAGCTACGGTTAGGCTTGCATACCGTCATTTCCTTGTGTCCGTACACTTAAAAAGAACTGCACCAAACAACATGAAGTGAGTATTGGGACGTGTTGAATATATATTTATGAAAATTACCGTTAATTTCCAATTACAAAAATAAATAAAAAATATTGTACTTATTGGCAGCTAAATATATTATTAACCATCAAATAACGCAACATATCAGCTGATGCACTTCAGACGTTATAGCACAACATTAAAATGTACATTTGTTTGACATTTTTTAAATATAGTAGATCAGTTATAGGATACCTCCTAAAGTAGAGGATGACAAAGTGTAAATAGTAGTGGCGCTTAACAAGTAATGCTCATGTTGACTAGATGGAATCAATAAAATATAATATATAATAATATACTATTAACTAGCGTGACACAAACAATGTTCAAAGTCAAACGCACGCAATATCAGGCAAGTTAGCAGATGTTTTCTTTTATTCGTGTGATTCTATGTAACTGAGTATGTCACTGCACAATTGTAGACACATCTGAATCGGCAATTAGTAACTCCATATTTAACAATTCTTCCTTTTTTTCCAGCCTGTCCACAGTACACACTCATTGTTTGTTGACAGACACACGTTTTCATGCATTTAATCAATATATTCTTGATACAAGCAAAACCTCTTCCATGACTGTTAAATGGCTACCACTTTCCGATGCCATGGTACCTATTTAATAGGCTTCAGGCTACTGTTACGTTTCCCGTTGGCGATCATGTTAACGATTTGAATGATTATATGAAAACGGGGCCATCACATATTCTGAAACTTTGTACCTGTCGTTGTCGTCATCTCCTGGATATACTGGTCGAGATTAATCAAAGTATCATACTTCAAACTCATTTAAAACGCATGAACGTGCCACACCCGTAAATTTTTACCAATTTCTGGATGAATTACTACGTGCCTTGTGGCGAAAAAATTGCCAACAATCCTTCCGCCTACAGAAATCATCTAAAAATCCACAGTTACACTGTCAACATGTTCTACCAACAAACTTTTTCAATGTGCCTGGTTCAAATGTAGTTATGTCAGATGGTATGATTTTTTTTTAAATTACACATATCTCAAATTATTGTGCCCTACATTCATATGTAGCCCACCAGGAAGTGTAACTGAGGCATGATCTCTGTTTGAATAAAATGTCGCATCGCCACACACGACGAAATATACTGAATGGGGCGTTCACGGCGACGACCTCATTGGCAGGGGACGAGATCATTTAGTATACTTAGGGGTGGTGGGTTCGTGCGATAACACGATGGATGCGGCTGTACTGTCGTATATCCAGGACGGATTAACTCCGCGATTGGCATCAATAGGTCAGACCACATTTAGGCTTCCGCAAATCTTTCTCGAATGTAGTTCGTAAAATGAACTGTAGGCCTGTGGGATGAATAGCTTTTTGTGGCGCTGGTGTAACGAGCACCGAGCTGATTAGTTAGGTGAGTTTACAAGATGACCTCTCCACCCTGCACACCTCTTGTATTGGCAAGACCCGTAATAACTTAACCTCGATCATCCAGGCTCCGCGTAGTGGCGCCACCATCTGTGACACACACATCTTCATACCTTGAATCATACCTTGAAAGGGTTTGGGACAGGGAGCCTTCTGGCTCATATATAGCCCCCCCCCCAATCAGTGGTTATGGCAGTAATTGTTATATTTTGTTTTGAAATTGTTAACTGTTAGTGCATTGACACAATCGCTTGGTAGGGTATTCTATGGCTTGATAACTCGCTGTGAAAAGAACTTGTGGCGCGCATCTAGTCGACTGTGGTGTCGAACTATTGACTTGTTGTGTCTTCCTGGACGGGGGGGGGTATGGATTAGCTCCAATATTATCTTCGTGTCTATATCAGTAAATGCATTAATAATCTTGAAAACTTCTAGCATATCAACCCTTTTCCTCATATATTGTAAAGACAGGAGGCCACACTGTCGCAATCTCAGATAATATGGGAGTTTAGAGATTCCAGTGATCATCTTAGTGGCCCTCCTATGGACACTTTCTAATTTATCTATATCTTTCTGAAGATGTGGGCACCATGCCTGTTGGCAGTTTTCGATGATGGGTCGGACCAAGGTGATGTATAAGTTTTTAATGTTTTTCACGCTTTTGTCTGTGTAGGTCCTACGAATTGTGCCTAGTATTCTATTTGCTTTCTTGACTACGTAGTTTACTTGCCCCTTTACTTTTAGAGATTTATGAATGTGTACTCCCAGGTCTTTGTCCATATATATCGATTATATACGTACATATCCCATACAATTGTCATAGTTCGGGTTGTTGTATCCAATGTGCAGGCATTTGCATTTAGTGAAGTTGAACAGTAGCTGCCAATTCTGACTCCATTTGTACATAGAATGGAAGTAAGTCTTCGTGGAGAGTGAAAGCATATTCAACTTCTGGAACTTGCCTCAATATTTTTGTGTCATCAGCAAACTTTAACAGGGAGATTACTACAGTTGAGTCAATGTCGTTTATAAACATAACACATAACATTGGTCCGAGTATTGATACCTGTGGTACAATCAGCTACACCACTGATCACTTTTTGCCAGTCTGACTCAGCAACACTTATGCACAATCTTTGTCTTCTATCTGTTAGCCAACTTTCTATCCATCTGTTGGTCTTGCCTGTAATGCCATGAGCGGTTAGTTTTGAGATGAGTGCGATGAGGGACCGTATCAAACGCTTTACTGAAATCTAAGTAGATCACGTCAACTGGATATCCTTTGTCAATATAAGAAATCACTTCTTCTAGAAATATTAGCAGATTACTAAGACAGCTTATTTTTTGTCAAAAACCATGTTGTGAATCTATAATCAGCTTGTGTTGTTTGATATGTTCAGCTATGGATTCCATAATGAAGAACTCCATCACCTTGCATACTTGTGAAGTTAAACTAACTGGCCGGTAGTTTCCTAGCTTGGAATGGTGTCCTTTCTTATAACTTGGAATGACATTTGCACTAATCAAGATCTCATCAGGGCATTTTGCTAATTCATAGAATAATAGTGTACTTTTATCATTTTATACGATGCAATTCGAATTAACTTTGTAAACGTGATTATATTAACACACATATTCGATTGTAAAGTTAACCCAAACCCCAAAACGGAGCGGTGACGGTGGGTAACATCGAGACCACGTCTCTGCATCTATACTCTGTTCTCGACGAATTCACGAAGCCGAGCGTAAACGTGATTATATTAACACAACTATTCGATTGTAAAGTTAATCCAAACACCAAAACGGTGTGGAGACAGTGGGTAACAACGAGACCACGCCTCTGCATCTATACTCTGTTCTCGACGAATTCACGAAGCCGAGCGAGAGTTGAATAAGCGAGACTAGTAATAAGGCTAATCCAGGCAGCGATGCACAAAGGGGTCGTTGCAAGAGGAAGCGAGATCACATACACAGGTGTCGTTGCAAGAGGAAGCGAGATCACAGACTTAGGGGTCGTTGCAAGAGTAAGTGAGATCACAGACATAGGGGTCGTTGCAGGAGGAAGCGAGATCACAGACATAGGGGGTCGTTGCAAGAGGAAGCGAGATTACAGATATAGGGGTCGTTGCAGGAGGAAGCGAGATCACATACATAGGGGTCGTTGCAAGAGGAAGCGAGATCACAGACATAGGTGTCGTTGCAGGAGGAAGCGATATCACAGACATAGGGGTCGTTGCAGGAGGAAGCGAGATCACATACATAGGGGTCGTTGCAAGAGGAAGCGAGATCACAGACATAGGGGTCGTTGCAGGAGGAAGCGAGATCACAGACATAGGGGGTCGTTGCAAGAGGAAGCGAGATCACAGACATATGGGTCGTTGCAGGAGGAAGCGAGATCACAGACATAGGGGTCGTTGCAGGAGGAATCGAGATCACAGACATAGGGGTCGTTGCAGGAGGAAGCGAGATCACAAACATAGGGGTCGTTGCAAGAGGAAGCGAGATCACAGACATAGGGGTCGTTGCAGTAGGAAGCGAAATCACAGACATAGGGGTCGTTGCAGGAGGAAGCGAGATAACAGACATAGGGGTCGTTGCAAGAGGAAGCGAGATCACAGACATAGGGGTCGTTGCAGGAGGAAGCGAGATCACAGACATAGGGGTCGTTGCAGGAGGAAGCGAGATCACAGACATAGGGGTCGTTGCAGGAGGAAGCGAGATCACAGACATAGGGGTCGTTGCAGGAGGAAGCGAGATCACAGACATAGGGGTCGTTGCAGGAGGAAGCGAGATCACAAACATAGGGGTCGTTGCAAGAGGAAGCGATATCACAGACATAGGGGTCGTTGCAGGAGGAAGCGAGATCACAGACATAGGGGTCGTTGCAGGAGGAAGCGAGATCACATACATAGGGGTCGTTGCAAGAGGAAGCGAGATCACAGACATAGGGGTCGTTGCAGGAGGAAGCGAGGTCACAGACATAGGGGTCGTTGCAGGAGGAAGCGAGATCACAGACATAGGGGTCGTTGCAGGAGGAAGCGAGATCACAGACATAGGGGTCGTTGTAGGAGGAAGCGAGATCACAGACAAAGGGGTCGTTGCAGGAGGAATCGAGATCACAGACATAGGGGTCGTTGCAGGAGGAAGCGAGATCACAAACATAGGGGTCGTTGCAAGAGGAAGCGAGATCACAGACATAGGGGTCGTTGCAGTAGGAAGCGAGATCACAGACATAGTGGTCGTTGCAGGAGGAAGCGAGATAACAGACATAGGGGTCGTTGCAAGAGGAAGCGAGATCACAGACATAGGGGTCGTTGCAGGAGGAAGCGAGATCACAGACATAGGGGTCGTTGCAGGAGGAAGCGAGATCACAGACATAGGGGTCTTTGCAGGAGGAAGCGAGATCACAGACATAGGGGTCGTTGCAGGAGGAAGCGAGATCACAGACATAGGGGTCGTTGCAGGAGGAAGCGAGATCACAGACATAGGGGTCGTTGCAGGAGGAAGCGAGATCACAGACATAGGGGTCGTTGCAGGAGGAAGCGAGATCACAAACATAGGTGTCGTTGCAAGAGGAAGCGATATCACAGACATAGGGGTCGTTGCAGGAGGAAGCGAGATCACAGACATAGGGGTCGTTGCAGGAGGAAGCGAGATCACATACATAGGGGTCGTTGCAAGAGGAAGCGAGATCACAGACATAGGGGTCGTTGCAGGAGGAAGCGAGGTCACAGACATAGGGGTCGTTGCAGGAGGAAGCGAGATCACAGACATAGGGGTCGTTGCAGGAGGAAGCGAGATCACAGACATAGGGGTCGTTGTAGGAGGAAGCGAGATCACAGACAAAGGGGTCGTTGCAGAAGGAAGCGATATCACAGACATAGGGGTCGTTGCAGGTGGAAGCGAGATCACAGACATAGGGGTCGTTGTAGGAGGAAACGGGATCCCTGACACAGGGTCGTTGTAGGAGGAAACGGGATCACAGACACAGGGTCGTTGTAAAAGCAAACGGGATCACGGAAATTGGAGACAAAAAATATTCGCCGTGCTACGCAGTAAACACCGTTTACCGCAACAACAACAACTATTTATGCACATGGCCGCATTCACCGAACACTTCGATCGATTCCTTATTGGCGCTACACTGCACGGTAACTGGACAGCTAGCGGATGCAACCAAACTGTTTTGGTCTCACCGACAGAACAATTCGTTCGCTTCGGCATAAAAGGAATTTTGGTGAAGTGGGATGGCCAGATGGGCATATGTATGGGTAGATAACATATTAAATAATAATGAAAACGATTTAAAAATAAAAAATAGCATTGTGAAGCCTGCAGCTGTTGATAACAGTGCACAAAATAATATAACATTAGCGTGTCATAAACGTTATTACTAAAGTAAAATATTTCGAATTAGGATAATAATACTAATATGAATGATGACAAAATCATGATAATGGACGTATGTAACAATTGAGCATATAAGTCATTAATAAAATAACAATGCACGCAATAATAAACTATAATATAAGTGTACCACAAGCATTAGTACAAAATATTATTATTTCAAAATGGGTTAAACCTATTAATAGTGATAATAGTAACGCAGGTATTTATTTGTTGAACACATAAACCATTACTATAAAGTATGGTTTAAATGAATAGCAATAATTGGGATAGCTTAGTTATAGTGACTTACAGTAGTGATGTATAAAACAGTAGTTATAAAATACACCACGCATCATCAAACAAGTATTGCATAGGTGTAAATGACTGTTTAGTAATTGCACATGAGCAAATGTTTAAATACCTTTTTTACCAAGTATCATACCCCTATTGTGTTTATACATAAATACACAACATATGTAATTTTTATCTGGAAAATGTAGGAACACAATAAACAAGCATGTGATAAGACGGCAGCTTTACGTACAGCATCGGTGTGAGGACTCATTGGGAACGTAAAGTAACAGTCGTAGACTCTTCACAACGTGTTGTTATTGTTACATCGGTGTGAATACTCATTGGGAACGTAAAGTAACAGTCGTAGACTCTTCACAACGTGTTGTTATTGTTACATAGGTGTGAGGACTCATTGGGAACGTAAAGTAACAGTCGTAGGCTCTTCACAACGTGTTGTTATTGTTACATCGGTGTGAGGACTCATTGGGAACGTAAAGTAACAGTGGTAGACTCTTCACAACGTGTTGTTATTGTTACATCGGTGTGAGGACTCATTGGGAAAGTAAAGTAACAGTGGTAGACTCTTCACAACGTCTTGCTATTGTTATATGTACATATTAATGGTACACTTAACAAAAATATTCATAATTTGGTATGTCTTAAATAAAGTTCGTGTGTGATGAACACATCCAATATGACTAATTGCGTAATTTCTATCTTCTGCAGTAAATGCCAAGCATATTATATAGGGGAACTTCCCCATTCATTATTACGGTAAATTATATATGGATATATCAATGCAAATTATAGGTTCACAAGTTTTGTGTCCAATACTTTATTATACATGTATTTTATAATGATGTATTCAATTTAATGAATTACTTATTAATATTCCCATCAATGCTATATTTCTTACAATGTATATTTTATTAAATCAACGTACATGTTGTTATTTATTTTACTTAAACTGAGGGTATTGCTAAATGCCATTAAATATACTGCTAATAATAATATTACTCAAACTTTATTTTGACACCGTCAAATCCGGGGCTACCGCCCCGTTCACGAGTGTGTACAAATATTATCAATTCACATTCACACGATAAAAAACTTGTATGTAGATAGTGATAATAATAATAATAATAATAATAATACATGCGCTGTATAAGATGTTAAAAACTACACAGAATGTTCGGTGTGTGTAAATTATTTAAAGAAAATTTTTACTGATTACATTGCATTTGTATATATAAAGAATAAAATTAAAATAAATATTAAATAGGAAATAAAACGCTAATACCACCAATAGTACAGCACATAAAAAAGATTGATCAGTTGTAATAACATAATTAAAAATGCAATATCACAGCAGTTTCCACGTATGTTGACAGTTTATTCCACAGCGTGGGGCCAGCGCAGGCAAATGCTCGGCAGCCGAAACGTTCCAAGTTCACCCGTGGCACGTCAATAAGTAGCCCGCTTGCAGAGCGTAGGCAGCGTCGTGGTGTGTACTTGTGAATCAGTGCTGCAAGGTACTCTGGTTTGCCTTCGTATATGTGTTTTTAATATTCAACGAGATTTGATTGATTTTCAGCCAGATGGATAAATTTTTTTTCTCACAATATTAGTGTTCCTCCGTCTTATGCATATTTTGCCTTGAATAATAACATTAGTATCATATGCAAACACAAAGTGATAACGGATACAGCACTTAAGTCGTTTTTATATAGAAACAAAAGTAAGGGCCCTAAAATAGACCGTTGTGGAACACATCATTCTTCAGAGAAGAATACATTTCATTACATTTTACTCTCTGTTGTCTGTTGTACAAGTAGCTTATAATCAGTTGATGATTTTCTCTGATTCCATAGTATGTTAATTTTGTTAATATAATATGTATTTTCTTAATACAAATTATACAGTATGTTACGTTTTTTTTAATATATTTATTTAATATATTATATATTAGTATTTCGAAACTTTGAGAATGCTGGCTAACTAGAAATACGTCTATATTTTTTTTATTAATGGAGCATAATAATTCTTGAAAATGGGAACTATATTGGCAATGTTTAGATGATCTGGAATATATCATTTATTAAACGATAAGCACGGAACAGCGATTTAAGCAAACCGAAATACACTTGTTTAGTGATGTTCGGCTGTATGCCATCTCACCCCGGACTAGAGTTACTTAATTATGTTTCGTTGTATGCCATCCCATCCCGGACTAAAGTTGTTTAAAGATGTTCGGTTTTGTGCCATCCCATCCCGGACTAAAGTTGTTTAAAGATGTTCGGTTGTATACCATCTCATCCCCGACTAAAGTTGTTTATAGATGTTCGGTTGTATGCCATCTCATCCCGGACTAAAATTGGTTAGTGGCATGCCGTACGAATACGGTGCCAAATTGCAAATACGTATTATTTTGTTGTAACAAATGTGTCAATATAATTGTTCAAGTTCGATTGCTTCGTATAAACTAACAACCTTACATGACGGGTTAGCTTCAGAGAACATTTCGTGTTCCAGTTAACCAAGTGAATTTGTCTCAATGGAAAGTGCAAATTGATTCTACAAGTGATGAAGAAATGATGGCACCACATCACGGATATATTATACTATCCTCGCTCCCTGTGATGTCATGCATCACTTTAGCGCCCTTGTTTAAGGGACACGGCAACTGTGGGTTTTGGGCGTCCATTGCTAGTATTAATAAAAAATTAAGAGTGATAATTCATGTCAAAACTTTAATTGTTTTATTTTTCTTCGAGCGCACATATAACGACACTCTTTAGTAAACGTACCACACAATGCACAACCTACATTTACATTCAGTGTTAAGCTGCTGCCTTGCACCACCTTTGCAATATCATAAACACAATCCTGAAAACAAGTACGTTATTGTGTTTAGAACATAATTTTCCGATTTATTCACTCCTGGTAGTTAAAGTCCATCGACCAGTGAACTTATGACTCTGAGCGACTCTGTGAGATATCTTAGCGCACATTACACAACATTGCAGCGTGTTCAACAACTATCGTGACGGTCAAATCAACACGCCACTCGAGTTTTGTTGAGTAACGGACAAATATACACGACTGGTCAGTTTTATGTCAATTAAGCCGACAACTCCCAACAAAAGTTTAGCAATGTACGACTAATATAACTACATTGTGGTGGCGGGGGGGATGATCGGCTTGTACAGTGCCGCCGCCGTGCGGACTAGGCGTTGTCGCCGTCTCGCTTCCAGTAGCGCCGCCGTGTGGACTAGGCATTGTCGCCGTCTCTCTTCCAGAGCAGCGTTACGGACGGCGACTTTAAAAAGACGATTCATTAACATTCCCCAGAGCATAATTGAAGGCTCGAACACGGGACAAAAACGCAATTTATTATTTAAGGTGATGATTTTCCACGTGGGGCACCCGTGGACAAACCACATTGAAAGTACACATCTTCGTTAAATAGACAATCAATATGTGCTGTGAAAAGAAATATTATAAATATGTAAACTGGGAACATTTAATTCATTTTTCTTTTACAAATTGTACGGCAGTATGTAGAAAGTGGTTGTCAAAATAGCCTCGATCATCGACGCTCCCACAGGTTTTCGCCACAAATCTCAAATCGTTTACTACAAACCCTGGTGGGTTCTTATGCGCGAGAAAGTTCCCCAGACTTGGGCCAGGGGCCGCAACCTAGAAGCCACCCACCCGTGGACCTCAGTGAATGTTAATAGCAAACAATGGTGTATGTGAATACCCTTTTTATTCCAAAACAAATGCGATGTAATTTAAATGACTGAGAACAGTAACAACTTAACAGGGAAACACCTGTTTGGTTTTTGTAGTTCTTACTTGCAAGAGCGAGTCGACACACCCGCTGGTGGAAAACCACTAATACAAAGCGTGGTGAAAGCCGCGATTTATACCAGAGGGTGGATGGCAGGGGTTTCACGAGTGTTGATAATACACCTCCCTCCAAACCCACCTCCCACCAATACCACCTCATAAAAATCCTACCTACAAACTAATCCCACCTCCGACCGATCCCACCTCCAACCTTTCGCCAATCCCACATCCCACCAATCCCACCTCCCACCAATTCCACCTCCCATCAATCCAACTTCTCACCAATCCCACCTCCAACCAATCCCACCTACCACCAAATTTTAGGACAAACCTCCCACCACCCACTACCTGCCACCCTCTCATCATAACGTTTAATGGGCAAGTTCACTTTAACTGAAGCTAAATTACGGCTATTTATGAGATAAGTTCAACCAATATTCATTACATTAAATGTTGAGAATCACTGGGTGAAAACCCAGTCCCACCAGTTTTTTGGGGGGACAACCTCCCACTCCCAATTTTGAGAGTCCACCTCCCACCAATTGAACCTCCCATTTACCACGAATTTTAGGCCAACCTTCTGCTTCCAACTTCCTGACACTCTAACCAGCACACACTAGCGCACAACGGGAAAGTACACTGCTTAAAACTGTGAACGTTTAATTAATTATATATTAAAAAAGTGTACGGCGGTATGTAGTAAGTGTACGGCGGTATATAGTAATTGTACGGTGGTATGTAGTAAGTGTACGGTGGTAGGTAGTAAGTGTACGGTGGTAGGTAGTAAGTGTACGGTGGTATGTAGTAAGTGTACGGCGGTATGTAGTAAGTGTACGGCGGTATGTAGTAAGTGTACGCCGGTATGTAGTAAGTGTACGGCGGTATGTAGTAAGTGTACGTCGGTATGTAGTAAGTGTACGGCGGTATGTAGTAAGTGTACGGCGGTATGTAGTAAGTGTACGGCGGTATGTAGTAAGTGTACGGCGGTATGTAGTAAGTGTACAGCGGTATGTAGTAAGTGTACGGTGGTATGTTGTAAGTGTACGCCGGTATGTAGTAAGTGTACGGCGTTATGTAGTAAGTGTACGGTGGTATGTAGTAAGTGTACAGCGGTATGTAGTAAGTGTAAGGTGGTATGTAGTAAGTGTACGGCGTTATGTAGTAAGTGTACGGTGGCATGTAGTAAGTGTACAGCGGTATGTAGTAAGTGTAAGGTGGTACGTAGTAAGTGTACGGCGGGATGTAGCAAGTTAGCCTCGATTAACCATGTTCCGTGATGTTTCGCCACAAGTCTCAAATTGTTTACTACAACCAACTGGGTAGTTGAGAAAATTTCCCAGGCCTAGGCCAGGGGCCGGCAGTGGCATATTCCCCCACACGTGGACCTCTTTGAATATCAATAGCAACAAAGTTGTTTGTGAAGACACTTTTTATTCCAAAACAAACGCGATGTAATTGAAATGTCTGAGAACAGTAATAACTTAACAGGACATGGAGACACCAGAAATGTTTGTGTAGTACATACGTGCAAGAACGAGTCGACACGCCCGCCGGTGGAAAATAACTAGAGCAAAGCATGGTGAAGGCCACGAATTAGTGTGTGTGGCAGGGGTTTCACGCATATTGAGACTCCATCTCACACCAATCGCACCTCCCACCAATTGTTAGGATCAACCTCGGACCACCCACTACCTCTCACCCCCTCACACTAGCTTTTAATGCGGAAGTTAACTTATAACTGAGATTACATTACGGCAACGTATGAGATAAGTTCAACCAGTATTCGTTGCGTTAAATGTTGAGACAAGCTGGGTGTGAAAACCATATAGCTAATACCAGTAAAATTAACTGAGGCCCAATTCCACTTGTTTTTTTTTTTGGTGGGGGGCGGGGGGTGAAGCAAAATCCCTCTTCCCACCAAAGCTATTCAAGTTATCGGTTCAACCGGTAGGCTATACGTTAAATATTGAAATACGTTGGAAACAAAAACCCTCAGCTATTACCAGTAACATTAACTGAGGCCATCGCGTACGACACATTCACGCCCACGCACGCCGCTCGGTAATACAACGGAACTCACTGATATGATCCGTGTGTACAATGTTGGCGGATTAGTATTCAAAATAACTTTTATGTGCTCCTCTTCACAAGTTTATGGAATTATCCCAGATCAGCACCAATAAAATAAATAATAAAAATAAAGGGAGAAAATAATCAAATACCTACTAAACCTACAGTATTTTCCACCATAACGTATTAAAATAAAGAAAATCAGTACTTACTACTAACAGTTTAGTAGTAAGTACTGAATTTTTTTTAATACGTTATGATGGAAAATACTGTAGGTTAAGTAGGTATTTGATTATTTTCTCCCTTTGTTTTTGTTTACTTGCCTGCCTACCTACCTACCTACCTACCTACCTACCTACCAACTTATCTACCGACCTACCTACCTACCCACCCATCTACTTTCCTTCCTACCCTGACAATTGTGAGCATGTAACAGTGAACCCATATTAATTTTAATAAGCCTTCTCAATGACTAACAACTTGAAACCAGTTTGTGGATGAATCATTACAGCATCCACACAGACGATGTAGCCGTAAGAACCTGAACACCCTTAAGTATACGAAATGGACGCGGTCCCTGCCGATCAGGTCGTTGGCAAGAGCGACCCATTCGGCAAATGTAGCATGAGGCAACCTGTTCTTATATTCAAACACGAAAGTAGAGTTCGAATGCAACTTGCGTACGCACATAGATTTCGCGTGCCTTTGTATGCGTCCGAGTGTACGCTATTCCTAGCATTTAATCGATCGCGGCTGCAGGTCTATACAACATTGACGTCGCCAGATGTAATCACCATTCATATATGTCATTATTCCATGTGTGCTCCAGAAATATCTTGTATCTTCTTTGTCACAGCTTTTATAGATGCCGCTAATGAGATTAAACAAATAATGTCGTTAATTACCCTTCACATTATTAGTCACCCATTATGAAAAGTTACCATTCTGATTATACGATATCAACTACGGCATTCGTACCGAATAAGCCATCTTGCTTTACAGGTGATTAAACGTTTCGATGTGAAAACAAACTGTAATATAATGACAATGTATATATGTATGTATGTATGTATGTATATATATATATATATATATATATATATATATATATATATATATATATATATATATATATATATATATATATATATATATATATATATATATATATATATTCTCAAATACCGTGGACAAAATTGTATTGTCATCCACATATCTGATGTCAATACTGAGTTTGGAATTTAGTTTTAAGTATAGGTTCTTCAGGTTGCCATGACGAAGTCCAAGAACAAACTGAACAGGATAGGTGATAGCAAAACAGCCATATATCATTCCTATTTCCTCTCTGAACCATTAATTTAGTTGGCCATTGATGACGACTGCAAATATTGCAGTATCACACATACCTTCAATCAGTGATGTAATATAAGGTTCCACCCCAATATAACTCAATATCTTCCACAATGCCCTTCTCTAGATAGCATCAAAATCCACACGATTGAAATGCAGTGGTGTTCATTTGCCTTTTCCAGGATCTGTCGCACAATGAATATATAATCTACTTATTCCTACATCCAAATTACTGCATTGATAGATTTGCATTAATGTTGTCATCTATCATCATCAGTATCATGTTGCAGAATACCTTTCCCGGAATGGATTTCGGGGAAATTGTTAGTTAGTTTGACATAGTTAACTTGTACCCTTCCTTGTGTACTGGGTTGATCATACTTGTGTTGGTAACTATTCCTGGTGCCATGCTGCATTGCATATTTTCAGGAACATCTCAGCCATCTTATATCCGACTGCTTTCTACGCTTCAGCCGCTATACGATCAGCACCAGGTGTTTCCTTTGACTTCAATGTTTTGGCAGCCTTATGTACATCCTGTATTGAGAATGGTGGTCCAACCACTCCAGGGATGTGATCTGGAATGTCGCAAAGAGTTACTTCTGATTTTGGCTAGTTCGTGTTAAGATGTTTCCCAGCATTTCAACATTTCATCTGGAGCTGTTTTTTTAGGTTCTCGTCATCATCCGTTTAACAAGATTTAACAAGATTTGCCATCCAAGCCAAAGGCCCAGATGGCAAGTGGACAAGGAAGCCATTGGCTTATCGAGAGTCCAACAATGTTCACCATCCGTTGCAGCCATGAGGTGTTTACATGGCGTATTGCTGATTTCTCGCACATCTTAAGGCAAATTTTGCAAGTTGTTTTTCTTCACATAACTTGATCTTCATAACTTGTATCTTTTTCTCGAGTTGTTTTCTTAATCGGGTTCTTATCGCCTTATTCACTAGTATGTTCTTACTTCTGTAGGTTTCATGCTTCTCTGCAAGTGTTCTTCAAACATTCTGTGCCATTCTCCTTTCTTCACACTCTCTTGCTAGAACTGATAGAAGATTGACTACCTGGTTTCTACGCCTGAAGCCAACGATTTTTCAGTGATTTAATAAGTTGTCTCTTTGAAATCTAACCAGATTTCCTCCACTAATCTATCATCAAATTCCAATATATGTCCACACAGAAAACAACTTGTCTCAAAAGATAGATAAGCTGACATTTTTATTGCTTAGAATGCACAGTCAATGCATGGCAGCGTCTACCATGCATACGTATGCAATAGCAATCAGTTACATTAATCAACTGGCTGGGCATCCGAACCCTCGTTTCTGATAAGAAAAAAACTTCTGTCAGGAGTAAAATGTGGTGCTCATTACCTAAACTCTAGGCTACGCTATATATATATATATATATATATATATATATATGGCCCACCGATGTGAGTAGCCCATCCATGTGAGTGGCCCACCGATGTGAGTGGCCGACCCATGTGAAAACAATTGTTTTCAAAAATAGGCCTATGTGCATAAATTTACACTTCCCAAAATTTAATAACAGTTGCCATTTTTCTGACCATTTAACTAATTTATCTTGGTCGTGTCGTTTTGCTGTAATTTTATTTAGCTGCGTGACTTTTTGTCTTCCCGTGAAATACCCGTTTACTGGAATTTCTAAGCTTTCATATCATCTAAGACTGCGAAAATGTGGCTTCCTGTCTCTACAAGATAGAAGTAAAAGGGCTGATATGCTTGAAGTGTTCAAGATTATTAATGGATTTACTGATATAGACACCAAGAAAATATTCGAGCTGAACTATATAGACACAAGTCAATGTTACGACACCACAACCGACTAGATGCACGTCACAGAAGTTTACTTATCGTTGCTTCTACCTTCACGTGATAACCAACTGCGATGTTTACTGACTATGACAGATTTGTTCTCCTGCGCGTTGTAACTTGATGCGCAATTTGCAAGTAGTGACTCGCCTGAGGTAATTTATTTGGCTCTTCCTTCAATCACGTTCGTCAGCAAAGAACTTAAACAAAAGCCGGAATGAGTATATAGTGTAGTTAAATAATGTGCGCACAACTGACATATTTATCTGCATACAAACAAACTCAATCACAATGTTTACAACATCATATAAATGGGAGTGCCTATTTCTTATGTGTCCTTCCGTAAATGTGTTATGTCCAGTTGCTATAATCCAGCTTCCCCGGTAGTTCACGTCGAGATGTTCCTGCCCAGCTGGGCACTGATATTTTGGGGCGGGGTGAAGTTAGTGGCTGCGATCCGTTGCCTTGGACGGTTCCCATTCCCGATAATATCTGCTCATATATTATACTAAACATTAGGGACATTAAAATGGGGCAGCTCGTATACTCGAGAACCCACACACCCAACATATTGGAGAGGCCAGGTTCTCAGGTCCCCAGGTCCACATACCTCCGGACTCCCATGTCCCCATTCCCCCAAGCCCCTGGCATCCATACTCCCAAGTCCCCATGCTCCCACGTCCCAGTCCCCCAGGTCCACTGTCCCCGAGATTATCAGGTCCCCATTCCCCCAAGTTCCCAAGTCTCCAGCCCCCCAAGTTCCCAGGTCCCCATGCTCCCACATCCCAGTCCACCAGGTCCACAGTCCCCAAGTTCCCAGGTCCACAGTCCCCAAGTTCCCAGGTCCCCAGGCCCCCAAGTTCCCAGGTCTTCAGCCCCCAGGTTCTCATGTTTAGAACAATAAGTAATATAATATGATTCCAAGCATTCTTTGTTTTTATTCCTTTAAGTATCCATCATCAACGGTTTTAAGGGGTAAGAAATCAGTGAGGTCGGGCAAGTAGAGGGTCATGTGAAGCCTTGTCGTCCACCACTTGTTCACAACCATTTTCGCCCCTTCCACTTTCTTCCCATTCGTTTTTTACACACCCGCTTTCTCCCAAGGCACTGTCCCTCGAACCACTGTCTCCTAACATCTTTCTCACATACAGCTTTATTTCAACTGACCCAACCGCTTTTCCTCCGTCCACTTGCTACGCCTCCCCAGTTGTTCTCAACTATAAATCACCCCAGCGCGCCGCACATTGTAGCAGTGTAGTCACCTTGTACTGTTTCTGCGGTCGGATAATGTAATATATATATATATATATATATATATATATATATATATATATATATATATATATATATATATATATATATATATATATATATATATATATATATATATATATATATATATATATATATATATATATATATATATATATATATATATATATATATATATATATATATATATATATATATATATATATACATACATACATACACACACATACATACATACATACATCAACAACTAAGACGTCTTCCTAACATATATCTCCAAGGTTCACATGTCTAATACAAGACGTGAACATTCGATGTTGTGTACGTATCATTATTAAGATAGTTAATAACTCGGCCCCACTCGGTGCCAGTTGGCGCTGCCCATCAGTGCACGCAGCGATACTCGATACTAATACGAAACATTCAGACTTTTCATACGAAGACTAAATTCGGATGTTACGGATCGTCGGTGATGGATAACTTTGCTTCCGCACACGTTAACACATGGGATGTGTTGTGTTTCCGGTTTGGTGCTTCGATGACAGTAACCTCAGTCTTAGTGTCGTTTAGCCGGAGATTGTGATGAGTCATTCTTCGATTCATTGTTCGATGCGATCGACTGCATCCGAAGTCACCGTAGGGCTGAGTGTCATCTGCATATAAATGGTATTGTACGTTATGTTTCCTGAAGATGATTCCCAAAGGAAAATTGTAAACGGAGAACAGGATTGAACACAACACAGACCCTTGTGGGATTCCATATTCAATCAATGTTCCCCAGGAGTTGTGGTCATCCAATCATAATGTCTTAATTATGTTCGACATGTATGACTCTAGCAATCTATGAGCAGTGCCGTGGATGCCTATGCTGCGCAGTTGGCTGATTAAGCTCGAGTTGTCAATAGTGTCAAAGGCAGCGCCTATATTGAGCACCACTACAGCCACAACCGTCTTTCCTGCTACGGAACGGAGAAGGTCTCAGTGCTGTGATATTGTATATAATGTACTTTGGAAAGTGTCCACATTAGTGTTACTTTCTTGGTGTCGGCGAAGTTGTATTGTCACGTGGCGCTACAATAACTTTGACACAAATGCTAATTTTTATATTGGCCGGTAGTTTTTCATTGAGTCTGGATCATGGTTAGATTTTTTCAGTAGATATGTAATTACCGCGTGTTGGGTGGCCCTAATCCAGACTCGAGTGACATGTTAATGATGACAGCTAATGTCGACACAATAATGTCAATGTTGGCTTAACGATAGGCTGACTCGTTTTAATCTGACTCGCTTAATTTTGGCCTAGATCTGGCCGCATCAAAATACTTTGCGGCTCGAGGCGGCGCTTCTATAAACAACTAGTGCATGCGCCAAGTTACCGATCAAATCCGCCTCGAACTGCCGGCGGCCGTCTTAGACCAAACTGGGAAGAACAATTTAGACAAATTCCAGGTCCATCGGGAATTCTACACGAGATAGCGCGAGTCACACAAGCAACAAATCAATCTTCCAAAACCAATTTGTACACAACGAAAATTGATCAGTGCAAACGAGACAACAAAGCACTTTTCAGGATTATGGATGGATTGATGAAGAGAAAAGCTTTTCAAAATGCCCAAATCCCGGGGCTGGTACAGTTCAACTCGCAGAAGATTTCCTTGAGTTCTTCACATGCAAAATGTTTGACAATCGCAGCCAATTAGCGAGTATATGCCTACAAACTGTCCATACATTGGATGGGCCCCGTGAACAGCTCTGCAAAGTTAGTGTGTTTACCGGAATAAGATTAGATGCTGCACATCGGATAGTATTTGATCAACTTCCTATTTCCCTTGTGAAAGTCAACTTTGATACTCTTGCAGCGACATTAGCTACGATTATTATATTGTCGCTCGAGTCTGGGTCAGAGCCAGCCAACTTCAAACACGTGGTGGTTACACCTCTACTGAATACATCTAAACTTTATCCAGACTCAGTGAAGAAACTTCCCGCCAATATCAAACTAACCATTTGCGTCAAAGTTATTGGAGCGCCATATGCCAATACAATTTCGCCAGCACCTAGAATGTAACAGTAATATGGACACTTATATATGTAGACAATATCACAGCACTGAAACGGCGATGGTGCGCATTCAAGGTGACCTTCTCCGTTTCGTAGACAGAAAGAAGGGTGTGGTTGTAGGGCCGCTTCATATGAGCGCAGCCTTTGACATTGTTAACAACTCGACTTTAATCAGCCAACTGCGCAGCGTAGGCATCCATGGCACTGTTCTTCAATGGCTGGAGTCATACATGTTGAATAGAACTCAGGAAGTATACAATGATAACCACAACTCCAGGAGAACACTGATTGAATATGGCATCCCAAAACATTCTGTGTTGGGCACAATTCTGTTCTCCATTTACACTTTGCCTTTGGGACCATCTTCAGAAACGTAATCTGCAATAACATGTCTATGTAGATTGCACTAAGCTGTACGTTGATTTCACAGGAACGCATGATGGATAAGTTTGGGATGCAGTATATAGCATCAATCAATGCTTCGAAGAAGCGAGGCAGTGGATGAATCACCACGCACCACCGAACCGGAAACACTGACTATTTTATATTAGTATCGAGTATCGCTGCGTGCATTGACGCGGCCACGCCACTGGTACCGAGACGGTCCGTGTTATTAACTATCCTAAGTACGTGACATGTAATGATCCAAATGTCACGCCGACAGCGCATCGACATATGTACAAAAAATCAAAGTTTCCCGTCTCGCATTATATGTGTGAACCATGGAGTTATATGTTAGGAAGCAGTTTAAGCATTTACTGTTTTCTTTCTTTTCACAGTACGGTAATCGTTTTTGAGCTTAGTATATATATATATATATTTGTTTTCTAGTTATAGTTTTAGCTCACTCTAAATAAACAAGTAGTCATATCTACCGGTGAACAAACTGATATAGGGCGGTCGTATTGAACAAGGTGTCCAACGTGTGTGTGTGTATATATATATATATATATATATATATATATATATATATATATATATATATATATATATATATATATATATATATATATATATATATATATACATATATATATATATATATATATATATATACATACACACACACACGCACGCACGCACGCACGCACACACACACACACACATATAAAACCAGGACGTGTTTGATTGACTTTTCAATAAGGCAACATATCAAGTTCACAAATTAGTCTATAATATGGACTGTGGTGAATATGTGAAAGAATAGTCTTCGCGCAGCAATTGCAGCATGGCTGAATACTTTCCAGAGAAGTTGAGATGGCCTTGGAATAAAGAGGTCTGCCAGGGGGTGAAGTGTAAAGCGCATTGAACGGTCCTACTGACTGGAAGTTACCTTTTTTACCTTTTTAATATGGAGTAATATAAAAAGTAACGGCACAAAGTACCAGTAATTCAATGACCATTTAAAAAAACGGCGTCAGTATGTTGTACACAAAACAAGCAAGTATTCATATCTACCGGTGAACAGATATAGAGAGTTCGTATTGGTGTTCAACACACACACACACACACACACACACACACACACACACACACACACACACACACACACACACACACACACACACACACACACACACACACACACACACACACACACACACACACACACACACACACACACACACACACACACACACACACATACACACACACACACACACACATATATATATATATATATATAGATATATATATATATATATATATATATATATATATATATATATATATATATATATATATATATATATGTATATATATGTATATATATATATATATATATATATATATATATATATATATATATATATATATATATATAAATATATACATATGTACATATATATATATATATATATATATATATATATATATATATATATATATATATATATATATATATATATATATATATATATATATTCAATAGCACTTTCGTAGTTTCTGTCACTAATTGGACTCATCGATTATATGCTTCACTCGGTAACAGCAGCACTTTTCGTCAGATGATTGCCGGGAATGCAACATGAGAATGAAACTAACAAACCAGACCGCTGGTCTTGTGTGTTTTGTAGAACGCGGCCAATTATGATTTGTATCTGCCGTGAGTTTTTTTGGCAATGTATACCTGATTACAATTGTGGGCATTGAACAGTAAACCCATATTTATTCTGATAGGCCTTGGCGATAAATGACAACTTGAAGCCAGTTTTGGGATGAATCATTACAGCATCCGCACAGACGATGTTGCCGCAAGACCCTGAACACACCTAAATATACAAAATGGACTCGGACCCTACAGTGAGCGCCAACATTCGGCGTATACTTCGTAGTGCAAGGCGATGCGTTCTCATATTCAAGCACAAAAGTAGAATGCTAATACAAATCGCGTACGCACATACGTTTTGCCCGCGTTTGTGTGCGCCGAGTGTAAGTCACTCCCAACAACTCATCGAGCTCAGCTGCAGGTCGAGACAAAGTTGACGTCGCCAGTTGTAATCGCCATTCAAGTAAGTAATTATTTCGTATGAAGTGAATTGTGTCGACTTTCTCACAGTTTCTATTCATGCCGCTAATGAGATGAAATAGATGTGTGTGTGTATATATATATATATATATATATATATATATATATATATATATATATATATATATATATATATATATATATATATATATACATATATACATATATACATCGTTTGATGTAGGAATAAGGGAGGCGGATACATAAGTAAAGGTTGGTAAAGGGCATATTTTAAGGCCAGGTTGTATTCATCACAAATACACCAGTACACATAATAATTGTACATTAAAATCCATTATAAACAGTTATTGATGTATTACAATCACATAATTTATTGTAAACCCTTATGCACATATATAAAACAAATAATTAATTTTGATACAGGTGCTGTGCGAGATATACTAAAATGGCAAATGTGATCCCTCTGTTAAAAAGAGTAACGCCGCACAAATTTCAACGTTTCTTTCCTACTTACGTACTCTAAAATTAGAGAGATTGTTTTTCATTGTGTAATTTTGGCCTAGATCCGGTTGCATGAAAAAATACTTTACGGCTCGAGGCTATGAATAAATTGTGCCTGTGGTAAGTTACCGATTAAACGCGCCAGGAACAGCCGGCGACCATCCTCATCCAAATTGGGGAGAATGATTTAGACAGCACGTATTTCGACCGCAAAACAATGATCTTGGCTTGTGATATTTTTTCTTTCGCCCAATAGCTGGTCGCCGGATTCTCAGTGTACTGACTCGGATCAGTACATGCCATATCCCGGTCGTATTGTACAACCAAGGCGTAGGTCGTGTGACCCAGTTGTGTGTATAGCTTCTCATACGTGCAAAATGACATGTTCTGCCAGTATGAAATGTGCCGAACGTTGCTTTTCAATGCAGCCATCCAGCTATTTTTAACCCGCTCGGGTTCAAGTCTAGAGCAAACAACCACATGCCGCCGCCATTTTGGCATAGTAATACTTGTGTTCCGCCCTGTTGTTGATCGTCGCATCGTTTGTCATCAGTTTGAAAATGCACTTTGTTTATTTAAATTTTGTATTGTTAGTCTGATCATAAGTACACATCGACAGCGTGAAAGAGTTTGCAATCTTTCGGATGTCGGATTTATGTAATTTTTTATTAAAACAAAAAAAAATCCAGTCACAATTAACAAAACACAACTGGTAGCCATACGGTTTTTATGTGTTAATGCACGTTGACAAAAATGGGCATAACATTGAAAAGTAACCACCATAATTGGATAATTGTTTTATTGGAACAAAACTAAAACTAACAAACATGGCTTTATTTGTTTATCTGGGTTAATGGTAATGGCATTGACGGAATGGGAAGTTTACGGGTTTTTGTTCAATATTCCCTAAAGCTCGCTTCATGATTTGAATATTCAATAATTGCACCACAACAATTTTAACAGCCTATTTCTTTTACAAATGCAACTGGTGTTGTGAGATATTAATTTTGCTGGAAGCTACGCGGAGCATAAAACAAATGGTGACCATCCTTCACTCGGGTATAGCGACACTTTTCATCAGGCGATTGCCGATAATACAACATGAGACGGAAACTAACAAAACAGCTCGCTGGACTTTGTTTTGCAGAACGCGGCCAATTAGTTATGTTATCTGCCGCGAGTTTTTTGGGGCAATAAATGCTTTATTACATTGAAAGGTTCAGTTCATACGAGCAACTGGTTTACCTTAAAATGGTGACCATCTTAAGGTAAACCAGTTGTAAATATATGCAAACAGGACATGGAAACATGGACGAAGAATATAAAATGGGGGATGCTGTACTAAGTAGAACCACACAAGAAAAGGACTTAGGAGTAACATTTAATGCTGACATGAAAGTTTCAGAGCAATGTGGGATTGCTGCTTCGAAAGGAAATCAAATGCTAAGGCTAATTAGGAGAACTAACATATATGTATAAGGAGAAACAACTAATTTGACCCCTGTACCAAGCAATAGTTAGACCACATTTGGAATATTATATTCAAGCATGGAGGCCATATCGTAAAAAGGACATAGACAAGCTAGAAAGAATACAACGAAGAGCAACCAACATTATTCCAGAATTGAGAGACCTTAGTTACGAAAGTCGCTTATTACAATGTGGTTTGACAAAACTAGAGACCAGGAGACTAAGAGGAGACCAAATAGAAGTGTTTAAAATAGTGAATGGTTATGAGGATGTTGACAGGAATATGTTCTTCAAACTTAAAGAAGGCAGTAGAACCAGAGGACACAAAGCAGCATTAGTTAAGGAGCAGTGCAGGTTGGACATGAGAAAGTACTCTTTCTCACAGAGGGTAATCAAAGAATGGAACACACTGCCAAATGATTGTGTTAATGCTAGTAGTGTGAATATGTTTAAACAAATATAATTGACAAATATTTGATGAGGGCGGGCTACACATAAATGAGAAAATTTTTTGACTCTCTATAAGCCAATGGCTTCCTTGTCCACTTGCCATATATAAATTGTTGTTTGGTATGGCAATCTTGTTAAATCTTTTAAAAACCAGTTGTTTCATTACCAACTGATATTTTCAGCTCTCGTCTGCATCGCGTAAGCTCGATGCTCTCGTGTGTGGGCAACATGAGCTATCAGCTCAGCTGCGAAAGTAGCCAATAATAACACGTACCAATTTCTGAAGACAAACTTGTTGAAATTTGGCAAGGATCGTTCTGAATGATTCCCGGTCAGTATCCATCAGTAGAAAGGCTACAATGAATGAACATAATTCCTCTGATCTTGCCACATCAAAAATGTCACCATTAGAAACTGTCGTCATGTTGTCCCTGTCTTGTTTTTCAATATATATTTTCAATATAAGTGTGCTAGCGATTCCTCATATAATTATACTTGTGTTTGTGCTTTTCTAGCATTGCTTGTTATATTTAAAACCAAAAGTAAAAATTATCCGGACGGGATAACTTGGTTGTTCGTGACTGTCATAAGAGAAATGTAGTTTTGTTTTATATGACAAAAGAGTATATATATTTTAGGAAAAAAAGCTGTGGGTGATCGTTTACATCGTTAAGTAAGAAACAAAACTTTACGTTCGCCTTCATCTTTCTTTGGGCATCCGTCCAGTTATCATGTTGCCAAGCAACCAAGTTCGATATTATGTGACATAGGGCGCTACACACACAGACGGAAGTGGACGCTTTGCGTAATTTGGAATAACCGTTGAAAACACGAATAAATTTACCAACAATTTAACGTAGTAATTTCGACGGGTAAGTCATAGTTATTATGTACAAAGGTTCGCAACGCTATGCGTGATGTTCACGATAAACCGTCCACTGATCAAACAAACCAAGTACTTAGTGCAATGTTGTGCGACAGAGAGCTAAACATACGACAGAAGACGGCTTGCGTTAGTAGTTAGTAGAAGTTTCTGAGACATCAAATTTTGCGTAAAGTCACGTGACCCAAACATCAAAGGCAAAACACCCTAATATCGCCCACTGCTAATGAGTGCGCGCAGCCAATCAGAGCGCCTCAGACCGCCCCCTGGCGGTCGTAGCCGAGCGTGCGTAACCTAAGCGCCCCTAGCGACTGGAGGAGGAACGAACATTGACCAGTAGTCATCGATGGTGGACATAGGAACAACAAAAATACACGTAATATCACCCACCCACCACCCACCCACCCACCCACCCACCCACCCACCCACCGACCCACCCACCCACCCACGTAAACACGTGACCGTGACCTTGACCCTGACGGAGTGACCAGTCCGAGTGGCTAGCTAATGTCAACTGGACGTCCGAACGACTGGAGTTAACTGTAAGCCGAAGCGTTTATCCAGCTGTGAGCCGTAGCGCGAGATCAAAGGACGCTAATCTGTACAATGTAGCAAGGAAGCCGAGCTAATCAGTGATAAACAGCAACTATGTTGCAGTGACGACATTGATGTGGGACCGAGGCGTGTTATAGCCGGTTATATGGAGTGAACATAAGACGTAATAAAATTAAAACCGGTAAAGATAAAGCGAATGTGTAATAGTTATTAATTAGCCGACATGCATGTCTACAATATAACCGCTGGACGACGGAAATCGGACCGTTCGTTAAATAAAATGTAGCAGGACGAAAATGGACTATGTGTAAAATATAATATGCCAACACGCAGTGGAACAAGAACGCAATACAAGACGGGAATATAAGGTGATGCAAAATTTAATACATGAAAAAAGCACAAGTACAATAGAAAGTAAACGGTATTAGTTATAAGGAAGAAGATATAAAATGTTCGTGAAGTGTTCATTCAGGAAGAGATATTGTATTGAAAGCCGACAATAACGATCTTGCGAGCTAACGCGATTCGGAGAGACACTGATCTACGGCGACGGAACAGTGATGGGTGATGAATTGGTCCTCGGTGAAGTCGACGGAAAAGAGGTTCGGGTAATGGGGCGTGTATGAGTAGCAATTCATTCATGACGAGTTCCCAACGCGTCATATGTGAACGGAAAGCGACACGGAAATCGGCGTCGTCTTCGTCGGCGTCGTCGTCCCACGACTCAGGTGCGGCGATCGAGGGGGTGCGATAGCCATTTGCGTAATGGCATATGTCCGACATGACGTGTCGCCAACGACTAACATGTTCGGCGAATGCTGTCATGAGATCAGAGTCGTAAAGGGCGTCTCGAAATAGTACTGTCGCTTGACAGTCCCGTCGTTGCACGACGACCTCCAGTAGTTCCATCAGGACACACGCCCAGTTAAAGCGAGGTACGCTGTAAGTAAAGGACACAATCAGAGTGAGAACATGCATAGGCATCTATATATAACAGACGTAACCAAGCAACGAGAGAGAGAGAGGTAATACGAAACCGATCGACTGGCAGACGTTATCGCTAGGCAAGCCGCTACATATGGAACTTGGAACGTGGACCCGACGAACACTCGGCGAGACATGTATACACAGGAACGATAGAACAGTATGTAAAGTGAAAACAGGTATGATCTATGTAGAGCTATGGAGAGCTATGAAAGTATAATAGAAATAAATAAATAAATAAATAAATAAATAAAAGAAATACTCACACAACACTCATTAGAGGGAGCGCTCCCAGAATATCCATGAAAACTACAAACTCCATACAGTCATGTAATGCAAGTACAGGCATTATGAATGAAGTGTTTAACTGAACGGCGTCGAAGGCAATGGCGGTTGTGATGACGACACGACGATCTCAGCCGACTTATATAGCATGCTAGAAATAAACCAGACAACTGACGTCAGCCTCGGAACAATACCACACTAATCAGAAAACAGATAAGCGGCCGGCAACTGTCAGCTTACCGACACCGGGCATCCATCACGCAAGGAAAAAGTGGGGGTTATGTACTCGACAGTGCTAGAACGGCGTGTAGTTAAGACAGTAACTGTACATTTTAACGTTATAAAGTCACCATGAACCGTGCTATACGCTTCAGAGGCGGCAAACAATTTCTGTCCAATTTCTACGCGTGCAGGATACACGTGTGGAACAGAGAATTTACCAGTGTCGAAAGCGCTTACCAATGGCGGAAATGCATGCATCATGGCGACATGCAGACTGCAGAAAAAATGCTGTCCACGCGCACGGGTCTGCAGGCGAAACACCTCAGCAAGAGCATACGAGAAAAAGAACATTTACGAGCAGCATGGGACAAACAACGATATTCACTAATGTATGCGTTAGTTGCTGTTAAATATCGCGATCCAACCCTACGTAAACGACTGCTAGACACTGGGTATTCCCAGTTGCAGGAATGGGTCAAGAGTCGGGAAGGATACTGGAGCGCACTGACATACAGTGGTCAAGCCGGTCAGAACATGCTAGGAAATATACTCATGCGAGTACGCGAGTTCATTCGATTACATCAGACTCCCGCCAGACGATCACAAGACCGATGAACAGAGTACAACGAGATAGCAGACATCCAGCAGCAGCATCACGCGCTCGACCAAGGGTTGGTGATAAGAAAGCGCGCCATAGACAGTGGGAGGTGTATATAAACCCGACGCAGAGTGAACGAGGCACACAACCGCATTCCGATCCACAGCACACGTCGAGACTTACTACCAGCATCAGCAGAGAAAGAAAATGGCCGCCCAAGAAGCCGATATGATGACGACAGTGAGCCAACTGGAGAAGCAGGTAGGTAACGGTACTTATATATTTAGACGGCCGTTAACCATAGTACAATGTGCTGTTCAAGACAAATTTATCGTATATCCATCATGTCAGCAGTGTAACAAACGTGTGAGTCCTGAAAACAATGGGTTTGTGTGTCCGATCCATCGATGGCAGCGGGGTGTAGTGTATCAGTTCGCTATGCGTATCCTCCTACAAGACGCCATCGGGAGTGAAGTGTGGGCAACGTTATTTAACGCCAAGGCTGTCCAGGTGTTAGGATACACGGCTAACGATTACATGAACATGAAGTCAGATGCCGAGCGGTATGCAGCACTGGACATGTTGCGGGGGGCCCAAGTCATGGTAACCATTCGGAAACGCCTGGCGGGGCAGTATGTAAATTACACGGTGTCAGACTTGAAAGTAGTCACAGTGTGAATCAATCTGTTGACAGGCTGCCGCTACCGTCGCTGCTGCGGCTACTGCAGTTGCTACCGGAAGTAGTAGTGACGTCATCGACGTTGAGAGCCGCTCTAAGGTAATGGAATGGTTACATGCTAATAGTTCGGAGATACTATTCTCCTCCTCGGCGGACAGCTGTTCACCGCCATCATTAATTATAATATCAGATGACGAGGGGGAGGATATCAGTAGCAGTAGCAGTAGCGATGATATGGAGGCCACGGTGAGTGGTTTAGATAGGCTACGGGATCGATCCGAAGCCATGACGAATGAAAATAATTTATATAAGGCACTAGAGGTCGCCAGCGTGCGATATGCCAGTGACGAGGTGGAACGCATAATGAATTTAAATGACGATAAGGATCGTTACGTACCATCGTCCAGCATGGTCATGCACGTCTTGCGGTGGTTATCTATAGATGTCATCGCAACGTGTGGGAATATGAAATGGCGTAACCAAGTGACAGAATTGGTTAGAAAGAGTATGTACGAAAGATACAACGATATACAGGGCTACGCGGATGAAAATATGCCGAATGTAACTGGTTCTTTCTGTTCAATAGACGGGTCTGACGCAGCTGCAGAGAGCATACAAGCGTCAGTTGACGGACGTGTATGATGCCGATGACGAGGATGATGTGACGCCATTGCCGAAACGACAGAAAACAACCCCAGCAGATGGCGACACCAGAGTGGTGGAGTACCGCTGCGACTCGCCACCAGCAAAACCAGGAGGCGTTGGCGGAGCTACCGTGGGGACCGTTATATCTATCCTCGTCGGAGTCGGAGTCGGAGTCTGTCGACGATGCTTTCATCATCAACACCCCCCCTCATTACTACGACGAGGTGGATGAGGATGCTATCGCCTCATCCCCCGCTGACGAGAATGAGGACGATGACAATTTCGCATTTAGTCCCGCGTCGCCACCACCACTGACACAAAGCACGCAAGAAGATATGTTAATACCGAGACTTTATGTATTCCCGGATGAAACCGTCGTTGTGACAGCAGACGGCGAACACATCCGCATACCGGACCAACACACGATAACACACCCGATGATGATCACTCAGTCGACGTCGACCGTCGAGGACCCGAAGCCGTCGACGTCGACCGTCGAGGACCCGAAGCCATCGACGTCGGCGTCGTCAATGATCACTCCCCCAACCATCGAGGACCCGAAGCCGTCGACGTCGACCATGGAGGATGACGACGACGCCAAAGAAGAAGAAGATCCGAGAAAGGTGTGTTTTCTCGCAATGCAAACGCACATAGCACGCTTAATAGCGCACCAGTGTCGGAAATCCGCCCCATCGACAGTAGAATAAGTAACTGTGGACGTGTGCCGATCACTGGCAGTCACGACACTGTCGGCACCTTACCAGGAAATAATAATGAAATATGTGCGTTGCGCTATCCGTCGACCACGGTGAACATTATTATTATGTGATGAACAGTAGTCGGTAGTATGTAGTAGTAGTAGGTAGTATGTATGCACTTATAACCACGGTATATGAACATTAGTAGTAGTAGTAGTAGTAGTAGTAGTAGTAGTAGTAGTAGTAGTAGTAGTAGTAGTAGTAGTAGTAGTAGTAGTAGTAGTAGTATTGTTGTTGTTGTTATGTAGAATGAAGTGTACGACGAGGCACCCGTACTCCCAGTCAGCATTCGGAAGCGAGCTGGAGTATTGAACGCCACGTATATGACGTCGTCAACAGAATATTATTATTAGTAAACATAACCGAGTTAGTAGGTAGTAGTAGTAGTAGTAGTTGTTGTATTACGTAATATGGAGTGGAATATTAGTATCTTTTAATTTGTTCTGTAGGATGACGTACCTGTGTCACCGGCTGAACTGCGTAGGCGTGCATGCCGGGAATTAGTGGTGATGATACTAGAATATATTATATCAACACACGATGAACAGTATACCTATTTCTTTTATGTAGGAGGAGGAGGAGAAGGAGGAGGAGGTGGAGGTTGAGGAAGCACCCGTGCTAGCAAGAGACGAGAGGAGACGCACAGTACATAATTTAATTCAGATAATTGTTGATTTTATGATTGAAACCCCCGCATTTTAAGAAGCACCGTTTGCAACGGAATAACAGTAGTTAGTCGCTCTCTCTCGTTTAATGTATGTTTGTAGTTGTATGACATAGAGTAATGTCTATATATATATATATATATATATATATATATATATATATATATATATATATATATATATATATACCTACAGACTTATATAGTATTCATCATCATCATCATCATCATTGTACGTAACCTCTGTCGTGGTGTAAAAGCCCACAAGTTAATAACCATGGAACTAGCCACTGGCGTGTCGATAACCGATCGTAAGCTAGAGGTCACTGTCGCGGATGTAACAATCCCACAAACCATAAAGTCTTCATAGTAATTATATAAGTCTAACCGTGTATATATATGTATATGTATATGTATATTATGTATATGTCTATGTCAGTATATACTCAATAAAACGTCATACAATGAATGAAACGTGTTGTCAGTGGTGTTGCCACGGTCTACATAGTGGAAAGAGAACCCGTAGCCATCGATATCGGACACACACACAGTAGCCAATACCACAGTATCACACCTTAGGTCATACACCTTTCACCAAACACCACCACCACCACCACCACCACCACCACCACCAACCAACACCAACCACCACCACACGTACTATATAACTGTACTAAGGACCGCTGTCTCTCAGTTGTAGACACGTAGAGCATCATGAAACGTCACCAATGTCGTCACTGCGGACTGGTGCTCGACACGTATGCAGCGCTAAAACACCACCTAGCGAGTCATGGGACACCGGCAGTGACCGAACACACGTATTCGGTGGCGCAGCCACTAGAGGTGCTACTAGAGGTGCCACCTAGCGACCAGGCAAAGCGAACGAAATATTCGTGTAAATGCGATGCAACGTTTGAGAGATGGGACGATCTGCAACAACATGTGAGGTCCGTATGTCGTCTTAGCAGTAGCAGTAGCAGTAGCAGTAATAGAAAACAGACCACAGTGTACACATGTGCGAAATGTGGAAAGAAGTTCAATAGACGCTATGACCTGACCAGACACGCACGAATAGCGTGTATCGACGACGTCACGAAGCCACCATCGCCGAAGAGATCAATCAGGGAAGCCACCACACCCCACCATCCACTCGTTACCGATGCAGACCCCATAGACCCACCTGCTCGACTCCCCTTCGCCGACAACCTGTCGACGGAACTGTTAGAAGTCGTACGAGCGCACTGGTCGACCATACGGACACGTGTAACGAGAGGTCCTCTCCAGTGCAGGTACGATTACAGATTAACGACTCTGGACACGACCGTTCTAGAGATGCCGTTGAAGAACGTGTTCCAGGAACAGACCATCGCTTTCAAGATTAACCTCAGTTACGGGTTCATTCTGAGGAACAAGAACACGGGTCAATACAAGTACTACCATCCCTCGTGCAACTGCTGTGGACGCTACCTGGACGAACCCAGTCTCATCACCAACAGCAAGGACTTTGATACGTTCCTCGAACGCATCCGAGAAACTGACGTCTTGCAATGGGCCATCAATCAAAGACCGGATTCGGCGAGGGTGTGCGAACTCGTGACCAATGTCACATTTTTCGTCAATCGCATCATCGAACACCCGATAGGATGTGTAGGAATGACCGACCTTCCAATGTACATCAAGAAGAACAAAGCCGTCATCGGATTGGAAAAGGAACCCATCCATGCCAAGAGGTACAGTGACAACCTGTGTCTCTTCCGATGTCTGGCCCTGCATCGCGGATGTGAAAGTTGTCGATTGGAACCAGCTGTGAAGACGCTGTACGAGACTTACGTCCAAGACGGCGTACCCATGAAAGCATTTGCCGGGGTCACGATGGACGACCTCTATCGTGTAGAGACCACATTCCAAACGAATGTGTGCGTGTACAGTCTCGTAAAACCGGATGGAGAGGATGGAAAGCCAACTGCAGAACTCGTTCGTCGCTCGGTACGTAAGTACCCTGACACACTCTACCTCAATCTTCACGGGACACATTTTTCCCTCATCCAGGATAGACGCATGTATTGTCACTCGTACAGATGTCGGAAGTGTGGGGATTGTTTGTGGAAAGACGCATGGAGTCTACGCAACCACGAGAGCACGTGTACGGGGGGTGTGCGCCGAGTCTATCCTGGTGGCGTGTACCATTCGACTCCATCGGTGTTCGAACGTCTGGCAGACGAGAACATCCGAGTGGCCGAAGCGTTGCAGTACTATCCGTACCGGGCCACCTTCGACTTCGAGTGTTGGTTCGACACCAAACACCTTCCGTCTGACAGTGCCCAGGTTCACTGGGTTGCGCGTCACGTCCCGCTGAGCGTCAGCGTGGCATCCAACGTACCCGGACACGAACAGGTGACATGCATCGTCACGGACGGAGACACCAACAAGTTGGTGAGCACCATGATGACTATCCTGCAATCGATGAGTGAGGCCGCGTACGACAAGATCAAAGACTCATACGATCATATGTTGGAACAACTCGCCGAAGAGCTGACGAAATGGGACGCACGGGAGGAGGCTGCACGGGAGGCAGCTGCACGGGAGGCCACCGAGAAGAAGAAAGCTCGACCGGCAACCAATCCGTACAAAACGCTGATGGGACAACTGTATGGATGGATGCGTCAGTTACCTGTCATCGGGTTCAATTCGGGGAAGTATGATCTCAATGCCATCAAACAGTTCCTCATACCGTACTTCCTGACGACTTCAAAGACCGTGGAACAAGACGAGGCCGAGGACGAGGACGAGAGGGAGCAAGAGGGCAACAAGAAAGACGAGAACGACGGCGTCGGGTCAATGTTCGTCATCAAACGCAACAACACTTTTATGTGTCTTTCGACGGATCAGCTGAAATTCCTAGACATGATCAACTACATAGCCCCCGGGTTCAGCTACGACAAGTATCTGAAAGCGTACGGATGCGAGGTGACGAAAGGTCATTTCCCGTACGAGTACATGGACCGTCTGGAGAGACTCGACGACACCGCACTTCCACCGAAAGAGGCCTTCTTCAGTCGACTGAAGAACGAAGGTATTTCAGACGAGGATTACGCCGGTTGTCAGGAGGCCTGGCGCGTCAATGGCATGACGACGTTGCGCGACTTTCTCGTCTGGTACAACAACAGGGACGTGGTTCCCTTTCTACAGGCCATCGACAGACAGTTCGCGTTCTATCGACAACGGGGAATAGACATGTTCAAGCAAGGTATCAGCGTACCTGGTCTGACCCTGCTGTACCTGTTCAACGACCTCCCAGAGCAGACCTACTTTACCATCTTCAACGAGAAGAATAAAGACCTGCACGACCTCGTCAAAGCGAACATTGTAGGCGGGCCTTCGATCATCTTTCATCGCTATCACGAGAAAGGGGTCACCACGCTACGTCAGAACGAGTACGGAGAGGCGGCTCGTCCTTGTCGAGCGATCGTCGGATACGATGCGAACGCACGGTACCTGTGGTCGCTCATGCAAGACATGCCTATGGGATGGTACACGCGACGACGAGCAGAGAAGGACTTCCGCCCCGAATCGGCGCAGCTGTACGGACAGATGGCTGGAGAATGGTTGACGTGGGAATCCGAACGCACGGGACGTCCCATACGGCATCAGATCAACGGACGAGAGAAGAGAATAGGCAAACATCGGGTGGATGGATGGTGCAGCGAGACGAAGACGGCTTATCAGTTCCAAGGGTGCTATTTCCACGGTTGCTCGTGCAACCGAGAAGAGGTGAACGCCGTCAACGGGAAACCCATGGCGCAACTGCTCGCCGAGACCCGAAAGACCACCGCCTACCTACGACACTTTGTCACAGTCGTCGAGTTGTGGGAATGCGAGTGGAAAGAGATGAGACGAACCCCGGTCGTACGCAAGTGTGTGGATGCAGCATTTCCCCGACGTCGACACGTGCGATGGACGATGACGTCACAACAGATCCTGAACGGAGTGCGTGCAGGAACCGTGTTCGGCATGATCGAGTGCGACATACGCGTACCGGAAGAATTGCGCGCGCACTTTGCCGAGATGCAGCCCGTGTTCAAGAACATCAGTCTGATGCGCGAGGATCTCGGCCCGTTCATGCGCCGATACGCCGAAGAACACGACATCATGAAGACTCCGCGACACATGCTCGTGGGTAGTTATTGCGGCGATAAGATACTGCTCGCAACGCCACTGCTGCGATGGTATCTGGACCACGGTCTCGAGGTACTGCACGTGTACCAGGTCGTCGAATACGATCCTATTCCGTGTTTCCGGCGGTTCGGCGATGCAGTGTCCAAGGCCCGACGCGAGGGCGACTTCACCAAGACAAGACCATCATCGCGGACACCATGAAGTTGCTGGGGAACTCGGGCTACGGAAAGACCATCACCAACGTCGACCGTCATCGTGACGTCAGCTACTGCACGGCGAAGGCGGCATCGCTCCTGGTCAACGATAAACGGTTCCGACAACTCGATATCGTCGTCGACGATGCGTACGAGATAGAGTTGAACAAGAAAACCGTCAAGTACACCCTACCCGTACACGTGGGATTCTTCGTTCTGCAGTATGCCAAGATGCGCATGTTGCAGTTCTATTACGACTTCATCATCAGTTACGTGGAGCGCCCTCTGTTCGAGTACTGCGAGATGGATACTGATAGTGCCTATTTAGCCTTGGCCGGCGAGTCCGTCGATGACCTCGTGACCCCAGCACTACGAGAACATTATTTCCGACATCGTTCCGAATGGCTCCCGTCCGAATGTTGCGACGAGCATCGGAACGACTACGTGCGCTGTCGTCTCGCCAATCGACCGTGGGTCGGAGACGAGGCGTGCTGTAAGGCGCGAAGAGCGTTCGACAAGAGGACACCGGGTCTGTTCAAGGTCGAGTGGTCCGGTGCCGGGTTCGTGGGGTTGTGTAGCAAGACGTACTATTGTTTCGGAGCCACCGACAAGTACAGCACCAAAGGACTGAGCAAACGACACAACAACATCGACAAGGACGCGTTCCTGGCGGTGCTCACCAACCGTCGGAGTGGTGGTGGTTCGAACCGTGGTTTCCGGGTGCATAAATCTATCGTGATGACGTACGTGCAGACGCGGGATGCACTCACCTTCTTTTACGCCAAACGCGTGGTGCACGAGGACGGGGTGACCACGGGTCCGGTGGACGTATAGAAAAGGCGATGCACGCTGCACTCGTTTCACACGCAATCATGGATGCACGATGGAAACACCCCTTCACGTGCATCGTCGCCGGACCGACGGGGTGCGGCAAGAGTACTTTCGTGACGCGTATGTTGCGTCACGCCGCTGCGATGATCGATCCGCCGCCCCAACAAATAACGTGGTGTTACGGAGAATGGCAAGAGGCTTACGCAACGACGGACTTGGGTCACGTGCGATTCGAGGAAGGGTTACCGACTGCGGCCATGTTCGATCCGACAACGAGGAACCTCATCGTCATAGACGATCTCATGGCAGAAACGGACGAACGGGTCACGACCTTGTTCACTAAAAAAAGTCACCACAGGAACACGTCCGTGCTGTATCTCGTACAGAACCTGTTCCCTAAAAACAAAGAGAGTCGCACCATCAGTCTGAATTCGCAGTACATGGTGGTGTTCAAGAATCCACGTGACGCATCGCAGATGGCGACCTTGGCTCGGCAGATGTATCCGGGACGCGGCAAGTTCGTGCAAGAGGCGTTTAAAGACGCCACGGCGGTACCGTACGGTTATCTATTGGTCGATCTCAAACAGGACACGCCCGAGGACATGCGTCTGCGCACGGCCATCTTTCCAGACGACGGGGTTCAGTACGTGTACCTGCCGAAGGTATAAAACGACCGAGTGTGTGGATAGTCTCTTCATTCGCATCATGTCTACCCTGGTGAAGAGACACATCGTGTGCATACAGGCTCTGGCCAGAGTCAAGAACAACAAAATTAAAAAGGCCATCATCGCCAACGCCGACGCCGATCTGCTGTGTGCACTAGCCGAGTGTGCCTACAACATACTAACAAAGAACATTCCATTGACCGCTTTACAGAGGCGACGATTGAATAAATACAGGACGAAGTTACGCGAGTTGGCTAATAGACGAACGCCCGCTGCCAGGAGAAGACGCCTCTTGCTGCAACCGCAGATTGGTGAGGGACAGAGCGGCGGTTTCCTATCGGCCTTCCTAGCACCGTTGGCAAGTTCGGTCTTGATACCCTTGCTCCAACAGGTGCTGTCCAAAAGGTAGATACATGGAGCACGCACGCAAGATGGCCTTGGTGGACCCGCGACTGTTGGACACGCTTCGGTCACCCCCACCCGCGACCGACACCTTAGGCAGGAAGGTGGAAGCCCTCGATGACGAGATGAAGACCATCCTAGATAGAACGGACCTAGACGACGGGACCAAGGTGACCCTGTATAATCAGGTGTTGCAGCGGTACAACGTCTTGACCGATAAACGCATCAAGGAACCGCTACGCGTGGTCACGGTGAACGAGTCGGAGTCGGGGTCGGAGGGTGCAGTCCGCGCTCCTATTAGCGGACTGGAGGCCACCGTCTTGGCCACCGTTCCCAAGACCATGCGGGCCAAGGCCAGCCGTTTGATGGAGCATCTCAAGAGAGATGTCGAGTGGACCGCTCGCGGCGAACTGATACACGAGGGCGTGCCGGTTGTCGGCAGTAACGTGGTGGATCTCGTTAACGATCTGTTGCGTAAGAGAAATACCGCTCCGACGGGTTGGCAACCATTCGCACGACAACTCCGTACCATCAACCTACCCATGACGTTGGTCGGTAACGTCTCCAGGAGAGCCTACATACGTCCGGAGCCGTCGATCACTCCCTCTCGTCGGTCAATTACTCCTCCGCGTGCTGCTGCTGCTGCTGCTGCTGCAGGTAGTGCACGAAGATCGCTAAGTTGGACACCCCTCACCCATCAGAGCCGTCGAATGGAACATACCATGCCCACCCCACCCCCCGAATCACGCAAGGCTTTGTCGTCATTGGCTGGTTGGGACAACCTATAGGATGGTACGCTGCGTGTCCGTAGCACAGTGTTCGTCATGTCGCCCGATCCACAGGACCTCGTGTACCGTTCCGTCGTCGGTGCGATATTTATCAGTGGACTTTACATGATTGCTCACGGTTTAGTCCTAAGTTTTATGCCACAGACGTTATTCGAACCCCCCACGCTCGTCGAATGGAACATTCCTTGTCCACCCACCCACCCTCCCCCCGCATCGCGCAAGGCTTCGTCGTCATTGGCTGGATGGAACAACGTATAAGGTGGTACGACGCGTCTCCGTAGCACAGTGTTCGTCATGCTCATCGATCCACAGGACGCGTACCGTTCCGTCGTCGCTGCGCTATTGTTCGAAGGACTTACCTTGCTGGGAGACGTTGCAGCCGGCATTCTTATACAACAGGTGTTATTCCGACTATAGTTACTCCGCTAGACCGTTGTTGTTCCACCGCTGTCATTGTGGGTGCCATAGTGTGTGTCCTATTACACGTCGGCGTGCTCCTCGTCATTCGTCAGCAGTGGGACTCCGGAGTCAACGGCACCGCCCCCGTCAACACATCGATCATCCACCTCTTTTGATGGCTCAGAGGGGAGAACGCTCCATGAGCGAGGTCTACTTCGATCCCACGAAGGTAGGCAGTTATGGCGGCGTCGCTGGCTTGCGACGCGTCACGCGCCTGCCACAGAAGACCGTCACAGCATGGTTGTCGGCACAGGACGCCTACACCTTACACAAACCAGCGAGACGTCATTTCAAGAGACGACGCGTCATCGTGGGTGGTATGCTTCAGCAGTGGCAGGCCGATCTCGTAGACATGTCGAAGGTCAAAGGCGTCAACGACGGTATGGCCTTTCTCCTCACGATGATCGACGTCTTCTCGAAAGTGGCCTGGTGTGTTCCCATGAATAACAAGTCCGCGGCGTCGTTGGTGGCAGCGCTGCAATCCACGTTCGTCGACGTTTGCCCCCAGACCTTGCAGACGGATCAAGGCACAGAATTCCGGAACAAATCCGTTCAGGCGCTATTGCGGCGTTACGACATCCATTACTTCTACACGCACAACGCGGAGACGAAGGCAGCCGTCGTGGAACGGTTCAACCGAACGTTGAAGTCGCGCATGTGGCGCTACTTCACGAAACACCAGACGTGGCGGTACATCGACATCCTTCCGGACTTGATGCGATCGTATAACAACGCCCGCCACCGCATGATCGGTATGGCGCCGTCACAGGTGAATGCACAGAACCAAGAACAGGTGTGGCAACGTCTGTACGGTCACGACGGTAAGGGCGTGCCCAAGTTGCACGTGTCGGATCGCGTGCGTGTCAGCAAGTACAAACGCACGTTCGAAAAGGGCTACGAGACGAACTGGAGCGAAGAGTTGTTCACGGTACACGAGGTTCACCCCTCCGATCCACCCGTGTATCGCTTGCGGGACGATCTCGGCGAAGTGCTGGAGGGTACCTTCTACGAACTGGAGCTGCAGAAGGTGACGGTACCCTTTGATAAAGTGTACCGTGTTGAAGCGGTACTGAAACGCCGTACAGTTGGTAGACGAAAGGAAGCTTTGGTGAAATGGTTCGGCTATTCCTCCTATTTCAACAGCTGGATCGATGCCAGGGGACTCGTCAACTATAAAGACTAGCCGCTCACATGACGACACTGCATTCGGGAAATGACACACGACGCGACACCACCACCACCACCGACCTGCACCACCACCATAGACGAGGAGGAGGAGGAGGAGGCGGAGGAGAAGGAGCAGTACGAGGATTGTACTGACGCTGCACCGAACGAGCCAGACAGCACTCCCTGGCATATTTTCGGTACCGCGTGTCCCAAAGAGGAGATCGTGTTTCTGTGTCAGGTCGTCGTCCTGTACACGGTCATTCTGATCAGCATTTACAACCTGACGACAGGTAACGGCGATTCTAATCTGTGGACGGCTCTGCTGAGTAGTTCTTTGGGTTACCTGCTGCCCAATCCCACGTTGAGACGCAATGGCGACTGATTTCTACATGACGCTGCCTAGCAACGCTTCCATGAAGATGCACCCCGACAACACCTTGACCCATTACGTCACGGCCTTGCCTCAACGCATCGATCTTACCGGCGAGTGGGAGTGTGGGTTGGCCGAGGTCCAGTATCCGCACACTTGGTACAACGTCACAGAGAACGATGTCTGGTTCTTCCTCAACACGATCGATGCTACGGACTCGTCCCGACGTTCGAAGTTGTCGTGTGGGTATTACGACGATCCGTTAACATTGCTGTATCACGTCAACAAGGGACTGTACAGTATGCGAACGGATGAGACACAGGCTCAAATGAGCTATAGTTCCGTCACTCAGAAAATGACGTTACACATGACAGCGAACACCCTGTTCACCGTACCGTACCACAGCGCGGTGGCGACCATGTTAGGATTCCGTGAACCCGTAGCCAGCGAGCCGGAGGCGGCTACGTCATCTCCCGTCCTCCCCGTCGACTCGACACCCTCTACCTCTACACGGACATCGTGGAGTCTCGTATAGTGGGTGACACTCTCGCGCCTCTGTTGCGCGCCCTTCCGATTAGCGGACGTCACGGTGACAGGGTGTCCACTCGTTTCACTAACGTGCACTACGTACCCCTGTTGCGCTCGAACTTCGACTCGATCGAGGTGGATATAAGGAACGACATGGGTCGACGCGTGCCATTCGAATACGGCAGAGTGACGGTGACGCTTCATTTTCGTCGACGCAAGCCCGGACTGTTCTGATGAATTACAACGATTATTACGCGCGCCAGGCTGGCGGTGCGCTGCCCTACTTCGCCGGTGCGCAATACCAGCGAGGTCACGGACTGGGCAGTCTGTTCGGCAGTCTGTTGCGCAGCGCCATGCCGCTCATCAAGAGAGGTGCCGTGGCGTTGGGCAGGGGAGCGTTGAAGACCGGCGTTCGCATAGCCGGCGACGTCTTATCGGGCCAGAACATAAAAACGGCTGCCAAAAGACGCGTCACCGACGCCGTGATCAGCAGTATTCGAACCCCTCCTGGTAAACGTATAAAACGAGCGGCCGCAAAGGCGCCATTCACTGCAGTAAAGCGCCGCCGCAAGAAACGGACGTCCCCGAAACGCACTGCCGACATATTCGACGACAACGATGGCGTTCGTGCATAGACAGTCGTGCGAGGGAGTCAAGACCGAGCTGGATCTCTTTACCGTACCCCCCACTCAGAACTGCATCGCCGAAAGTCACGTGGTGGAACATCAACCCACGGCCTCTCTGGACTCTGGAGGACCGATAGAATTCTTCATCCCCGGATCGGGAGACGATTACATGGATCTCGCCAACACGATGCTACACTTGCAGGTGAAGGTGACGCGAGCCAACGGTAACCCTATCGACGCGGGCGAACCCGTGGGACCGGTGAACAACTGGTTGCATTCGCTGTTCAGCAATGTCGACCTCTCCCTGAACGGCACGCTCGTGACCTCTTCGTCCTTCAACTCGTACCCGTATCGATCCTTCATAGAGACGCTGCTGAGTTACGGATCCGACGCCAAGTCGACGCAGCTGACGAATCAGATGTGGTACAAGGACAAGGCCAGTCGCATGCACGCCACCGAGCTAGCCGCCTGACCCGATCCTAACCCCGGGTTCGTGACTCGTCGAGAGTACATAGCCAGCAGTCGCGTGGTCGACATGATGGGTCGTCTCCACGTGGATATGTTTCTGCAGGATAAATTCCTGATCAACGGTGTCGACGTCAAGTTACGCCTGGTGCGCAGCAAGCCCTCGTTTGCGCTGATGGCTGCTGGAGTGAACGAGTACGCGATAACCATCGTCAACGCGTCCTTGTTCGTCAAGAAGGCCACCATCGCTGCGGCCGTGCAGAAGGCTCACATCATGGCTATGGATCGGACCACGGTCAAGTATGCGTTACGACCCGTCGAATGCAAGGTGTACTCCATTCCCACGGGCGCTCTGTCGCACACGCACGAGAACCTGTTCCTCGGCGCCCTGCCGAAACGTCTCGTACTGTGCTGTATCGACAACGACGCCTACAACGGCACGTACGCCACAAACCCGTTTCACGCCAAGAACAACGCCATCAGCTTCGTCTCCGTGTACGTCGACGGTCGTCAGATACCCGCCAAACCCTTCCAGCCCAACTTCGCAGAGAACCTCTTCGCCAGGAGCTACGCGAGCATGTTCACCTCGACCGGCAAGATATGGCAGGACGAGGGGAACTGTCTGACTCGCGAAGAGTACCGAGACGGCTACACCTACTTCTGTTTCGACCTGACCCCCGACCAGTGCGACGGTCCCTGCTTTAATCTGGTACAAAAGGGCAACCTGCGCTTAGAATTCCATTTCCGTGCAGCGCTTCAGACCACCGTGAACGTCGTCGCCTACGCCGAATTCGAGTCCGTGCTGGAAATCGACAAGAACCGCAACGTCATCTACGACTACTGAGATGGACACCCTGCAGATCGCCCGTCTACTGGCGATGGATCCGAACACCGCGTCCGTCTTTGGCGGCGTCGTACCCCGAGATGGACTGCCTGCAACAATTGACGCTTTGCCGATCGCCTTCGTGTGCAACACCGACGACGGCGACGAACCGGGCGAACATTGGATAGCGCTGTACCTGTCCTCGGACGGGCGCGGCGAATACTTCTGTTCGTACGGTCTGCCGCCTCGTCACGCGGCGTTCCACACCTTCTTGAACAAACACTGTTCCGAGTGGACTCATAACAGCACGAGACTTCAGAGTGGTGTGTCTAACGTTTGCGGACAATATTGCGTCACTTATATCATGCTTCGTTGTAACGGCGCTCCTATGCGAACTTTCGTCAACGCTTTCCACACCGATCTGGTCGCTAACGATTGTCGCGTGTTCGATTGGATCAACCTGCTGAAAAAGGGTATACCGTACTATAACGTATCATACTGAGCCTCTGGCGCGGTGGTCGCTCAACCCGTAAGCTCGCCCTCGAACCTCTGGCGCGGTGGAGACACCCGTAAGTTCGCGACCTCTGGCGCGATGGTCACCATTCGCAAGTCGCCTCCACTTCATCTTCATCATACCCAGCTCGTTGTATCCAATCGCATACGATCGCCTCGTTTGTACTGCTGCCGCTTTGTTGTATTCAATAAAATACGTGTGCACCGTACGATTGTGTTCGTCTCCTTACTAGGTTAACGACCCTTCGGTAAACGTAACTAGGTCCATGTTCGTTCCTCCTCCAGTCGCTAGGGGCGCTTAGGTTACGCACGCTCGGCTACGACCGCCAGGGGCGCTCTGAGGCGCTCTGATTGGCTGCGCGCACTCATTAGCAGTGGGCGATATTAGGGTGTTTTGCCTTTGATGTTTGGGTCACGTGACTTTACGCAAAATTTGATGTCTCAGAAACTTCTACTAACTACTTGCGTTATTCGGAATAATCATAAAAAAGACGCAAAGCTTTGAGAACAGTTGTACTTAAAAACTACGAAGGGAAAATCAGTTGTTCTTTGAAACAATAGTGCTACGGAACCTTCCAGGTGTCGTGGATAAATTACTGAAAGTTTGACACTCGATATGCAAAACACACAGGAGGAGACCCATTACATGTCTATATATTCTAGCTCGATTATAGTTAAATTACGTTACTATGATGATGGTTTTACGCTGAAATGTATAGCTCTTTTTTATTGAAGCTTTGTTCGCCATCCTTCTACAATGTTGATACTCTCGACTCACATTATCAGTCATGTGGCCAGGTGGGTGTTCACGGGGTTAACGTAATCCCTCATTTTGTGAACCACCTTTCCAAAAATGTGAAACCCACTTTTCAAAATCGTAACCACCCATTATTCAATAAGGTTAACCCCCTTCTCAAAAGCGTGAACCCACCCTTTTTCAAAAATGTGTTACCCGGTAAATAATCTTTTGATAAACATCCAAAACAACTTTCAAAATTCTTACCGTTTTCAGTGTCCAACTGGTGGTTGCCTGTGTTTCTGCACAACGTTAGTACCTAAGTGCTTAATAATCCCTTCTCCGAACATGACGTCACATTCCCTTCCCGACTACATGTATTGAAGCACCAACAACACTGAATTGTTGATTATCTTATTGATATGCCTGTGTCTGTGTCTTTTGCAGGTAGTTAAATGCAAGCTCCAAACACAACCAGCCAGTGTTTAAATGACAATTTACAACATTCATGGCGAGCGTGAATCACGAATGACTGCGAAACACTGGATACGAAGCGATTTAAATAAAAAAAACTGTCGGCATAGCAAGGGATCGCTATAAGGAAGCACTAATTTACTGCTGAGTAGCACCGCACCTGGCGGTGGATGATGAGTGTTACCTATAGCAACGGCTGGAGTGGAATGTAAGTGCAAATAAAGAAAAGTGACTACGATGATAGGGAGGAACAATTGTGAAATTGAAGAACACTTTGCAAAAAGAACTGTGCCATAACAAATATATTTGTGTTGTGTAAAAAAACACTTCGGTAATACATTACCTATGCCTGTACAACACGTGTATCATCACAATACTGTACAAAGACAAAGGGTACAAGTGACAACAAGGCATAACACCACGACCATCACTATCATCTGTTTGTTCATAACTGTGAAGTGATATATGTGTCAATACATGTCATCGATTACGTTATGTAATGCCGTTTTCTTAATTATTGATTGTATCGTGTGTGCAATTGGTCTCATAGGAAATACGCTCTCATTTCTTGTACTACACAAGTCCACTGGCGGTAATGTGGGCACGTACCTTCTTGAGGCTCTTGCAGTTTCAGACAATGTGTATCTTGCAACAGTTACATGTACTGTTACATATAATATCTTAGCATATTACTACAACCTGTCTGCACAGTGTAATATAACGTTTCTACAGTACGTATGGCCACTACGTTACATCACCCACATGTGTACTGTCTGGATGATAGTGATTGTCGCAGGCAATCGATGCATCGCAGTGTGTCGCCCCATGGACGCGCCCCGGCTCTGCACGAAATACAACGTTCAGCTGGAAATCTTGATCATGGCAGGCGCAGTGTGTGTTTACAATATCCCGCGCTTTTTTGAGTTCCACTATTAGTGGCATAATGTGACAATAGTTGACAATAATATGACTTCTTGGCACGAGGAATGGGAGAATATGGGACTCGCAACTATGTACCTGTACATCATTCTCTATGAAAACGTATGTTATCTTCTGTTTGTTTTCATCTTGCCGATGGCCATCGTTATCTACTCCAATGTCAATATTATGCGTGGCTTGAAAGTAGCTAAAAGCGGGAGAAGCACAATGACGTCACAGTCAAGCAATGATCAAAACAACATCACGCTCGTCATGATTGTCATAATCACTGCGTTCGTTGTATGCCAGACCCCGGCGACCATCAACCAGATATTGTACTACATCATTGATGATATTCAGCTGTCAGTGTGTACACCATACGTAATATATTTCCAGCTGAGCGACCTGTTTGTAAATATAAATTCATCGCTCAACTTTTTCATATACTGCCTATTCAGAAAACAATTCCAGCACCAACTACGCATGTTGTTTGGTCGAACATGTGGTCGTCCCAGCCAGCAAGAAACAGTCAGACAAGGAACCTAATCATACAATACGCTACCTTCCTGGACAGGGAAGCCTCAAGCCACGGTTACACACTTGTGGTGGAGTTGACAAAGTGTGTTTATGTTATCGACATTGCGAAATGCTCGTTGTGACCACCGAGTCCGTGGGACGCCATTGCTTTGTTTGTAAGCGCAGTGAATTAAGATGTATCCGTGTAATGTCAATGTTAACATGGGTTTATGCCATCGCCAAATCCCATGCTATGGAAGCAATTTGTTGGTAAGTTATGCAAAGTAGATGTGCTGATGGCATGCACTATTTATCACAGTAGCACAGCCATTGTCAATATCCAAAGTCACATATGACATATGTTCTTATAATTGCTTTTGACCATCGATTAAAGTTGATATATATATATATATATATATATATATATATATATATATATCTGTTTAACTGCTTTGATTATTGTAGTACGGTTTGACACAAACTATTAAGCATTTCCTTCAGTGTTCCTTCTGCGAAGCTTTTAATTTCTCAGCTGGCTCTGTCTAATATGTGATATTAACATATTTGTTTGAATAAAGGTTCTTGACTGATTTATTTATTTATTTATTATGTAGTTCAATTTACTATCTATATAACTGAATCGTCACATCGACTATTTCAATGGTTCGATAGTTCGATATATTGTTACACGCCAAAATAATATATCGACTGTATGGTTTTAGTGTCAGTTCGTCGTTGAAGGCTCCCCCTACTTTCCTGGCTACCCACTCCACCTCGGCACCCCTATATCCCTTTCACCCTCTCCACCCCTCCGCCCCTTCTAACCCCTCTACACATTCCACTCTCTCAATACCTCCGCCCCTACCCCCTCTAACCCTCTATCCGTTCCATCCTCTCCACCCCTCCGCCCATTCTAACCCCTCTACACATTCCACCCTCTCCATCCCTCCGCCCCCTACCCCCTCTAACCCTCTATCCATTCCTCCCTCTCCAACCTCCGCCCCTTCCACCTCCTCTACAAATTCCACCCATCCACCCCTTCAACCCTCTACCCACTCCACCCTCTCCACCCCTCTGCCCCCCCACCCATTCAACCCTCTACCCACTCCACCCTCTCCACCCCTCCACCACTTCTACCCCCTCAACCCATCCAACCCTCCAACTCTCCACCCTCCACCCCACCCCCTCCACCTCCTATCCACTCCACACTCTCCACCACACCGCCCCCTCTACCCCTCCACGCCATCCTCCGCCCCGTCTTCCCCTCCACCCTTCTACCCCTCTTCCCATTAGACCCACTGTACCCAACTTCTAGTCCGGTATGGGATGGCATACAACCGAACATAATTAAACAACTTTAGTCCGGAATGGGATGGCATCAAACCGAACATTATTAAACAAATTTAGCCTTGGGTGAGATGGCATACAACCGAACACCATTAAACAAATTTAGTCCGGGATGGGGTGACATACAACGGAATATAATTAAACAACCTTTGTCCGGGATGTGATGGCATACAAAGGAATATAATTACACAACTTTAGTCCGGGATGGGATGGAATACAACGGAACATTATTAACCAATTTTAGTTCGGGATGGGATGGCATACAATTGAACATAATTAAACAACTTTAGTCCTGGATGGGATAGGGTAAACTGAACATAACTAAACAACTTTGTTCCGGGATGGGATGGAATACAACAGAATATAATTAAACAACTTTGTTCCGGGATGGGATGGAATGCAACGAAACATCATTAAACAACATAACAAACGGTTTGATTCAACCGCTGTGTCATGTTGTAAACTTATCGTTTGACAAAGGATATGTTCCAGATCAACTAAAAATGGCCAACATATTTCCCATTTTTACGAAATAATACAAATATAGACCCATTTCTAGTTTGCCAGTATTCTCGACGATTTTCGAAAGAATAATATATAATGGATTAAGTAAATATATTAAAAACGTATACGATTATAACAGCGCTACCTGTACCCTGGTCGTTGTAAACCGACCGGAGTCCACAGTCAACGCAGTCAGTCATGCTTGATTAGTTGTAAAAAATATATAATCATACGCGGTATTTGTTCTTTTGTTCTCAGGCTCTAGCTTACGTATGCGATTATGAGTCACGTTCGGAATGTTATCTCGCTGCAGATGTAAACACATGTATTATCTTGTTACGTAATACAAGGCGATTGTAACATCTAATGGCGGATACAACCCCTAGCAATAAACAAATGCGATTACGAGTCACGTTCGGAATGTTATCTTGCTGTCGACGTAAACATATGTATTACCTAGTTACGTAATAAAATGCGATTTTAACCTCTAATGGCGGATACAATAAAAACATTTTCTTTCACGTGTATCCTCTCTATGACTATGTCCCACACGTGACATATACAGTGACCTTAAATGACCCATACTGAGCACACATGACCCTGTCGCATTTCTGCGAATTGCTATTATATGAACTATGGTGAGGTAAATGGCATAGTGTATATGGACGGACGGAATAAATAAGTTATGCAATTGTATCCAGGTGTTGTGTGGGAGCCCACACTGGAAGTTTAGTGTTAGGCATGGGGCATCAACAGGTTATGCAATAATTGTACCCATGATGTTTTATTTGTTGGCGTGGCACATTATAGTAAAAGGGGTACTAACGTAAAGGGACCGTCCCTAGATGTTTATTAATTTTGATTGGCTGACACCGACCTTGTGATGTGGTGGGAAAGTTACCAAGCGATGGGTGTAAGACGCTAGGTAAAGTGTATTCGGGAGAGGGGTCAGATCACGCAAATGCGGCGTTACAGTTCCAAAGGTGGTGTCCGGCAAGGCCCGGTGTGATAAGTGCGCAGTCAATCGCGAAGTCGCAATCCCTCTACAACATTGCTCGCACCGACTACGGCGAATGAAAACCCAGACAACACGATGCCACGGTAATTACAGCGCATTGTTTGACTATGCTTAGACCATCTGCATCGGCTTGCTACCTACTCTCGGCTTGCGACTGTTCAACTGTCTCTCCGCGTAGTATTCCAGTGCGTCCGCATGAACCATCATCACGACACGTTCGTTGTCTGCACGACATATTGACGGCCGGCCTGCTGTGCGTCCAACAGACCGTTCAGCTGTATTCCCCGCGTGCAACACCAGAGCGTCCGCGTCAGCCGTCGTCACGAAACGTCGCCGTCTCCACGACCTATTGACGGCCGGCCTACTGATCGTCCAGCCGATTACGGGCTCGGTAACCCCGCGGCCGAATGAGACTAATACCGCCTGCTTATCGCGAGGGGGAAGTGTTGTTGACTTTGTGCGTCATAGTGTACGCTTTTGAGACTATTTTTGTTTTAGGAACACTGTGTTATAAGTGCGCAACACACCTTTCTGCTTGTGCCTGGTTTCTTATCACTGTGTTACGGTTATGAAGAGGAATAGCCTGAACGGTGTACGTTAAATTGAACGTAGTTTTTGTTTTTGTTATGAGGGTATTGCCAACTTTTTCTAGAGTTAGTTTCTTTATTTATTGGTACAATTTTAATATGTTTTGATTCATTATAAATATATTCATGCTTATTCTTACATTCATATGTGGAGCTTAATTTAAGTACGGCCCGCCCCTAGTTTTTCAGCCACTTTGCGCGGACCTCCCCCGACATATGTGACAAACCCACACTGACGGCATCGGACACATGATCCCAGATGATCAGTCTCAACGACCCTTGATTTCCACTGACCATTTCACTGAACGTATATGATATGTAGTTTGAAGCAATGAACTTTCCCATTATGCGCTACGCTGAGTGGGCACAGGCGTAGGGTGGCAGAAAGTGGGACGTGGGAGGTTGGTCCTAAAGAAATTGGTGGGAGGTGGGAATGGCCGTAGGTGGACTCCAAAAATCAGTGGGAGGTTGTCCCCCCTGGAAACTAACACTGTCAACTAACACTGCATTCTCATGTGGTCTGTAGCCAGTTGCTGTGTCCACCCAATGGTTTATAATACCTAAGTGAAAACTACGTTAATGGTTGTAGTCTAACGCTAAAAAGCTAACCATAGCCCTAAATCTAAGTAACATTTGACGTCGCTGCGCAAACTCTATTGCAATCGTTTAAGGTTTGTAACTTTGCACAGTTTAGTTTGTAAGCAAAGTACACCGAATTAAGGTTGAGCACATTGACAATGAAAAAAGTGTGCGTGCGTGTGTATTTATGTGTGTGCGTGCGTGCGTGCGTGCGTGCGTGTGTGAGTGTTTGCGGATTTGCATAGCTTTGCTAACCTTGTCGTTGCGTATATAACTGTACTTGGCACAGCACATGTTCATGCATAAACAAATCAGTCAATCAACCAGTCAATAAATAAATAAAGAACGTTTATTTAATCAAACCAGTTAGTAATACATCTTAAACAGTCTTAGCTTAGAAATTAAATGTTTGAAAAAAGTAACACTGAAGGAAACACTTATATATATATATATATATATATATATATATATATATATATATATATATATATATATATATATATATGTATGGCAATGACGTTACACTGCATACAATATGATACGCAGTCGGTATGCTATTACCAACTGTACTGGCCCCTGGCGGTTGAAGTAGTCAAGTTAATCAAGGTAGCAATGTTTACAAGTGTGGTATCTACGACCACGGACGAGCCGAAACAAACATTAGTACGTTAATATGCAGGTAGAATAGTGGAATAAATAAAAACAATATGCCACAATAAATGTGTTGTAAGCAAATGAGTATTTTGGATAAATAGCCACATGTGTGATTCAATACCGGTTAGAGTGCGACATGCATAATTAAACTAATTTAGAAATAAAGCCAGTATAATTATGGTGGGAGTGCTCATGGTATTCCTACGTTAAGCAATGCGACAAATAGCTCAAAGGAAGACATGCGGAATGGTTTACTTAATCATTTACGTCCCTCTGACTGGCACTTCGTGCGTGTTTTTTTTTCATGAAAATTCACTCTCATTTGTTGTACTACACAAGTACACAAGTTGGTACATACCTTCTCAAGGTTATTTCTGTTACGGACAATATGTATCCTAAAAATTGTATAGTTGGAGCCATGTACGCTAATTATTCGTGATCAAATTTATACTTATGCTTGGCCGCTAGATCGCACTTCTCTAATGTGGAGTGTCGGGATAATAACGCTTGTCACGGGCAATCGATACATCGCAGTGTGTCGCCCCTTGATGGCGCCCAGGCTCTGCACAATGAACACAGTTCAATTTGAAATCCTGATCATGGCAGGCGCAGCGAGTGTGTACAACATCCCGAGCTTATTTGTTGAAAATTATGTGGGGAATAATGTAACATTAGTTGAAGATAACAATATGACCTCGTGGAACGAGACGCTGGAGAATATGGGGATCACATTTATACGCAGGTATACAAAATTCTGTATGAACACGTATGTTAAAGTCTATTTGTTTTCATGTTGCCTCAGGTCATCAATATTTATTTCAATGTCCAACTTATGCGTAACATCAAAGTGGCTCAACGCGGCAGAAGTACAATGACGTCACGTTCAAGCAATGACGAAAACAACATCGTCATGAGCGTCATCGTCATTGCATTTGTTGTATGCCCAAACCTGTCGATCATCAACCAGATATTGTACTACATAACTGTTCGTGCCCAATTGTTAACATATGCACCATACATCATGTACTTCCAGATGAGCAACCTGCTTGTCTTGATGAATTCATCGCTCAAAAACTGCTTATGCAGAAGGCAATTCCAGCACCAACTACGCACGTTGTTTAGTCAAACATGTGGTCGTTCCAGCACTACAACATCCCGACAAGGAATATAATGGTACAGGCGTCGTTTATGTGTGTGTGTGTATATATATATATATATATATATATATATATATATATATATATATATATATATATATATATATATATATATATATATATATATATATATATATACATAGAACACGTGACCAGTCGTCATACAGCATGTGCTGTGTGCAGTTCGTCTTCGACCATAAGTGTGGAGCGGTACATTAACTCATACAATCTGCTACGGCGATGTTCGTGGTTCGCCGCCTGTGATAGCGATACTGGGAGAACGCTGCATGTTTACTATGTGGCGTTCTCCTCGCTCGTGTATTTCCTTTGCCGACCAGGATAAGCGATGTTCTTCTGGTACAGTCATCTTATCGATTAGTCAACATGTAGGTTTTATTTACGCACACGAACGTAATAAATCGGCCTGTTCCAGATGGCATTAAGTTCTGGGCAAAATGTATACGTATAGTAAATATGTCCGATCCCATTTCAGTAGACAAAAACGTAGAAGAACATCAACATGTTACGGTCATTAAGACAACAGCATAACATATAATAACACCAACATTTTACTTCACTTTCCCTCCGTGTACTAATACAAATGTGCGCATCTTGAAATATTCATATACATACACACACTCATATATATATATATATATATATATATATATATATATATATATATATATATATATATATATATATATATATATATATATATATATATATATATATATATATATTTAGATCAGCGGAAACCGCGATAAATGAGCGAGGACTGCATAAGAAGTCATGTTATTGGCGTCATATGTTTATGATATCAACACTGCGAAATTGTGACCAACCAGAACGTAGATCCGCCAAAGGCCATGGCTAATGAATTATGATATTTCGTTATAATTCCAATGTTAACATAGATTTATGCATCACCACATCCAATACAATGTATGCCAGTTGTTTGAAACATAAGCACGGTATATGTACTGATGACATGTAAAAATCGTCAGAGCAGCAAAGTCATTGTTATTGTGCAAAATCACACAATATATTTGTTCTTATAACTGCTTCTGACCATTTATAGAATGTGATGAATACACGTATAATTGGTTTGAGTAATATACTAATGGATAACACAATCTACTAAATGTTTCCTTCAGTATTACTTTTTTTAACTTTTATTTTCTAAGCTAAGACTGTTTAAGATGTATTATTAACTGATTTAATTGAATAAAGGTTATTTATTGATTGGTTTATTAACTGGTTGATTGGCTGATTTGTTTATGTATGAACATGTTATGTGCCAGGTACAGTTTTATACACAACGGCAAGGTTAGGAAAGCTATGCTATTCCACAAAAACACACACACGCACGCATGCACACATACACATACATACCTAAATACACAAGCTCGCACACTTTATTCAGTGTAAGTGTGATCGACCTTCATTCCGTGTATTTTGCTTACAAACTAAACTGTGCAAAATTACAAACCTCAAACGATTGTTAAAGAATTTGTGCAGCGAGGTCAAATGTTACTTAGAGTTAGAGCTAAGGTTAGCTTTTTAGCGTTAGACTACAACCATTAACGGAGTTTTTACTTAGGTATTATAAACCATTTGGGTGGACACAACACTGGCTACAGACAACAGGTATAATCCATGTATATGAGAAGGCAGTGTTTGTTGACATGGTTAGTTTCCCGGAGTGGGGAAACAACTTCCCACTGATTTTTGGAGTCCACCTCCGGCCATTCCCACATCCCACCAATTGTTTTACGACCAACCTCCCACATCCCACTTTCTGCCACCCAACCCCCGTCCCCACTCACACTAGCGCATAATGAGAAAGTTCATTACTTCAAACTACGTATCATATACGGTCAGTGGAGAAAAAGGATCTTTGAGACTGATCATCTGGGATCATATGTCCGATGCCGTCGATGATTTGTTTATGTATGAACATGTGCTGTGCCAGGTACAGTTTTATACACAACGGCAAGGTTAGCAAAGCTATGCAATTCCACAGACACACACACACGCACGCACGCACGCACACACACACACACACACACACACACACACATACACATACATACCTAAATACACAAGCACGCACACTTTATTCAGTGTAAGTGGGCTCAACCTTCATTCGGTGTATTTTGCTTACAAACTAAACTGTGCAAAGATACAAACCTTAAACGATTGTTTAAGAGTTTGTGCAGCGAGGTCTATATATATATATATATATATATATATATATATATATATATATATATATATATATATATATATATATATGTATATATATATATATATATATATATATATATATATATATATATATATATATATATATATATATATATATATATATATATATATATATATATATATGTATGGGCGAGGTGGAAGGTATGGGCGGGTGTGGATGGGGTGGGCGGGGTGGGCGGGGTGGACGGGTTGGACGGTGTGGACTGGGTGGAACGTATGGGCGGGTGGACGGTGTGGACGGGGTGGCCTGGGTGGACGGGGTGGACGGTGTGGACGGGGTGGACGATGTGGACGACGTGGCAGGTGTAGATGAGGAAGACGGTGTGGAAGGGGTGGACGGTGTGGATGAGGTAGACGGTGTGGAATGTTTGGTCGGCGCGTGTGGGGTAGACGGGGAGGACGTGGTGGACGGGGAGGACGGGGTGGAAGGTGTTGACTTGTTTGACCGTGTAGATGAGGAAGACGGTGTGGACGGGGTGGTCGATGTGAATGAGGAAGACGGTGTGGACTGTGTGGATGGCGTGGACGGGGTGGAAGGGGAGGACAGGGTGGACGGTGTGGATGAAGAAAACGGTGTGGACGGGGTGGTAGATGTGGATGAGGTAGCGGGGTGGACGGTGTGGACGGCGTGGGCGGTGTGGATGGTGTGGAATGTGTGGGCGGAGTGGGCGTGGTGGAAGGTGTGAACGGGGGTGGACAGTGTGGACGGGATGGGCGGGGTGGACGGTGTGAACGGGGTGGACGGTGTAGACGGCATGGGCGGGGTGGACGGGGTGGAAGGTGTAGGCGGTGTGGACGGGTTGGACGGTGTGGACGGCTTGGCGGGGTGGACGGTGTGGACGGGGTGCACGGGGAGGACGGAGTGGACGGGGTGCACGGGGTGGACAGTGTAGACGGGGTGGAAGGTGTGGATGAGGAAGATGGTGTGGACGGTGTGGGCGAGGTGGAAGGTATGGGCGGGTGTGGACGGGGTGGGCGGGGTGGACGGGTTGGACGGTGAGGACGGGGTGGGCAGTGTGGATGAGGAAGACGGTATGGACGGGGTGGACGGTGTTGAAGGTGTGGATGGTGTGGGTGAGGAAGATGGTGTGGACGGTGTGGACGGCGTGGGTAGGGTGGACGGGGTGCACGGTGTGGATGGCGTGGGCGGGGTGGACGGGGTGGACGGGGTTTGTCGGGGTGGACGGGGTGGACGGGGTGGACGGTGTGGATGAGGAAGATGGTGTGGAAGGTGTGGACGGCGCGGGCAGGGTGGACGGAGAGGACGGGGAAGACGGTTTGGACGGCGTGGCCGGGTTGGACGGTATGGATGAGGAAGACGCAGTGGACGGTGTGGACGGTGTGGATGAGGAAGACGCAGTGGACGGTGTGGACGGCATGGACGTGGTGGACGGTGTGGACGGAGTGGGCTGGGTGGAAAGTGTGAAAGGGGTGGACGGTGTGGACGGGATGGTAGCGGGGAGGACGGGGAGGATGGGGTGAACGGTTTGGAAGTTGTGGACCGTGTGGGTGAGGAAGATGGTGTGGACGGTGTGGGCAAGGTGGACCGGGAGGACGGGGTGTATGGTGAGGAAGGTGTGGACGACGTGGGCGGTGTGGACGGGGTGGGCGGGGTGGACGGTGAGGACGGGGTGGGCAGTGTGGATGAGGAAGACGGTATGGACGGGGTGGACGGTGTTGAAGGTGTGGATGGTGTGGGTGAGGAAGATGGTGTGGACGGTGTGGACGGCGTGGGTAGGGTGGACGGGGTGCACGGTGTGGATGGCGTGGGCGGGGTGGACGGGGTGGACGGGGTTTGTCGGGGTGGACGGGGTGGACGGGGTGGACGGTGTGGATGAGGAAGATGGTGTGGAAGGTGTGGACGGCGCGGGCAGGGTGGACGGAGAGGACGGGGAGGACGGTTTGGACGGCGTGGCCGGGTTGGACGGTATGGATGAGGAAGACGCAGTGGACGGTGTGGACGGTGTGGATGAGGAAGACGCAGTGGACGGTGTGGACGGCATGGACGTGGTGGACGGTGTGGACGGAGTGGGCTGGGTGGAAAGTGTGAAAGGGGTGGACGGTGTGGACGGGATGGTAGCGGGGAGGACGGGGAGGATGGGGTGAACGGTTTGGAAGATGTGGACCGTGTGGGTGAGGAAGATGGTGTGGACGGTGTGGGCAAGGTGGACCGGGAGGACGGGGTGTATGGTGAGGAAGGTGTGGACGACGTGGGCGGTGTGGACGGGGTGGGCGGGTGGACGGGTTGGACTGTTTGGACGGGGTGGACTGTGTGGATGAGGAAGACGGTGTGGACTGTGTGGACGGCGTTGGTGTGGTAGTTGGGGAGGACGGGGTGTATGGTGTGGAGAGTGAGGACGGTGTGGGTGAGGAAGATGGTGAGGACAGTGTGGAAGGCGTTGGCAGGGTGGACGGAGAGGAAGGGGTGGACGGGGAGGACGGGTTGGACTGTGTGGGTGGCGTGGACGGGTTGGACGGGGAGGAAGATGGACGGCGTGGACGGTGTGGACGGGGTGGACGATGTGGAAGGGGTGGACTGTGTGGATGAGGTAGACGCTGTAGGCGGGGTTGAAGGTGTGGACCGGGTGGACGGTATGGGCGGGGTGGACTGTGTGGATGGGGTGGGCTGGGTTGACGTGGTGGAAGGTGTGGGCGGGGTGGACGGTGTGGACTTTGTGGAAGGTGTAGACAGTGTGGGCGGGGTGGACGGGGAGGAAGGGTTGCTCTGTGTGATTGGTATGGACGTGTGGAAGGTGTGGGAGGGGTGGACGTGTTGGACGTTGTGGACGGTGTCGACGGTATGGAAGGTGTGGACGAGGTGGCGGGGTGGACTGCGTGGACGGGGTGGCCGGGGTGGACGGTGTGGACGGCATGGGCGGGGAGGAAGGTGTGGCCGGGGTGGACGGAGAGGAAGGTGTGGCCGGGGTGGACGGTGTGGACGGGGTGGACGGGGTGGAAGGGGTGGAAGGTGTAGACGGCGTGAGTGGGGTGGACTGGGTGGAAGGTGTGGTCGGTATGGACAGGTTGGACTGTGTGGACGGTGTGAGCGGGGTGCACGGGGTGGACAGGGTGTACCGGGTGGACTAGGAAGATGGTGTGGATGGTGTGGACGGCTTGGGCGGTGTGGACAGGGTGCACGGGGTGGACGGGGTGGACAGCGTGGGCGGCGTGGACGGTGTGGGCGGCTAGGGCGGGGTAGACAGTGTGGACGGCGTGGACGGGGTGGACGGTTTGGACTGTGTGGACAGTGTGGGTGTGGGCGGGGTGGACGGTGTGGGCGGGGTGGACGGTGTGGACGGGGTGGACGGAGTGGAAGATGTGGATGAGATAACGTTGTGGACGGGGTGGACGGTGTGGATGAGGAATACGGTGTAGACTTTGTGGACGGCGTGGGCGGGGTGGATGGGTAAGAAGGGGTGGACGGGGAGGACTGCTTGGACGGTGTGGAAGGTTTGCATGAGGAAGATGGTGTGGACGGTGTAGACGGGGTGGGAGGGGTGGACGGGGAGGACGATGGGTATGGTGTGAACGGGGTGGACGGAGTGGAAAATGTGGATGTGAAAGACGGTGTGGACGGGGTGGACGGTGTGGATAAAGAAGACGATGTGAACTTTGTGGACGGGGTTGACGGGGAACAAGGGGTGGACGGAAAGGACGAGGTGGACGGTGTGGAAGGTGTGGACGGTGCGGATGAGGAAGACGGTGTGGACGGGGTTGTAGGTGTGGACGTGGTGGACGGTGTGGATGGCGTGGACGGGATGGAAGGTATGGGCGGGGTGTAGACCGGGTGGGCGGGGTGGACGGGTTGGACGGTGTGGACGGGGTGGACGGTGTGGATGAGGAAGACGGTGTGGACGGGGTGGAAGATGTGGACGGGGTTGAAGGTATGGGTGAGCTGGACGGTGTGGAAGGGTGGCCTAGGTGGACGGGGTGGAAGGTATGGGCAGGGTGGACGGTGTGGACGGGGTGGCCTGGGTGGACGGGGTGGAAGGTGTGGACGGGGTGGACGGTGTGGATGAGGAAGACGGTGTGGACAGGGTGGAGGGTGTGGATGAGAAAGACAGTGTGGACGAGATAGATGGTATGGATTAGGAAGACGGTGTGGACTGTGTGGACGGCGTGGGCGGGTTGGACGGGGAGGACGGGGTGGACGGCGTGGGCGACGTGGACGGGGTGGACCGGGTGGAAGGTTTGAACGGCGTGGGCGGTGTGGACGGGGTAGGCGGGGTGGACGGGTTGGACGGTGTCGACGGGGTGGATGGTGTGGATGAGGAATACGGTGTGGACGGGGTGGAAGTTGTGGACGGGGCGGACGGTGTTTACGGCGTGGACGGGGGGAAGGTATGGGCTAGGTGGACGGTGTGGATGGGGTGGCCTGGTTGGACGTGGTGGAAGGTATGTGCGGGGTGTATTGTGTGGACGACGTGGACGGTGTGGATGAGGTAGTATATGTGGAATGTTTAGTCGGCGCGGGTACGGTAGACGTGGACGACGTGGTGGACGGGGAAGACTGGGTGGACGGTGTGGAAGGTGTGGACGATGAGGACGGCGTGGTCGTAGTGGACGGGGTGGACGGTGTTGATGGGGTGGACAGTGTAGATGAGGAAGACGGTGTGGACGGGGTGGTCGGTGTGGATAAGGAAGACGGTGTGGACTGTGTGGGTGGCGTGGACTGGGTGGACGGTGTGGATGAGGAAGATGGTGTGGACGGTGTGGACGGCGCGGGAAGGGTGGACGGGGAGGACGGAGAGGACGGTTTGGACGGCGTGGGCGGCGTGGACGGGTTTGACGGAGTAGACGGTGTGGACGGGGTGGACGGTGTGGATTAGGAAGACGGTGTGAGCGGTGTGGACGGTGTGGATGAGGAAGACGGTGTGGACTGTGTGGACGGCGTTGGTTTGGTAGACGGGTAGGACGGAGTGGACGGGGAGGACGGGGTGAACGGTGTGGAAGGTGTGGACGGTGTGGGTGAGGAAGATGGTGTGGACGGTGTGGACAGTGTTGGCAGGGTGGACGGGGAGGACGGGGTGGACTGGGAGGACGGGGAGGACGGGGAGGACGACGTATGCGGTGTGGACGGCGTGTGCGGGGTGGACGGTATGGGACGGGGTGGACGGCGTGGACTGGGTGGACGAGGTGGACGGGGTGGGCGGGGTTGATTGGGTGGCTACACAATAGGACATGTGCCGAAATCCTTGCACAGTTGGGCAAATGTGGTGACACAATTCGACGTGGTGACATTGACATATATAGTGACACAGTAGAACAGGCGAAGCGATACAGGCGAAGCGATGCTTAAAGACAATGAGACACACCAATGGAAATTACTCCAACATGTACCTTTAGACTGACAGTTTTTAGCCTTTGATTCTTTTTGAGTCGACCTACTTATATATGTATAAATTTAATGTGAAACTGATCATGATTACACTAATTGGTCATTGACACAGAATGACATTCCTGTCACCAATGAATTCGTAGAATTAATTTTCCACAACGTAAAATAAATACGTCCACGTATTGGTAGAAAACACGACCCGTTGCTGTTTAATCAGTCACAACGTATGTCTCAATAACTACCAAGTAGTTGTTGTTCGCTTGCGTCATATAATCAACATATACAAAAATACATTGACAGTAATATACATTTTGGTCAGGGTTACATTTGCAAAATGTGCAAAATTAGACATATTTTAAATGTGGTCGTTTCTCGGATTGACTGAGCCTGAATAGTCAGTCGTGGCTTCACTTCGTATGGCTGAATTTATGTTCAGTTTTTTCTCATGTAATAATCTTTACACTTTTGTATTGCCCTACCAACGACGTCGAAGTGATGCGACATTGTAACAGTGTTTAGATATGTTAAGTTTCCAAAACACTCCACAGTGGCATGGCATTGCGCTAGGTACAAAGATTAATTTTCCTTTTACTGCAAAAGTTCGGTCTATATGACATTCAAAATACGTGTTTTTCCTGTAAACACCAATTGCTAATCTAAATGTGTTATCTATGTCAATATGACATTCGTGCAGGTCCATGGTATGCGTTGCCTTATGGTGCAAATACACACGGTGACTATATCTACCACATGCATACGACCAATCTCTCTGTCTGGCGTCCAGGTGACGGAAGATATATTGTACCAACATGTTTACTTCCACTGTGTCCAAGCAACCAACTGTTTACTTCCACAGCAACCAACTGGGAGCGCCATGTTTACTTCCACAGTGTCCAAGCAACCAACGGTGGTTTTTATTCGCGTGCAATTAGGGTTTACGACCAGACTGCTATCAGCATCAATGTGTAATGTTTATATAATTAAACCCAACCCAAACCGACAGTTTAAGTCAGAGGTAAATCGCCTCGGTCTACATGTATAGATGTGTAGTTAGACGGAAAAATACGCTGGTTGACGTTGTAGTTCGCCTCTAGCTGTAATCCACCTGAAGCGAATGTGTGAGAGCCCAGCGTAGGCACAATTGTACATATATAGCTGTAGATCAACGTGACTCAAGTCGAGAGGAAGGAAGGGGAATATAGTATGGTCATGCCAAAAGGTATATCAACAGACTGAGGTAGCTAACACCATAGCCAAAATAAATAATATAATATTAGAGTAGTTAATGTTACATAGGTTATGTTGCATGTATATATTTCAATAACACACCGCGCGCACTGTGAAATTTTTTTTAAACGGAATCCAAAGTTACCATAACTATGTTTTCCATTGTGCAGCGATCATATTTTTCTGTAAATGTATACTTTCAAACGATTCTTTAGTGGCCAACATTTTGGCGACTACGTTTTCAGTTGGCAACTTAAATGTGGTTGTTATGCGTATGTTCTCCACCAACAGTTGGCAACACTTTCTGCGGACATCTGGCATCTAAAAAATCGGTCGGCCGAATTTGTCGGCAGAAAAAACTGTTGGTGACTAATAATCGGCTGTGTATGCGGGCTTGAGGTTGAGGGATGTTTACTCGTTGCTCGTACTTGGATAAATATCCAGCAGGATTTTTCGGGATGCACAACATTATCACATAAATGTACATATATGCATTGGTACATTGTGTCGTCAGTCAATGTCTTGAATTTGCGGCGTAATACTGGCTAACGTCGTAACGTGTAGACGTATGACGTTGTCTAGAAGTGTAAGTATCTGTTCCATGCCTTCGCCTTATGTCATAAAATGTAATATCCTTACTTAATCTGACTGCCTGGTCTTAATGATATCATAAACTGGTGTGGAGCCAGAGCTAGTTTATGTACATATCAGTCATCACTGAAAACATGTATGAGTGAGAAAATGGCAATCCATTTATTAATACAGTAATCATAGGCATGTAATGCCGAAGAGCCCCTAAACAGGAGTGACAATCACAATTGGTTACAAGTGCCATAGTAGAGGCGTAATTACCAAGTTGATTAGCCATAATCATGTACAAACAGAAAGGCTGGGGTACTCGATCCCCCACCTCCAGCGGTACGAGGGAGACCACCCCACCCCAGGCGAAGCGCCAGGCATAACTAAGCAATTAATGTTCCAATGTTAAACAACATGCGTTAAACGGCTACCCTTCCCGCACATATGCGTTGAAAGACATAACTGCGAACACAGTCCGGTGACAGCACCTCACGAGCAGCTAGCCCAAGCACCTCCCGCCTCACGATCAGCGCCAGGTCCAACCACTAGACGAGCCGCCCTGAAACAACACAACATTTTTTTGGCAGACAAAATGCAACAGTGAACATTTTATTATGGCTTCTTTATTGGTGAAGCAAATTATTTAATTATGAAGTAACTATTAAATGAGGTGGAGCGCCATCGACCCATTGCCTTAATTTGCTCGGTGCTGAATCCTCTGTTCGCAGCCCAAGTTGTGGCACCAATGCGAAAGAAATGAGGTGAGATCTGTTTAGCGTCCAGCTTTGCAGCTATTGCCGGAGAAAAGCAAAGAACATTAATGCGAACATGGCTTTGAGCAAAGCGCGAGTGAAAGAAGTGCACCCAGTTGCTGACAGTGCCTTAACTAATTTCTTCAAATCATGTGTAGAAAGAGGACTACGCGTATCTACACTCGGTCTTTGTTTAGCAACGCCACGCATGTGTTTAGTGACAAGGTAGTTGGATGCTGGGTCAGTGAAACCTGTCGATTTATGGACATCCGCAATAGCCGCTAAATATGTACGAATTGTACTTGGCGCATTTCCTTGCTTGCAAAGTGCTTAACAGAAACATCTAACAAGACAGGGAGAAACAGGGAGAAATTGCTGCTTGCCTTATTTAAAATGTCGACATAAATTCATAAAATGTCGCCAGTTGCTGCCATGCCTTGCTCTAGTGCGTGGGGTATTGGCCCGATCAATAGTGGCTATTGACGCTTTCCCCAAGGCAGCCAATGAGTACGAAGTGGCATCTTGTCTGGAGAAAGTGTCGGTTGTACTACCCTTGCCCTGACTTCCTGTAACCGATTGATATGATCTGCTATCAATCCTCTTAACCGGAATGTATTTTGCTCGAAAGCAAATGTTGTGCTCTCGAATGAGATCCATCAAGCTAACATATCTTGTTGTTTGCTTGTTTAGCACATCCACCACTGCAGAGTTATCCAGTGCACTGCTTGTGACAATGACTCAAACGTCTGACACGACGTGCTGCAACCCATTGGCAGACACATGTCAAAATAGAATTGTCCTTTAAACGTGAAACCTAGCAGGCGATAATCCAGGGGAGAAAAGGAAAATATCCTGAAAGCATCCTTTAGCTACAAACACCCTATTCCCAATCCCAACATAATGCGAATACAATCATCGAGCATCTCGAAAGAAACGGATGAAAATTCTGGAGCAATGTGAGAATTGAATGAATTTTCTTTGGGGTAGCTTAAATCATGAATGAGACGAAAATCCCCTGGCTCATTTTATGGAACTAAACCTAGAGGTGAGAAAACCATGCTGGATAGAGGGGGATTCTGGTAGGGACCAGCAATTCTACCAAGTGCTTTCTCTTTTTCAAGCTTAGTCTGGACGAAGGATAAATTGTCATGGACAGAATTGTGATTTTCATAAAGACCTTTCCAGGGATTAGTGTCAATGGATGAATTTATCTTGAAGCCAGATTTAAAACCCAAGAGGAGAAGTGTCTTTGATCTGCAATTATAACCTTGTAACATACATTCGAGGACTTTGTGTTTGACAGGTGTAGGTAGGACACGAACTGTATTTGCAGGTTCATACGTTGTTGGTTGATGTGGCTGGACTCTACAGGTTGAGAGACTGTGGCCAGGTCGTTTACACTTGGAGCATAGGTGACTGTAACGGCAGTTTGGTCGTGAACAGTTGCCTTTGTTGAAGGCAAAACAAAAAAGGGGCACATTTTCGTCCGTCTGCCTGCTCGAAAGGGCTTCTGGACACGTTTCCTTTTACTCTCACAATACGACCGGCATTCTCCATAGATGTCATATTGGAAATCATCCCAGACTACCCTCTCTGGAAGCCTCTGTAGGCGGAACTGGCCATCATATTCTATTGCCACATCCGACCCTTTCCGTTGTGCGATTGTTTTAACATGTTTCATGTAGGATATTAACTGATGACCTTCCATGGGGAACCTGCGGGACCTAGCCGCTGAATAAATCATGAACAGTTCCAGCCACTCGTCAATCTCGGTGACCGGAACCACCTCCTGCTTAGTTTTGTCTTCGCCTAATGCGCTTGGGTCAACGTTACTGTAAAAAATGTGCGACCTTCGCAGACAACTTATAGGCATGTAATCCGTAGAACAAATGTTGTCTAAAGTCGACTGAGGGAGACCATTCCATACCTCCCCATACGTCATACGTATAGACATCTTACTACAGTCGACTGAGGGAGGCCATTACCTACCTCCCCATACGTCATACGTTACTACAGTCGACTGATGGAGACCATTCCCTACCACCCCATACGTCATACGTATAGACATCTTACTACAGTCGACTGAGGGAGACCATTCCCTACCACACCATACGTCATACGTATAGACATTTTACTACAGTCGACTGAGGGAGGCCATTCCCTACCTCCCCATACGTCATACGTATAGACATCTTACTACAGTCGACTGAGGGAGACCATTCCCTACCTCCCCATACGTCATACATATAGACATCTTACTACAGTCGACTGAGGGAGACCATTCCCTACCTCCCCATATGTCATACGTATATACATCTTACTACAGTCGACTGAGGGAGACCATTCCCTACCTCCCCATACGTCATAAGTATAGACATCTTACTACAGTCGACTGAGGGAGACAATTCCTTACCACCCCATACGTTATACGTATAGACATCTTACTACAGTCGACTGAGGGAGACCATTCCCTACATCCCCATACGTCATACGTATATACATCTTACTACAGTCGACTGAGGGAGACCATTCCCTACCACCCCATAGTCATACGTATAGACATCTTACTACAGTCGACTGAGGGAGGCCATTCCCTACCTCCCCATACGTCATACGTATAGACATCTTACTTTTATTTATGTCAGTTGTGCCTCTGCGGGCGCGTCGCTCGAAGGTCGCTCTCGCTCGAGTCGTCCGAAATAACCCCATGCTAGTTTTGAAAACCCGTGACAGTCGCGGCGACCTGACCTGACTAATCTAACTTGACTCCCCCCTCCGGGCAATCCACGTGCTAGGCTACTGAGCAAATTTGTAATGCCGGCTGTCTAAACAAAATGGCTGCCGCCCGTGCCCAATTCTGAAATGCACCGCCGACAGAAATTCCAACTATTTCCCACGTAAAGTGACACAACAACCATTGTAACACGTGTGGAACACGCTTACTTTATACCCCTGAAGTCTGTTATAATTTATACAAGGTAAATAGGCCGAAAATATGCACCGTGGTCACTGTACTGTAACTGGACGGGAATTGCTTTACTAACCCCATTTCGGTATAAAAACGACAACAACAAAAACTATGTTATCCCTATAACTCCGTCAAAGCTGCCACAATGCCTCTTCTCAACGAGAAGTAGTACCGTTTCAGACCCTGGACCGACAAATGCACGCCATCACGCAACAATTCCGCCACATTCAGAAACCGTTGGTGAGTCAGCGTGGACACGCGGGAGTCGAAGGTGCAAAGTGCAGCCAACGCCCCATGCAAAGACACGCGGTTACTTTCAAAGCAGACCGACCGTGCTTGAGAACGTCCAGGGCCACGATGCAGGACGGGGCAAAAAAACACTTTGCAGGGTGTCGGATGTTTCGGCCCATAACGGGTTCGGCCCATGGGCCGAACCACCCAACGGCGCGACCGGTGAACCGTGAAGTGAGTTCGCTCGCATTGGCCGAACCATCCGTGTATGCAACCAGTGTCAGCGGGCTCCGTGGGCCGAAAAGACTAACGAATTGTAACTGATAGCGAATTGAGTGTTGTAGTTGCGAAATGTTATACGTTATTATGTTCGCTAGTTTCAAGTGTTTGCGTGTCTTAACGAAATGTTATTTATTATGTGTTGCAATTGCGAAATGTTTAAGTGTTTTAGCGAAATGTCATACGCTACAATAGTATTGTGTATAACTGTATTTGACACCATTATTACGTATTACTTGGTAGTTTTAATTGTTTACGTGTTTTAGCGAAATGTTGTACCTACATTATTATTATTTTTCCAACCAACTTTTTATTACGTTCGCTATTTGCGCTATATATATATATATATATATATATATATATATATATATATATATATATATATATATATATATATATATATATATATATATATATACATATCTTAAAATTAGTAATATATATTACTTTGCCAAAAATCCTTCCGCCTATTGAAATCATAAAAAAATCCATATATACACTGCCAATATGTTATAACAGCAAACTTGCCAATGTGTCTGCTCAAATTCAGTGTCAGATCATATGATTTTTTTTAATTACACATATCTAAAATTACTGTGCTCTATATTCGCGTGTAACACACCAGGAAGTCTAACTGAGGCATGATCCCACTTGCGGTTATGGCTTTCTGGAAGCTGTTGTCTTTTTGGGTCAGACAACATCGTGTATACCAAGACCTTCGGCTACGACTATACAATGCGTTTATTGTCCCTCTGCTCACATATAACATGCGGGTTAACGTCAAACAATACGCCACATTTGATTTATATCAACGACGTCAGCTGGGACAGGTCATCGGCATCAGATATCCTAAAACGGCTATCCAACAACGCACTGTACCTACAACGTGCGTGCAACCCACTGTTTAAACATGTGCTTCGCATTCAACGAGATACCCCGGCACAGCTGGTCACAGCAGGCCCATAGGCTGCAGGAGGTTAATCATGGAGGGGCATTAGCTGCCCACGACACATATCTGCATGAAGTTGACAAGCGCGCGCACACTCGCACACACTCACACACACACACACACACACACACACACACACACACACACACACACACACACTCACTCACACACACACACACACACACACACACACACACACACACACACACACACACCACATGATATTATACAACATGTAATGTGATACTCAGTCGGGATGCTATTACTAACTTTAGTGGCCCCGTCGAGGTAACCAAGTTACTGAATCAACAAACACGCGTATGGTAGACATTCAGCAGGCATAAATGTTTGCACGTGTGGTACCTACGACCACGGGCGCGCGGTGTGTACGTTACTGTGCAAATAGAATAGCGGAATACAAGAAAATATGCCCAAAAACTGAGCTCTAAACAAATGTGTATTTTATGTAAAATATGTGATAGAATACCGGTTAGTGTGCAACATACATAATTACACTAATGTAGAAATAAATCATGTTTAACAACTTGAAATCGTGATCATGGCAAACGCTGTGGTTATTTTAGATATTTCGCGTTGCTTTGATTTCCGCTGTGTGTGTGTGTGTGTGCGTGCGTGCGTGCGTGCGTGCGTGCGCGCGCTTGTGTGTGTGTGTGTATGTGTGTGTGTGCATATATTGGCTATCGACTAGCAATGAAGCATATTAGTATATTAAATATTAGGCATTTACTCTTACAAACTCTACAGCATGTAGGAAAGAAACATTAAAATGTTACTGCTTTTTACAATTGCCATTTTTAATATATCTGACACTGGATCTGTATTAAATAGTTTGTTATAGATGCGTGCTTCGATTTTTTACAACAAATTATATGATTGTGATTGTTTGACTAGGCATGAATCAATATTGTCGAATCCGCATGATTAATTATATGTTGATATGTTCATCGCTAGTAATACTGATTCAGCTTAATTGTTCGGAGAAAAAAAGATATGCTTAATAAACGTTGTCAGGTTATAATGTATTATTGGTACTTTCACTACACGAGTAAGACCTCCACTAGTAACATATGGGCTTAAACTAGAAATATGTTAGGATTTCACTAATTGTTTTTCATGAATCTTACTAGTTATTTTGATATGTTTGTATATGTATGAGTTGTCAATAAATGTTAGAATATTGCTTGATTAATTGTGTTACTGAATGCAGAAAACACATGTTTAGCTGCTTTTGGACACAGCAGACTTTAAATTAACGATGCTGAAAGAGTTTTGTCATGCATAAATCACAGAAAACGCGTCATAATTTGTTTGTGATAATATTTAGTATTACTAGTGTCTCTATACATGTCAGATGTCGTTCTCGTTGACAATAGCGTCTAGGGTCGTCTGAACGATAAGTTAACTTGATACTGGTTTAATTTTTGGCTTAGATCCGGCCGCATAAAACATATTGTTGCGGCTCGAGGTGGTGCTAGTATAAATAACTAGTGCATGCGCCAAGTTATCGATCAAATGCGCCTGGTACAACCGCCGACCGTCATAATCCAACGATTTAGACAGCGCGTGTATCGGTTATGTACGTCCTCTCATACCTCAAAATGCCTGTATGAAAGAACTGCTCTGCCCGTAAGAGATTTGTTTTGAAACTTCAATTTTAATATATAATATTAAATGTAAACTAAGAAAATAACAAATTGATATGTAGACAAACACTGATCATAATTAGCTTGAAACCTTTCCGGGCACAGCGGCCCAAAAAGCCAAACCGTAATTGTGCAGAGCAGCCAGCCAGCCAGCCAGCCAGCCAGCCAGCCAGCCAGCCAGCCAGCCAGCCAGCCAGCCAGCCAGCCAGCCAGCCAGCCAGCCAGCCAGCCAGCCAGCCAGCCAGCCAGCCAGCCAGCCAGCCAGCCAGCCAGCCAGCCAGCCAGCCAGCCAGCCGGTCGACCGTTGCTTTTCATAGCATCCATCCAGCTATTCAAAATGGGAAAACTTAAATGAAATGGTTTTTCGTTTTACATTTTGAGTATCTCAAATTGAAAATTGGAAAACGGAAGTTCCTGGCTGGTGCGCATGCGGACTATACGTAGGCGTATTGTCTGGCTGGTCAGTTGGTCAGACGTGGTGACACAATTTGACATACTAGATATCATATTTGGGCCGACGTGATGACGCTGCTGGGGACCGAAGTCGTTACAAAGTTGGCCAGACGTGGTTGCACATTTGGACATATATTGCGACACAGTTGCACAAACGTGGTGACATTGTTCGATAGACGTGGTGACACAGATGAAAAGACGTGATGACACAGTTTGACAGACACGATGAAACAGTTGGCCAAACGTGCCGAAACAGTTTGATAGACGTGGTTGAACAGTTGGCCGGCGCGGTGACCACGTTGGACAGATGTGTTGACACAGTTGGACAGACATAGTGGTGAATTTAGACAGATGTGGTGACACAGTTGGACATACGTGGCGACACAATAAAGCAGACGTGACGACATAGTTGGACCGACGTGGTGAGGCTGTTAGACAGGCGTGTTGACACAATTGGATAGACGTGGTGACACAATAAAGCAGACGTGGTGACAACGTTCAGCATAATTTTTTACTCATATGTAAAAGTGTTGTGACACAATTGAACATGCGTGGCGATATATTTGGACAGGCGTATTGATACAGGTGGGCAGACGTGGTGACACAGATAGACAGACGTCGTGACACATTTGGTTATGCGTGGTTACCCAGATCGAGAGACGTGTTGACAAGACCTGGGTCCCAGTCACATACATAAATAGAACACCCATTAGTAAAGCAAGACCGCTGAGCCCTTATCAGTTGACACATGATACAGCGATGTAGGCACAAACGAGTGATATTCACACTGTTGCACTGCATGAACCTGGCACTGGAGGCGCGGAGTTTATACTGTACAGCACCCAGTCTTCGTCATATATCATACCAGCATCTTCTAAATAACTTCAGTTATTGAGTGTAATCAATGTACGATGGGTTAAAATACATGTCTCACTGATGCGACTGTTACATAGCTATAATAATATGTAGACTGCGGGTGGCAAGCTTATGCCTAAATTAAGAATAGACCCTTGTAAGACAAGTGTGTAAGATAAAATTGCATTTATTTCAGCTTATTAACTAAACTGATCAACGAATCTTACTACTAAACCAAGTTTCTCAATCATTGCACAATTTACACTGCTGACCTAACTTGAGTACCACATGAAGGAGTAATACAAACAGAACATATAAGATATTTGCATGTCGTAGCGTCCAGTGTAAGATAAGATGATACACACGCACACACAAACACACACACACACACACACACACACACACACACACACACACACACACACACACACACACACACACACACACACAAACACACACACACACACACACACACACACACACACACACAAACACACACATATATATATATATATATATATATATATATATATATATATATATATATATATATATATATATATATATATATATATATATATATATATATATATATATATATATATATATATATATATATATATATATATGTCAAGTATCATAGTTCCAATACATTCGTGCTGTTCACAATATTGTTTGTAAAATACACGGTATCTTATTCAGTATTAATATAGACAAACTGCCTGCACAGTATATACAACTAACAACATGTTTATGTGCCCTTAAACAAGATTATTTTGTCATTGCATGTTGGGATGATGAGACTCAAAAACATTCGATTGCACAATACAGTAAATACAGGAAATAAATCTTGTTATGTGCCGGTGTACAGCAGTCGTGATAATATGTATGTCTAGTCTGCCACAACACAGCGATCATTTAGTGCTATGCGACACCACAGTGACAACTGAGCACTTATCGGGATTGGCCCATACGCATGTACACAAGGACAAGACGTTGTATGCAGAACGCATCTTACACCCGTTCAGTCGTTTAGCGTTAACACTCCGTCTCAATGAAGGATATGTTTGTTTCTATAGTCATGTTACACTCATAGCCATTGATTACCGAAGCATTTTCATTGCTTATACATATATTTTTGGTTTATTATTAAGGGGGGGTTGAAAAACTCGAACTGGACTCTACGTCTGTGGTTTCCATTTCTCCAAAGATATACAACTATTACGGCAGTTCAGTAAATCACTAATCGCTAGTAGCAGATCTGGTAAAACTGCCACAAACGATAAATCTACCAATATTGTCAACAAGTGAAAAATAGTTCCTGTTATTGCATATTCTCGTTGGCGTCTCGTGTGTTCGAGAAGTTTTCCACGATGTGTGTGTGTGTGTGTGTGTGTGTGTGTGTGTGTGTGTGTGTGTGTGTGTGTGTGTGTGTGTGTGTGTGTGTGTGTGTGTGTGTGTGTGTGTGTGTGTGTGTGTGTTGTTGTTGTCATTTATTTAACTTTTTTATTTGAAGCGCGCAAAAACGCTATTTGATTGACGTATACAACCACTTCTATATATAATAGAGAACCATGTAATTGTTTCGCTCCAGAATGCTTATTTACGAAAAAAAATCGCACAAAAAGCGAAAATCTCCATTGATTAGAAATACGCGACTCAAACCACTCGCTTCGTACCTGCATAGATAACAAGATGGCGATACGCGGTGATGCATTTTGTCGATTTTTGTCTCGAACAAAATAACTTTTTCAGTTTATCTCATAAATTAGCAGGTATCTGTCACCATTAATTTATAGTTAGATAACATGTACGATATACTGAAGGTTCATATCCACCTTATTACCAGTAGTAGGAGAGTTGGAAATTTTACCATAAATATGGTAGCAAAATTGTCCATGGGATGTCTCATTAAATATAATAATAAAAATAAAAATAATATTAATTATAATAATAATAATAATAATATTGTATATATATATATATATATATATATATATATATATATATATATATATATTGTAAGCGTTAAATAATAATACAGTATAACTAACAATTGAGTGCAGAAGTTTCCTTAGTGTTGCTTATACCTACACGACATCCATGTCAGTGAAGCGCGCATGGGATTGGTCAGTCACCGCATCGCGTCGCGCCGTTCATGTCAGTGAAGCGCGCATGGAATTGGTCAACAGTCGCCACGTTCTTCCCTCACGGTCCCGAGATAGCTGTCCCCGTTGCAGGGGACATATTACAGTGCAACATTGAGTTGGTGGCCATGCTAACGATTTGTCTGTTTATAAGAAAACGTGAACATCAACATTTCTGAAAATGTTTCACAGGAACTGACATCATCTCATTGATATGCTGACCACGTTTTGTCAATATCACATGCCTTCAACTCTTCTAAAGCTCCCCGATGTGCGATGACCGTCAATTTTTTTACAAAAATAGCCATGTATTTATGCGCCCACGTGGCACGTAGCAGAATAATTCCTTTAAATTCCTCCACCCTGTTATACTCTAAAAAATGCATTATTTCACATCCAATAGCTTCTACAAAAAAACTGTGAATATGCCTGCTCAATTGCTATTATGTCATATCATATGAATAGTTTAAATTCACATATCACAAATTAATACGCCCTACATTAGTGTGAAACAATAAACAGGAAGGTCAACTGTGGTCTTACCCCAAATCATTTTTTTTAGAAAGTGTCAAATTTTATATAAAGTTGCGGCACAATGTATATGTAAACACATTATGGAACACTCCTGCTTTTCAAATCATTATTATTTGTTTGACAGCCAAGTCTCAACAATGCCTTGCCCGTAATATTAGTTAAAAACCAGTAACATATTTTAATTATAGGTCGATTTTGACACTTGATAAATGATAAATCATGTACACTTGCTTTCTAGAGCACTGCGAACCAACAGTTTTTCACATTTAACAGGATTTCGGGTAAATTCCAAAGTGTCAGGCTTGTCAAATGTTATTGTTTATGTGACTGCTTTCATGCGTCTAGCTGATAAGATACGACACGAACGGCTTGATTTCGATACGCCACCTTATACGTTAAAGAATGTGTATCTGTTTTTACGTATTCTACTTGAAAAGAGTATAATTTTGCGTAACTTGTGAAATGTGACTCCTGTCCAAGGAAAGTGTGTATATATTTCAACCCGCTCAACGTGAAAACAGTATATATATTTTTTTACTCAAACTGTAAAACGTATTCAAGGACTCAGTTCGGTCAGTTATCAAGGATGGTATACTGGCAATACATTGGGTGGCTCCCGTGGGGTGGTACAACTAATGATGGATTATAGGTAACCTGCGGGTCACTAGTGCACATAATCTATGCTGGCGGGATGTGTTATATTTATCTCGTGTGTTTGTCGCAGCTCGATACCCCGTCGACTCCCGGTGTATTTGTGTTTACAATGAAATGGGGACACGCTTATGCAGGCCTTTCTCTGTTTGTATAAATACACCAACTACTTGGTAGGTTTGTAACGGGTAATCCAATTTTATTCATACCCAACAAGGATTGCCACTGTGCACACAATAATACTGTCAAAGTCAGCCACAATTGTGCACAGCCTGGTATATTACGGATTAAGCTGGTGTGTATGACCAATTAGTAAACAATACCAGATAAGATTTAACATCAGTTATATTTATCTACTGTAGCTAGCAACTGCCGAAGACATTCTTTACCAAAAACCCTTGCTGCTTATCTGCGCAGCTAGCCCATGAGGCGACTGACTTCACTGCAACGCGGATTGCTATTTCGGGTCCGCGTAGGACGAGCGACGAGACCAATCCCATGCGCGCTTCACTGACATGAATGGCGCGACACGATGCGGTGACTGATCAATACCTTGCGCGCTTCATTGAGATGGGTGGCGCTTCATAGATTACCAATGGCGACCGACGTCTATTGATGGCATCAACATCGCTTCTACTTCTGAGAATAATGTTGGCACAGCATCCCCTTTCAAAGAGTGTTTACCACAGTATAACCCAAGGCTGCCATATTCTCTGGTGCGGATCGCAGTCGAAACAAGTTTTCCTGAAGTGAGCAGAGCCGGCTGTGCTTCGTCGGCTTGAAGGTTGCTTTTTAAAAGAAAGTTGGCTCCGTAGGGAACTTAAACCAAATACATATTATTATATTCAGCATCCCCTGTCAAAGAGATTTTAGCACCAAGATAACCAAGGGCTGCCATATTCTCTGATCGCAGTCGAAACACGTTTTCCTGTAGTGATCAGAGCCGGCAGTGCTTCATCGGCTTGAAGGTTGCTTTTTAAAACAAAGTTGGCTCCGTAGGGAACTTAAACCAACTACATGTTATTCTATTCTGACTACTGTCTGAATTACAATCGCACAATAAAAGATTACAATCGCACAATTAAACATTACAACGTTCGCTTCTAAACAAGCGGTATCGCTGTCAACGGTACGGTGAATGAATGAATCAATGAACAAATTAAATGAATTAATTAATGGGAAGTCCCAGTCTCATAGCACCTCCTTGTCATCGGTGACGTCAAGTCGAAGCTTGCTGATAATCGAGTGTGACATATGCATAATTGAGGCAGGAAGGAAGAATAAAGCAATATTTTGAATTATTAATTAATTAAATTCTGATAAATTCTTTGGTGTTGTTAAAATTGAAATATACTAAAAGATGCAATGTCATATGTTTCCAGGCAATCGTTGTTTTTATTCCCTTTAAGTATCTCTCATCAACTGTTTCAGGGCAAGAAACCAGTGTTGTCGGGCAAGTAGAATGTCATGTCAAGCCCTCCCTTCCCCCACTTACCCTCAACCATTGTCTCCCCTTCCAATTTATCCTCATTCGTTTTTTTACATATACACTTTCTCCCAAGCCACCGTATTTCAGGCCACTTTCTCCTATACAACCCACCGAACCACTTGTTCCTCCGTCCACTTTCTCCCTGACCCCCAATTGTTGCTCCCGTACAGTTGACTTTGCTCAGCTGCTCCAAGTCAGTTACTCCCACCCGGTTGTACCCCCCAAAAAAAAAAAAAAAAAAAAAAATATATATATATATATATATATATATATATATATATATATACATATACATATATATATATATTTATATATATATATATACATATATATATATGCATATATATATATATATATATATAATTATATATATATATATATATATCTACATATATATATATATATATATATATATATATATATATATATATATATAATATATATATATATATATATATATATATATATATATATATATATATATATATATATACATATATATATATATATATTTATATATATATATATACATATATATATATATATAAATATACATATATATATATATATATATATATATATATATATACATATATATATATATATATATATATATATATATATATATATATATATATATATATATATATATATATCACCCCAGCGCGTCGCACATTGCAGCGGTGACGTCACTCTGACCGGTTTCTGCCGTCGGTGAATGTAATGTTTCTTAGAAAACAACACTCCCACCTGTCACTGCTACATGTTACTGTTACCCGTCAATGTTACATGTCACTGTTATATGTCACTCTTACATGTCAATGTTACCTGTCATTGTAACATGTCACTGTTACCTGTCGCTGAAATGTATAACTTTTACCTGTCATTTTTATATGTCACTGCTACCTGTCAATATTACCTGACTGTGTTACATGTAATAATAGTAATAATAAAAATACTTCTTTGGCGCCAATATCCTCGGAAAATCCGAGCTCAGTGGCGCAACAAAACCAAAGGATTACCTGTTACTTGTCACTGTTACCTCTCATTGCTACCTGTCACTGGTACAAGTCACGGATGCCTGTCACTGTTACATGTTACTGTTAATTGTCATTGTTGCTTTTCACTGTTATATGTCACTGTCACCTGTCATTGTTGCCTGTCACTGTTACCTGCTACTGCAACATTTCACTGTTACATATCACCGTTCCCTGTCACTGTTACATGTCGCTGCTACCAGTCAATGTGGCCTGTCACTGTTACATGTCACAGTTACATGCCACTGCTACCTGTCACTGCTACATGTCACGGTTACATGTCAATGTTACCTGCCACTGTTACATGTATGTGTTACCTGTCATTGCACTGTTACCTGTCAATGTTACCTGTCACTGCTATATGTCACTGTTATCTGTCAATGTTACCTATCAATGTTACTTGTCAGTGCTACATGTCTCTGTTATATGTCACTGTTACCTGTTAATTTTACATGTCACGTTTACATGTTTACTGTTACCTGTCATTTTTATATGTCACTGCTACCTGTCACTGTTACTTGTCACTGTTACATGTTACTGCTACATGTCACTGGTACATGTCATTGTTGCCTGTCACTGTTAATTGTCATTGCTGCCTGTTACACTGTTACAAGTCACTGTTACCTGTCATTGTTACCACTCACTGTTGCCCCGCACTGTTACCTGTCAGTGTTGCCTGTCACTGTTACATGTCACTGTTACCTGCCATTGCTACATGTCAGTGATACCAAACAGCTGCACCCGTCTTCGTTTGATCACTGCCTTCTACTCGGCTAGTATTTGATACGTACTTCTGGGTAACTAAAAATGTCTGCAAATGTGGCGTGGGGATCACAATTGCCACATATAGTACCATGACAATAATAATAACAATAATAATAACAACAATAACAGTTGATTATTGTGCAGTGTCTAACAAGCGTTCGATGTATTTAATTAGAGTTGAGCTTCTGTAGCACCTGCGTTAAGTATATCTGCCTACGTAGGAATGGACCCCGGGTACGAGCAAGGATTGGAGACTAAGGCCGCTACTTGCCTACGTAGGAATGGACCCCGGGTACGAGCAAGGATTGGAGACTACGACCGCTACTTGCCTACGTAGGAATGGACCCCGGGAACGAGCAAGGATTGGAGACTAAGGCCGCTACTTGCCTACGTAGGAATGGACCCCCGGTACGAGCAAGGATTGGAGACTACGACCACTACATGCCTACGTAGGAATGGACCCCGGGTACGAGAAAGGATTGGAGACTACGACCGCTACTTGCCTACGTAGGAATGGACCCCGGGTACGAGCAAGGATTGGAGACTACGACGGCTACTTGCCTACGTAGTAATGGAACCCCGGTACCAGCAAGGATTGGAGACTACGACCACTACTTAATTACAAAAGTTAAATGTATTATCACATTAAAGAATGTTAATGAAGAAACTGTAAGGAAAACAATAAATTATCTCCCAACAAAACCAGTAGTGGATTACACGGCATTTCTTAATTTTTTTCTCCAAAATAATTTAACCCACAATCATTAAATCCTTAACTTTAGTATTTAACCAAATCATAAATACAGGTTTAATTTCCCGATAGCCTTACAATTGGAAAAGTAATTCCAATTTTCAAGAACGATGACCAAACATTATTAACAAATCATAGGCATATTTCTCTCCTTCCAACTATTTCTAAAGTCCTAAAAAAATTCATCAGTTGTCTGCTCATTTTATTGACTCTATCTATTTTTTTTATAATCAGTATAGATTTAGACCCAATCTTTCACTGAATATGCATACTTCGAGCTAGTAGATATATTAATTACTCAAATGGATAAAATTACCAATTAGTGTTTTTCTTGACTTTTCCAAGGCATTTGATACTATTGACCATTCAATATTACTATAGAAATTAAGATATTATGGCTTGCATAATAAAACTCTTATTTTTTAAAAAGCTATTTAAACAACCGTAAACAGAACAATATATATATATATATATATATATATATATATATATATATATATATTTATATATATATATATATATATATAAATATATATATATATATATATATATATATATATATATATATATATATATATATATATATATATATATATATATATATATATATAAATATATATATATATATATATATATATATATATATATATATATATATATATATATATATATATATATATATATATATATATATATATATATATATATATATATATACATATATATGACTATATATATATGACTATATATATATATATATATATATATATATATATATATATATATATATATATATATATATATATATACAATGGCTAACGTAAATATAAATATATTACTTTCCAAATGTCAAACAAATATACACATACATTATTTCTCAAAATAGATAATACAGTAAGTGAGAAATGGAAGATTTTAACTGCTTAGGCTTAACTATAGATACTAACTTAATTTGGAAAAAAAACATACCGACAGAATCTCTATAAGTGTTCCAAATATATAGGAAAACTAAACAGATTAAAACATGTGCTACCTTTAGAAATAAAAATATATGTTGTATAATGCATTGATATTGCCTTATATTAATTATTGTATTACGACTTGGGGATATCAAGGAGACATATTAGTGAAAATAGAAAAGAAAGCAGAACCAATTATAAAATTAAGCAAATAAAATTTACATACAGAACCACTTAAAAATCAACACATTAGAAGTAGAAGATTACTAAAATTACAATAACTTAAATGTTATTACAAATACATACTTAACATTTACCTGTCTACTTATTAAATTGGCAGATAACCCCAAATGCTGGCATACACAACAATAACGCTTGGAGAACAATTGATCCACATACTTCCAGAACTAAACATGAATTTACAACAACATTTCTTAAATACAACTTGCCACATTTGATAAACAATATTCCTGATTTAGTTATAGACATGCTACTGACTTATAGTTTGAGAGTTCATTCAAATGGAATGTGTATACTTGCACACATGTTTACACAAGTGCAGCCGAACACAACACACAAAACACAACAACACAACACATTATCTCACACATAAATTGATTATACGTAAGAAACAGAAAACAAAAACTGACGTTTTGACATATTAATGTGTTTTTTCGTATGATATAAAATGTAGGACTATATGAATAAGGAATATACGTTATTTTTTATTCGGGTGGCTCCTACGATAGAGACAAGTTTTTGCCTTAGTAGGAGTCTCCGGTCCCACAGCAATTATTTGTTTGCATAATTTATTAATTTGTTTATTATTTATTAATTATTATTGTATATTGTTCAGTTAAATTTTTAAACATATCAAGTATATTTGAACATATTATATTGCCTCTATATTTACATGATATCGAACACCCCACGGGTAACGAACGATCGTAATAGTACTGGCCATACGTCTTCATATCCAATAGTTTATAATCGGTTGGGTGAACGGGTACAATTCTGAATGCCTTATCGATATACGACTTCACCATGAGCCCACGGACTGAATTAACCGAATAGCTCCACCCAAACTTTGAAAGTGAACTGTCACCTCTTCCGCTAAAACGTTCGATGTATTTAATTAGAGTTGAGCTTCTGTAGCACCTGCGTTAAGTATATCTGCCTACGTAGGAATGGACCCCGGGTACGAGCAAGGATTGGAGACTACGACGGCTACTTGCCTACGTAGTAATGGACCCCCGGTACCAGCAAGGATTGGAGACTACGACCACTACTTAATTACAAAAGTTAAATGTATTATCACATTAAAGAATGTTAATGAAGAAACTGTAAGGAAAACAATAAATTATCTCCCAACAAAACCAGTAGTGGATTACACGGCATTTCTTAATTTTTTTCTCCAAAATAATTTAACCCACAATCATTAAATCCTTAACTTTAGTATTTAACCAAATCATAAATACAGGTTTAATTTCCCGATAGCCTTACAATTGGAAAAGTAATTCCAATTTTCAAGAACGATGACCAAACATTATTAACAAATCATAGGCATATTTCTCTCCTTCCAACTATTTCTAAAGTCCTAAAAAAATTCATCAGTTGTCTGCTCATTTTATTGACTCTATCTATTTTTTTTATAATCAGTATAGATTTAGACCCAATCTTTCACTGAATATGCATACTTCGAGCTAGTAGATATACTAATTACTCAAATGGATAAAATTACCAATTAGTGTTTTTCTTGACTTTTCCAAGGCATTTGATACTATTGACCATTCAATATTACTATAGAAATTAAGATATTATGGCTTGCATAATAAAACTCTTATTTTTTAAAAAGCTATTTAAACAACCGTAAACAGAACAATATATATATATATATATATATATATATATATATATATATATATATATATATATATATATATATATATATATATATATATATATATATATATATATATATATTTATATATATATATATATATATATATATATATATATATAAATATATATATATATATATATATATATATATATATATATATATATATATATATATATATATATATATATATGAATATATATATATGACTATATATATATATATATATATATATATACAATGGCTAACGTAAATATAAATATATTACTTTCCAAATGTCAAACAAATATACACATACATTATTTCTCAAAATAGATAATACAGTAAGTGAGAAATGGAAGATTTTAACTGCTTAGGCTTAACTATAGATACTAACTTAATTTGGAAAAAAAACATACCGACAGAATCTCTATAAGTGTTCCAAATATAAAGGAAAACTAAACAGATTAAAACATGTGCTACCTTTAGAAATAAAAATATATTTTGTATAATGCATTGATATTGCCTTATATTAATTATTGTATTACGACTTGGGGATATCAAGGAGACATATTAGTGAAAATAGAAAAGAAAGCAGAACCAATTATAAAATTAAGCAAATAAAATTTACATACAGAACCACTTAAAAATCAACACATTAGAAGTAGAAGACTTACTAAAATTACAATAACTTAAATGTTATTACAAATACATACTTAACATTTACCTGTCTACTTATTAAATTGGCAGATAACCCCAAATGCTGGCATACACAACAATAACGCTTGGAGAACAATTGATCCACATACTTCCAGAACTAAACATGAATTTACAACAACATTTCTTAAATACAACTTGCCACATTTGATAAACAATATTCCTGATTTAATTATAGACATGCTACTGACTTATAGTTTGAGAGTTCATTCAAATGGAATGTGTATACTTGCACACATGTTTACACAAGTGCAGCCGAACACAACACACAAAACACAACAACACAACACATTATCTCGCACATAAATTGATTATACGTAAGAAACAGAAAACAAAAACTGACGTTTTGACATATTAAAGTGTTTTTTCGTATGATATAAAATGTAGGACTATATGAATAAGGAATATACGTTATTTTTTATTCGGGTGGCTCCTACGATAGAGACAAGTTTTTGCCTTAGTAGGAGTCTCCGGTCCCACAGCAATTATTTGTTTGCATAATTTATTAATTTGTTTATTATTTATTAATTATTATTGTATATTGTTCAGTTAAATTTTTAAACATATCAAGTATATTTGAACATATTATATTGCCTCTATATTTACATGATATCGAACACCCCACGGGTAACGAACGATCGTAATAGTACTGGCCATACGTCTTCATATCCAATAGTTTATAATCGGTTGGGTGAACGGGTACAATTCTGAATGCCTTATCGATATACGACTTCACCATGAGCCCACGGACTGAATTAACCGAATAGCTCCACCCAAACTTTGATAGTGAACTGTCACCTCTTCCGCTAAAACGTCATCGTTACTGGGTGTGTCCTCGGGGAACAACAAGTGGTGGATGACACTCTGCTCCCCAACTTCCCTTTTGGGTTTCAGGCTTAGTGGTTAGACGAAGAAAATGGGCCGTTAATTCGGCCAGCTTTAAATTCACGGGTATTTTCACATTTTATCACATGATACAACAACCGGCATTACGAAACCTGCAGTTTCCATTTGCTCAGCCGGGCAACAAAGCACCCGATTCAACTAGCATGGTCTACACACCCACCATATTAACAGGAAATGCAATATGATGACATCATGCTGTCCCTCAGCAGGGCAATGGTTGGACCCAGTGAAACTCACATGGTATATTAGCCAAACGTTTTGTTGCATGAAATTCATGTGAACTCATGTTGTCGCTCAGCCGGACAACAACTGATTGGTACAATTGGCGTGGCTTTTTCCCTATAACGACATAGGCAACATAGACTATTTGTTATGATTACGTCATGCTGCTGCTCAGCTATGCAATAACTGCGTGGTACAACTGACATTGATAATATATTCAAATATATTTGGCTTAAAAATGTGATGCAATATCATTATGTTTTTGTTCAGACATTTATGACTAGCAAAGCAGATTAGTTGTATGTGAAACTTGTTCATACTAGTTTCACATAGTACTCAATCAGTATGCCATCCCCTCCAGTGCTGATGTTGATACACTTGCATATAGTAACCGGTGCACACCTATAAACCACCCCGAGCACCGTTTGACAGCTTGCAGCGAGGCGCCGCGCAAACAGTAAACACTATTCTTGCGCAGAAAACCTTAAACTTCCCTTGCTACTAAACATGTCAATGTCAGTCCGCATCCTTCTCACTGATTACTTTCCATGCTGCTAGTTGCTGGGAAACTTGCTCACGCCTAAGGACCCACAAGGGGTTGTAGTAAACCATTTGAGAGTTGATGCGAAAACATCACGGAGCGTGGATAATCGAGGTTATCTTGCAAACAGCTTACACCCTTCTCACTGATAACTTTCCATGCTGCTAGTTGCTGGGAAACTTTCTCACGCCTAATAACCCACAAGGGGATGTAGTAAACCATTTGAGACTTGATGCGAAAACATCACGGAGCGTGGGTAATCGAGGTTATCTTGCCAACAGCTTACTACATACTTCCTTACACTGTGTAAAGAAGACATTAATTAAATGTTCACTGTTTACACATTCATAATATTTACATTTCATAGCATATTTGATTGCTTGTTTAATGAAAATGTGCACTTTCAATGTGTTTTGTCCACGGGTGCCACACACTAAAAATCTTCACCTTCAAGAATAAATGGCCTTTTTGTCTCGTGTTCGAGCTGTCAGTTATGTTCCCGGGAATGTCAAGCCGCCTTTCTGCAACGCCACCCATCGTGGAAGCGAGGCGGCGACAACGCCTAGCAACACTCTCATACACTGCCGCAGTAACATGTCGTCAGTATTTCGTCAGCCAGTTTCGTATGCCAAGCTACATTGCTAAAGGTTTGTATCGGGTCGTGTACTTAGTTGACTTAAAACTGATCAATCGTGCAATGTACGCTGGTCCTCAACTCAACAAAACTGATCAATCGTGCAATGTACGCTGGTCCTCAACTCAACAAAACTGATCAATCGTGCAATGTAAGCTGGTCCTCAACTCAACAAAATTCGGTTCGAGTGTTGATTTCACCGTCGCAACAGTTGTTGAACCAATTCGAAAATATAATCGCGACAACTAATGTTGTGTAATATGAGCCCGTCTATTACAATACGTCTCGCAGAATCGGTTAATGTACGCTGGTCAGCAAGTCAATACAAATGAGTTGCAGCAACGGGCCAATGGCAGCGCTGCATTTGCTGATGTGATCGCTTCTATACTAAACTCCAAGATGACAGTCACTGTTTCTGTTTCTGTTTATTAATTGGCAAACCCCAACTGTGTATCGCGCCAATGGTTGGTATCAGTCCAGCAGTTCTTTGAATTTGGAGGCGTCTGTTACAAGCTGTAATATAATAATCGACCGGTAATGTAATAACTCGACCGATAATGTAATCAAATCGATGAAGATGATTATGACGACGATGATGATGAATATGATAAACGGTAATGATGGTGATGAATAGGCGGATAAATATGATGATAATTAAGGGTTTATCTTTGTGATGATGATTATGAGGATGATAATGATTTCGATAATGAAGAGAACTACGTCATCCTCATCAGCCTCATCGTCCTGCTCCTTCTCCTCAACATCTTCTTGTTCACCGTTATCATGGCTAGCCAGGCTGACCTACTCTCGACGTTTACTAAAGTATACTTAAAATAAGATTCGCAGAACGATTTAGCGACTTGTTTTCTTCTGGGAGGGCATATGGATAGGCGTGAATATATCCTCCTATATCGCATACTGCAATAATAATAATTTATGTGGGCAAACGATGGGTTCGAATCAGACAGGGTAGCAGGAAAGACGAAAAGGAAGGGGTGATTAAAAAAAAAATAAACATTCATCTCAAATGTAAAGTATAATTTAAACAAAATAACTAGCTGATCGTTTCAAACAAATTAAAGTGTCACATCGTAAAATTAAGAGGTCTTCCAAAATGTGAAGGGAACGTTTAAAAAAGGTAAGGGGTCATTACAAAAATCAACTAGCTGGTCATCTTAACAAATTAAGAGATCATATCATAGAATAAAAGGTAATATCAAAATACAAATATAACGAGTCAAAAAGTTTAATAGATCATTTAAAAACTAATGCTGCTGATTGTCTGAAAAATATGGGATCATATCATACAAAATAAGGACATAACTTTTTTAGATGAAGAGCTAGTTACTTTGTTAAATGACCCTTACATTTTTCAAAATGATTCCATATTTTTTTAATCCGCTTAATTTATTTGAAATAACCCCTTATATTTTCGATGTGATTTGCTGAGACGATCAAGTTAGTTAGTTAACTTGTTCTTACAAATTTTATGACGATCCTGTAACTTTTTTCGAGAATACCATTTTTTTTTAAATAACCCCTTAATTTATTTAACTTTTTTCGAGACGACTACTAGATTTTATGAGATGACCCCATATTTTGTTAGATGATCAGCTTGTTTATTATTAAATGACCCCTTAATGACGCCTTTATAAATTGTCCTTTATTATTGTTGCGATTAAACTTAAATTTATAATATAATATCATATTGCTTTTTGAAAGTTCCCCTAAGTTGTTTGATATGACCCTTAGTTTGATCAAATTATGATCATGTATTTATTTTTAAGCATTTTTAAAGATCCATGAAATAATTGTTTGAGATGTTCCCTAAAATGAGTGTAGATTACCTATGTCATTTGTTGAGGTGACCCTTTTAATGGCCCCCCTTCTTCCTTACCACTCTGTCTGACTCGGTCCTATTGTTTGCCAACATGCATTTACTGTCGTGCGTTACCCGGGAGGTCATATGAACGGCATTCCATATGTCCTCCCAGAAAATATGCGGCTCGCTCGTTCTGAGATTCGTACTTTAATAATACGTTTGTGAACGTCGAATGGGTGTCAGCATGGCTAGTTGTTATACAGGTGAATATGAGGATCATGACGACGATGAGGAGGAAGAGCACGATGATGAGGCTGAGGGTGTCATTGTCTTCGTCCTCATAACCGTAATAATTATCACCCTCATTGTCATCATCTTTGTCGTCATCATCATCATCACCATCACAAAGACCGCTTAATTGTCTTCATCTTCTTCCTTACCATCATCATAACCGTTGATCACCCTCAGCATCACCGTCTTTATCATCATTATTATTATCATCACCCTCTTAATCATTATCATCTTCACTAAGATGGCCCCTTAATTGGCATCATCTTCATAATCGTTTGTCACCCTCATAATCACCTTCTGCATCATCAATATTTGCATCATCATCATCATCATCTTCTTCATCGTAATGATTATCATCATCATTTTTATTACATTACTGGTCGATTTATTACTCCAGTCGATTATTACATTATATTTCGATTATTACAATACCAGTCGATTACATTACTGGTCCATTATTACATTACTTTTTTAACAGACGTCCAATTGCACCTCCAGGACAATTAAGTATTCCTCTGTGTTGGTTCTTATGTATATGTGCTTGTATAGGTGATATGAACGTGTGCGTCTGTCAGCAGTTATTAAAATTTTAAAGCCAGAACATCAATTTGTCCATGAACGATGTTATACATTTATGTTAATCGTACATTAATGTTCATCGCTGGACGAAGACATCGCTGCTACATTAATAGCAGGATATGCCGGTTCTATATGAGAATGTTTCATCCTCATCAACTGGCCGCACTGAGTGAGACGGCCGAGATATTCCGTACTTCCAGTACGAGTAACCTGGAGAAACGCGGTTCCCCAAGAGAAACTTTCAAACCATTAAATTATGCTAAGCTTTAAATTTGTTTAACGTGTATTTAATGTGTTCATATTATAAACAAATATGCGTGTTACTTACTATACAACTATTTAATGCAAATAAACAAGCTAGCTGAGTTGCATTTAAAAAATAGTAAGAGTACCAAAAAAAAAACGTATTTCCCCATCCCTGGGCCTAGACGGCCACCTGCCCTGGACAATGTCCTCCACAACTTCCTCCCTGTGTTTTGAGTTCGTTATGCTTGAACGCCCCATCGCTGCACGCTAAACTCAGTTCAGGTAGTGGCTACCCAAACATAATATTGCGCTCTATTGACTGCCGAGCAGAATAAAGACACGCCCTGCCTGAACGATTCTAATCGAGACAGTAACAAGTCGAACTTTAGTCATCAAGAACTAGCCATGCATAAAACATCGAAATAGTGATATATTGGTTCGTCCATATAAATATAGAAAAACATCGCCAGAAATAATATGTGTACATACAAATATTATGATAGGTGCACCAGCCTATTATAGCTGATACATTAAGGATTTAACATATACAATTTACCTTGCAATTCATGACTCATTTTGGTGAAATGTTGTAAAATTAAAGTGTTCCATTTATATATTTGTACAGTGACGGTGTATGGTGGTGTTTTTAGCGTTATTATAAAATGAAAAATACCTCTATCCTTTGTTCACAGTTGATGAATTTCAGAAAAGCGCATGTAGTTCCAGAAAGTATATATATATATATATATGTATATATATATATATATATATATATATATATATATATATATATATATATATATATATATATATATAGATATATATATATATATATATATATATATATATATATATATATATATATATATATATATATATATATATATATATATATATATATATATATATATATATATATATATATATACATATATATATATATATATATATATACACACACACACACACACACACACACACACACACACACACACACACACACACACACACACACACACACACACACACACACACACACACACACACACATTATATCCTCTGTAACCTGAGCTCAGAGGCGCAGCAAAACATAATAAATAAGCATAATGGTGAACTTGAATCCATGCAAAACAAGATATCAGTAAGACAATCACTTAAAGTCGAAACAGATTCTTGTGCATTTGATTGTGAAAGAGATATGTATACCTGTGTGTCATCAGCATACAGGTAATGACTGAGAGTATGGTTAGTAATGACTTGTCTGAAGTACGTAGCATATAAGCTAAACGGAACAGGGTCAAGGACATATACAGCTGTAGTAGCTATAGTTGGATATTATATGTTCATACATACACATGTTCATACACAAACCAGTAAGTCAATCAATCGGTCAATACATCAATAAATCAATCAAGCAATCAGAAACAATTATTCAAACAAATCAGTTAGTAACACAACTTAGACAAACTCAGCTTTGCATTAAAATATTGAAAGAAGGAACACTGAAGGAAATACATATTAGGTTGTATTAATCGATGTAGTTAAATATATACATCAACTTTCATAAATGGTCAAAATGCATTATAAGAACATATATCATATGTGATTTTGCATAATGACAATGACTGTGCTACTATGATAACTATTGCATGTCATCAGTACATCTACATTGCATAACTTTCCAACAACTGGCTAAAATAATATGGGATGTAGTGATGGCGTAAACCCACGTTAACTTTGGCATTAAATAGAAACATCTGAATTAATTAACCATGCACTCATAGCATTGGCGTCCCACGGTATTCGTGGTCACAACGAGCATTTCGTAATGTTGATATCATAAAGACAATCTGGTCACTCCTTCAAAAGTGTGCAACAGTCGCTTGAGATTATCCTGGAAGCACTGCATTATCAATTCATGCCGAGGCACGTACCATTAGGTTCCTTGTCTGGCTGTTGTAGTTTCTCACTGGCTGGGACTACCACATGTTCGACCAAACAACATGCGTAGTTGGTGTTGGAATTGTTTTCTGAATAGGCAGTAGATGGCATAGTTGAGCGAAGAATTTATCAAGATAAATAGGCTTTTTTATATTTTGTACAATATATGGTTGATGATTGCCGGGGTTTGGCATACAATGAACGCAATGATTATGATAATCATGACGAGGGTGATGTTGTTTTCATCATTGCTTGACTGAGACGTCATTTTGCTTCTGCCGCGTTGAGCTACCTTCAGACCAGGCATAATGTGGACATTGAAGTAGATAATGATGACCAGCGGCAAGACGAAAATAAACAGATGATAAGAGACGGATTTGTAGAGAATGTTGTACATGTGATCATTTGCGATCCCCATATCCTCCCACGTTTCGTACCTTAAGGTCATATTATTATCAACTATTGTCACATTATGCTCAACAAAGCGGGTCTCCAAAAAACGCGGGATATTCCAAACACACACTGCGCCTGCCATGATCAGGATTTCAAGTTGAACGTTGCACTTCGTGCAGAGCCGGAGGGCATCCAGGGGGCGACACACTGCGATGTATCGATTGCCTGCGACAATAACGATCATCCAGACAGTCAACATCTCAGTGATGTATGCTAGTGGAAATACGTATGTCTGAAATGCTGCACAATATTGTACAGACATGTTGTAGTAATTTGAAATGATAAAGTTTACTGTCATGTATACATATGTTACAAGAAACACATTGTCCATAAACGCAAGAGCCTTAAGAATGAACGTGCCCACATTACCGCCAGTGGACTTGTGTAGTACAGCAAATGAGAGCGCATTTCCCGTCAGACCAATTGCACATAAAATCAACCTGATGCTATAGAAAACAATATCGCATGACATAATCGATGACATGTCGTGAAATATCTGTCACGTCGCATTTATGTCAAGACCACACGCCAAGGTCACACAGTTAAATGCTGCAGTGATGATCGTGTCGTTGTGACTTGTTGTCTTGTATACTCTTTTTCTTTGTATGTTATTGTTATTGTACACCTGTTGTACATTCATAGGTAATATATTACCGTTTTGGCTTTTTATACAACGTAAACACATTTGTTATGGCATAGTTCTTTTTGCAAAGTGTTCTTCAATGTCACAATTGTTCCTCCCTATCGTCGTAGTCACTGTTCTATTCCACTCCAACAGTTGCTGTAGATCACACACATCACCCACCGCCAGTTGCGGTGCCATTTAGCAGCATATGAGTGCTTCCTTGTAAAGATCCCTTGCTATGCCGACATTTGTTATGTTTAAATGGCTTCGTATCCAGTGTTTCGCAGTCATTCGTGATTCACGCTCGTCACAAATATTTTAAATTGTTATTTAATCACTGGTTGCGTTTGGAGCTTGCATTTAACTAAATACACACAAGTGCAAGTCACACTTGTGCAAGTCAATAAGACAATCAACACGTCTGTGTTGTTGGGGCTTGACTACAAAGTGAATATGAAGTAATGTTCGAGGAAGGAATTATTATACTAACGTTATGCAGAAACCCAGGCAACCATTAGGGCATTGAAAACGGTAAGAATTTTTAAAGTAACTTTGGATGTTTATTAATATATTATTGGCTTGGTATCATATTATGATTTAAAAGGGGTGCGTTCACGCTATTGAAAAGGGGTTTCGCAGTTTTGAAAAGGGGGTTTACATTTTGGAAAAAGGGTGTTCATATAAAGGGGGTTCACATGAACACCGTTAACCCCACCTGGCTACCCGTCTGATAATAAGAGGCAAGAGTAACAGCATTGTAGAGGGATGACGAACAAAGCATTACTAAAACAGTGATATATTTCAGCCTTAAAGCATCATCATAACCACGTAAGTTAACTGTAATCGAGCAAGAGTATATTTACATGTCCTGCTAATCCTCCTATATGTCTCCAATGCCAGATTATCAATGGTTTATATCCGACCCCTGGAAGGATCCGTAACACTATTATTTAGAAATTCTCCCCACTGTTACCTTTCTACGAACAACATAATTTTGCTTCGTAGTTTTTAATTACAATTGTTCGCAACGTGATGCGCTTTTTCTGCGATTTTTCCAAGTTACGTAAGTCGTATCCTGCCTGTATGTGCGTACGTAGCACCCTATGTCACACTACATTGAACTAAAGACTTGGTTGGTTTTATCAGTTGACGATTTATTGTAGATATCGCGCGTTACGTTACGAATAATAATAATTACAAATTACCCTTCGTGGTTACTACGTTTTGTTGTTGGCAAAGTAAACATATAGTCATAATGACGTAGTCTTACTGTAATCGAGCTAGATTATGTATGTTATGCTACTCCTTCTATATGCTTTGCATATCGGGCGCCAAACTTTGAATGGATATTTACGACCCCAAGACGGTTACGTAACACTGTTATGTTTTTTTTGTAAATGTACCCCGCTTTTACCCTTCTACGAGCAACGCAATTTCCCTTCGTAGTTACTACATACAATTGATAGCAACGCTATGCATCGTTTCTACGATTGTTCCAAGTTATGTTAATATGTCCAAATTAAGATGTAGGTGATCGTACAATTTCTTACTTAACCATCAAAACGGTCATCTAGAGCTGCCATTTTTTTCCTCACATAAATGCACATTCTTTGGTATTTTTGGTAGTAAATATAATTTGCTACAAAAACGCAAATACAAATATAATGATATGGGGAATCGTTAGCACAGTTATATTGAAATGATATATTGAAGAACATGACAGGGACAACATGACGTTAGTTTTCTAATGTTGACATATTTGAAGTGGCAAAATCAGAGGATTTATGTTAGTTAGTTGTAGCCAGTCAACTGAGGCATACTAAAACATTAACATTTAGGATAATGAAAAAAACTGGTGCTGAGGGATTTCTCCAAAATTCCAAAACAAGTAAAATGCCTACTTAGTACACGTCTGACACCACAATTTACCTTGTAATGAAAATATGGAATAGTTTGAAGGAAGAAAACACGAAACACTTATTTAAAATGAGTTAAACAAAATTCATAGTATTGCAGCTGCCGTGAGTTTTAATCAGCAATATGGGCATTATTAAAACAATACTTATAAACGATAAGATAGGCATGGTAGTAAAGTTCTTTTTTAACATATCCAAAGTTTTAATTACCCTTAATGACGTTCGTCATCATAACAACATTTCTTATTCGGTACGAATGCCGTAGTTTATGCCATATGTTCAGATTGATGGACTTTCCATAATAGTGACTTTTCGCAATTAACGATATTATTTGTTTTATCTCATTAGCGGCATATCTAGAAGCTGAGAAACAGTCGACAGAAGACATTTCTTGAGTGAACACGAAATAATGACTTACCTGAATGGTAACTGGCGACGCCAACTTTGTCTCGACCTGCAGCCGAGCTCGGTTAGTTGCTGGGAATGGCGTGCACTCGGCGTGCACTCAGGCGCACACAAATGCAGGCGAAAGGTATATACGAGCGCGAGTTTGATTCGCACCCTACGTTCGTATTTGAATAAAACAACGCATCGCCTTGAACTACGAAGTATGTACTGAATGAGTTGCTCACGGCGACGACTCGATCGGCAGGGGCCGAGTCTATTTTGTATATTTAGTGATGTCCATGTTCTTGAGGCAACATCGTTTGCGCGGATGCTGTAATGATTTATCCAAAAACTGGCTTAAAGTTGTCAATCGTTGCCAAGGACTACCAGAATAAACATGGGTTTACTGCTACGTGCTCACAATAATTATGGAATGTGTAATAAGTTATTTATTGCACAACAAAAACTCGTGGCAGATAACATGAATAATTGGCCGCGTTCTGCAAAATGCAGTCCAGTAGTTGTTTTGCAAGTTTCCGTCTATTGCTGTATTACTGGCAATCATCTGACGAAAAGTGTCGCTGTTCCCGAATGAATACAATCGTCGTGTGATGTTAGTTGCAGAAACTACGAAAGTACAATTGAAGTAGAAATATGAAATATGACTTGCCTCACCTGATCGTAATATAGTGTTAATGGTTGAATGGAATGCATTCAGCTAATTATCAGGTATTATTAAGGCACTATCATGTTTTGTTTGCAAATTGTCATATATATATATATATATATATATATATATATATATATATATATATATATATATATATATATATATATATATATATATATACTGACTTGTGAACTTGATATGTTGCTTTAGTGAAAACTCAAACATGTCCATATATATATATATATATATATATATATATATATATATATATATATATATATATATATATATATATAAATATATATATATATATATATATATATATATATATATATATATATATATATATATATATATATATATATATATATATATATATGTCAGCAGAGCAGTCTCGGCCGTGGACCTATATTTTGTACGTCCTAGGGTTACCCACACGATTCTATACCTGGGCACTCTCCCCTGGTCGGGTTTACGTAATCTTCCCTGTTTTTTGTATAAATATTCCGTCCGCTTCTGGATAATATTTGTAGTTGTTTCAGAATAACAAATCCTCCTCTAGGCCCATTCTATCCTTGGCTACCTTGTACTTGGACGGGTCAGCGGACAAACCCGTTTAAAACAGCTATACCGTCCCCTATCTGATTTAACAAGATTGTATATATATATATATATATATATATATATATATATATATATATATATATATATACATACATACATATATTTATAAGTCTAACTATTAACAAGATTTAACAAGATTGCCATCTCGAACAACAAGTTTCAGATGGCAAGTGGACAAGGAAGCCATTGGCTTATCGAGAGTCCAACAATTGTCTCATCTATGTGTAGCCTGCCCTTATCATATATATATCAATTCTATTTTTAAACATATTCACACTACTAGCATTAACACAATCATTTGGCAGTTTGTTCCATTCATTTATCACCCTCTGTGAGAAAGAATACTTTCTCATGTCCAACCTACACTGCTCCTTAGCTAATGCTGCTTTGCGTCCTCTGATTATACTGCCTTCTTTAAGTATGAATAACATATTCCTATCAACATCCTCATAACCGTTCAATTTTTAAACACTTCTATTTGGTCTCCTCTTAGTCTCCTGGTCTCTAGTGTGGTCAAACCACATTGTAATAAGCGACTTTCGTAACTAAGGTCTCTTAATTCTGGAATCATCTTAGTTGCTCTTCGTTGTATTCTTTCTAGCTTGTCTATGTCTTTTTTACGATATGGCCTCCATGCTTGAATACAATATTCCAAATGTGGTCTAACTATTGCTTTGTACAGGGGTACAATTTCGAAGCAGCAATCCCACATTGCTCTGAAACTTTCATGTCAGCATTAAATGTTACTCCTAAATCCTTTTCTTGTGTGGTTCTACCTAGTACAGCATCCCCCATTTTATATTCCTCATCCATATTTCCATGTCCTATGTGTATACATTTACACTTCCCAAAATTTAATAACATTTGCCATTTTTCTGACCATTTAACTAATTTTTCTAGATCATCCTGTAAACTTTGTTTATCTGTATAATTAGTAACCTTTCTGAATACTTTTGTGTCATCTGCAAATTTGAGTACTTTGCTAGATATGTCATCCTCCAAATCATTTATATATATTAAAAACACTATAGGGCCTAATACTGATCCCTGTGGTACCCCACTCAAAACAGATTTCCAGTTTGAAATCTCACCATCTACTATTACTCTCTGTCTTCTGTATGTAACCCACTTTTCTATCCAGTTGATTACATAATTGCCTATACCATGGGTTTTTAGTTTAAGTAACAATCTTTGATGTGGCACTTTATCGAAAGGTTTCTGAAAGTCTAAGTAGACAACATCCACTGGTGACCCGTCATCTACCCACTTTGTAATTTCTTCTAAAAAACATAAGAGATTGGTTAGACATGACCTTGCTTTTAGGAATCAATGTTGAGATGTATTTATTAATTTATGTTTTACGAGGAATTGCACCATGTGGTCTCTAATTAATGTTTCGAGTAATTTACATACAACTGATTTTAAACTCACTGGTCTGTAATTGTCTGGCTTCTTCCTCGATCCCTTCTTAAATAGCGGCGTAATGTTTGCTTCTTTCCATTCTGAAGGAACTATTCCTTCTTCTAATAATGGTGTAATATAAAAGTAATGACGTAATGCAGGGAACATTTGCAAGCAAAACATGACAGTGCGTTTCTAATATCGACTAATTGGCTAAATACGCACCATTCAATATTATGATGAGATGAATCAGCTCGTAATTGTCCTTTCAATTGCGATTTCGTAGTTTCTGCCACTAACTGTCCTCGTATCGTGACATGTTTCGTTAGACGATGGCTGATAATGCAACATGAGACGGAAAGTGGAAGAACCAGCTGATGGTGTTGCGTTTGTTTTGTAGAACGCGGCCAACTATAGATGTTAAATGCCGTGTGTTTATGGCTAGAAATACCTTATTACATCGGCAGCAGGCGTAATTCTGCTCGGATATGTAACTTTTCGCGCCAGTACAACGACCTTTCCTTTAGGCCTACCAGAATCATATTTATGTTTACGTCAATTCGGCCGACCCTGTTAAAGGTTTTCGACCTTAAATGTTGGAAATGAACCTTATAACGTCATATGACATGACAAGGAAAATACAATGATTTGTATCTCAGTATTCACCCCAGTATCAGGAAAGACAAATACGTGCCGCCCGACCCAATGTCTAGCTGTCAAAATACAAGAAATATATGTTCGCAAATTTGGCCTAAATAATAAACGCCTGAGTGAACTCACGCGATGGGAAACATGTGACCAATAACCAATACAAATGCGTAGCTAATCTAAGGTAAATTTGACAATGAAAATATTGAAATAAGAATAGTTGTCATTCCTACCTACTTATGCCAACATTTGTAAGGCCGTAGCAGTAAACCCAGAAATTAGGCTGATTCGCCTTAACGACTACTGACACATTGAAGAAACTTTTTGAGTAAATTAACCAATCAAAGAAAAAAAGCGTAAGCTAAAATCCCACCTGTTTTTGTTGTTGATCCGATGACTCGATTACGACCACCGCCAGGGACCAGTAGAGTTAGAAATAGCAGTCCGACTGAGTATCACATTGCATGCAGTATAATATCACTGCCACACAACATCCACCGCAAGGCACAGTGTCATTTACCAGCAAACAAGTACTATCGTGTTCCGACTCCTTACAATGCACTCAATTGTTTTGTTTAAATGTCTTCGCTTCAAGTATTTCGCAGATTTCTTCATGAATTGTATGCATTTGCGCAATGTAATTTAGTCAATGGTTGTATATCTTGCTTATCTTTATCCACCTGTAAAAGACAAACACACAAGCGATTCGAAGATGCAATCAACAAAGCAGTTCATATTTCAATGTGGTTGTTGGAGGCAAGAATGTATGTTGTCAGACAAGGAACATACATGCTTGCGCGACGGAACTCAATTGCTATGCACGCAGGCAATAACATTGCGGACGGGTAATTGAGAGTTGTCGTTGTGAAGCCAATCAGGACACCACTTTCAATTACTGCGCATTTACAAAAGCTGTGTTCTGATCACTCTGATTTTGATGGTGCATGCTTGCATGGTTACGAAATTGGCATTGCTGTATAATGAATAGTATCAGTATACATAGTACTTCAAGATATAAATACAAGAACATGGTTATTTAATATTTAATGACTAAAAAATTATCAACAGGTACAATCACCAACACTAACTGGCACTAATATTTCCAACACTAATTAACTCTAGAAATAACACTAACTCTGTATTTGATTGCCATCTTAACAGTAGTATTCGGCCAGAAAGCCGTACTTAATGCTTCATAGTCAGACTTATGGACTTTCCATAACGGCTAGCTTTTCACAAGTGTAATTAACGACATTACATATTCTCTCATTAGCGTCATAACTAGAAGCTGAGACAAAGTCGATACAAAACATTTCTGGAGCACACACGAAATAATGACTTACCTGAATGGTGATTAAAACTAGCGACGCCAACTTTGTCTCGACCTGCCGCCGAGCTCGATTAGTTGCTGTGAATGACGTACACAGGGCCGCACACAAATGACGCATTATTCAATCCCTGTGTCATTCTAACATTCTCTAACACACCATACTTGGTAATGAATACTGTTTATTGGCGATCTTCTGGTTAAATGGTTATTTGGCAGTATCCGCTGGTCATGTCTAATGTACTGATATATTTGTTCCCTTCCAAACTATCTAGACATTCTCCTTTTAGCGATATTGAAAAGGCATCCTTCTGTGTAACAGAGTTTAGTTTCCTAAACGTAATCCTCCGCATCGCTTACGCCCGATGACCAATAAATTAACTCGTGACAAAGACTGTTCTAAAGATACTAACATGCGTATTTGCTTTTAGTTACATCTAAGTGTACATGAGGGAAATTTGTGTGCAGCGTTCATAAAATAAAATACATATATTACAAGCGGTTTCTAAAACATAATAATGATAAACCTAATTGATAAACCTAATTGTGGTCGTCGCATCACAGATAAAATAGCATCATCGTTTGATGTAGTAAAAAAAGCAACATATAAACACTGCTAAAAACATGCACACATATGCATTCGCGCCCATACAACCTTATAATAAATATCAGCAGTATAGCTACAAATACTAAAGACTGGTTCAGAGCAGCGTTACAGAGAAGATTAATTTAAAATTCGAACAGACATTGGAATAAAAGAAGGAGCCGTTTTCTATTTGTTTTGCACGTAACAGTTCTAAACCGTCTAGACGAAGACAGAAGGACGTATTCCTCATGCAACATATGCATATTGTCAGCCTGAACGCGAGCGGCTTTCCGCTATACCTGTTTTCATATAGAACAGTGAGCTTTGATTGTTTCGTACCAGTCATTTTGCTGCTGATGTTTACAATTCGCTGCAGATTATTCTTGTCTTTTTGTCTGACGTTCCCAAACCAATGGATAAAACAAAACGTCAAAACACTTTGGATAAACGACTTATTAAACATGGACAAAATGGTATTATCAATATTAAAGGAACGAAGCTTCCTTAGAATAGACGCTGCTGGCACTTTTTATACGTAGCTCTACAGTGACGGTCCCACCTCAGTCTGGTGTCAATAATCGTACCGAGGTATTTGTATACGTCAACTACCTCCACTTTATTTTCGTGGATGACAGTGTCAGTCTGGGATGGAGGGTCTTTCCTAAAGTCAATGCACATATATTTGTTTTTTTTTTGCATTCAGGCACATACACGATTTATCACACCAATCAACAAAGTCCTCTACAATGGAACGTAGCCAGTCTCTTCATTAAACAGCAAACTGAGTAAAGCTGTGTAATCTGAGAATTTAATAAGAAACCTGTTGGGATGGTGCTCCTGCAGTCATTAGTACACAACATGTACAACAGGGGAGACAAGACACATCCTTGAGGTATACCAGTGGTCATAACTTTCACACTAAACATGGTGTCATTCACACGAACCTGTTGGGGTCTTCCCACCATAAATTCAAGCACCAATAGGGCCAAGTCAGACTCAAGTTTCAACTCAGAAATATGTTTTTAAAGCAGTTGAGGCTGCAGAGTATTAAAATCAGAACTCAGATCAAGGTAGAAAACTCTGGCATGAGTTTTGGCCTTATCAAGATGACGATGTACAAGGTTGAGCAAAGTAGCGACTGCGTCCTCCACTCCTCTCCCAGGCCGATACGCAAATTGTAGGGGGTCTAGAAGATGGACTGTACGGTTCATGATCATGGTTTTGAATTTTTTTCAAAACTCTTCATTACGTGCGATGTCAACGCTACTGGAAGGAAATCATTTGGGCTAGCAGGGCGAGGTTTTTGGGGGATATGTATGACAGTTGACGTTTTCCAAAAGGTAGGGATTTTCTGTAAGCTGAGAGAGACCTGGAAGATGAAATGGAAGATACCAGGCAACTGAATGGCACAATTCTTCAAAAACTGCCGGAAATGCCATCAGGACCGGGACTTTTCTTCACATGTGTACACAGGAATACTCTCAGCACATCCTCTTCTTCAATGACTTATTTACCATTTGTCTTTGTTGATCTCCTAATATCGTCAATGACAGAACGAAAATCGTGTGTGTCGAAACGAGAGTAGAAATAATTAATATCCTCTGCAAAGACCCTGTCATCTCTACCCCCCAACGGTGATAAGCGATTGGAAATCTATCTATTTTGCTGCATGTCACTCATCGTCTTAATGCCTTCTCAGACTGTTCTCATATCACCTGTTTTAAACTTCAGTCTGTTTTGTTTTTATAACTCTCCCTTGCTTTCCTAATTTCTGAACTGACGGTTCTTTGAACTTCCCTTCGCTCAGATAAATCTGCCTGAAAGTAAGCCCTTTTCTTCTCATTCAATACCTTTTGTCAGTTGTTAAGAAACCCAAGGTTTGTTGTTTGGGTACACTTTTGCGCTTCTGCACATTGTCAACGCAGAAAGAAACATAACTGGTCACAACATCGGTAAGTTCATCCAGGCTATCACAGGAATCCGGAAAAACATCCCAGTTACTACAGTCAAAACAACCCTGCAGTCTAGCTATGCTGTCTTCATTCCACACCTTGACCTCTCGTCTAACACATTTTGCACGCTTCAGAAGGCATCTATAAATAGGAACCAGGTGAACAGTGTTGTGATCGGGGTCGCCGATCCGTGGCCTGGCTACGGACCTATACGAATTAGACATCGAATCTTAGCACAGGTCCGGTTCATGCATGTTGGGCACGTGATGTACCGGTGGTAGGTAGGCAGACTTTGCTTAAGGCAGCACTGGTTGAAATCGCCTAGTATGAACTTGGGCGCATCGGCAGACAAAGCGTCAAGACTCTGTGTCACATCACAAATATGCTGGGCGGCTCGATCCACGTTGGCTCTGGGGTGTATGTAAACAACAGTCACAAACAACTGGGAAAATTCGTGAGGAAGACACAATTGCTGCAGTGAAACAGTCAACAGTTCAATGTCGCGGGTGCAGAGCTGATCACGCACAATCACGTTTTTGCACCAACGTTCATTTACATACAAGCAGACACCCCCACCTCTCTCCTTTCCGGTCGCTTCCTTGTCGCGTCAAGCCGGGTAGGACATCCAAATCCCTCTATAACATTTCCCTGGTCAAACACAGAGCTGTCGAACTTGGTTTCAGTGAATGCCATGAGACAAGCGTCTCTGTATTCGGTAAAAAAAATTGCATTTCCACGAAGTTCGTCCATCTTGAGACCTTTCAAAGACCGTACATTTGCCAAAATCATGAAGGCTTACATTTAATTCTCCTTAGTCTCTGTCACACACCACCCTCCGTCCTCGTTTACGTTCCCGTCTGGTGTTGTTCTGCGTCAATTCGGGAGAAAATTCGATGCTATTGAGACAATTTGAATCTTGGTGTGCACGGGTGTTCAAGGCCAGTAAATACTCACGGCTAAGTCCGCCTTGATGGATCTGTCCCTACTGGCCGTAATCAAACTAAGTCAAACACACACAACATGGGACAGGTTAGGAACCAATTTTTATTTAATTATTATTTTTTTTAAATATGAGCCCTAATTATATTATTGAAATTGCAAATTTGTTATAGCAATTTGTTATAATAAACGAATCATTGTATCCCAAATTACCTATAATATCTACAATTGAGTTACGGGTGAATCAAAGTCGATATCATCACGAGAAGTCCAAGGAGAAGAAACTTGCAGTCTTCCATTTTCGATTACTCATGCACACTTTATAATCACAGTGCATTCGTCGACCACAAAACAAGCGTCGTAGAACAATAATATAACAAATACGGCGAGAGTCGAACAGCTGCTGGTCGCCACCGAGTAGTGCCCCCTATCTATAGGATGTAGAGGCACCCTTATCGGTTAACACGACCCAAGTTGTTAACAATGCGCTGGATGACGACAACTGACGGGAAAATGCCCCACACTTACACGATTTATACCAAAGACCAATAGCGCAATTCACATACTCCGAGTTGGACATTCTTAAGGAAACGTTATTATTATAAGGATGTATTTGCGAGGCACGATTTGGATCTGGGTAGTTATACTACAACTACACACAGCATTCACACTGCGGATGAAAATGAGACGAAATCCGTTGGGGTTCCAAAAGGAAGAGGAGACACTCCTACAATCCATGCCGGGAGAGGGAATTGTACAGCCATCGGAGTCTGAATGGGCTGCTGCATCAGTCATCGAGCGTAATTTTTGGACTCATCTTCTTTTCAGACGATCATTCGCAGAAGTGTTAGAAGGAGATATGTTCCTTTGTCTAGGACAAGTGTTGCTCAGATGCCCTGGCTCACCGCAATTATAACAACGACCATTGAAAGATGGTGATTGTCTCCCAGACTCTCCCACTAGACACTCCCATTGAGAACGGCCTCTCCTGTTGCACCGATAACATACCGTATTACGATTTGGTGATTGTCCACGTCCTGGTGACTGTACACGGATTTGTGATTGTACACGTTTGGGTGACTGAATGTGTCGTCTGAATGACGGAGACTGATTAATAGTAGGTGACACTGGCCGCTCGCGATTCAGACGTTGCTCCACCTGAGTAAGTCTTCTCAATATTTCAACAATCTTACTCTCCTCTCTGTCCTGATGACTAGTGCCGGAACCAAGCAATTATTGACATTTGTCAGTATCTAACTGTCCTGACGTTTGACCCGAATGACCCTTTGAGGTGAAACATAGGTGGCGCGTACTAACACCTCGTCCACAAACGCTACCTGTCTCGCTGTCACTGCCAGTGTTCTCCTCAGGACAGCATTTTGGTTGCTGGTGCTACATTTGATCTCTTTCAGGACTTTTCTGATTGTTTTTGGTCTGTGCCGAATTTCATGTTGCTGCCTCTGAGGGTGCGAAGAATGTCAAGACAAGTTTCGATCGTCACCCACCCTATTTTGCACTCGTCAATGCCGGGTCACGTTATCACTGCTGCGTCATGTTCATTACAGGCAAGTCAAGTTGTTGTGAGCATCACTGCACGTCCCGTGGTTGTGCTCATCACTGCACGTCCCGTTTTTGTCCCCCGTCACGTTGCGATCACCACCTTGTTGCGGTCGTCCCGTTCTGGCCCTTTGATGGAGCGATTTTCACTGGAGGCGTCAGGGGCTGGCATACGCTTTGTGTGGTGGTCGATATGAAACAGAAGCAGTCGGGGGCAGTATATGTGTGTAACCGAGTGTAGTTGGTGGTTTTATATGAATATTTTGCTAGAGATGGATTCAACTTGGATATATTTTTGGTAGGATTCAGAATGCCAGCATCCCATGTTTTTTATTTGTTCGGAAGAAAAAACTGACTTTGCTGCCCATGTGGCTGCCCCTATTCTAAATCAATGCGGGGATATTTTCTTGTCCGCCTTTAAGTATTTTGCAAACGCAGTTTTTTGAACTTGCAACGTATTAGCATAGCAAAAAAGAGGACCCTGCTCATGTCCCCTGAGCTTGATGTAGTCTACCATCCTACGGTATGGGAAAGCTGCTTTCCTTTTGGGGAGGACGTCCAAGCTGAAAGGGCGGCCAGAAATGTGATTGTATAAATTGAACACAGCCGTAATTTAGAGAGTTTTATGCGACACAGGGACAATGAAAAGTTATGGGGGCTAGCTGTTACCTCACTGAAAAGTTAAGGGGCTAGCTGTTACCTCACTGACCCTTAGAAAACCAAAGAACATCAAACTGACCATTGCTCGGAGCAAAGCAACAGTGTAGGAAGAACATTTAGACCAAGGAATGGATGTAATGATGAGGGACAAATCACGTGAGGAAATAGGTTGGCGCTGGTCAATGTAAGTACGTGAACGGCCCACTCCCTTAACAGTCTTTAGGACAAATAATCCTCTGTGGGGTCGGGGTTGTGACAAGCTTTGTGCCTTTCTTCAATGGCCGACAGACACATCCTAATGGTACCTGTGCCTAGTGGAATGGCTAGATCTTCTGTGAACCACTTTAGGGTTTTGGTTAACTAGGGATGGGGTTAGATAAATGTGGGGTTAGGGTTACACACCATCATTTCTTGTACCCAAGCACTTACAAAATATTGCACATAACATAAAATGGGTATTTATATGAGGTGATTACACATTTTGAAAAGGCAACTACTACTATTTCTACTAAATGATGCTTAAAGCTTGCTTTTGGCTTACCGGAAGGTCTTCCATGCTATTTTAGTTAGTATATGAAAAAAGGTGTTTATTACCATTTAAATGTCATATTAATTATCACACTGCGCAAAGTATCAGTTCGTGGACATCAGGTATATATATATATATATATATATATATATATATATATATATATATATATATATATATATATATATATATATATATATATATATATATAATATATATTTTTTTTTTCTAAGTCAAACACACACAACATGGGACAGGTTAGGAACCAATTTTTATTTAATTATTATTTTTTTTAAATATGAGCCCTAATTATATTATTGAAATTGCAAATTTGTTATAGCAATTTGTTATAATAAACGAATCATTGTATCCCAAATTACCTATAATATCTACAATTGAGTTAAAACAATGACCAAAACATCAGCATCTAAACATATCTTTTAAATGTTGTGACCAAGACTTCCGTTTATTTGAGTGTCAAACCACAGCTCAAAATTGCATTGGGGGCCATGTTAACGTTTTGTCTGATTATAAGAAAACCTCACCATGATAAATTCAGAATATTATTCACAGCAACAGCCAAGTTTTGTTGAAATCATATATATCCAGCTTTTTAAAACGCCCCCACGTGGAGTCTCGTCAATATTGAAAAAAATTATCATGTATCCATGCGCCAATATGGCCCATAGCAGAACAATTCCCATAAATCCCTCCGCCTGTCAAACTCTCCTCTCAAAAATACACAAATACAAATTCAGAGCCAATAGCTTCTACAAACAAAGCTGTGAATATGCCTGCTCAACTGCACCAATGTAACACAACGCAGTAATATCGACTGCATGGAGAGGTTGAGTTACAGTAACGCGCGGTTTAACTAAATATAGCATATACTATTATTAGGACTATGTACTAGGCTGCTTGCCCGGCGTTGCATTGGAGAACATACAGTAACTACAAGAGCTTATTTCTCTTCGAACTAACCAATCACGTTTTAATAGGGCAATGCCAATGGCAACATTTACAAAACGATCTAGACAAATTAGTTAAATGGTCTGAACAATGGCAGATGTTATTCAATTTTGGGAAATGTAAATGCCTACATGCAGGACACGGGAACGTGGATGTAAACAATAATATGGGATACACTGTTTTAGGTGCTACTGTAAAAGAAAAGGACTTAGGAATAAAACAATAAGCGCTCATATGAAAGTTTCAGGACAGTGTGGTTTTCCAGCTTCAAAGGGTAATAACATTATTGGGCCGATTGGGAGAAACATATACAAGACAAAAAGCAAATTATAACTATGTATAAAACAATAGTTATACCTCATTTAGAATAGCGTATACATGCGCGGAGACCATATTGTAAGAAGGATATAGATACGAATACGAAAACAGAGGAGAACAACTAAAATGATTCCACAACTGAGAGACTTTAGTAATGAAGAATGCCTAAAAATTTGATTTAACAATCCTAGATACAAGGAGGTTTGGAGGAGATCAAATTGAATTTTTTAGATATTGAATGGGTATGAAAATATTGATAGACAAATGTTGTCTCACTCAAGAAGGAGAGTAGAACAAGAGGACATGAGGTAAAATTTGTAAAGGATCAGTGTTGATTGGATATCAAGAAGTACTCGCTCTCACAGTGGACAATAAATTAATGGAACAAATTGTCTACGGATTGTATAACTGCTAGCAGCGTGAACATGTTTAAAAACAAAGTTGACACATATCTCAGGAGGGCGGGTTACACGTAGTTAAAAATTGTTGGACTTTCGATAAGCCAATGGTTTCCTTGTCCACTTGCCATCTGGGCCTTTGGCTCTGATGGCAAATCATGTCCACACGGAACACACGGAACAATGTTTGTTCATGAAGGTGCGAAACGCAGCATGTCGTGGCGATAGGTCGTACGAGCAGAGGTAATCGTCGCATCCGTCAGCATCTAGGTACAGCGCTATTCAATGTTCGAGTCTATCACTTCCAGTTTTGACACGGTGTAGGTCACATACGCATCCTTCGCCCGTTTCTTAATAGTCACCATGACACGGGCCCCTCGTAGCGGTGAGAGTGAAGCGTATCGCTATTCCATCGAGGTCATACTAACGCAGGTGTCGGCACTAAATCCCAACACTTTTGCTGCTGTTACATTGAATACAGTTGCCCAACACTCTCTCCCCAGCCAATTTGATAGCAGGATCCGCAAGCCGAATCTGTACACGGGAACTGGTTGCCATTGATGAATTGGACAAAACCAGTCATTGTTTTCCGGGTGCATACCTTTGAGACAGTGCGGACACGATGCGTACACGTCGCATTTATCTTGTACGGCGCAATTTATTATTGTTAACGGACGAGTAAATGTATACGTGCCGTTACTCGCTTCCGATTGGAGCTGTGACAGGTTGATCGGAGAGCGAGCATCGACGGTACGCTGAGTGGCCATGGTGTTGAATCGAACTGCTGTGCAGAGATTGGCCCTTGCAGTAGAGGCTCGGTTTATAAACTTGACGCTACTGATTATGGCGCGCTTTTCGAGACGTGTCTAGGTACACGATCCCGCATTTTCACCCTGCTAGCAGACTGAAACCTAGCGGACGAATGTTTGTGCATGCAGAGGGAAAAACGTAGCCGTGCATGAAAGCTATACGACGCATATCGCATCATTGCATTATATCGAGAAATTTTCAACGTATGTCGTTTCTCGTCGACACCTACATATCGCCTATAATGACACGAGTCTGCAAGTACACCGCGAGGTCAAAAGGTCAAGGTCAACAATGCATAAACATGGGTAAACTGTAGGAGTTACGCGTAAACTGTAGGAGGTATGGTAAATTGTAGTTATAGGTAATTTTAGGAGGTATGATTAAATTGTAGGAGTTATGGGTAAACTGGTCTTTTTTGACATTGGTCACCCATTATTGGTGGACTTTAACTTGTGCGCTCCCACTCGTCTTGTCTTTTTTGACATTGGTCAGCCACTGTTGGTGGACTTTAACTTGTGCACTCCCACTCGTCTTGTCTTTTCCACACTGGTCAGCCGCTGTTGATGGATTTTGACTTGTGCAAAAGTGCATCTTCAGCAAACTTTCAGGGCAAACTGTAGGAGATATGTTTAAATTGTAGGAATTATGGGGAAACTGTAGGAGGTATGGGTAAACTGTAGGAAGTATGGGTAAACAGTAGGAGTTAAGGGTAACCTGTATGAATTATGAGTTAATTGTAGGAGTTGTGAGAAAACTGTAGGAATTATGGGTAAATTGTAGGGGTTTTGGGTATCCTGTAGGAATTATGAGTAAACTGTAGGAATTACGGAAAAACTGTAGGAATTATAGGTAAACTGTAGGAATTATGGGTAAACTGTAGGAGGTATGGGTAAATTGTAGGAATTATGGATAAACGGTAGAAGTTATGGGTAAACTGTAGGAATTATGGGTAAACTGTAGGAGTTACGCGTAAACTGAAGGAGGTATGGTAAATTGTAGTTATAGGTAAATTTTAGGAGGTATGGATAAACTTTAGGAGTTATGGGTAAACTGGTCTTTTTTGACATTGGTCACCCATTATTGGTGGACTTTAACTTGTGCGCTCCAACTCGTCTTGTCTTTTTTGACATTGGTCAGCCACTGTTGGTGGATTTTAACTTGTGCACTCCCACTCGTCTTGTCTATTCCACACTAGTCAGCCGCTGTTGATGGACTTTGACTTGTGCAAAAGTGCATCGTCACCAAACTTTCAGGGTAAACTGTAGGAGATATGGGTAAATTGTAGGAATTATGGGGAAACTGTAGGAGGTAAGGGTAAACTGAAGGAGTTATGGATAAACTGTAGGAGTTATGAGTAAACTGTATGAATTATGGGTAAACTGTAGGAAGTATAGGTAAACTGTAGGAGTTATGGGTAACCTGTATGAATTATGAGTAAATTGTAGGAATTATAGGTAAACTGTAGGAATTATAGGTAAACTGTAGGAATTATGGGTAAATTTTAGGAATTATGGGTAAACTGTAGGATTATGGGTAAACTGTAGGAATTATGGGTAAACTGTAGGAGGTATGATGAATTGTAGTTATAGGTAAATTGTAGGAGGTATGGATAAACTGTAGGAGTTATAAGTAAACTGGTCTTTTTTGACATTGGTCACCCATTATTGGTGGACTTTAACTTGTGTGCTGCCAATCATCTTGTCTTTTTTGACATTGGTCACCTATTGTTGATGGACTTTGACTTGTGTGCTCCCACTCGTCTTATCTTTTTGAGATTGGTCAGTCACTGCTGTTGGACTTTGGCTCGCTTGTCCGCTCCCACTCATCCCACACGTCTTGTAGGAGATATGGGTAAATTGTAGGAATTATGGGTAAACTGTAGGAGGTATGGGTAAACTGTAGGAATTATGGGTAAACTGTAGGAGATATGAGTAAACTGTAGGAATTATGGTTAAACTGTAGGAGTTATGGGTAAACTGTAGGAATTATAGATAAACTCTAGTAATAATGGGTAACCTGAAGGAATTATGGGTAAACTGTAGGAGGTATGGGTAAATTGTAGGAATTATATGTAAACTGTAGGAGTTGTGAGTAAACTGTAGGAATTATGGGTAAACTGTAGGGGTTTTGGGTATCCTGTAGGAATTATGAGTAAACTGTAGGAATTATAGGAAAACTGTAGGAATTATGGGCAAACTGTAGGAGGTGTGGGTAAATTGTAGGAATTATGGGTAAACTGTAGGAATTATGGTTAAACTGTAGGAGTTACGGGTAAACTGTAGGAGGTATGGTAAATTGTAGTTATAGTTAAATTTTAGGAGGTATGGATAAACTGTAGGGGTTATGGGTAAACTGGTCTTTTTTGACATTGGTCACCCATTATTGGTGGACTTTAACTTGTGCACTCCCACTCGTATTGTCTTTTCCACACTGGTCAGACGCTGTTGATGGACTTTGACTTGTGCAAAAGTGCATCGTCAGCAAACTTTCAGGGTAAACTGTAGGAGAAATGGGTAAATTGTAGGAATTATGGGGAAACTGTAGGAGGTACGGGTAAACTGTAGGAAGTATTGGTAAACTGTAGGGTTATGGGTAAACTGTAGGAATTATTGGTAAACTGTAGGAGGTATGATGAATTGTAGTTATATGTAAATTGTAGGAGGTATGGATAAACTGTAGGAGTTATGTGTAAACTGGTCTTTTTTGACATTGGTCCCGCATTATTGGTGGACTTTAACTTGTGTGCTGCCAATCGTCTTGTCTTTTTTGACATTGGTCACCTATTGTTGGTGGACTTTGACTTGTGTGCTCCCACTCGTCTTATCTTTTTGACATTGGTCAGTCAATGTTGTTGGACTTTGGCTCGCTTGTGCGCTCCCACTCATCCCACTCGTCTTGTAGGAGATATGGGTAAATTGTAGGAATTTTGGGTAAACTGTAGGAGGTACGGGTAAACTGTAGGAATTATGGATAAACTGTAGGAGATATGAGTAAACTGTAGGAATTATGGATAAACTGTAGGAGTTATGGGTAACCTGTAGGAATTATGGGTAAACTGTAGGAATTATGGATAAACTCTAGGAATTATGGGTAAACTGTAGGAGGTGTGGGTAAATTGTAGGAATTATGGGTAAACTGTAGAAGTTATGGGTAAACTGTAGGATTTATGGGTAAACTGTAGGAGTTACGCGTAAACTGTAGGAGGTATGGTAAATTGTAGTTATAGGTAAATTATAGGAGGTATGGATAAACTTTAGGAGTTATGGGTAAACTGGTCTTTTTTGATATTGGTCACCCATTAGTGGTGGACTTTAACTTGTGCGCTCCCAATCGTCTTGTCTTTTTTGACATTGGTCAGCCACTGTTGGTGGACTTTATCTTGTGCACTCCCACTCGTCTTGTCTTTTCCACACTGGTCAGACGCTGTTGATGGACTTTGACTTGTGCAAAAGTGCATCGTCAGCAAACTTTCAGGGTAAACTGTAGGAGATATGGGTAAATTGAAGGAATTATGGGGAAATTGTAGGAGGTATGGGTAAACTGAAGGAATTAAGGATAAACTGTAGGAGTTATGAGTAAACTGTAGGAATTATGGGTAAACTGTAGGAAGTATGGGTAAACTGAAGGAGTTATGGGTAACCTGTATGAATTATGATTAAATTGTAGGAATTATAGGTAAACTGTAGGAATTATAGGTAAACTGTAGGAATTATGGGTACATTTTAGGAATTATGGGTAAACTGTAGGATTATGGGTAAACTGTAGGAATTATGGGTAAACTGTAGGAGGTATGATGAATTGTAGTTATATGTAAATTGTAGGAGGTATGGATAAACTGTAGGAGTTATGTGTAAACTGGTCTTTTTTGACATTGGTCACCCATTATTGGTGGACTTTAACATGTTTGCTGCCAATCGTCTTGTCTTTTTTGACATTGGTCAGCTATTGTGGGTGGACTTTGACTTGTGTGCTCCCACTCGTCTTATCTTTTTGACATTGGTCAGTCACTGTTGTTGGACTTTGGCTCGCTTGTGCGCTCCAACTCATCCCACTCGTCTTGTAGGAGATATGGGTAAATTGTAGGAATTATGGGTAAACTGTAGGAGGTATGGGTAAACTGTAGGAATTATGGATAAACTGTAGGAGTTATGAGTAAACTGTAAGAATTATGGATAAACTGTAGGAGTTATGGGTAACTTGTAGGAAGTATGGGTAAACTGTAGGAATTATGGATAAACTCTAGTAATTATGGGTAACATGTAGGAATTATGGGTAAACTGTAGGAGGTATGGGTAAATTGTAGGAATTATATGTAAACTGTAGGAGTTGTGAGTAAACTGTAGGAATTATGGGTAAACTGTAGGGGTTTTGGGCATCATGTAGGAATTATGAGTAAACTGTAGGAATTACGGAAAAACTGTAGGAATTATAGGTAAACTGTAGGAATTATGGGTAAACTGTAGGAGGTTTGGGTAAATTGTAGGAATTATGGGTAAACTGTAGAAGTTATGGGTAAACTGTAGGAATTATGGGTAAACTGTAGGAGTTACGCGTAAACTGTAGGAGGTATGGTAAATTGTAGTTATAGGTAATTTTTAGGAGGTATGGATAAACTTTAGGAGTTATGGGTAAACTGGTCTTTTTTGACATTGGTCACCCATTATTGGTGGACTTTAACTTGTGCGCTCCCACTCGTCTTGTCTTTTTTGACATTTGTCAGCCACTGTTGGTGGACTTTAACTTGTGCACTCCAACTCGTCTTGTCTTTTCCACACTGGTCAGCCGCTGTTGATGGACTTTGACTTGTGCAAAAGTGCATCGTCAGCAAACTTTCAGGGTAAACTTTAGGAGATATGGGTAAATTGTAGGAATTATGGGGAAATTGTAGGAGGTATGGGTAAACTGAAGGAATTATGGATAAACTGTAGGAGTTATGAGTAAACTGTAGGAATTATGTGTAAACTGTAGGAAGTAAGGGTAAATTGAAGGAGTTATGGGTAACCTGTATGAATTATGAGTAAATTGTAGGAATTATAGGTAAACTGTAGGAATTATGGGTAAACTTTAGGAGGTGTGGGTAAATTGTAGGAATTATGGGTAAACTGTAAAAGTTATGGGTAAACTGTATGAATTATGGGTAAACTGTAGGAGTTACGCGTAAACTGTAGGAGGTTTGGTAAATTGTAGTTATAGGTAAATTTTAGGAGGTATGGTTAAACTGTAGGAGTTATGGATAAACTGGTCTTTTTTGACATTGGTCATCCATTATTGGTGGACTTTAACTTGTGCGCTCCCACTCGTTTTGTCTTTTTTGACATTGGTCAGCCACTGTTGGTGGACTTTAACTTGTGCACTCCCACTCGTCTTGTCTTTTCCACACTGGTCAGCCGCTGTTGATGGATTTTGACTTGTGCAAAAGTGCATCGTCAGCAAACTTTCAGGGTAAACTGTACGAGATATGGGTAAATTGTAGGAATTATGGGGAAACTGTAGGAGGTATGGGTATACTGAAGGAATTATGGATAAACTGTAGGAGTTATGAGTAAACTGTAGGAATTATGGGTAAACTGTAGGATTTATGAGTCAACTTTAGGAATTACGGATAAACTATAGGAGTTAAGGGTAACCTGTAGCAATTATGGGTAAACTGTAGGAAGTATGGATAAACTCTAGGAATTATGGGTAACCTGTAGGAATTATGGGCAAACTGTAGGAGGTGTGGGTAAATTGTAGGAATTATGGGTAAACTGTAGAAGTTATGGGTAAACTGTAGGAATTATGGATAAACTGTAGGAGTTATGGGTAAACTGGTCTTTTTTGACATTGGTCATCCATTATTGGTGGACTTTAACTTGTGCGCTCCCACTCGTTTTGTCTTTTTTGACATTGGTCAGCCACTGTTGGTGGACTTTAACTTGTGCACTCCCACTCGTCTTGTCTTTTCCACACTGGTCAGCCGCTGTTGATGGACTTTGACTTGTGCAAAAGTGCATCGTCAGCAAACTTTCAGGGTAAACTGTAGGAGATATGGGTAAATTGTAGGAATTATGGGGAAACTGTAGGAGGTATGGGTAAACTGAAGGAATTATGGATAAACTGTAGGAGTTATGAGTAAACTGTAGGAATTATGGGTAAACTGTAGGAGTTATGAGTAAACTATAGGAATTATGGATAAACTGTAGGAGTTATGGGTAAACTGGTCTTTTTTGACATTGGTAACCCTTTATCGGTGGACTTTAACTTGTGCGCTCCCACTCGTCTTGTCTTTTTTGATATTGGTCAGCCACTGTTGGTGGACTTTAACTTGTGCACTCCCACACGTCTTGTCTTTTCCACACTGGTCAGCCGCTGTTGATGGAATTTGACTTGTGCAAAAGTGCATCGTCAGCAAACTTTTCAGTGTAAACTGTAGGAGATATGGGTAAATTGTAGGAATTATGGGGAAACTGTAGGAGCTATGGGTAAACTGTAGGAAGTATTGCTAAACTGTAGGAGTTGTGGGTAACCTGTATGAATTAGGAGTAAATTGTAGGAATTATAGGTAAACTGTAGGAATTATGGGTACATTTTAGGAATGATGGGTAAACTGTAGGGTTATGGGTAAACTGTAGGAATTATTGGTAAACTGTAGGAGGTATGATGAATTGTAGTTATAGGTAAATTGTAGGAGGTATGGATAAACTGTAGGAGTTATGTGTAAACTGGTCTTTTTTGACATTGGTCACGAATTATTGGTGGACTTCAACTTGTGTGCTGCCAATCGTCTTGTCTTTTTTGGCATTGGTCACCTATTGTTGGTTGACTTTGACTTGTGTGCTCCCACTCGTGTTATCTTTTTTACATTGGTCAGTCACTGTTGTTGGACTTTGGCTCGCTTATGCGCTCCCACTCATCCCACTTGTCTTGTGCGCTCCCACTCATCCCACTCGTCTTGTAGGAGATATGGGTAAATTGTAGGAATTATGGGTAAACTGTAGGAGGTACGGGTAAACTGTAGGAATTATGGATAAACTGTAGAAGTTATGAGTAAACTGTAGGAATTATGGATAAACTGTAGGAGATAAGGGTAACCTGTAGGAATTATGGGTAAACTGTAGGAATTATGGATAAACTCTAGGAATTATTGGTAAACTGTAGGAGGTGTGGGTAAATTGTAGGAATTATGGTTAAACTGTAGAAGTTATGGGTAAACTGTAGGAATTATGGGTAAAAAACTGTAGGAGTTATGGGTAAACTGGTCTTTTTTGACATTGGTCACCCATTATTGGTGGACTTTAACTTGTGCGCTCCCACTCGTCTTGTCTTTTTTGACATTGGTCAGCCACTGTTGGTGGACTTTATCTTGTGCACTCCCACTCGTCTTGTCTTTTCCACACTGGTCAGACGCTGTTGATGGATTTTGACTTGTGCAAAAGTGCATCGTCAGCAAACTTTCTGGGTAAACTGTAGGAGATATGGGTAAATTGAAGGAATTATGGGGAAATTGTAGGAGGTATGGGTAAACTGAAGGAATTAAGGATAAACTGTAGGAGCTATGAGTAAACTATAGGAATTATGGGTAAACTGTAGGAAGTATGGGTAAACTGTAGGAGTTATGGGTAACCTGTATGAATTATGAGTAAATTGTAGGAATTATAGGTAAACTGTAGGAATTATAGGTAAACTGTAGGAATTATGGGTAAATTTTAGGAATTATGGGTAAACTGTAGGATTATGGGTAAACTGTAGGAATTATGGATAAACTGTAGGAGGTATGATGAATTGTAGTTATAGGTAAATTGTAGGAGGTATGGATAAACTGTAGGAGTTATGTGTAAACTGGTCTTTTTTGACATTGGTCACGCATTATTTGTGGACTTTAACTTGTGTGCTGCCAATCGTCTTGTCTTTTTTGACATTGGTCACCTATTGTTGGTGGACTTTGAATTGTGTGCTCCCACTCGTCTTATCTTTTTGACATTGGTCAGTCACTGTTGTTGGACTTTGGCTCGCTTGTGCGCTCCCACTCATCCCACTCGTCTTGTAGGAGATATGGTTAAATTGTAGGAATGATGGGTAAACTGTAGGAGGTACGGGTAAACTGTAGGAATTATGGATAAATTGTAAGAGTTATGAGTAAACTGTAGGAATTATGGATAAACTGTAGGAGTTATGGGTAACCTGTAGGAATTATGGGTAAACTGTAGGAGGTGTGGGTAAATTGTAGGAATTATGGGTAAACTGTAGAAGTTATGGGTAAATTGTAGGAATTATGGGTAAACTGTAGGAGTTACGCGTAAACTGTAGGAGGTATGGTAAATTGTAGTCATAGGTAAATTGTAGGAGGTATGGATAAACTGTAGGAGTTATGTGTAAACTGGTCTTTTTTGACATTGGTCACGCATTATTGGTGGACTTTAACTTGTGTGCTGCCAATCGTCTTGTCTTTTTTGGCATTGGTCACCTATTGTTGGTGGACTTTGACTTGTGTGCTCCCACTCGTCTTATCTTTTTGACATTGGTCAGTCACTGTTGTTGGACTTTGGCTCGCTTATGCGCTCCCACTCATCCCACTCGTCTTGTAGGAGATATGGGTAAATTGTAGGAATTATGGGTAAACTGTAGGAGGTACGGGTAAACTGTAGGAATTATGGATAAACTGTAGGAGTTATGAGTAAACTGTAGGATTTATGGATAAACTGTAGGAGTTATGGGTAACCTGTAGGAATTATGGGTAAACTGTAGGAATTATGGATAAACTCTAGGAATTATGGGTAAACTGTAGGAGGTGTGGGTAAATTGTAGGAATTATGGGTAAACTGTAGAAGTCATGGGTAAACTGTAGGAATTATGGGTAAAAAGCTGTAGGAGTTATGGGTAAACTGGTCTTTTTTGACATTGGTCACCCATTATTGGTGGACTTTAACTTGTGCGCTCCCACTCGTCTTGTCTTTTTTGACATTGGTCAGCCACTGTTGGTGGACTTTATCTTGTGCACTCCCACTCGTCTTGTCTTTTCCACACTGGTCAGACGCTGTTGATGGACATTGACTTGTGCAAAAGTGCATCGTCAGCAAACTTTCAGGGTTAACTGTAGGAGATATTGGTAAATTGAAGGAATTATGGGGAAATTGTAGGAGGTATGGGTAAACTGAAGGAATTAAGGATAAACTGTAGGAGTTATGAGTAAACTATAGGAATTATGGGTAAACTGTAGGAAGAATGGGTAAACTGTAGGAATTATGGGTAACCTGTATGAATTATGAGTAAATTGTAGGAATTATAGGTAAACTGTAGGAATTATAGGTAAACTGTAGGAATTATCGGTAAATTTTAGGATTATGGGTAAACTGTAGGAATTATGGGTAAACTGTAGGAGGTATGATGAATTGTAGTTATAGGTAAATTGTAGGAGGTATGGATAAACTGTAGGAGTTATGTGTAAACTGGTCTTTTTTTTGACATTGATCACGCATTATTGGTGGACTTTAAATTGTGTGCTGCCAATCGTCTTGTCTTTTTTGACATTGGTCACCTACTGTTGGTGGACTTTGACTTGTGTGCTCCCACTCGTCTTATCTTTTTAACATTGGTCAGTCACTGTTGTTGGACTTTGGCTCGCTTGTGCCCTCCCACTCATCCCACTCGTCTTGTAGGAGATATGGGAAAATTGTAGGAATTATGTGTAAACTGTAGGAGGTATGGGTAAACTGTAGGAATTATGGATAAACTGTAGGAGTTATGAGTAAACTGTAGGAATTATGGATAAACTGTAGGAGTTATGGGTAACCTGTAGGAATTATGGGTAAACTTTAGGAATTATGGATCAATTCTAGGAATTATGGGTAAACTGTAGGAGGTGTGGGTAAATTGTAGGAATTATGGGTAAACTGTAGAAGTTATGGGTAAACTGTAGGAATTATGGGTAAACTGTAGGAGTTACGCGTAAACTGTAGGAGGTATGGTAAATTGTAGTTATAGGTAAATTTTAGGAGGTATAGATAAACTGTAGGAGTTATGGGTAAAATTGTCTTTTATGACATTGGTCACCCATTATTGGTGGACTTTAACTTGTGCGCTCCCACTCGTCTTGTCTTTTTTGACATTTATCAGCCACTATTGGTGGACTTTACCTTGTGCACTCCCACTCGTCTTGTCTTTTCCACATTGGTCAGACGCTGTTGATGGACTTTGACTTGTGCAAAAGTGCATCGTCAGCAAACTTTCAAGGTAAACTGTAGGAGATATGGGTAAATTGTAGGAATGATGGGGAAACTGTAGGAGGTATGGGTAAACTGAAGGAATTATGGATAAACTGTAGGAGTTATGAGTAAACTGTAGGAATTATGGGTAAACTGTAGGAAGTATGGGTAAACTGTAGGAGTTATGGGTAACCTGTATGAATTATGAGTAAATTGTACGAATTATAGGTAAACTGTAGGAATTATGGGTAAATTTTAGGAATTATGGGTAAACTGTAGGATTATGGGTAAACTGTAGGAATTATGGTAAACAGTAGGAGGTATGATGAATTGTAGTTATAGGTAAATTGTAGGAGGTATGGATAAACTGTAGGAGCTATGTGTAAACTGGTCTTTTTTTGACATTGGTCACCCATTATTGGTGGACTTTAACTTGTGTGCTGCCAATCGTCTTGTCTTTTTTGACATTGGTCACCTATTGTTGGTGGACTTTGACTTGTGTGCTCCCACTCGTCTTATCTTTTTGACATTGGTCAGTCACTGTTGTTGGACTTTGGCTCGCTTGTGCGCTCCCACTCATCCCGCTCGTCTTGTTGGAGATATGGGTAAATTGTAGGAATTATGGGTAAACTGTAGGAGGTATGGGTAAACTGTAGGAATTATGGATAAACTGTAGGAGTTATGAGTAAACCGTAGGAATTATGGATAAACTGTAGGAGTTATGGGTAACCTGTAGGAATTATGGATAAACTCTAGGAATTATGGGTAACCTGTAGGAATTATGGGTAAACTGTAAGAGGTATGGGTAAATTGTAGGAATTATATGTAAACTGTAGGAGTTGTGAATAAACTGTAGGAATTATTGGTAAACTGTATGGGTTTTGGGTATCCTGTAGGAATTATGAGTAAACTGTAGGAATTACGGAAAAACTGTAGGAATTATAGGTAAATTTTAGTAATTATGGGTAAACTGTAGGAGGTGTGGGTAAATTGTAGGAATTATGGGTAAACTGTAGAAGTTATGGGTAAACTGTAGGAATTATGGGTAAACTGTAGGAGTTATGAGTAAACTGTAGGAATTATGGGTAATCTGTAGGAGTTATGAGTAAACTGTAGGAATTATGGATAAACTGTAGGAGTTATGGGTAACCTGTAGGAATTATGGGTAAACTGTAGGAATTATTAATAAATTCTAGGAATTATGGGTAACCTGTAGGAATTATGGGTAAACTGTAGGAGGTGTGGGTAAATTGTAGGAATTATGGGTAAACAGTAGAAGTTATGGGTAAACTGTAGGAATTATGGATACACTGTAGGAGTGATGGGTAAACTGGTGTTTTTTGACATTGGTCACCCTTTATTGGTGGACTTTAACTTGTGCGCTCCCACTCGTCTTGTCTTTTTTGATATTGGTCAGCCACTGTTGGTGGACTTTAACTTGTGCACTCCCACTCGTCTTGTCTTTTCCACACTGGTCAGCCCCTGTTGATGGACTTTGACTTGTGCAAAAGTGCATCGTCAGCAAACTTTCAGGGTAAACTGTAGGAGATATGGGTAAATTGTAGGAATTATGGGGAAACTGTAGGAGGTATGAGTAATCTGTAGGAAGTATGGGTAAACTGTAGGAGTTGTGGGTAACCTGTATGAATTATGAGTAAATTGTAGGAATTATAGGTAAACTGTAGGAATTATAGGTAAACTGTAGGAATTATGGGTAAATTTACGGAATTATGGGTAAACTGTAGGATTATGGGTAAACTGTAGGAATTATGGGTAAACTGTAGGAGGTATGATGAATTGTAGTTATAGGTAAATTGTAGGAGGTATGGATAAACTGTAGGAGTTATGTGTAAACTGGTCTTTTTTTTGACATTGATCACGCATTATTGGTGGACTTTAAATTGTGTGCTGCCAATCGTCTTGTCTTTTTTGACATTGGTCACCTATTGTTGGTGGACTTTGACTTGTGTGCTCCCACTCTTCTTATCTTTTTATCATTAGTCAGTCACTGTTGTTGGACTTTGGCTCGCTTGTGCCCTCCCACTCATCCCACTCGTCTTGTAGGAGATATGGTAAAATTGTAGGAATTATGTGTAAACTGTAGGGGTATGGGTAAACTGTAGGAATTATGGATAAACTGTAGGAGATATGAGTAAACTGTAGGAATTATGGATAAACTGTAGGAGTTATGGGTAACCTGTAGGAATTATGGGTAAACTTTAGGAATTATGGATAAATTCTAGGAATTATGGGTAAACTGTAGGAGGTGTGGGTAAATTGTAGGAATTATGGGTAAACTGTAGGAGTTACGCGTAAACTGTAGGAGGTATGGTAAATTGTAGTTATAGGTAAATTTTAGGAGGTATGGATAAACTGTAGGAGTTATGGATAAAATTGTCTTTTATGACATTGGTCACCCATTATTGGTGGACTTTAACTTGTGCCCTCCCATTCGTCTTGTCTTTTTTGACATCTGTCAGCCACTGTTGGTGGACTTTACCTTGTGCACTCCCACTCGTCTTGTCTTTTCCACATTGGTCAGACGCTGTTGATGGACTTTGACTTGTGCAAAAGTGCATCGTCAGCAAACTTTCAAGGTAAACTGTAGGAGATATTGGTAAATTGTAGGAATGATGGGGAAACTGTAGGAGGTATGGGTAAACTGAAGGAATTATGAATACACTGTAGGAGTTATGAGTAAACTGTAGGAATTATGGGTAAACTGTAGGAAGTATCGGTAAACTGTAGGAGTTATGGGTAACCTGTATGAATTATGAGTAAATTGTAGGAATTATAGGTAAATTGTAGGAATTATGGGTAAATTTTAGGAATTATGGGTAAACTGTAGGATTATGGGTAAACTGTAGGAATTATGGTAAACAGTAAGAGGTATGATGAATTGTAGTTATAGGTAAATTGTAGGAGGTATGGATAAACTGTAGGAGTTATGTGTAAACTGGTCTTTTTTTGACATTGGTCACCCATTATTGGTGTACTTTAACTTGTGTGCTGCCAATTGTCTTGTCTTTTTTGACATTGGTCACCTATTGTTGGTGGACTTTGACTTGTGTGCTCCCACTCGTCTTATCTTTTTGACATTGGTCAGTCACTGTTGTTGGACTTTGGCTCGCTTGTGCCCTCCCACTCATCCCACTCGTCTTGTAGGAGATATGGGAAAATTGTAGGAATGATGTGTAAACTGTAGGAGGTATGGGTAAACTGTAGGAATTATGGATAAACTGTAGGAGTTATGAGTAAACTGTAGGATTATGGATAAATTGTAGGAGTTATGGGTAACCTGTAGGAATTATGGGTAAACTTTAGGAATTATGGATAAATTCTAGGAATTATGGGTAAACTGTAGGAGGTGTGGGTAAATTGTAGGAATTATGGGTAAACTGTAGAAGTTATGGGTAAACTGTAGGAATTATGGGTAAACTGTAGGAGTTACGCGTAAACTGTAGGAGGTATGGTAAATTGTAGTTATAGGTAAATTTTAGGAGGTATGGATAAACTGTAGGAGTTATGGGTAAAATTGTCTTTTATGACATTGGTCACCCATTATTGGTCGACTTTAACTTGTGCGCTCCCACTCGTCTTGTCTTTTTTGACATTTGTCAGCCACTGTTGGTGGACTTTACCTTGTGCACTCCCACTCGTCTTGTCTTTTCCACATTGGTCAGACGCTGTTGATGGACTTTGACTTGTGCAAAAGTGCATCGTCAGCAAACTTTCAAGGAAAACTGTAGGAGATATGGGTAAATTGTAGGAATGATGGGGAAACTGTAGGAGGTATGGGTAAACTGAAGGAATTATGGATAAACTGTAGGAGTTATGAGTAAACTGTAGGAATTATTGGTAAACTGTAGGAAGTATGGGTAAACTGTAGGAGTTATGGGTAACCTGTATGAATTATGAGTAAATTGTAGGAATTATAGGTAAACTGTAGGAATTATGAGTAAATTTTAGGAATTATGGGTAAACTGTAGGATTATGGGTAAACTGTAGGAATAATGGTAAACATTAGGAGGTATGATGAATTGTAGTTATAGGTAAATTGTAGGAGGTATGGATAAACTGTAGGAGTTATGTGTAAACTGGTCTTTTTTTGACATTGGTCACCCATTATTGGTGGACTTTAACTTGTGTGCTCCCACTCGTCTTATCTTTTTGACATTGGTCAGTCACTGTTGTTGGACTTTGGCTCGCTTGTGCGCTCCCACTCATCCCGCTAGTCTTGTAGGAGATATGGGTAAATTGTAGGAATTATGGGTAAACTGTAGGAGGTATGGGTAAACTGTAGGAATTATGGATAAACTGTAGGAGTTATGAGTAAACCGTAGGAATTATGGATAAACTGTAGGAGTTATGGGTAACCTGTAGGAATTATGGGTAAACTGTAAGAATTATGGATAAACTCTAGGAATTATGGGTAACCTGTAGGAATTATGGGTAAACTGTAAGAGGTATGGGTAAATTGTAGGAATTATATGTAAACTGTAGGAGTTGTGAATAAACTGTAGGAATTATGGGTAAACTGTAGGGGTTTTGGGTATCCTGTAGGAATTATTAGTAAACTGTAGGAATTACGGAAAAACTGTAGGAATTATAGGTAAACTTTAGTAATTATGGGTAAACTGTCGGAGGTGTGGGTAAATTGTAGGAATTATTGGTAAACTGTAGAAGTTATGGGTAAACTGTAGGAATTATGGGTAAACTGTAGGAGTTACGAGTAAACTGTAGGAGGTATGATAATTTGTTGTTAGAGTTAAATTGTAGGAGGTATGTATAAACTCTAGGAGTTATGGGTAAACTGGTGCAAACTTCCAACTAACAAATATTCATAATATTAACTTTCAAAACATGAACTTCCAGACATAGACTTTTCATATCACCAAGTTTCACATCACAAACGTCCAACTATCCAAATTACAAGATTCAACTTACAAACTTCAAAATTGCAAAGTTTCATAACACAAACTTTCATATTATAAACTTTCATGTTACAAACTTTTACTTACACCTTTCCAACTTGCAAATTTTCAACTTACAAACTTCCAACTTTCTATATTCATGTTACAAACTTCCCCAATTTTTTTTTCAAAACACAAACTTTCAAAACATGAACTTCCAAACATAAAGTTTACATTTCACCAAGTTTCACATCACAAACTTCCAACTTTCAAACTTCAAACTTACAAACTTACAACTTGCAAACTTCCAACTTACAAACTTTCATATCATAAACTTTCAAAACATAAACTTCCAAACATTAACTTTTCATATCACCAAGTTTCCCATCACAAACTCTTCCACTCGTCTTGTCTTTTTGACATTGGTCAGCCACTGTTGGTGGACTTTGACTTGTGTGCTCCCACTCGTCTTGTCTTTTTGACATCTGACCACTGTTGGTGAACTTTGACTTGTGCGCTCCCACTCGTCTTTTTTCACACTGATCAGTCAACTTGAAGAAAACAAGACATTGTCATACACAACTTGAAGAAAACAAGACATTGTCATACAAAATATGAAGAAAACAAGACATTGTCATACACAACTTGAAGAAAACAAGACATTTTCAAACACAAATTGAAGAAAACAAGACAGTGTCATATACAACTTTGGTGGACTTTGGCTTTTGCGCTCCCACTCGTCTTATCTTTTTGACATTCGTCAGTCACTGTTGGTGGACTTTGACTTGTGCGCTCCCACTCGTCTTGTCTTTTTGACATTGGTCAGTCACTATTGGTGGACCTTTTGCGGCGGTGACGGCATTGGCGACGGCGGTATGGAAAAAGGTGTAACCCCAACCTGTTGTCGGTTGTATAACCCTAAATAGACTGCATCGAAACAGTGCTGTTTGCATAACCCTATCATCACATAGCTGTTGGCTCGGCACAATTTAAAGTCCACCAATAGTGGCTGACCAATGTCAAAAAGACAAGACGAGTGGGAGCGCACAAGTCAAAGTCCACCAACAGTGACTAACAAGTGTGAAAAAGACAAGACGAGTGGGAACGCAAAAGTTGAAGTCCACCAACAGTGACTGACCAATGTCAAAAAGACAAGACGAGTGGGAGCGCACAAGCCAAGGTCCACCAACGGTGGTTGATTTCTTCAAGTTGTATATGACAGTGTCTTGTTTTCTTCAAGTTGTGTATGATAATGTCTTGTTTTCTTCAAGTTCTGTATGACAATGTCTTGTTTTCTTCAAGTTGTCACCAACAGTGACTGATCAGTGTAAAAAAAGACGAGTGGGAGCGCACAAGTCAAAATCCACCAACTCGTCCTTTAACAACACTAAATTGCGCCGTACAAGATAAATACGTCGTGTACGCATTGTGTCCGCACTGTCTCAAAGAAATGCACCCGGAAAACAATGACTGTTTTTGTCCAATTCATCAATGGCAACCAGTTCCCGTGTACAGATTCGGCTTGCGGATCCTGCTATCAGATTGGCTGGGGAGAGAGTGTTGGGCAACTGTATTCAATGTAACAGCAGCAAAAGTGTTGGGATTTAGTGCCGACACCTACGTTAGTATGACCTCGATGGAATAGCGATACGCCTCACTCTCACCGCTACGAAGGGCCCGTGTCATGGTGACTATTAAGAAACGGGCGAAGGATGCGTATGTGACCTACACCGTGTCAAAACTGGAAGTGATATACTCGAACATTGAACAGCGCTGTACCTAGATTCTGACGGATGCGACGATTACCTCTGCTAATACGACCTATCGCCACGACACGCTGCGTTTCGCACCTTCATGAACGAACATTGTTCCGTGTGGATTCATAAAAGCAAGAGGCTTCAGAGTCATCTGTCTAACGTTTAAGAACAATATTGTATTGCTTATGTATTGCTTCGTTGTAACGGCTTTCCGTTGAGAGGTTCACCTGAAACCTGCATGTTCTTTTATGGTTAGGATCAGGATTAGTATCAGGGTTCACTACAGACGACATAATTAGGGTTACTAACCCTAACCCTAACTGGCAATTGTATAATTACAAAAGGTCGGCGACCTTTGATCTTTGACGGTAACAGCGCAAAACAATATGGCATCCTCCATATAGTGGTCATCAAAAGTGTCACCGCAAAAGGGTGACGTGACTGACCCAAAATCTCAATTTATGTTTACCTTGACCTTGACCGTAGCGCCGTCTGGTGAATGTATCAATGCAAAACAACATGGCAGCACAACAAGATGGCAGCCTCCATAGAGAGGTCACGTGATATGCAAATGAGGAACTGTGACGTCGTAGGTCACGTGACTGCTCTCGACCAATCAGAGCCGTCGACACGATTGAACCGTAGCGCCCCTTGGCGACAGTTTCACCATAAAATGGTGCAATTTATGCAAATGTATGCACATTAATGCAAATGAGCTGTAACGTCATAGGTCACGTGAAGGATCTCGACCAATCAGAACCGTCGACATAATTGACCTGAAATGCCCCTGGCGGTGAAACTGCTCTCGACCAATCAGAAAGTGCTCCACATTTGAGCGAGAATAGGGGATTATACCGTGGCGCCCCCTGGCGGCAATAAGCGCACGACCAATCATAACGCTCCATTTCAAATTTCGACCAAACAAAATGAGCCCAAATCTGCTCCACATTTTTAAGCCTTCAGAATTGCACATATACTACTTATGTAACACCATTAACTTTGTTGTAGTCGCACATAGCTAGGTGCATGTTGTTTGTAGCTATGTATGCGTAGCATATAACTATATATTTACCACTATTGTCTACGTAGCAGCGTTTTCTCGCTATGCGAGTATAACCTTTAGCTATGTAAAAACGCCTTGTCTATGTAGGTGTCTCATTTGTTTGTGTCGCACTTAGCTACGTATATATTTTTTGTAGCTATGTATGTGTAGCACATAGCTATATATTTACTACTTTTAGCTACATAATAACGCTGTCTCGCTATGCGTGTACCACGTATAACTAAATAGTAACGCGTTTATCTATGTGCGTATCTTATTTAGTTTGTTTTTTACCAACCTTCTCATGGGTTGGTGATGTGATTTTCAGTTCAATTAACCCAAACTGATTCATCCGGAATTTAGCCGTCGAAAAGATGGCCGCCACACGGTTCCTCACCTTGTCACGTAATTTTACTTAGATGATTTGGACTCGTTTTTCGAGTATATAATTTTGTGACGATGCGTAGATGATTCGGACTAAGTTACGGTTAGGTGAAGTGTGTGGACGGCTGTGGATAGCACCAGGCTGCTCTCGGGTGGAACAGTGACGGTGCCGTCGATCGACGAACATGAAATATAGCAATTAATCATAAAACACTACCATGATAAATGGCGCAGTAGGTATAATATTATTATAATGTTTATTGCTGATTGTGTATTGCTCATGATATCAGACAGTTTCGACACATATTCGCCTGAGTTATTGGCAATGGATACTTATTGCCTTATTTAATAATATATATTAATATTAATAGTATATATTAATATTAACATATATATATATATATATATATATATATATATATATATATATATATATATATATATATATATATATATATATATATATATATATATGTATATATATATATATATATATATATATATATATATATATATATATATATGTATATATATATATATATATATATATATATATATATATATATATATATATATATATATATATATATAGATAGATAGATAGATAGATAGATAGATAGATAGATAGATAGATAGATAGATAGATAGATAGATAGATAGATAGATAGATAGATAGATACACACACACGCACATGCAAACGCACACGCACACGCACACGCACACGTACACGCACACAGGGCGTAACCCAGGATTCACTTACTTTATCATTTTGAATAATGTTTTATTTTATGGCATTCCTTTTCCAAATACATATACCATTGTTAGTGAAGATATATATTGTACATTTTGCAATTGATGACCATCCTAAATAGCGTATTAACTTTAATGTTTTTAACATTATTTTATTGTACTAACTCTCAACATTCATTTTACATTCATAGTTTATACAATTAGTAACCATAATCTTCCTACTACAAATTAAACCCGAACATCTCCTTGAATCAATGGCAAATCATTCCCAGCACAAAGGCGGGTGTGCTATTCCGAAATATTTAATGGTTTTGGTCGTTTCATTTCGTTTTTTGTTCTGATCAGAAATATATTTAATCTTTTTTCCCCGATTCATATTTTCACCTGTTTCATATTTCGTTGTTCTGATGTAGTTCTAAAGGAGAGCAATTGCTTTAATCACATATTCCATATAATGGAAGTATTTAGAGTAACCTATTCATTATTTGAATATCATTGAATTGTCAATATTATTTTCGGCAATGTATTTATTTACTCAATAGTGACTGGGTGACAGGAATGTCTTCCCAGTGATTCAGAATAAGCATCACATTCAATGGCATCCTACTCTTGCACTGTGTATTTAACACTAAACAATGAACGATCAGTGGTCATTTCATTCAAAGTAATTTGATACTTGTTCCGACAGATGTATTTTCGTCCATTAAATAGGTTAACGTTTCCTAGACTGGCCATATCCACGCCATGTTTTGGCCTCGGCTGAGAGACTGTGTTTATTTAATCTCAGCGCTTGTCTTCTGAGAGACGCTCTTTATTTTAACTCCATCCCGGACAACATCCAACGAATGTGTTGTCTGCTGCGATAGAACAGCTAAAGGCCCAACGGACGGATGGGGATGGAGATGCAGGTGGCCGATAATGGATCAACATAGCGGCAGACGAAAGGCAGTCAATGCATATGCAGCGGGACGGAGGTGAATCGAGGGAGAGATGGATGGTAATTACAGAAGGGACGGTGGACGGGATTATTAGCCATTAATGAATGACGATGCTAGTGGACGGGTTGAATATACGGGAAATACACGAAGATGCTAGCGACCAGATGTGAATCACTGCCGAAAGTAATTGGAGGAGGTGAATGTCGGAACATGCGGGTAGAAGCACCTGAAAATGTGGCGGACGTGAATGTAGAGACGGATGGAGGTTGGTGTGTGGGGGGGACGGATGGAAGGAGGTGCAGATGGTTGAAGTTGAATAGATTCCACCACTAGCGGCCACGCTCGAACGCTCCAATGTTAAAACATAAGAAAACCTGCTCCCTTCCGCAAAGCGCATAAGCGCCAAATGTGCACCAACAGTGGCAGACCAATGTCAAAAAAGCTGGAACAAGTGCGTGGGGAAAAAGGAAGAAAAACTGCATGGATAATATGCAGGAGTGGCGCAAGCAAAGTTATAGTTACTAGTTACTATGCTACGCACAGCAGAAGATATACTGCGCTGGCGAAGACCCTGTCTAAATGCTACCCCCACTGCCGTCCCGGTCAATGGATGAAGGGGTGGGCTTGAAAAAGTGCGTCGGAGAATAGTGTACAATGAAATTATACCAAAACTAACTGAATAATTATTGATACGTGATTGTTTGTAATCCAATTTAACCAAAATAAACTGGTTTAAACAGTTAGCAATTAACTAAAATAAGTTATTCAGTGGAAGTGTACCAAAATAAATTATTACAAACTATTCACAAATAAAATATAATAATACAATAAAAACAATTATTCGCGTGTATTCTACTCAATACACTAATCTGTTTGCTCGACCACTTCTAACATCGATTTTATTCTTATATTAATGCAAGTCATACGAATTTGTTAAGTTTGTAAAATTATTTCTATATTCAATATATATATATATATATATATATATATATATATATATATATATATATATATATATATATATATATATATATATATATATATATATATATATATATATATATACATATACATATACATATACATATACATATATACATATATACATATATACATATATACATATATACATATATACATATATATATATATATATATATATATATATATATATATATATATATATATATATATATATATTTATATATATATATATATATATATATATATATATATATATATATATCTCATGTGGGAAATACTGCAAATAATTCAACCACAAGTTATTTTCCTTATCACGCCATATGAATTTCTAAGGTCAGTTTCCAACATTTAAGGTCGACAACCTTTAACAGGGTCGGCCGGATTTATAAATATAAATATGATTCTGGAAAGCCTAATGAGATGGTCGTTGTACTGGCGTGAATGTCTACATACCCGAACATAATTACGTGTACTGCCAATATAATAAAGTATTTTTTGCCATACATCTCAGGGCAGATAATAGTTATAGTTTAGCATTTGGCCTAATTGATTATACCGTCGCTTAGCCCGTTATCATGGATAGCGTGTGTACTAAATTGAAACTACGAGCTAGTCCGTAAACTGTTCGTGAACAAGACAAAAAAGGCTAGCAAGGCATCCGAGTGCCCGTGAATTTCTGTTTGGGCCAGCCACAGGTTATAATTTATATATTTACTACATATATATATACATAGTATATATATATATATATATATATATATATATATATATATATATATATATATATATATATATATATATATATATATATATATATATATGTAGTAGATATATAAATACATATATCTACTACATTTCCTCATGTTACAATGCAGTATACGTATTTCAAACATGCATTTGTTTGTTTATTATTTCAAACACAGGGTTGGATTGTCTTAGCTTTAATTATAACTCAAACTAGCAGGATATATCAAAATAACAGTTAAAAATCTTTGGAAACAATAAAATCCTGAAACACAACACATTGGTATTTACGACAAATCCACTCGAGAAGTTGGTTCCGCGTGTACATATTAACAACATGTTTCTAACCACTTTAACACAATATGTTAGTAGTGTTGGTTTTTCCAGTGTAAAGAAACGACAGGCTTCAACAATTTTAACTGATGTCACCATTTAATTAATAAAATGGCTTCGACAAAAATAAGACACAAATAGTCAAACAAATAATATAACTCATGCCAAACCTTTAAGCACGCATCAATAACAAATCATATTGTGGATTGCAAAACACTTCAAATATGTAGTTTTGTTTTGATGACCTTGTGCTTGCACAGTGTATATGACAACAATGATCAGTTAACAATGGTGCTGATCTTAGAAAATATCCAAGTGATAGTTGCTCACATATAATATTTGCAACTGAAGCAAGTCGCATTGATTCGATACGTAACTGTTGTTGAGTAGGTAGCTCGTGTTGCGTTCGTCCGGGTTGTCCCTTCTATTAACATATATTTGTTAATTCAAGCATCGTTGGGCTGTCTGTCTGGGTGGTGTTGCCAGGGACAACCACAAACACGAGCAAACAACATACACAGTTGGTTACGGAACTGCCGTCTGAAGACGCAGTAGATGACGAAGTTGACTGATGAGTTCATTATCATCAGCAGCAAACACACAATTACAAACAACCCTTGTACACAACTGTGATACTGCGGTTCATAAAAGGTTATTATCAAGACACTCATAAGAATTGGTGCCTGGCATACCATGAACACAATGATGATGGCGATCATGACGATCGTGATATTGTTTCCATCATTGCTTGATCGTGACGTCATTACCATTCTACTGCGCTGAGCCAATTTGAGACTACGTATTAGGTGGACATTGAAGAAGATAATTATAGCCAGCGGCAAGAGGAATATAAATATACCATGAAATGCATAGATATAGAATAGCATAATCCCTGATTTTTTTATAAAATTTGGGATATTGAAGACGCACAATGTCCCTACAACAATCAGGATTTCAAGCTGAACTTTTTTAATTGTGCATAGCCTGGACGCCAACATGGGGCGACACACTGCGATGTAGCGATTGCCTGCGACAATCACTATCATCCAGGCAGTCCATGACATAGTTGCGAGTGCTAGTGCGATGAGTACGTTAAATATAATTTCTGTAGCCAGTCCAGAGGTGATGGCAATTAGTAAGCCTAACGTAGTTGCCAGAAATATATTGTCCGTAACTGCAAGAGCCTTAAGAAGGTACGTACCGACATTTCCACTTGAGTACTTGTGTAGGACAGCAAATGAGAGTGAATTTCCTATGAGACCAAACGCGAGCACCGTGCCAAACAGAGGGCCAGGCGTGAATATGTGTAAGATCCAACAAGATAATGTAGATGACCTATCTAATAGTGTCGCATTGCTTGATGTATTGTAGGATGTAGGTATGTCACTAGCACACACTTCTGTCAACAAGACAATTGCCATTGTGAGTGTCGTTGTCTTATACAATGTTGCCATCTTTAGACTGGGAATTCCAAATTAGTCAATTATATATGATGAACAATCATAGGTACTGTCTGACAATTGTAAGCTTTTATACAACAAACACATTTGTTTATGTCACAGTTCTTGTTGCATATGTTTCTTGTGTTCCACTATTCAACCTGCCTGTCAACGAAGTCACAATTATTTCCCTTTAGTGTATTTCTTCCTTCCGTCCGTGGCTGTAGAAACCGCCAATGTATACGGTCTTGCCTACTGGTGTTTTGACGCAAGTCTGTTTTTGTTGTTGTTGATCCGATGACTCGATTACGACCACCGCCAGGGACCAGTAGAGTTAGAAATAGCAGTCCGACTGAGTATCACATTGCATGCAGTATAATATCACTGCCATACAACATCCACCGCAAGGCACAGTGTCATTTACCAGCAGACAAGTGCTCTCGTGTTCCGATTCCTTACTATGCACTCAATTGTTTTGTTAAAATGGCTTCGCTTCAAGTATTTCGCAGATTTCTTCATGAATTGTATGCATTTGCGCAATGTCATTTAGTCAATGTTTGTATCTGTTGCTTATCTTCATCCACCTGTAAAAGACAAACACACAAGCGATTCGATGATGCAATCAACAAAGCAGTTCATATTTCAATGTGGTTGTTGGAGGCTAGAATGTATGTTGTCAGACAAGGAACATACATGCTTGCGCGATAGAACTCCATTACTATGCACGCAGGCAATAACATTGCGGACGGGTAATTGAGAGTTGTCGTTGTGAAGCCAATCAGGACGCCACTTTCAATTACTGCGCATTTACAAAAGCTGTGTTCTGATCACTCTAATTTTGATGGTGCATGCTTGCATGGTTACGAAATTGGCATTGCTGTATAATGAATAGTATCAGTATATATAGTAATTCAAGACATAAATACAAGAACATGGTTACTTAATATGTAATTACAAACAATTATCAACAGGTACAACCACCAACACTAACTGGCACTAATATTTCCAACACTAATTGACTCTAGAAATAACGCTAACTCTGTATTTGATTACCATCTTAACAATAGTATTCGGCCAGAAAGCCGTACTTAATGCTTCATAGTCAGACTGATGGACTTTCCATAAAGGTTAGCTTTTCACAAGTGTAATTAACGACATTATATGTTCTCTCATTAGCGTCATAACTAGAAGCTGAGACAAAGTCGGTACAAAACATTTCTGGAGCACACACGAAATAATGATTTACCTGAATGGTGATTAAAACTAGCGACGCAAACTTGGTCTCGACCTGCCGCCGAGCTCGATTAGTTGCTGTGAATGTCGTACACAGGGCCGCACACAAAGGCACGTACACAAGGCCGCACACAAAGGTACGTATACAGGGCCGCACACAAAGGCACGTACACAGGCCGCACACAAAGGCACACAAAAGCTCTGTACGAACGCGAGTTGTATTCGGACTCAACTTTCCCGTTTGAAACAACACATCGCGGCACATTACGAAATATACCAAATGGAAGCGCGCACGGTGACGACATGACTGGCAGTGGTTGAGTCCATTTCATTCATGCAGGGTGTCCCTTTTAAGACGTTGCCTGCAGTTAAAAATAAATAAAAAAAACGCTCTATTTGGAGATAAAAATAACTATATAACTAACATATAGGTGAGAGTTGTCGGGATTGGACCAGTTCCTATATCGAACCAGTGCTAATATACCAAATGGAAGCGCGCACGGTGACGACATGACTGGCAGTGGTTGAGTCCATTTCATTCATGCAGGGTGTCCCTTTTAAGACGTTGCCTGCAGTTAAAAATAAATAAAAAAAACGCTCTATTTGGAGATAAAAATAACTATATAACTAACATATAGGTGAGAGTTGTCGGGATTGGACCAGTTCCTATATCGAACCAGTGCTAATATACCAAATGGAAGCGCGCACGGTGACGACATGACTGGCAGTGGTTGAGTCCATTTCATTCATGCAGGGTGTCCCTTTTAAGACGTTGCCTGCAGTTAAAAATAAATAAAAAAAACGCTCTATTTGGAGATAAAAATAACTATATAACTAACATATAGGTGAGAGTTGTCGGGATTGGACCAGTTCCTATATCGAACCAGTGCTAATATACCAAATGGAAGCGCGCACGGTGACGACATGACTCGCAGTGGTTGAGTCCATTTCATTCATGCAGGGTGTCCCTTTTAAGACGTTGCCTGCAGTTAAAAATAATTGGACCAGTTCCTCGATCGAACCAGTGCTGTATATTCCATACTACTGTATACCCTGACATCCTCCAGCGATTATGTCATTCATCAGTGGCATTTCGGATGACGCGGTACTTTTTAAATATTTATCACCGAAAGTAGGCTTTCTATGTCCCCGACATAATAATCAGGTCGTGACCAGTTATCAGTACAGCACCCTTGGTTATACTTACAGGCGAAAATGTGTGTCCGTCAAGAGCATAGGAGCCCAAAGTATGTGGCGATAATAAGAATTATAAAGTGGATGTCGTCTGCTTGTGATGACAGTGCAATATTTTTAACACGTGTAAATCCCCGATTGGACCACTGCAGTTGCCACAATTGGACCTGTGACCCAGTCAATGGTATGCCACACTGTTTATTGAATACCAGAAATTAATATTATACAAGGGAGCAATTACAATAATGCAAATAAAGGAAGTTGCTAAGTTGTCCAATCGAGGGAACTTTGTAACATAATACGTTTGGTCACAGGTAAATTTACATTATTTTGGACTACCAAAGACTTGGTATTGTATGAGGGTTTTCATAAATTTAGTGTCAATGGACATGTATAAATGGAAGAGGATGAAAATAGAATGAGCAAAGGCTGGATGTCAAATGTAAAGTTTGTTACTTGGCTGTGACATTTCGTAGATTTTGTTAAACCAACGAAGGAGGATATTTTAATGCTCACATTCGATAGCCAAGTGACCCACGCAAAGAGTTTGGCTGCAACTGAGATGGCTCGGGAAGATGGAGTGTTCATGGTATCACTTCTGCCACACACGGCTCACCGACTCTAGCCTTTGGATGTGGTATGTTTTGGACCGTTTGGGAAATGCTATGATGATGCGTTGAGGACGTGGATGAGAGAACATGTAGATAGACCAGTGACAACATGGCAAGTCGCCGAAATTCTGAATGTGGCGTACAGAAAAGTGGCATCCGTCCAGAATGTTGTTAGTTGCTTCAGGATGGCAGGTATATGGTCATTAACCAGAGACGTATTCCAAGACTCTGACATCGCTGCTGCTACTGTAACTAAAGTAATCACGGAAGCTGCACAAGAGCACAATCCTACGCCACCTCTGACCCCAGCTGTAGCAACTCCAGCACTGACAGCTGTTATCGTAGTGACTGTACAAGAACACAACCATACGTCACCTCTGACACCCGTTATTTCAGCTCCACACTGACAGCTGCAGCCATGAAAGCTGAACCAGAGTTATGCCCACAGAAGAAAGAAAATATTTAAACAGCGCAAAGACGGACCAGAGAAAGCTACGCCTACTAGAGCTACACCCACCCAATAGCTACGCCTACTAGGCCTACACCCACCCAATAGCCCAGTACTTTTAAGACCACTGCAACTCAATCGAGAACACAACACAGTTCTGTTACACCCGAACCTAGTCAATCGCAGCTCATCAAGGACATCGAAGGCTGCAGAATGGGTCAATGGTGCACCATTTGTACGATGGTAAAATCTACCAAGCAAAATGCGACGAGTAATGGATGTGACGAAAGAAACTGTGGCGGTGCAGTGCATGTGAATTGTGGGAAGAACAAGTTCCGATGGCCTCTGAAGGATGATACCGCATAATACGAATTGCAGTTGGCACTATGCAGACAGTGCGACGAGTAATGGATGTGACGAAAGATTCTATGGTGCCAGTGCATGCAATTGCGAGATAGAACATGTCGTGATGGGCTATAAAGCATGTCGATAATTTCCGTTAGCCTATTCCGGAGCCATTGACAGAAGATTATGAACATTAGGCCCTGTTAACATTTCATTTGACAATTGATTAATGTTATGTTCATGATTAAAACTATATTTTACTCACATATTAATTCAAAGTTTGGTCTACATAATTTGTTTGTTTGTTCAGTCAAAGAAGACATGTGGCATTGTATAAGGAACTACACATATTATGAACACTGGTATTTATTAGTATATAGTATTTGACTAATGATAACTCTTTCTGTTATAATGAACACGGTATTATATATATATATATATATATACATATATATATATATATATATATATATATATATATATATATATATATATATATATATATATATATATATATATATATATATATATATATATATATATATGTATATATATATATATATATATATATATATATATAATAATATATATATATATATATATATATATATATATATATATATATATGTCTTCGATTGGACCAAAATAAAAACATATTATTTAGGACTAAGCATAATTATGAATATATATAACTATATATATATATATATATATATATTTATATATATTCATAATTATGCTTAGTTCTAAATAATATGCTTTTCTTTTGGTCCAATCGAAGACATTGGGTGGTCCAATCGAGGAAACCGTGGCCACGATTGGAACTTTTGGTATTTTGTTATTATATTTTTTTCAAAATTCATCAATTATTTTTTGTGATTAATAGCTTGTTGTTGAATACAAAATATAAACTCTATCTTAGTATATTGTTTACATCAATTCTATTTGTTTTCGAGTTTATATTAAAGTTTATGGTTACGTGTCCCAATCCCGGCAACTCTCCCCTACACTATGCCCACAGGCACACTTTATGCACGTGTTTATGATTATGAACATTAGGCCCTGTTAACATTTCATTTGACAATTGATTAATGTTATGTTCATGATTAAAACTATATTTTACTCACATATTAATTCAAAGTTTGGTCTACATAATTTGTTTGTTTGTTCAGTCAAAGAAGACATGTGGCATTGTATAAGGAACTACACATATTATGAACACTGGTATTTATTAGTATATAGTATTTGACTAATGATAACTATTTCTGTTATAATGAACACGGTATTATATATATATATATATATATATATATATATATATATATATATATATATATATATATATATATATATATATATATATATGTCTTCGATTGGACCAAAATAAAAACATATTATTTAGGACTAAGCATAATTATGAATATATATAACTATATATATATATATATATATATATATATATTTATATATATTCATAATTATGCTTAGTTCTAAATAATATGCTTTTCTTTTGGTCCAATCGAAGACATTGGGTGGTCCAATCGAGGAAACCGTGGCCACGATTGGAACTTTTGGTATTTTTTTATTATATTTTTTTCAAAATTCATCAATTATTTTTTGTGATTAATAGCTTGTTGTTGAATACAAAATATAAACTCTATCTTAGTATATTGTTTACATCAATTCTATTTGTTTTCGAGTTTATATTAAAGTTTATGGTTACGTGTCCCAATCCCGGCAACTCTCCCCTACACTATGCCCACAGGCACACTTTATGCACGTGTTTATGTTTATCTAGATTACTACCAAACTGATGCCGTATCCACATAGAAATATACATTTGGCGAAATATTATCAAATTCTAAAAATAAAACATGAACACGCTTAGCAGTCTTCGTTATATGATATGCATATGGAAGGCTCATATATGTAACACGAGACGGGAACCTTTGATGATGTGTGCGTATCAATATTCCGTTGGCGTTACAAATGAAACATTATATTTCACGTATTCTAATAGTTAATCACGGACCGATTCGGTGCCAGTGGCGTGGCCTGTCAGTGCACGCAGCGATGCTCGATACTAATACGAAACATCCACACTTGTTCATACGAAGACTGATCCCGAATTTAAACTCACACTTGATGACGTTGGTCGATTTATAATATGAGGACATCAACAGGCAGCCAAGTGGCAATACAGTTCAAATATCAACCACGTCTCCGGGAAATGACCGCTACGTAACATTTGGGTTGGTAGGCTGTCTTAACACTGGCAACGAAAATGAAATTATATGATCGAAGCTGACTATGCTAGTTTGATTGGTTCGTTCACTCTAAAACTGGCTTGATGGTGTCAATCATCGCTAAGGCGTATCAGCGTAATGTTTGGGTTGACAGCTACGTTAGGTAGGAATGACAACTTTTCTTAATTTTTTATTTTCATGGTGAAACATATTTTAGATTAGCTAGGATTTAGTGTATGTTATTGGTCATATGTTTTCAATTGCGTGAATTCACGCAGCCATTATATGCCTTCTGCCCCGGGCGATTATGCGCAACATTTCCACTGTGAAGAATCAAAGAAGGGCTTACGTTATTAATCATGACATTTTACTATCTGTCTTACGTGTTCGTTTGCGGATATATTGTGTGCTTGAGTATGCGGTTTATTACATTCTTCTTTATACTTACGTCTGCTTCTAATATAATAAAGTATTTAACCCTGTCATAAAATTCACGGCAGATAACATTTATAGTTTGAAATGTTACCTAATTGATTATAGCTATCACCACGTCAGGGTAACTAGCGAAGCGAGCAGTCACATGACGTAGGTGTGTGTGTGTGTGTGTGTGTGTGTGTGTGTGTGTGTGTTTGTGTGTGTGTGTGTGTGTGTGTGTGTGTGTGTGTGTGTGTGTGTGTGTGTGTGTGTGTGTGTGTGTGTGTGTGTGTGTGTGTGTGTGTGTGTGTGTGTGTGTGTGTGTGTGTGTGTGTGTGTGTGTGTGTGTGTGTGTGTGTGTGTGTGTGTGTGTGTGTGTGTGTGTGTGTGTGTGTGTGTGTCAGTGACAATACCTTAGCTTTTACATTTTGAGCACAATATTTCTTTATCAACGGGAATTTACATTCGCTTTGAAACTGTTATCAAATGATAGCCCTAAAGCGTTTAAGCAATGTAACACTACGTATATCTAATAAAATGTTTGTTTTATTTCTAACCAGTTTACAACGTGCATTATGATACATATAATGTTATGTTCTTCATCAAAGTAATACACTAGGTTGCAGCTTAGCCTTATGAGGTAGTTGAGGCAATGTCAAGGCCGTTTCAATCACTGGATGTGACCCAACTGAGAGTAAAACGCGCCAACATTAAGCCAACATTGCGCGTGGTTTCTCGATGAAAACAACATATTTTACGCAATTGTAACTGGAAAATAGTTGACATTATATCAGTTATCGTCGACTTCCGGCTATTATTGATAGCGTTATTTTGGACCGTGTATACTATTTTGAGACTGTAAACAGTTCGCTGAAAAGTTAATTGGCTGTCAAGACATCCGAGTGCCCGCGCTTTTCTGAGTGTTCCAAGCACAGATTATGAGTCATCGCCCCGCTATCACCGGCGCAATCGTATCGGTTGTTCGGGGCGTTCATTCACAGTTGCCCGGCGGTGCACGGAAGAAAAGGCAACCAATAATAGAGCTTATGTCTCTTCGCACTTCCCAGTCAAGTTTTGGCAGGGCAACGCCAATGGCAATGAAAACGTCACGCCCCACAATCTATATCAGCGGAAGAATCTTCGTGCAGCAGTGTTTTGAATTTGGTGCAGTGAATAGAGGCAGTATTTTAGCGTAAGTTAGTCCCACACTCCAGCAAGGAAGTCATCGAGCAAAAATAGGGTTTGTTTACTGTTCGATTAAGGTAGCACAGTGAATTGCCCGATTGCGGACTAAAATACAACGAGTGATAAAAGGGGTTTGTTCACAGTTCGTGGATTAAATAGTTTATCAATCTATGCTTCACATTGTTGAATACATAGCATTTAATATTATGATATATTTACGTATGATTTTAGCTGCATATTCTTTATCTGTCAAAAATAAGTGTACTCTATTCGTACACTTATAGGCGACACACATTTCAATGCTGTTTCATTTATGTATTATGACAATACATAAAAATTACATTATGTACGATACTAACAAGTCATCTCATGGGGAATGGCAACTTTACATGATCTACGTTCGGGTGATATAATTTTAAACCCCGCGAAGAGGATAAACTTGTTAAATCTGTTATCTCCGTTATGGCTTTTCGGGAGAATGACCCAGAAATGAAGCAGTGTAGCAAATAAGTAGCGAAGCATTTAGTTATGCATGTACCAGTTTTAGCTATGTACTAACGTTTTTTTAGCTACTGATGAGTTGCATTTAGCTATGTATGTAACACAATAAGCTTTGTTGTTGTCGTACGTAGCTATCGATGTAGAGTTTTAGCTTTTTACGTGTTGCATCTACCTATGTGTACGTCGCACTTAGCTAAGTGTGTATCACTTTTTGCTATGTCGTAGCTATTTCTGGATATGCGCGTACCCCTTTCAGCCACGTTGTAACGCTTTCATATATGTACTGGGTCGCTTTTTACTATGTATGTAACACGCCCAGCTATGAAGTAATGCTTGTAACTGTGTACGTAGCGCTTGTAGCTGTGTACGTAGCGCTTTTAGCTGTGTGGGTGTCGCACTTAGCTGTGTATATATTGCTTTTAGTTTTGTTTGTGTCGCAATTAGCTATGTACGTAACACATTTAGCTTTGTTTTTGTCGCAAATAGCTATGTATATGTTGTTTGTAGCTATGCATATGTAGCACATAGCTATATATTTAACAAATTTGCTACATAGTAACGCTTTCTCGCTATGCGTGTGCCACGTTCAGCTACATAGTTTTTGTTTAATACGTAATGTAAATAGGTCTGATTTTGAACAGCAGTTCGATGGTCACTATGCTGTTCAAAAACACACATTATTCATATTACGTGTTCTTGGCATGCCGCTGATGCCATGTTGACCCGTGTGACACTGACGCCTGATGCTAGAGATGTTGATGCTAGAGATGTTGATGCTAGAGATGTTGATGCTAGAGATGTTGATGCCAGAGTTGCTGCGCCACCAAGTTTCCCACATCTGGCAGCAGATTTGACACTGCGAGCCTCAGCACGTCATCCAAATGTCCATCTGTTAGATGCGTTCATGGCTTGCATTATACGAAGTTCATCTTCCTTTTTCACTCCCTGTTGCGAGCCCTGAGAATTGTCAATCGGTCAGCAAACTCCCGTCTCAGCAGCTCAATGAATGCTACGAAGGCATACGTGTCCGGAGTAGCTAGTTTGTTTTCTATGAGTGCCGGGAAGTAATTTGCATCCCGCAGTTGTGTTTCCAACAATCGAAACCTGGTCTCGAAAGCGGAGACAAACTGGCATAGTTCATTGATTAGTTGTTCTCTTCTCTGGAGTTTGGCGTTCAGAAGAGTGAGGTGCTCCGTGACGTAGACCAAAATGCAAAATCGCACATACATAAGAGGTCAGTGAATGCCGGTACTTCTCCACCTGCAAACTGGTGGGTTTCTTAAATTGGCGAAATGTTGTTATTTGTCCTACACATTAAACATGGAGCGAGTTCCACAAGAACGGTGCAACAACTGAAAAATATGTAGTTCCGACATTTGTCTTAAAACTGGGAACCCATTAAATTGAGATGATTGAAGCTTTACGGGCTGTCTTGGTGGCTTCATTCACTCCAAAACTGGCTTCAAGGTATCAACCATCGCTAAGACGAATCACCTTGTCTGGGATTACAGCTACGGCCTAACACCTGTTAACACTTACGTAGGAATGACAAAGTTTCTTTATTTTAATATTTCTTAGTCGAACATACTTTAAATTAGCTAGGCATTTGTGTATGTTATTGGTCACATGTTTATTAATACTAATGCTTGGGCACAAGCATATGCAGTATAACCCTAACCTTAACTAACCCCACCCTTAGCTAACCCCATCCCTAGCTAACCCAAACCCTGGAGCGGTTTACACACATATATATATATATATATATATATATATATATATATATATATATATATATATATATATATATATATATATATATATATATATATATATATATATATATATATATATATATATATATATGTACGGTCCGTTGTTATATGGTCCGTTGCAGTGGTAACATTGAGTAACACATTTGGACAGAATAGTTATATATTGGTTCTGTTGTAGCCACTGGAAGCACTGCGTAGATCAGCATTTTAAAATTTGGCCGCAACGGGTATATGAATGAATGAAAGTTTATTCAACAACAACAATATAATTCAGGTGCATAGTATGGTGTGCTGCTGCTGCTGCTGCTGCTGCTGCTGCTGCTGCTGCTGCTGCTGCTGCTGCTGCTGCTGCTGCTGCTGCTGCTGCTGCTGCTGCTGCTGCTGCTGCTGCTGCTGCTGCTGCGGAAAGGACATGGCTGAAGTCATACGACTTATAAAGTGCTATGCCCTTCTCAAACTAAATAAATTCAATACAAGTAAAAAAAAGATACAAAATATCATTCACAATTCGCTTATAAACTTATTACAGTAGTGCTAACGCTATTAATCAATCGACTAAATTTAACATCACTTTCAGATAAAAGTTTATAAATATGCAGTAAGTAATGACACTTTGAATGCTTTTTTTAAATTGTGTTAAACGTGGCAGCTGAGTTATTTAATTTGTTAAAGCGTTCCACGTTTTCATATTTTTGACAGTGAGTAACAATAGTCTGTTGGTAACGTTTGTTTTTTAACCTAAAACAGTTTGCTTTGTCTGGTACAAAACATGTGTATAGATGCGGTTCTTTTAAAAAAATGCTTGAAAACGACCATCTAAATAGTGAATGTGTGCTTTATGGTGTATAATCATAGTTTTTTTGAGCTATACAAAACACAGATGTATAATCATGGCAATTGAGATTACAAATAATCCGTATAGCTGTTATTATATATATATATATATATATATATATATATATATATATATATATATATATATACGGCTATAGATATATATAAATATATATATATATATATATATATATATATATATATATATATATATGTATATATATATATATATATATATATATATATATATATATATATATATATATATATATATATATATATATATATATATATGTATATATATATATGTATATATATATATATATATATATATATATATATATATCTATCTATATATATATATATATATATATATATATATATATATATATATAAACGCAGCAGCAGCAGCAGCAGCAGCAGCAGCAGCAGCAGCAGCAGCAGCAGCATACTATGCACATGTATTATGTTGTTGTTGTTGTTGCATAAACTTTCATTCATTCAGATGCACGTTGCGGCCAAATTTGAAAATCCTGATCTACGCAATGCTTCGTAAGCTGCCTACCCTCTTCTGGGTACTTCTCAGGCCTGATTGCTGCATTCGTCATAAATATATGTAGCCATTACCCTATCTGATCTACTGGAACGACTTTCCGTTTCCTGTTTATGGTGGGAGAGACCGGATCCACAGGCTGCCCTCTTGGCTCCTAAGAGTATAAAACTTGTAGTCGTGCACATAAATTACAAGTGAGCGCAGTCATTAGATTCAGACCGGAAATAAAAACCCTAACTGGGAAGCCTAGGTAACCTTATACATTAGAGAAATGCACCACTAGCATTGTTTTACAAACTATTTTAAAACAACAACGATGGATCTGCGTAATGAAAAATAGTACCTTTTGAGGCCCTCCCCTTTTAGGTGTACGCCATCGCATGTCAGAGATGGCAACATTGTAAACGAAACGTTGATGGTTCACCGCCGCAATGTTAACCCCGGTTTATGCTGATCGCACGCATACACGTTGCACAGTTACATTAACGGGTTCAACGTTTGCTGGGAACTCTGGCGTTCTAGCAAGGAAACGCCCTTGACCCCTGGGAAGCACTGCACAACATCGTATCGTCTGCACTCCGAACTCAGGCCGACCGAGATGAAATAGGTCACCAGCAAGCTCCGCGGCGTCCGCCCAGCACTTATCTTGATCGACGCCGAAAATAACCCTGCGTAGGCGATGTTTAGCCAGTTTTACAAACAACCCATTAGCAAAAAATTTAGCAATGGTATCACCCCCTCGACAAGAGTAATTGCATTCGGTGCGTGCTGTTGTACACTCCCGGTTAGTATCGCGCATGGAGCGGGGAAAGTATATATATACATACATACATATATATATATATATATATATATATATATATATATATATATATATATATATATATATATATATATATATAGATATATATATATATATATAGATATATAGATATATAGATATATATATATATATATATATATATATATATATATATATATATCTATATATATATATATATATATATATATATATATATATATATATATATATATATGTATGTATGTATATATATACTTTCCCCGCTCCATGCGCGATACTAACCGGGAGTGTACAACAGCACGCACCGAATGCAATTACTCTTGTCGAGGGGGTGATACCATTGCTAAATTTTTTGCTAATGGGTTGTTTGTAAAACTGGCTAAACATCGCCTACGCAGGGTTATTTTCGGCGTCGATCAAGATAAGTGCTGGGCGGACGCCGCGGAGCTTGCTGGTGACCTATTTCATCTCGGTCGGCCTGAGTTCGGAGTGCAGACGATACGATGTTGTGCAGTGCTTCCCAGGGGTTTTATACTCTTAGGAGCCAAGAGGGCAGCCTGTGGATCCGGTCTCTCCCACCATAAACAGGAAACGGAAAGTCGTTCCAGTAGATCAGATAGGGTAATGGCTACATATATTTATGACGAATGCAGCAATCAGGCCTGAGAAGTACCCAGAAGAGGGTAGGCAGCTTACGAAGCATTGCGTAGATCAGGATTTTCAAATTTGGCCGCAACGTGCATCTGAATGAATGAAAGTTTATGCAACAACAACAACAACATAATACATGTGCATAGTATGCTGCTGCTGCTGCTGCTGCTGCTGCTGCTGCTGCTGCTGCTGCTGCTGCTGCTGCTGCTGCTGCTGCTGCTGCTGCTGCTGCTGCTGCTGCTGCTGCTGCTGCTGCTGCTGCTGCTGCTGCTGCTGCTGCTGCTGCTGCTGCTGCTGCTGCTGCTGCTGCTGCTGCTGCTGCTGCTGAATCGACAGAGCTGAAGTCATAAGACTTATAAAGTGTTGTGCCCTTCTCAAATTAATTTGTCTTCTGAGGACGCTCTTTAGTTGACATCCTGGACAATATCTAAAGAATGCGGTGTCGGGTGCGTTAAAACAGCATGACTAATACCGTGACACTTACCGGGTGAAGACGGATGACCCCGTCACCAGGACACTGTGTGTGGTCATACTCCGGGAGATGTTTGGTGTCTGTTTTCATGCAACACCTCCCTATATTGCTGAATCGGCTGGCCTCTTTGCCGAACCCCCAAATCTAGTAGACGAATTCTCCTTAATGTCGGTAAATGTTGTGTCATATTTTAGTTAGTTACCGTTCAACATGCTGTTATGTATACATTTTCTAAAATGTCTTTTGGGAGGAATCCACTTGCGCTTGGCTTAAATGGATTGGACATCATTTCACGATTTTATTTTAAATGGACAATTTAGGGGAACTTTTCGGGAGAGAGACCCTACTTCGCTTCTTCTTTTCTTCGCCACTTTGTTGCTTCGATGCTTCGTTATATCGCTATATTGCCGCTTCATGGAAGTACGTGAAGATGCTAGCAGAAGGAAGAGAAAGTAGGACCAGACGGACATAAGTGAATTTAGGGGCAATGGACAGAGTTGCCTTAGGGACAGTCACGCAAGAGGTGATTAGTGGGATTGGTGGCCGGTGATGGGTAAAGGCCCGACGGACGGATGTGGATGGAGATGCAGGTGGCCGATAATGGATAAACGTAGGGACAGACGAACGGCGGTCAATGTATGAGCAGCGGGACGGGGGTGAATGGAGGGGGAGATGGACGGTAATTACAGAAGAAACGATGGACGGACATGGTCGGCGGAGCACAGTCCAGAAATAAATAACGATGCTAGTGGACGGGGGTGAATCGACAGTTAGAGGAGATGAATGTGGACAATGCTGAATAAATATGCTGGCGACGACAGACGGATGTAGATGGAGGTGCAATGGCTAGCAATTATTGAATATGCTAATGGATGGGGGTGAACTGACTGCCGAAGTTGGTTGGAGGTAAAGGCGGACAGTGGTGAATGATCAGACGTAGATGAATATAGGGACATACGGACAGAAGCTCTTGAACATTTTAGCGGGCGGAAGTGAATATAGAGACGGGCGGAAGTTAACGTATTGGTGCGGAAGGAGATGGCTGTATGGGCGAACTGACGGAGGGGCCGACGGCCGAAGGTGAATAGATTCTACCACTGTCGGCCAGGCACAGACGCATCAATGTTGAAACATAAGAAACCTGCTCCCTTCCTTCCGCATGGCGCACAACCGCGCCAAAGTGCACCAAACGTGACTGACCAACGTCAAAAAGACAAGACAAATGGGAGCTAAAAGATGGAACAAGAGAGTGTGAAAGATGCAACCTACAGAAGAAAAACTGACTGGACAATGTACAGAAATGGCGCAAGCAAAGACTACTGACTATGCTACGCGCAGCAGAAAACAGACCACGCTGACGAAGACGAATGTGTTCAGTTTATAAAGTCATTAACAATGTTTATATATAAAATATATATAATATATAATTTATATAATTTTCAGAGTAACTAATTCCCTTAAAAACATAATGTTCTGGGTACGACACATACCAGATAGCTTTGTAATGCACCATTAGAAAACTACCGTTAATCATTACCACTTGCAAAATGGACTTATGTATTTCAAATCGTCCAAATAGCGTCACTTTGATATGGTACTACAATCGATCTATTCACAAAACAATTTCGCTCGAATAAATGCTATCATATGCTCGTTGTTTCTACCGCAATAAAAAGTTTTTTATTGTATGAACAGCTAAATGATGTGTATAGCCTGGGAATGGATGTCTTTGAAAGAGAAGCATAGGCTGAATAATTGGCACGAAATTCCTGTCACCAAGTCACAACTACATTTAAGAAAATAATGTTGGCTAAACAATTATATTCAAATATTGAACAGGTTACGCTAAATACTTCCGTTATATGAAATAACTCATTAAAACGATTTGTGTAATTTACAATTACATCAGAACAACGTACATAATATGAAACAGGTGAACATATGAAACAGTGGAAAATATATTTAATAAATTATATATTACCAATATGCCATATTACAGAACCTTCCCCCCCCACACACACAAACACACACACACACACACACACACACACACACACACACACACACACACATATATATATATATATATATATATATATATATATATATATATATATATATATATATATATATATATATATATATATATATATATATATACACACACACGGGAAAGTTCGGTAATTTGAGCATACTGGTATATTGTCTACAGATTGTGTAACTGCTAGCAGCGTGAATATGTTTAAAAACAAGGTTGACACATATATCAGGAGGGCGGGTTATAAGTAGGTGAACATTGTTGGACCATTGTTCGATAAGCCAATGGCTTCCTTGTCCACTTGCCATCTGGGCCTTTGGCTTGGATGGCAAATCTTGTTAAAATCTTGTTAAAATATGGGCCACTTCCATGATTTAGAAGTGGTACGCCATATGTTGTCATCTGGCAAATAGTTGTTGAGTTAAGGAGTGTGGCAGACCATGCAGACACTATTTACAATGGTAAGACAACACAAAGTAGAAATATGTTTGTTAATAACATTTAACAATATTCCTTACGATTTCCGCGTGTTGGGTGAATGCATATAGATCATAGACGTGTAATCTACATCCACATCAATTGCGTTTTTCGATGAGTTCATTATTTTGTCAGTCTGTGCCATACGCGATTATATAAACATGTAGTGTAAATTTCCCGCGTGGAGACAAAAAGCGAACTGGTTTACCTTCTGAATAATCCGAGCCACATCCAATCAATGGAATAATTATGTGTGTATGTATGTGTGACTATGATGGGTAATGAAAGTGTGTGTTGCTTTTGGGGATGAGTGTGTGAATGCGTGTGTGCGTGCATGTGTCCTTAAATGTGTGCGTACATGTGTGCGTGCATTCGTGCGTGTAGCCGTGCGGGTCGATGCGCAGAAAGAAGTGATTGTTTAGTCGGCGCAGCATATCTGACCGTAAGCACGAAGGAATACAAGTCAGTGCATACGGCCTGATGTAAGATTTCAGACACGGCCTTGAACATGGTTGGCATTCGAATGTACCGATTAAAACCAAGACTTTTACCAGATTTCCAATTTGTGGATTGATAGTAGTGAGTTGTTCCGCCATGTGAGGTACTAGCTGCGGAGTCTGGCTACATGTAACCGAGATAAATTATCTGCTAAACTATTTTTATGTAATGAGTGGAACAATCGACACTGCTGAACGTGTCTATGAACAGCTTTCATTCCGTGAGATCTACGTTTGCCTGTTGGTTGAGACGTAGATGATGATGTGACTCCTGTAGCTCACTCGTTAAGTATGTTGGTCGGTGTGGTTTTTATATTACGTAATAAAATATGTTGTTTTCACAAACATCTGAATACCGTTTTGCGCATGGGATGAATATTCTAAACAAATAAGTTATAAGTTATATATGGAGATACCATTATCTATTGAATACAAACATTTTGTTAGAAGAGTTCGTTTGAGTCACCAATATGCTCAGCAAGCAGAAGACAATTATCCAATGTTTAATTGGACAATAAACTCGAATCGTATCTTATCGTATATGGAACGACGGAAAGATACGTTTCTCAAAGCGAGGCTAGCGCCGGAATGTGTCTTAAAAGATAGAACGTCTTCGAAAAAACCTCATTGTACGGTAGTATGCCATGCAGTATGTATTAAAATAATGGTGTTGTTCCATTACTTTCATGCAGCGATTATTTCGATCATTCTCGTCCAATATCGTGAAACATGGACAGTTTATAAAATGCACCGCTGTGTCGTACCAGTAATGCCATCTGGCGATTAATGTAAAACTAGATATACGAACATATTTCTCAAACACCTGTTTATGCATAAATTGTCTTCAAAAAGGTTAACTATGTCAGACGTTTATACTGGGCTAGTTGTATACAGGGGCAAGTTTCTACAAAGTCATTTGACGAAAACATAACACGTATATGGAGATACCATCCACAGGAATTGGTTGGAAGTCCACCAGGAAACACACTGTCCAAAACGAAATTAACGAGGTGTGGACAAAAGTTACTTTCAACAACCTGAAACTGTTTTGGGCATGCGTTTTAGATTCCGTCAGTAAAACATGAAAGATGTCTGCTATATAGAATAAGGGGCTATGCCAAATAGACGTTAAAATGTTACATTGGTTATGCCAAGTAGATAGAAAAAAGGATGTGTTGCGTCCACGTGCGTTCAACAGCAACAATTGTGTTTGGGGCAAGTTGTTTCAATTGTATTGGGGCAAGTTGTTACAACTGTAATAACGTTTGGGCGGCTCGTACCGATGGCTCATCAAGCGATTTGTGTGCTGACAAAGACGGTAATAACAACATTAAACGTGTGAACGCTTTATTTCACTTGTGAAGCCAAGCTACGTGTCAATGCTAGCAGCGTCAAACAAAATTAACAAGTATCTCAGAAGGGTTTATTACACATAGATGACAAATGGTTGGAATCTCGATAACCCAATGGCTCTCTTGTCCACTTGCCATCTTTTTTATTTTGTTTTGGATGACAATCTTGTTAAATATTGTTAAAATTGTATGGCATAGCCCTATTTGAGCAATTAATCAATATTGCATGATTCATCGAAATGTGGATGTTTGTGCGTGAGTGCGTAAGTGTGGGGTATCATTAAATCAAGTAGGAGTTGCATTACCTAAGTATTTTCTTCCACTTTAGTCCGCGTTTTTAAATGACAGGTAATTGTTTTCGCATTATCAATGTAAAAAAACACGTAAGCTATCGTATACCACATGCGACTACTTTAATAAAAGACGTATTTAATTTACAACCTTCAATATATTTCAGGTATGCACAGTGCCATTACATGTTTATTTCAACCATTTTATATAATATTAAGCATATCGTATGCCATTATGAATGAGTAACCGCGTGGAAAAAAAAGGATAGCAGCATGATTGATTTAGGTTTGGGACTCTCTGGTTGATATGTTTCCTTTCGTGCGCATATCATTTCAATTTGATGATCTCCATTTCTTCCTAAAGCAGAAGTGATCAATGTGGTTCTTTTTTTGCCGTCCTTAGAGTTCCATGTAATCTCGTGGATATTTTTATTTGGAAATAATGATCCTTCGATGACCAGTTAATTAAGTTATCATGTCTATCTCCTTTGTTGTTGAGGGTTCCTATATTATGACGATACTAACTCGGTCGTCACTTTCCCCAATTGTGGCAATCATATATACCGTTAATGCAAGCAGATCGTGCACGGGACATCTGCAATTAGTTTGTTCAATGTATTGTAAAAGCGACCTTTGTCTGTTTCCTCATTAGTTGGAGCACAGAAATATTGTGAGTTTGTAGCTTCTCAACAAATTCTTAACAATGTATGTATAAACTGTTATTTAATTATTTATATTGAAAGAAAAAACACTGTATACAACAAATCATATTATAGAGGTGCAGTGTAGTATCGACTAAAAATGGCAAATATGATCACTATGTAAAAATGAAAATAATGTTGATTAACTGCAGACAACTTTCAATATGTCTTTCTTCATACTTACCTGAACAAAATAAAGCGTGTAACATTAAACAAATGATATATTAGTATACTGATATGCCTTATTGTTCACTTATTTATCGTGAGTTTGAAAAAGTCAGGATATATCAGCAGCAGTTATAATTATTCTTAATAAAATGTTGATCCTCAGTCGGTTTCATTGATATATATATATATATATATATATATATATATTAAAATCAAAGTTATGATAATTGTTAATAAAACGTTGATCCACAGTCGATTTTTTTAATGGAAACCTAAGACGTGTAAGATCGCTGGCGTACATAACACAAGACAATACATATATATATATATATATATACTTATAATTAATTTTATGTGAATAAAAAGTGTACATAATTGGCATTGTGTATAATGAATAGTATCAGTACAAACATTGATAACAATTCGAAATAAAAGAAAATTGTTACATAATATTTAATGAATAAAAAATCAACTATAAACAGGTACAACCACTAATACTAATTGGCACTAGTTTTTCCAAAAATAATTAACGCTAACATTATTGATTGATTGACTACCATTTTAACAATATTTCTCGGCACGAAAGTCGTACTTAATTCTTCCTAGTCAGATTGATAGACTTTCCATAATGTTAAACTGTTCAGTGCAGAGTAATTAACGAATTCACATATTACCTCATTAGCATCATGACTAGAAGCTGAGACAAAGTCAATACAAGACGTTTTTGGAGCACACACGAAATAATGACTTACCTTAATGGCAATACAACTGGCGTCGTCAATTTAGTCTCGACTTGCCGCCGAGCTCGATTAGTTGCTATGAATGACGTACACAGGGCCGCACACAAAGGCAGGCAAAAGCTCTGCATGTATTTGTACGTACGCAAGTTGTATTCGCACTCAACATTCATAATTAGTTGAATAAAAGTACGTGTCGCCACACACTACGAATATATATCAAATGGGAGCGCGTACGGCGACGACTTGATTGACAGTGGCTGAGTCCATTTCATTTATGTAGGGTGTCCCTTTTGATACGTTTCCCCCAGTGAAAAATAAATAAAACACGCCTGGGTTGGAGATAAGAATAACTTTATCTGGACAACATCTACACCGCGTGCCCACATGCACATAGTATGCACGTGATTATTTGTATATACGGCATAACAAAACTGATGCCGTATCCACATAAAAATATGTATTTGGCAAAAGAGCTTGATATTTTGAAAATAAAACATGAACACAACTTATATGTCTTCCTTATATAATATGCATATGGAAGGTTCATATATGTAACACGAGAATGGAACCTTTGATGTTGTGTACGTATCAATATTCCTTTGGCGTGACATTTGAAACATTATATTTCGCGTATTTCGGATATTTAATCACGGATCGACTTGGTGCCAGTTAGCGTGGCCCGTAAGTGCACGCAGCGATACTCGATACTAGTACGAAACATTCACATTCGTTTATACGAACACTGATTCGTTTGATGTATATGGTCGAGTTTGAGGACATTTACTTCCCGAATCTAAAAACACTCTAGATGACGTCGGTCGTATTATGGAGGACCGCTACGAAAACATTGGGTTGGTAGGCTGGGGAGCTATAGAGGATAAGTAAGTTTAAACTGGTGGGATTTAAGTAACGGCAAAATGTTGTTATAGTTGCTACACATTTAACACAAACATGGAGCACAGTGTCGGTGCAGCAACTGAAAAATACAAAACTGACTTCAAGGTGTTAATCATCGCTAAGGCCAATCAGCTTAATTTCTGTGTTTTCAGCTACATTAGGTAGGAATGACAACTTTTCTTATTTAGATTAGCTAGGGATGTGTGTATGTTATTGGTCCCATGTTTTCTATCGCGTGAATTCACGCAGCCATTGTTTGCCAACTGGCCAGGCGATTAATTCCACTGTTAATAATTAAATAAGGGCAACTCATGTACAACTGCCGGTTTCACGAAGTGTTTGTATTGTACGAAGTAACTTATGTGCACGTTTGACGTTTAAGGTAATGTCAACCCAAGGGTAGTCGTAAACAAACCATTCAATAATATTATTATAATATCTACGTATGTTTTTAACTGTATATTGTTTATATGTCCCCGAGAAATGTATTACATTGAAACACTTACGGACTATCATATAAAACATTATAATGTTGTATTATGAACTGGGCCTTTAGCTGTTCTATCGCAGCAGACAACACATTCGTTGGAGGTTGTCCGGGCGTCTGTCGGAAGACAAGCGCTGAGACGAAATAAATACAGTCTATCAGCCGGGGCCAACACATGACGTTAACATGGCCAATCTAGGAAGCGTTAAACTATTAAATGGACGAAAATACATCTGTCCGAACACGTATCAAATTACTTTGAATGAAATGACCACTGATCGTACATTGTTTAGTGTTAAATACACAGTGCAAGAGTAGGATGCCATTGAATGTGATGCTTATTCTGAATCACTGGGAAGACATTCCTGTCGCCCAGTCACTATTGAGTAAATAAATACATTGCCGAAAATAATGTTGATATTCAATGATATTCAAATAATGAATAGGTTACTCTAAATACTTCCATTATATGAAAGATGTGATTAAAGCAATTGCTGTACTTTACAACTACATCAGAACAACGAAATATGAAACAGAAAAAAAACAGATTAAAAAAAATTCTGATCAGAACAAACAACACAATGAAATTACCACAACCATTACATATTTCGGAATAGCACACCTGTCTTTGTGTTGGGAATGATTTGCCATTGATTCAAGGAGATGTTGGGGTTTAATTTATAGTAGGAAGATTATGGTTGTGTGTGTGTGTGTGTGTGTGTGTGTGTGTGTGTGTGTGTGTGTGTGTGTGTGTGTGTGTGTGTGTATGTGTGTGTGTGTGTGTGTGTATGTGTGAGTATGTGTGTGTGTGTGTATATATATATATATATATATATATATATATATATATATATATATATATATATATATATATATATATATATATATATATATATATATATATATATATATATATATATATTAATATATATTATTAAGTAAGGCACAGTAATAAGTATCAATTACCAATAACTCGGGCGAATATGTATCGAAATTATCTGAAACCATGGATAATACACAATTAGCAATAAACATTATAATAATATTATACCTACTGCGCCACTTATCCTGGTAATGTTTTATGATTAATTGCTGTTTCATGTTCGTCGATCGAATGCACCGTCACTGTTCCATCCGAGAGCAGCCTGGTGCTATCCACAGCCGTCCGTCCACACACTTCACCTAACCGTAACTTAGTCCGAATCATCTACGCATCGTCACAAAATTATATGCTCGAAAAACGACTAAGTCCAAATCATCTAAGTAAAATTACGTGACAAGGTGGGGAACCGTGTGGCGGCCGCTACCTGTCTCGCTGTCACTGCCAGAGTTCTCCCCAGGACAGCCTTTTGGTTGCTGGTGCTACTTTTGATCTTCTTCAGGGCTTTTCTCATTGTTTTTGGTCGTTTCTCACTAGCTGCTAGAGCGGCCCTTTTCTCTCTATCGGCTTTGAGGAACAGTTCCGTGGCCCATTGAGATATGGATGTGTCCCCTTAAATCCCAGTGTGACGGCATGCTGAACGCAAAGTCTTCCAGACATTCACCGACTTCCTGCTTCATATCATATACAATTTGTCGCACTACACTAGGAGCACCTTGATTTCAAATCGGCTCTACAGACAGTTCCGTAAGCATTCCTTCAGTCTCTGTAGCTTCGGGTGACTACCCCAATGATAACGTTTGGCGACTCGATTGAAGATGCATAAGAAAGTTTCCCATTCGGTAGAATTTCCGGAGAATATTAGTAGTTTAGGACCAGGGGGTTACTTCGTCTACGGCGTTGTTCGTTATTTCCCCGTCCATCTATACGCCGGAAGACATATAATTTGAGTCGTCGAATGAATCAGATATATAGATACGTATATATATATATATATATATATATATATATATATATATATATATAAATATAAATATATATATATATATATATATATATATATATATATATATATATATATGTATATGTATATATATATATATATATATATATATATATATATATATATATATATATATATATATATATATATATATATATATATATATATATATATATATATATATATATATGTACATATATATATATATATATATATATATGTATATATATATATATATATATATATATATATATATATATATATATATATATATATATATATATATTAAACTCACCCCGTCCACTAGCATCTTCATTAATTGCTAACCATGGTATCTGCCTGTCGTCACTCAATCCACAAAATATTTATAATCAATTTCCCACAGAACAAAAACTTTACGACAAAACCATTACATATTTCAAAATAGCACATCCGCCTTTGGGTCTGGAATTATTTGCCATTGATTCAAGGAAATTATGGTGTTTCATTCTTTGTAGGAAAGTTATATTTGCAAATTGTATATATTATGAATATAAATATGCATGTTGAAAGTTAGTATAACAAAAATCATTTTCAAAACGTTAACGCTAATATTTCATTATTAACAAAATATATACAAAGAAAAAAAATTAAAATATTATATATATATATATATATATATATATATATATATATATATATATATATATATATATATATATATATATATATATATATATATATATATATATATATATATATATATATATATATATATATATATATATATATACATATATATATATATATATATATATATATATATATATATATATATATATATATAATTGTATATATCAAAATAACAATTAAAAATCATTGGAAACAATGAAATCCTGAAACAACACATTGGTATTTTTCGACAAATCCACTGGAGAAGTTGGTTCCGCATGTACATATCAGCAAAATGTTTCTAACCACTTTAAGGCAATATGTTAGTATTGCTGGTGTTTTCAGTGTAAAGAAACGACAGGCTTCAACAATATCAACTGATGTCACCATTTAATTAATAAAACGGCTTCGACAATATTGAGACACACCTAGTCAAACAAATAATATAATTCATCCCTAACCTTTAAGCGCGCATCTATAACAAATGATATTGAGAGATGTAAAACACTTCAAGTATGTTTTGATGACGATAATTTAACAATTGTGATGCTCTTAGAAAATATCAAATGTTCACACATAATATTTACAACTGAAGCAAGTCGCTTTGATTCGATACGTAACTGATGTTGAGTAGTTATCTCGTGCAGCGTTCGTTCTGGCTATCCTTCTATTAACATATATTTGTTAATTCAAGCATCGTTGGGCTGTCTGGCTGGGTGTTGTTGCCAGGGACAACCACAAACACGACCAAACAACATACACAGTTGGTTCCGGAACTGCCCTCTGAAGACGCAGTAGATAACGAAGTTGACTGATGAGTTCATTAGCACTAACAGCACATTCACATATCTAATCAACTCCTGTATACAAAAGGAATAGGGCGGATTAGCAAAGACTACCATTGAGGTGTTCAAAATAATTGTTGCCTGGCATACCAGGAACACAATGATGATGACCATCATGGCGATCGTAATATTGTTTCCACCATTGTTTGATCGTGACGTCATTACCATTATACTGCGCTGAGCCAATTGGAGACTACGCATTAGGTGGATATTGAAGAAGATAATTAAAGCCAGCGGCAAGAGGAAAACACCTATCCAATGACATACATAGAGATAAAAGAACAAGTTCGTTTTTCCAAAGCAAATATCAACAAATTGTGGAATAATGAAGACACACACAACCGCTATCATAATCAGGATTTCAAGCTGAACTTTTTTATTGTGCAGAGCCTGGACGCCATCATAGGGTGACACACTTCGATGTAGCGATTGCCTGCGACAATCACTATCATCCAGACAGTCCATGACATGGTTGTGTTTACTAGTGCAGAAACTACTTATGTTATATTTGATAAAACATATGGATACATTTTTTTCAAAAATTAGCATGCCTAACAAAGTTGCTAAAAATATATTGTCCTATGAGATCAAACGCGCACAACGTGCCATCCAGATAGCTAGGGATGCTTCTGCCAACGATCCGACTACAAAATGTAGATGAACTATATAATGTTGTCGCATTGCTGGTTGTATTGTAGGATGTAGACATGTCTTATTCAATTTTGCCATCTTTAGACTGTGGGAATTCCAAATTAGTAAATGATATATGGTGACCTATCATAGGTATTGTATGACAATTGTAAACTTTTATACAACGTACACATTTGTTTATGTCACTTTCCTTTCCCTCCGTGGCTGTAGAAACCGTCCCTGTATACGGCCGTGCCTACTGATGTTTTGACGCGAGTCTGTTTTTCTGAGTTGATCCGATGACTCGATTACGTCCACCGCCAGGAACCAATACAGTTGGTATTAACAGCCCGACTGAGTATATCATTGCATGCAGTATAATATCACTGCCACACACTATCCACGGCAAGGCACAGTGTCATTTACCAGCAGACAATGCACTCAGTTGGTCTGCTTAAATGGCTTCGCTTCAAGTATTTCGCAGTTTTCTTCATGAATTGTGTGCATTTGTACTATGTCATTTAGTCAATGGTTGTATTTGTTGCTTATCTTTATTCACCTGTAAAAGACAAACACACAAGCGATTCGATGATGGAATCAACAAAGCAGTTCATGTTTCAATGTGGTTGTTGGAGGCTAGATTATATGTTGTCAGAAAGGGAACATACATTCATGATTGGGCGACGAAACTCCATTGCTATGCACGCAGGCAATAACATTGCGGACGGGTAATTGAGAGTTGTCGTTTGTGGTTACGTTGTGTTGTGTGTTGATCATGATAACTATTCATATATAATAATGCGGCCATTTTAAACACCCTAGGTAAGATTTTTTCAAAACGATTACGACCGTTTTCTGGTCAGTGCGTAGCCTATTTTATCTAAATACCACGAGAGAGTGTATTAGATTGTTAAGATGAGATTTAATTGTATGTTGCCACATTTAGTTGAGTCAGTATTTGATAATGATAGGTAATTATTTTCGCGCTATCAATGTAAAATACGTAAGCTATCGTATACCAGATGCGACTATTTGTAATAAAATATGTGTTTGATTTACAGCCTTCAATATACTTCTGGTACACACAATCCCATTACAATTCTATTTTAACCACTTTGGGGAATATTGTGCATATCGCATCCTATTATGGATGAGTAACTCAAGAACGAATAACTTACAGCGTGATTTGTTTGGGTTACGTCCTCTCTGGTGATGGTTCGTTGGTACGTTTCCTTTCGTCGTCCTCGCTTCCTCATTCCTGATGGTCTCCAGTGTTTGTTTGGGTGTTCTGTCTGTTTGGGTGTTCTGTCTGTTTGGGTGTTTTGTCTGTTTGGGTGTTCTCTCTGTTTGGGTGTTCTGCCTGTTTTGGTGTTCTGCATGGTGTTTGATGGTCAATTTATAATTCCTTGGAAGTGTTCGACCCTTCGATTTTTCTCCTCTAATGTTGTTAACATGTGGCCATTTTGTTTGGTGTTAGGCCGAAGAGCTTCTAAAATAGCCAAACAATATCTTTGTTATTTGGTAAACGTTCGCATATCATTTCAATGTGTAGCTTCTTAAACTTCTTCAGCTTGTTTTTCAATATGTGTCCTTTTACATTTTAATGCCTTCGTTTTGAACTCTTTGTTTTTGTATTGATAGTCCACTTTAGCTTGCATCTCTGTGTATTCGTCTACTGTTTAGAGTACGTTCAATTTATACACTTTCCTTTCTTCTGTTGCCTCCAATGTTTCTATACTGATACGTTCTTCTATTGCCTCCAATGTTTCTATACTGATCCGTTCTTCTGTTGCCTCCAATGTTTCTCCACTGGTCCGTTCTTCTGTTGCCTTCAATGTTCCTGTACTGATCCATTCTTCTGTTGCCTCCAATGTTTCTCTACTGATCCGTTCTTCTGTTGCCTCCAATGTTTCTCTACTGATCCGTTCTTCTGTTGCCTCCAATGTTTCTCCACTGGTCCGTTCTTCTGTTGCCTCCAATGTTTCTCTACTGATCCATTCTTCTGTTGCCTCCAATGTTTCTCTACTGATCCGTTCTTCTGTTGCCTCCAATGTTTCTCTACTGATCCGTTCTTCTGTTGCCTCCAATGTTTCTCTACTGATCCATTCTTCTGTTGCCTCCAATGTTTCTATACTGATCCGTTCTCCTGTTACCTTTTCCCAGACCTAATTTCGCAGTCGAAACGTAATATTGTTTTATTTAATTACTTGCTTCTATACTCTCTTCGAAAATATTGTCAAGAGCCTCAAGCTTATTCTTCAATTCAAGTTTTTTTAGTTTTTAATTTATTTTGTGATCTTTAGTTTCACAACATAAAATTTCTTGGGTTATCCTTCCAATAACCTATTTTGGTAACTTAAGTTTGAATGTGACTTTGCAGTGATTGTGATAAATAGCCACATCTGCTCGATATGATCGAGGGATGATCGATATTTATTCCTAAAGCAGAAGTGGTCAGTTTGATTCTGTGTGAATCCGACCGGAGAGTTCCATATAATCTTCTTGATATTTAAAAAAAAATATTGATCCTTCGATGATCAGTCCACTAAGCTCTACATATCTATCTCCATTGTTGTTAAGTGCACCTATGCTAGAACAATGGTAACTCATTCGTCATTTTCTACAATTGTGTCATTCATATATACCGATAACGCAAGCAGATCGTTCTACAGGACATCTGCAATTAGTCTGCTCAACCTGTTGTAAAAGCGACCTTTGTCTGCTTCCTCATAAGTTGGAGCACAGCAGAGAAATATTGTGAGCTTGAAACTTCTCAGTAATTACGTAAAAATGTATGTATAAAATTATATTTAATGATTTATATTGAAAGAAGAAAAAACTATACATTTATTTAGCATTAGTTTGAAAAAGTCACGATATTTCAACAGCATTGAGTTTTAATCAGTAGTATGGAAATTATTAAAACGATATTCAATGGTGTGTATATGTTACACTAATGTAGCAGATCATTTGTCTCGGTTACAGATAGCCATATTCCGGCAGCTAGCACTTCAAATAACAACGCACGCTTATGCCAACATACAGGTCGCAAATCTAATTAATACATCGAACGCTTGTTAGACACTGTACAATAATCAACTGGCTCTTATTATTATTATTATTATTATTATCATGGTACTACATGTTGCAATTGTGATCCCCACGCCATAGTTGTGGACATTTTTAGTTACCCAGATGTATGTCTCAAATACTGGCCGAGCACAGGCAACAGTGACAGGTAACATTGACATATACCAGTGACAGTTAACAGTGACAGGTAACAGTCACATGTTACAGTCACATGCAACAATGACAATTAAAAGTGACAGGCAACATTGACATGTACCAGTGACAGGTAGCAGTGACATGTAACAGTGACATGTAACAGTGACAAGTAACAGTGACATGTAACGGTGACAGGTAGCAGTGACATATAACAATGACAGGTAACAGTGACATGTAACAGTGACATGTAAACGTGACATATAAGAGTGACAGGTAAGAGTGATAGGTAACAATGACAGGTAACATTGACAAGTAACAGTGACAGATAACAGTGATATGTAGCAGTGATAGGTAACATTGACATATAACAGTGACATATAACAGTGATATGTAGCAGTGAAAAGTAACATTGACAGGTAACACTGACAAGTAACAGTGAGAGGTTACAGTGATATGTAACAGTGAGAGGTAACATTGACAGGTAAAAGTGGTATATTGCAATGACAGGTAACAGAGACATGTAGCAGTGGCTGGTAACATTGACGTGTAACAGTGATAGGTAGCAGTGACAGGTAGCAGTGACATGTAAATGTGACATGTAACAGTGACAGGTAGCAGTGACATATAACAGTGACAAGAAACAGTGACACGCAACAGTGACAGGTAACATTGACAAGTAAAAGTGACATATAACAGTGACAGGTAACATTGACGGGTAACAGTGACAGGTAGCAGTGACAGGTAACAATGACAGGTTGGAGTTTTATTTTCTAAGACACATTACATTCACCGACGACAGAAAGTGGTCAGAGTGACTTCACCGCTGCAATATGCGACGCGCTGGGGTGACACACACACGGGTGGGAGTAACTGACTTGGATCAGCTAAGCAAGGTCAACTGGACGGGATAAACAATTGGGGGTGACGGAGAAAGTGGACGGAGGAAAAAGTGGTTGGGTGGGATGTATGGGATAAAGTGATTATGAGAAAGTGGCTTGAAATACAGTGACTTGGGAGAAAGTGGATCTGTAATAAAACGAATGAGGAGAATTTGGAAGGGGAAAAATGGTTGTGAGTAAGTGGGGGAAGGGAGGGCTTGACATGACATTCTACTTGACCAACAACACTGGTTTCTTACCCTGAAATTGTTGATGATAGATACTTAAAGGGAATAAAAACAATGATTGCCTGGAGTCATATTACATTGCACCTTGTAGTATATTTAAATTTTCACAACACCCAAAAATTCATTCGAATTTTATTAATTAATAATTCAAACTAATGCTTTATTCTTCCGGCCTGCCTCAATTATGCATATGTTACCCCCGATTATCAGCAAGCTTCGACTTGACGTCACCGATGACAAGAAAGTGCTACGAGACTGGGACTTCCCATTAATCACATTTATTCATTCATTCATTCACCTACCGTTGACAGCAAAAGCGGTTGTTTAGAAGCGATCGTCAGGATGTTTTATTGTGCGGAATTCGATTGTAATTCAAACAGTAGTCAGAATAGACTAACTTGTAGTTAGTTTAAGTTCCCTATGTAACCAACTTTGTTTTAAAAAGCTACTTTCAAGCCGACGAAGCACAGCCGGCTCTGATCATTTCAGGAAAACTTGTTTCGACTGCGACCCGGATCAGAGAATATGGCAGCCCTTGGTTATCTTGGTGTTAAAATCTCTTTGAAAGGGGGTGCTGAATCTAATTATGCATAGTTGGTTTAAGTTCCCTACGGAGCCAACTTTGTTTTAAAAAAGCAACTTCAAACCGACGAAGCACAGCCGGCTCTGATCGCTTCAGGAAAACTTGTTTCGACTGCGATCTGCACCAGAGAATATGGAAGCCCTGTGTTATCGTGGTGCTAAAATCTCTTTGAAAGGGGACGCTGCGCCAAGATTATTCCCAGAAGTAGAAGTGATGTTAATGCCATCAATCATCCGTAAAACATACAGCGTCGACGACCGCGATCCGCCTCGGCTAGACGCGACCTGTCAGTGTGTTATAAGCGTGGATACATGTATTGACGGGCCAATGTGAATTCGGACAGCATTCATTGGAGACTTCGGCCCGCAACTCGCAATAACGCATACATTCTCTCAATTTCGTTGATTTAGTTCCACATTTACGCGGTATTGCTGCGTTGTAGCGGCTGTTGTAGTGTTTGCTTCCTTTCGCATAAAATACGGCGCTATGTTTTACCATTTTAACATGCAGTCATCGAGACGATCATAACAACTTATATGATTTTTTTTTATTTTTAACATTCATATCATATAATATATAATATATTACACCAACAACTAGAATAGTGTATTCAGTTGAATGACTAAATTAAATTACAACATCTTGTTTCTATATTTAAGATTTTCATGCGTTGCCCTTCATCAGTGGACATTCTCCCCAGGAAAATGCTCAATTAAATTAAGTTCAGAGCAATGACAGTGATGTACACAACAATGACAGTGATGTACACAGCAATGACAGTGATGTACACAGCAATGACAGTGATGTACACAGCAATGACAGTGATAACCGATTATTGTATTGTGAATACAACGGATGTACCTGCACATAGTCTTTGATATATATAGTGTTTTTCTTCAGATAATTTTTTATGTGAAGCAACATGGTCCTTTACTCATACGTTCTGAATGTACGAAAACAGACAAAACATTGTATTCCAACAGTATATTGTTAATCTTGGCATCCCTTTGATGAGAAGTGAAGGAATAACACATCCTTGAAGAGAAGACAAAGACATTACTAGTTAGAACTAAGTAGATCATGCGTGTCACCTCAGTCACCGAAATCACCAAGCTTAAATAACATCGGCCGAATTCATCTCCCATTCTAAATTGACCGGATTCATGCACGTGGCAGTTGGGCCGAATTCAACGAGGGCCGAAATCATCAGTCAGAACATAATTGTCCTTCAATTGCAGTTTCGCAGTTTCTGTCACTAATTGGACTCATCGATAACAGCTTCACTCGATAACAGCACCACTTTTCGTCAGATGATTGCCGGGAATGAAACTAACAAAGCAGGTCTTGTGTGTTTTGCAGAACGCAACCAATTATTAATTGTATCTGCCATCAATTGATTTGGCAATATATACCTTATTACAATTGTGAGCATGTAACAGTAAACCCATATTTATTCTGATAGGCCTTGGCGATGACTGACAACTTGAAGCCAGTTTTTTGATGAATCACTACAGCATCCGTACAGACGTTGTTGCCGCAAGAACCTGAACACCCCTAAATATATAAAATAGACTCGGCCAATGCAGATCAGGTCGTCGCCGTGAGCGCCAACATTCGGCGTATACATCGTAGTGCAAGGCGATGCGTTCGCATATTCAAACAAGCAAGTAGAATGCGAATACAAATCGCGTACGCACATATGTTTTGCCCGCTTTTTTGTGCGCCGAGTGTAAGTCACTCTCAGCAACTAATCGAGCTCAACTGCAGGTCGAGACAAAGTTGACGTCGCCAGTTGCAATCGCCATTCAAGTAAGTCATTATTTCTTACGAAATGAATTGTGTCGACTTTCTCACAGCTTCGAATCATGCCGCTAATGATATGAAACAGATAATGTCGTTATTTACTCTGCACACTTGTGAAAAGTCACCCATTATGGAGAGTTCATCAATCTGACCATACGGCATAAACTACGTCATTCGTACCGAATAAGCGTCCAAACATGTCTTGTGTCGACTGTTTTTCAACTACCAGTCATGCAGCTAATGAGATGAAACAAATAATTTTTCAAACTACTCCCTCTTTTCATTACAAGCTGAAATGTGGAGTCATAGCCTTACTAAGTTGGCATGTTACTTCCTTCGGTATGTTTGGGAATTCCCTCAGCACCAGTTATTTCATTGTCCGAAATGTTTATATTTTAGTATCCATCATTATCCTAAATGTTTATGTTTTAGTATCCATCAGTTGAAAGGCTACAACTAATGAACATAATTCCTCTGGTCTTGCCACTTCAAAAATGTAATTTGGAACAATCGTTGAAAACACGTATAACCTGACCAGCAATTTAACGCAGTAATTTCAACGTGTAATTCATAGTTATTATGTACAAATGGTCGCGTGATGTCTACGATAAACCCACTTTTTTTTTTTACCCGATTTTCAAAATTCTCATCGTTTTCAGTGTCCAACTGGTGGTTGCCTGGGTTTCTGCACAATGTTAGTACCTAAGTGTATAATAATCCCTTCCCAGAACATGAAATCACATTCCTTCCAGATTACATGTATCGAAGCACCAACCACACTGAATCATTGATTTTTTTATTGATATGCCTGTGTCTATGTCTTTTACAGGAAGTTAAATGGAAGCTCCAAACACAACCAGTGATTAAATTACAATTTACAATGTTCATGGCGAGCGTGAAACCCGAATGACTGTGAAACACTGGATACGAAGCCATTTAAATAAAACAACTGTCGGCATAGCAAGGGATCGCTATAAGAAAGCACTCATTTGCTGCCAAGTATAGCACCGCACCTGGCGGTGGTTCATGAGTGTTACGTACAACAACGGCTAGAGTGGAATGTAAGTACACAGAAAGAACAGTGACTACGATGATAGGGAGGAACAAATGAGACACTGAAGAACACTTTGCAACAAGAACTGTGCCATAACAAATGTGGTTGTGTTGTGTATAAAGCCACATCGGTAATACATTACCTATGCCTGTACAACACGTGTATGTACAATATTGTACAAAGACAAAGGGTACACGTGACAACAAGGCACAACACCACGACCATCACTGTCATCCGTGTGACAGCTGTTTGTTCATAACTGATAAGTGATATATATGTCAAGACATGTCATCGATTACGTCATGCGAAGCCGTTTTCTTTATCATTGATTGCATCGTGTGTGCAATTGGTCTTATAGGAAATACGCTCTCACTTGTTGTACTACACAAGTCCACTGGCGGTAATGTGGGCACGTACCTTCTTGAGGCTCTTGCACTTACGGACAATTTGTTTCTTGCAATAGTTGCATGTAGTGATACATACCATATCATATCAATTTACCACAACCTGTCTGTACAATTTTCTATAGCGTTTGAAACGTACGTATGGCCACTAGGACATATCACCAATATGTGTACTGTCTGGATGATAGCGATTGTCGCAGGCAATCGATACATCGCAGTGTGTCGCCCCACGGACGCGCCCCGGCTCTGCACGAAATACAACGTTCAGCTGGAAATCCTGATCATGGCAGGCGCAGTGTGTGTTTACAATATCCCGCGCTTTTTTGAGTTCCGCTTTGTCGTGCATAATGTGACGAGAGTTGACCGTAACAATATGACTTTATGGCTAGAGGAACCAGATAATGTGGGGATCTCATCAATATACATGTACAACATCATTTATTTAAATGTCTGCTATGTTCTGTTTGTTTTCCTATTGCCGTTGGCCATCATAATCTACTTCAATGTCCATCTGATGCGTGGCTTAAAAGTAGCTCAAAGCCGGAGAAGCACAATGACGTCACATTCAAGCAATGATGAAAACAACATCACACTCGTCATGATTGTCATAATCGTTGCGTTCATTGTATGCCAGACCCCGGCGTCCATCAACCATATATTGTTCTATGTTATTGGACATGTGGTGACGTCAACGTGTACACCATACACAATATATTTCAAGATGAGCAACTTGTTTGTAATAATAAATTCATCGCTCAACTTTTTCATATACTGCCTATTCAGAAAACAATTCCAACACGAACTATGTAAGTTGTTTGGTCGAACATGTGGTCGTCCCAGCCAGCAAGAAACTACAACAGCCAGATGAGGAATTTAATGGTATTGGACTAGGCACAAATCGTCAACTTCCTGTATACTGTAACCAGAAGCGACATTTACACACTTTTGGAGAAGTTGTCAGAGTATGTATGTGATATCAACACTGCGAAATGCTCGTTTTGACCATGTCTACTGTAGAACGCCAATGCTTTGTGTGCAAGGCCAGTAGTATATTTACCTGCAACAAAGCCCCCATTTGAGCTCATGACTTGTTACAATACTACAAAGGCCAACAAATTGAGTTGTTTCTGTGTAATGCCAATATTAGCGTGGGTTTATATAATTACCACATTCTATGCTATAGAAGCCAGTTGCATGAAAGTTGTGCAAAGTAAATGTACTAATGACATGCAATATCGCACCAGCACAGTTATTGTTATTATGCATATGATTGCTTCTGACCATTTATGAAATGTTATGAACAATTTCTTAATTACTCTGATTATTGTTAGGATTTATACAACCTACTATGTATTTCCTTCAGTTTTATTTCTTTGAAACTGGGGTTTGGCCACCACCTGCACATAGGTGGGGCCGGGGATTTTATTCCCCCACTTTTGTGTATATCATTGTAAATACACTAGCTAGCACTATATACATATAATAATGTATGCTTGTCTGCACATAGGTATATTGTCTCTCTTTGTATGCTGTCGCTTTGTTTAAGAGCACAAAGGGTTTTTGGTAAAGACTGTCTTTGGCAGTTGCTAGCTATAATAGAAAATATCACTAACGTTAAATCTGATCTGGCATTGTTTACTGATTGGTCAAACATACCAGCTTAATCAGTAATGTACCAGGCTATGCACAATTGTAGCAGACTTTGTCACTATTATTTTGTGACCACACAAAGGCATTCCTTGTTGGATATGAATAAAATTGGATTGCCCATTACCAACCTACCAAGTAGTTGGTGTATTCATATAAACAGAGACAGGTTTGCATGAGCATGTCCCCATATATATATATATGTGTGTGTATATATATATATATATATATATATATATAATCTCCCTCACTCACTCCCTCCATCCCTCCCTCTCTCTGTGTCTCTCTATTTCTCTCTCTCTATATATATCTACCTCTCTCTCTCTCTCTCTATCTCTCTCTCTCTCTTTCCATAGACGGTACTATATTACCAAATAACACAACTCTTACACAATCTCAGTTATTTGACTTCCAAAATAATAATACGCTTCTCCGATGGAGTAATAACCTTGCTCTTTGGGAAATTCATTTTCATTCCCCATTTCCTACATGCAGCTTGTAGTTTTTTCAGTTAAAATGTGTAGATTCTGAAACAAGGTGGACAAAATTGTATTGTCCCAACATGTTATAGCTGAGGTTGGAATCTAGTTTGAAGTCCTTGCATAGGCTCTTCATGTCTGCTATGACGAAGTCCAAGAACAAACTGAGCAGGATAGGTTATAGCAAACAGCCCTGTCTCACTCCTATTTTCACTCTGAACCATTATTTCAGTTGACCATTGGTTACGACTGGACATTCAGCTGTATCATACATAGTTTCTATCAGTGATGTAATCTTGGGATACACCCCAATAAACTCAATATCTTCCACAATGCCCCTCTATAGATAGCAACAAATGCTGCATTGAAGTCCACACATATGAAATGCCACGGGACCTGGTGTTCGTTTGCTTTTTCCAGGTGTAGTGTATCGAGGCTACTCAATCGTAGCTGATAAATATGTAAAGAGGCTGCGTCATCTTGAGCATGCGCACGAGTAAAAATTAAGGCGCATATTTCAATTGAACCCGTGTCTTATAGTTATCAATGTGAGAATACAACAAACTGGCGAGGATGCTGGGGAAAGTTGATGAATACGACGTAGAGAAGGAATCGTTCGACAATTATGTGAAACGGATGGAACAGTTTTTCGAGGCAAGTGCGATTACCGTCGATAAACGTAAACCTGTTTTCCTGGCTGCGAGCGGTGCATAAACGTACGAAACGCTGAAGAATCTGTGCTTGCAAAAATAGGTAAAAGATGTCGAGTATAAGGACATCATCACGTTGCTTAAAACACATTTAAAGCCGGATTCGTTGTTGATCTACGAACGGTACATTTTCGGTATGAGATCGCGCAAGAGAGACGAAAAATTGTGGACCTGCAGTGGATTTAAAACGACTATGTACCACATACAACTATGAAGCATTCATTAACCAAGCTTTGTGCAATTTGTGGTGGGGTTAAATATGCCCAAAGTACAAAGTGCGCAAATGCAAGAAAGCACTCTGGCATTTGACACTGCTGTGAAAATTACCATCGCGGAATCGTCAGCTGCGACATCATGCGCGAACATTGATTCGTCTTTCCAAGGGGGAGCGCGGAAGCTATACATATCGTGTTTACGAAGCGGGGTGAGCAGATGTCGCGAAACCGCAAAATGTGTTGGCGCTGTGGAAGTCCGACAATGTTGCAGTTGTGACACAACTTTGTCTTATATCGACAATTGTCCGCATTTAGTGTACCGACACATAATCCGGACAATAGTCGGTTCAAGACAAAGTTGTTTCACAAATGCAAAAGTGTCGGACATATACAAAAGCGATGCGATGCAGTTGTCAAGAGGAGAGCCGCAAATTTAAAGAAAGAAATCGATCAAGTTTTCGGTGCATAGCGTTTGGGAACAGACCGCGGACTACAGGCAGGCATGCGCCATAAATCACGTGGACGTAACTCCGCTCAGCGACGCCGCTGATAAGACCGACCGCGTACGAGCGACAAGTGCTACTTCTGATGTGAGTGATGTAACTTCTCAGTTCACGGTGGCTGTCAGCATCGAGGGTAAGCGTGTTTTTTTTTTAATAGACACAGCCGCCTCAGTATCAGCGAACATACGTTTCGCTCCCAGCTTTCCGAATTCCCGAGCCCGGCGCACACGGGCGGATCGGCAGCGCGGCGACAGCTCACGAGGCCAACGGTTGAACTATATTTCCTATCATCGTTGCCCGCACACGAGTTAATGTAGGTGAGTTGCATCGCGGCCGTCACTACCAATTGTGCCCACAATGCTTTGCGCAGCTTCCCTCCCGAAAATAACATTTCATTAACTCTACCTTAAATCTAAGTAATACAAATATAATAACTGAATCACGAATATTGATTCATAAAATGTATACACATTATGAACTGTGTGACATGAAAGTTGAAAAGGATATGTTTGTAACCTATATATAACATATCCTGAAAATACAATTTAAAATATCGTGAACAAGAATCAAGTGTACAATCATAAAGAAAAACACAAGTCAATATCTTTCACAATCTTGAACAACAGGTAGCTTGTCTTCAGAGATTGACTCAGACAGAAACTCGTTGGACGCTGCCATTTTGTTAACACATGATCGCGGTACGTGATATCATTGGCTAGATTACTTTCGCTGCTGAGCTGACAGCTCATGTTGCCCGCAGACGAGAGAATCGGGCTTACGCGGTGCTGATAATATCAAACACGTCGGATAATCTTTCCCCCGGCTCGCGAAGCCACCTGCTTAGCTAGATCACCCGCACACGAGCGGATCGGCCGCAGAAACGCGTCATGAGCTGTCGCCGCGCTGCCGATCCGCCCGTGTGCGCTGGGCTTAAGGTCAACTGGTTTGTCGCTCAAGTCGTACAGTTGGGGGGGGGACATTAGCATACGGGGTGAAATTCAAGTGCCTGTCGTGTATTCTGGTTAAAGTATAACATTGCTATTCATCTTAGTAAGGGGCAATAAACCAGCTTTGCTAGGCAGTAACTGGCTTTTCAAAATCAAGTTAGACTGGGGAAATATTTTCGTTGAGCAAAACAATGCTGCACTCGACAGGGTGTTGACGGAGTATGCGAGCGTTCTCTCGGATGAGCCTGGGAAAATTCATGGTTTTGGGGCAGATGTGCACATATCAGATGATGTTTGTTTACACCCGTGAAGTCAAGTGAATGAACTAGTCCACAGGTTACTGTTGTGAAACAGTCAGGTGATTTCAGGTTGTGTGGTGATTATAAAGTCACTGTAAATCAGGCTTTGGACGGGGATCAGTATCCTGTCCCGTCCGCACAAGACTTGTATGCAAAATTTAGCGGTGCGAAATATTTCTCAAAAAATTATTTGACAGACGCCTTCCAACAACTCAAGTTGAGTGAAAGATCCAAAGCTTTACTCATAATAAAAACCATCATAGGTTTGCTAGCATGTGAGCGATTGCCATTTGGCATTAAAACAGCTCCGCAGAGAGTAATGGATGAAATGCTCAAGGGGATTGATGCTGTGATGTGTTACATCGATGACGACTTGATTTGTACTAAGACGGAAGCTGAGCATTATGATATTTTCAGACAGGTCTTTCAGAGACTGCAGGAGCACCATGTTCATGCACGCATCAACAAATGTTGTCTTTTTACAGAGTAGCATTTAATACATTGGGCATACTATCAATCGTGAAGGGGTTCATCCTACACACAGCAAAGTGGAAGCACTGTTGCATGCACCTGTACCAACTAATGTGGCAGAGCAATCATTCTTGGGGTTTGTGAACTATTATGGGATATTTTTCAGATGGCATTCCAGAGGAAAGTAGTTTGACCCATTAAGATGTTGGGAAGCATATATGACTACCTTGTGACGCATCTACTTACGCCATAGGGGCTGTCATGTCACATGTCATGGATGATGGCAGTTTCTCGCACTTTGAATAAAGCGGAACGAAAGGGAGGCATTGTCCTTGATCTTCGGCGCGAATAAATTTCATATGTATTTGTATGGAAAATCTTTCACTTTGGTAACAAACCACAGACGTCTGGTGATGTTATTCAGAGCCAAAAACGAGAGAAATGTTTATGTGACATTGTCACTAAGGTGTGCGAACCTCGTACATATGTCGTGAATGTGGCGGGAGCTCGTCGCTACGTGCACGTCGATCATATGATCAGTGTAATTGCACGTTCAACAGACAATGTAACATTACCCGTCATTCCCAAACCAGAGCTTAGACCAACAAGGACTGAGAGTGCTCATGCACGGTCCGGTTGCGAAGAGTCGGAGGCAGCGAATGCACAGTTAGACCAGCCGGGTATTTTCAGAGGAATCACGGTGTCTATTGAAACAACACAGGTAAACAGTGATATACAGTCTGGGGTTAGGGAAGGTAGCAGTCCGGTTCCAGCGTCCTCTATGTCTCACTCAAGTTCCCCTGAACGTAGACATCCCACAAGGCAGAGGAATCCTCCAAATCGCTTTAAAAAAATGCGAGACTGCGTGGCTAATTGAGGCAGCACCCTTATCTGTTGTGATGTGCAGTTTATTGTCTACACCGTATTAACAGTAGAGACATTCACAATATACATTATATTAGTGAAATTATACAGAAACATTGTGACTTGAAGCAAATAGAGTTGAGTAACATTTATGTTAGAAGGGAGGAGATGTAGTGTATCGAGGTTGCTCGATCGTAGCTCATAAATGTGTAATGAGGGTGCGTCATCTTGAGCATGCACACGATTAAAAATAAAGGCGAGTTTCAGCAAAAGTTGTATTTTGTAAATCCAGATGATCATATTTCTGCACCAATATGTTGGTAACGTTTCGTGATGGCATGCTGCATTGCATATTTTCAGGAACATTTCAGCAATCTTATCTCCGACGGCTTTCAACGCTTCAGCCGCTCGCTATACGACCAAAAGCAGGTGCTTTCATTGACTTCACTGCTTTGGCAGCTTCATGTAAATCGTATATTGAGAATAGTGGTCCAACTTCTCCAGGGATGTGATCTGGAATGTCGAAAAGATCTACCTCTGATCTTGGCCAAATTATGTTTCCCAGCATTTCAGCACTTCATCTGGAGCTGATTTTAGGTTCCCGTCATCACCCGTTGCAACAAAAAAGTTGTTTACCAGGCGTGTTGCTGAGTTCTCGCTCATTTTAAAGCAAATTATGCAAGTTGTTTTTCTTGAAATCCTCCGCCATAACTCAAATATTTTATCAAGTTGTTTTCTGTTGCGGGTTCTTATCGCCTTATTCACTATTATGTTCTTATATATGTATGTTTAACGCTTCTCTGCATTTGAGGTGTTCTTCAAACAATTTGTGCGTGCCTTTCTCCTTTCCTCACACTCTCTTGCTAGAACTGATGGAAATTTTACTACCTGCTTTCTACGCCTGTAGCCAACAAACTATTCAGTGATTTAATTCGTTGTCTCTTTGAAGTCTAACCACTCCTCCACTGATATATCATCAAGTTCCAAAATATGTCCAAAAGCTCCATCAAGCTTAACATGAAACACTTGCGTTGTTTCTCTAACACGACGCTTATCCACATCTTACATATTGACTACTTTCCTGTGTGATCTTGAAACACAAGGTTTGACATTAATATTTGTTATGACCATTAAGTGATTTGAGCCAACTTTTGCCTATCTGTGTGTCTTACGGTTCTTCAGGTAGACTTTGAGTTTCACATGGGCAAGAATATATTCAATTTGGTTAATGGTTCCTACACAGACACTCCGCTGTCGCCGCCTTTCATCGTTAACGTTGCTGACGTGCGGACATTGTTCTAGCGACTGAGTACGCGCAAGGCTTCGGGTCCTGATAACATCTCATCATATACATTCAAGAATTGTGCCGATCAGCTTGCTCCAGTATTCGCTGACATCTACAACTCATCTTTACAACAGTGCATAGTTCCAACGTGTTTTAAAACTTCTGTGATTATACCTATTCCCAAGAAGGCTAAAGTCTCTACCATGAACGATTACCGTCCAGTGGCACTTACCTCAGTTGCGATGAAAGTTTTCGAACATATTATGCTCCGTTATCTGAAATCTTCCACGGCCGGTCTATTGGATCCTCACCAATTTGCTTATCAAACTAACAGATATGTGGACGATGCAGTTGCCTTAGGTTTACATTATGTTATGAATCACCTGGAACTACCGAGCACTTATGCGAGGATTCTTTTCGTGGACTTTAGCTCGGCCTTTAACACCATCATTCCTGTGAAGTTGTTTGATAAACTTATATCTCTGAATGTGCATCCTGCCATCTGTCACTGGACTCTCAACTTTCTTCTTCACAGGCCTCAATCTGTCAAGGTCAAAAACTCTCTCTCCAAACCTGTTATTCTTAACACTGGTGCCCCACAAGGCTGCGTGCTTTCTCCTTTCCTTTTCACTCTCTTTACAAACGACTGTGTATCTGGTAACCAATCTGTTCGCGTGGTTAAGTTCTCGGATGACACCACTGTAATTGGCTGTGTCAACAATGCTAACGAGTCTGTGTATAGAGAGGAAGTTCAAAGACTGGTCGGCTGGTGTAAGAACAACAACCTGGTACTAAACATATCCAAAACGAAGGAAATTATCATTGATTTTCGCAAAAAGAAAACACCCATCCACCCCGTTGTCATTGACGGTACTGAAGTCTTACAAGCTAACTCTGTAAAATTTTTGGGTTCGACTATTTCTAAAGATCTTTCCTGGTGTAATAACACGATTGACATCATTAAAAAAGCAAAAAAACGCATGTACTTCCTTAGACACCTCAAACGATTCGGCTTATCTCAAGCAATATTAACACGTTTCTACCGCGCAGTTATTGAAAGTGTCTTGTCATTTTCTATCACTGTCTGGTTTGGTCGCGCCAGCCAAGATGAAATTGCTCAAATTGAATCAGTCGTCAAGTACGCCTCTAAACTAATCGGGTTAAATATGCCGTCCATCAGATCTCTTTATCTATCTCGCAGTTTGCGCAAATCCAAGCGCATTGTACAAGACGAATATCATCCAGCCAACCATCTCTTTGAACTCCTTCCCTCCGGTAAGCGCTACCGTAGCATAAAGACTAAAACGACGCGATTTAACAATAGTTTCTATCCTCAAGCGCTGAGATTTTTAAACGGAGCCATCATAAATGTCTTGCCTCTGGTAGGTAGTTGCAATGTCGCCTTTTTAATTTTTTATTTATTTTTTTAATCTTTAACATTTTTTATTTTTCAATTTTTAATCTTGCAACCTATTATATTACTCTCGCTTGTTTTCAACTGTTTTTAGTATTACGATTGTGATATGTAATGTTTAGTTCCGTGTGTGATTGGGTGCATGAGTGTATGTTTGTGCTAACGCCACAACACTACAAATTCCTTGTACTTGCTACTTGGTAATAAAACGTATCTTATCTTATCTTATCTTATCTTATCTTATATGATGAAATCCACGTCGTTCTGCTGTTGTTGTCATATTGAAACACTGCGTTTGCAATGAAAAGGTCATTTACGGCAAACAACTGCAGCAATTAGTGCCTGACACGATATGTGTGTTTTGATCCCAAAGGATCATAGCTACATTCCCGATTGGCGCTCGCTAGTGCTTCCCAATGTTTGCCCAAGTTGGGGAATGGAATAGAGATTGTCGAGACATGTTCACGCACAGTTGAGCCCTGTACACTGCACCTGTGGGGCTCCAGTCTGCTCCCAGATTCCCAACGGATCAACCTGATGACGTAGGATGCCCATTATCCGTGGTGTACTTCGGGGAGGTTAAGTTAGGGTCTTGTCTATGGAGAGAGTATGTACCAGCAGGGGTGGTTTACGCACTGATATCCCCTTTCACCCCATAAATGGAGCTAACTGGTGGATGCAGCTGAAAGCAAGAGGGTGACGCACACGTGCTACAAACTACACACTTACACTACAACACTAGACGCATCACCCAGACCTGTGTACTTACAAACTATATACACACCACATCACATGTCTTGCAGCAAGTCACCGGTAATAATGATATGGTGCCCTTTAGTAGCATATATCCGCCTTCTAGGTTTGCACTTATATATAAAAGTAAAATCGAAGATCCACACCTAAGAATGTGTGGACTTTTTAATATATGCGGCTTCATTCATGGATTTATTTTACAGTACACAGGAGAAAGATATTTCGGAAACGCTGATAATTTAAAATCCTTGTACGAATTTTCTCTTGTGCTAAAACGTGACATTACGCGTGAAATTAAAGCTGACCGAATTAACGGACCATTTTCTTCGCCACCGTTTCTAAATTTCAAGTCTTATCCTAAGGCCTAATACTTAAAAGGGAAGTTGGGGTGCATCGTCTCATCCAGCACTTGTCGTTTCCCGGGACACATGCTTCAACGATGATATTTTAACGGAAGAGGTGACAGTTCATTATCACAGTTTTTAAAATGCCATTCCGTTAATTCAGTCCATGGATTCAGGTTTTCTAATGGTGAATACTGATTTCGATAAAGCATATAGAATCTTACCGGTTCACCAAACTGATTACGAACTATTGGGTATGGATATGAGTGAGCAGTTTTATTATTATCGTTTATTACCCGTGGAGTGTTCGAACAAAATGTAAACTACTTGAAAAATTCAGCGCATCCATAAATTTAATATTGATAAATAAATTCCAAGCATCAGCATAAATTATCATTGGTGTTGCAGGGAAACAAAAATGCAGACATCCGAATCAAACATTCGAAACGGTACCTCCGGCTACGGTAATATATTTTTAGGATTTGAGCTCTACCCAAGATGGAAGCTAGGCTATCATGGGACAAATTTGACAAAATTAGGGAACTTCACACCCAAGTTTTAGCCCAGTAGAAAGTTATACTAAAATTGTACCAATCCCTGCTCGGCGGATCAAACGTAGGCCAATATACTTAATAAGTGTGCTGCAGAAGGCATATCACTATGTGCATCTCAACAAAGAGGAACAAGCGGGTCTCACGGCAATGAAGCTGTACATAGACATGTTCAACTATGACTATATGTTCCCGTCATTATTCTGGGAAACCTCGGTTGAACTGAATTTTTTCACCGATGCCCGAGACTGCGTTTGGTGAATATTTTTGAAAACAATCGTTTTCACATGAGTGGGCCATATCACCATCAAAGAGTTATTCCCAATCACACAGGCAGTAGAGGAGGGATGTTGATAAACCGCTGTGTGCAATGTCATAATGACAACCCGGACGTAGTGATGGTCGCACACAAAGATAACAGCAACATATCAACATATCAACATATCAACATATCAACATATCAACATATCAACATATCAACATATCAACATATCAAGGTCTAATACATATATTGGTTGTCGGGTCGTTGCAATTAAATATCACATTGAAGATCCACCACATTCCCGGAAAAGGAATTATGTTAGCAGATCATTTGCCTCGGTTACAGGTAGCCGGATTAAGACAGCTACCATCTTATGCACGTGCATTTCACTTGCTGAATCAGTTTGCACAGAGCACATTCCACACAGTAAGCCACTTGTTTCCAAACGTAGATAAGCTGACATTGTTATTGCTTATAATGCACAGTCAACGCAGGGCAGCGTCTACCGTGTATACGTATGCAATAGCCATCAGTTACATTAATCAACTGGCTGGGCAACCGAACCCAGCTCACTCGTTTCTGATAAGAAAAAAACTTCTGTCAGGAGTAAAACATGGAGCACTTTATCCAGACACTAGGCTATGCTATATATATATATATATATATATATATATATATATATACATATATATATATATATATATATATATATTTATATATATATATATATATATATATATATATATATATATATATATATATATATATATATATATATATGTATATATATATATATATATATATATATATATATATATATATATATATATATATATATATGTATATATATATATATATATATATATATATATATATATATATATATATATATATATGTATATATATATATATATATATATATATATATATATATATATATATATATGTAGTTGTTTCTCATACAAACGAGTGAGCTGGGTTTGGTTTTCCATCCAGTTGATTAATACACCCGATGGAGCCCCACATGTGCATCGTGCAGGACCCACCTATACGTGGATATGTCCAGACACTCAATAATCCAGTCCCCAATTATGGACAGCTAGTGACCCAGCGAGTGCCCATCGTATGTATCTATGATTATCTGGGGTCAAAGCACACATATCATACATTGACAAGAACAGTATTTTTTTGTCTTATTTTTTATATTATTATTTTTTTTTTTATTAAGTCTCAGTAATAACTGCACAAGGATGAGGGGAATGCCAGGATAAACTAGCCTGTGCTTAAAGCTTGGAGATATACTGGTCCCACTGTTTCGCAGCAAATAAGGCAGCTCCCCTGATGGAGCGCACATATTTGCGCATCCTTACTTCGTTGAGATGGACCCCACATCTATCAAAATATTGTTCCCAGTTGGCGTGCATGCCTCGGTGTCGCCAATAGTGAATATGGGGCAGATCCGATGTCAGGGCATCCAGCGTACGATTAACGACAAACCGAGCGTCGTTAAAATCAGCACGCGGTGCGTACCGCCGGCGCCCGACACCGAAGTGACAGCCAACACCCGCTGGGCGAGGGCTACAGTACGGGAGGCAAGTCGACTGGGATCGACGCCGGCAAGGGACAGAGCGTTAGTGCCGATGTCGACAATAACCGCTCGCGGACCGAGCTCGCAAATCAGCGGCAACTCGGCCAGCAAACCATCAACTTTGAGACCGCCCACGCCGTGGTAAAAAACACTTGAAAATTGCGCGGAAACCCCTAGATCCGCCCCAACAATCTGTGTCGTACAACCACGACGCAGTAACGAAACCTGCAACTGCTTAACAAAACTATGACCAATAACCAAGATATCCGAGTCCATAGCTGCGCCAGTGCGGAAGTCATGCGTCTTAACTGACCACATGAGAGGCTGGTGACTTTGCCAGGCAATTGACAAAAAAGTGGACCAGGGCGTATGCCTCTTAATGCGATAAACTGGTGCAGCGATAGTACTGGACAGGTGACTGTGTAACTTTAACATAACAGTTTTCCCTACATGAATGGAATATTAACTCTAATCTTGCAGGTTATGCTTGACGTGTTTGAACTAACAGGACGTCTTATAACGGTAGTACATTGGACTTTGATTTGTTCTCTCCTACTCGTAAAAATGTAGCGTCACTCGTTGGTAATATGATGGTGTCGTGAATGCTAACTATTCCACCAACTTGCTCAAACCAGAACGGTAGCTTAGTGGATCACGTCTTACTCCCGTCAGTTGTTGTTTCTCATAGAAACGAGTGAGCTGGGTTTGGTTTTCCATCCAGTTGATCAATACACCCGATGGCTGCTGCATATGTATGCATGGTAGACGCTGCCACGCGCTGATTGTGTATATAAGCAATAAACATATCAGCGTATCTATGTTTGGAAACAAGTGGTTTTCTGTGTGGAACGTGCTGTGTATAAACTGATTCAACAAGTGAAATGCACGTGCATAGGTTCGTTTTGTCTGGGGAGCTATGACTGTGTCTAACAAGCGTTCGATGTATTCCAGTAGATTTCCAACCTGTGGTTTGGTTTAAGCGTGGGTTGCTTTTTTATATACTAGCTTCCTGAATCTGGCTACCTGTTGCCGAGGCAAATATTTTCTTCTCCGGGAATATGCTTGGTCTTAAATGTGACATTTGATTACAACGACCGGACAACCAATCGAAGAATTAGGCACACGAGAGTGGGTATGTTTGTCTATGATCATTACAACGACCGCGTTGTCATTATGGAATAGCGAACAGCGGTTTGCCAACATCCGTCCCTAAATCTACACTGTCAGTATGATTAGAAAGATATATTTGATATTGATGTGGAATGAGGCCTGCTGAGTTGCCCACTCATGTAAAAATTACAGTTTTAAAAAATTAGCACAAAATCCCGACCCGATGTTTAGTGAAGAAATTAAGTTGAACTGAACTTCCCAGAATAATCATTGGAACATTATGGTTTTTCTACATACACCAAGCAATATCTACTAACGCATTACAAAAAATTCCTGCACAAACGCTAACTGTTACTTATGCATTTAGGCTACGAATGATCACCATGTACTGTATTCCGATAAACTGTGACAATATACTTTGACAATTATGTAAAACATGTTGTTTGCACACGGAAAACAACCATTGTAGGTGGTCTCACGCAAGCGGCATATTTTATAAGCCTTAGTGAGAGTGTCTTGGCTGTTTTTTATGTTCAAGGAAAACATCGTAAGTAGTACCGTTTTAGTCCTGAGGGATCAATTCCGGCAACCATGTGTCTGAACGACTTCCGGTTGCGCACGCATCACACCACAGCGCCCCCTATATTTATTTATGTCGAATAAAGTAATTCCAGTTCCAGTGAAACGTGTCTATGAACAGCGTCCACGCCGTGAGATCTGCCTTTGCCTCTTGGTTGAGACACAGGTAGTGATGTAGTATCCGCGGTGAGTATATCTGCCTACGTATAAATGGACGGTCGGGTGCAATTACATTGCATGTAACATTAACGAGCACGCCGAGCAAGGATTGGAGTTCTTTTAGTGTAAATTTCTGCTTGGCTAAGAACTAGGTGATAAATTTCCTGATTTTGTCAACTTTGTCGTATAGTAGCCTAGCTGCCATCTTCAATGTTTAGAGCTAAATTCAAAAAAAAAAATGTATGACCGTTACTGGATGCAGCGTTTTGCTATCTTTGATTGGGATGTGTATATCAAAACAAAGTGTTTCAAACGACTCCAATGAATGTCTGCAATGTGGTGTCACTGCAGCACCAATGTACAGGAAACCGTCCAAAACATGTACTATTGTTAATGCATGAAATTTGCTTACCAATTTCAAATGTATGGCTGTGCTGAAATTTTCAGACAGTTTTTACGATATCGAACACCCCACGGGTTAAGAACGATCGTAATATCGTAATATAATTGACCATTCATCTCCATACCTAATAATAGTTCATAATCAGTTGGGAGGACAGGTAAGATTCTAAATCCTTTATCGATATCAGTCTTCGACGTGGGAGAACCTGAAACCGTGGACTGAATTAATCAAATATTGCTGGATGACACGATACTCCCCAAATTCCTTTTATGGTATCAAGCCTAATGGTAAGACTTGTAAATTTACAAAATGTGGCGAAGAAAATGTCCCGTTAATTCGGCCAAATTTAATTTCACGTGTAATTTTACTTATTAGCACTCGACAAAATTCGTTATTGATAAGTTATCTGCATTTCAGAAAGATCGTTCTCATGTATACTGTAGAACAAAGACAAGAGTGAAGCCGAATATTAAAAATATTGCCTTGGTGGCGTTGTTCCCGCTCAACTATCAGCTCATTTGGTAGACGTGACTTGGTGAAGGCCTGGGTTTAATTTGTGTTTTTATGTGGCTGTGGCACTGTGTCCTTGTTTTTAGCTGTTTCGGTAAAAGAACAGTACGCTGCTGTCCCACCGAGGAACATTTATTGATATGGTAGGGATGGCCTAGTGCTGTAGTCTAGTGAGTAGTTTGTAGTGCATGCGCTCCACACACTTGTTTTCATCTGCAGCCGCCAGTTACCCCCTTTCTTGGGGTGAAAGGTGATATCAGTGCGCAAACCTCCCCTTGTGGTACATAGCCTCTCCTTAGACGATACCTTAACTTAACCTCCCCGAGGTACACCACGGATAATAGGCATCCTGCACACTAATCTGTTATGGATCTGGGAGCAGACTGGTGTCCCACAGGTGCATCGTGAAGGACCCACCTATACGTGTATATGTCCAGACACTCAATAATCCCGTCCCCAATTATGGACAGCTAGTGACCCAGCGAGTGCCCATCGTATGTATCTATGATTATCTGGGGTCAAAGTACACATATCCTGCCAGATCGCCAGAGTCCAAGCTCGATATCAAACTCATCTTTGACATCAGATATGCAGATGACACAACAATTATGTCCACCGTATTTGAGAAACCACAACTCTCAACTGAGGAATTTCAAGCTGCCTCTGTAGGAAATATGGTACAAAAATCAATTTCTCCACATGCAAAGTCATCACTTCATCGGAGAAGCGTATTGTTCCGGAACGCGATTTATTCGAGGTTGTGTGATAAATCTTCTTCTTGATTAGCAGTGCACGGTGTACAAACACAGAGAGAGAGAGAGAGAGAGAGAGAGAGAAAGAGAGAGAGAGAGAGAGAGAGAGAGAGAGAGAGAGAAAGAGAGAGAGAGAGAGAATGAGAGAGAGAGAGAGAGAGAGAGAGAGAGAAAGAGAGAGAGAGAGAGAGAGAGAGAGAGTCAACGCATAGCCTTAGCTTCGGCAGCCTTTGGTGAACCGGAAATAGCATAGTTTCCAATAGAAGCATCTAAACAAGTCGGAGAGCTACATTATAAGGAGCCCTTATACTGCCAATAGCAATATATGATGCGGAGACTTGGACGCTACGATCACAGGATATACTATATTTTCAGGTTTTTTAGATGCGCTGCCTGCGGGCTATTAGACGTGTTATAGGGCGGATAGACTACACACTATCACGACAATCAATCAGTACACAATATCACGATATCACTTTCACCAATCACTACAAAAGAAAATATAACGATCAGAGAGGACACTTAATATATCATAGATGTCATCAGACGCAGAATACTCCCCATGGAAGGGCCCGCACACTGTGTTGGCATGGCGACAGTCGATGTAGTCGAGACTAGAGGTGCCGCTACAGATGCTGATGATGAAGATGTCGACGAAAGTGGCATCTTCGTGCGTTTTCCGCAGCTCGATACCCCGTCGACTCCCGGTGTATTTGTGTTTACAATGAAATGGGGACACGCTTGTGCAGACATTTCTCTGTTTGTATAAATACACCAACTACTTGGTAGGTTGGTAACGGGCAATCCAATTTTATTCATACCCAACAAGGATTGCCGCTGTGCACACAATAATAGTGACTAAGTCTGCCACAAATTGTGAACAGCCTGGTATTAAGCTGGTGTGTTTGACCAATTAGTAAACAATACCAGATAAGATTTAACATTAGTGATATTTTCTACTGTAGCTAGCAACTGCCGAAGACAGTCTTTACCAAAAAACCTTGCTGCTCTTAAACAAAGCGACAGCATAACAAGAGGGAAAAAATACCTATGTGCAGACAAACATACATAATTATATGTATATAGTGCTAGCTAGAGTATTTACAATGATATACACAAAAGTGGGGGAATAAACCCCCCCGGCCCCACCTATGTGCAGGTGGTGGCCCAACCCCCAGTAAAATCTTGGTCCTCCACACGCCTCCGCTGAGTCGTGGATGACCAGGTTGTCCTGGGTGCTGAGGCGAGACGTCCTAAACGTGTCGGCGGCATGGTCGTTGTTGTTGTTGTTGTTGTTGTTGTTGTTGTCAGCAGCATGGTCGTTGTTGTTGTAACTACAAATCATCAAGAGGCGGAGTAGTGGCTGTCCCACAAATGGCATTTTAAAATGTAATGCAATACGAGGACATCATATTTGCTTAGCCAAGTAATTTTGCATATAATACCATAACATGTCATCATGCTGTTGGTCAGCCGGGCAACAAAGCACCCTGCACAACTGGCATGGTCTATACACCCACCATATTAAAAAACTATAATATGATGACATCATGCTGTCGCTCAGCCGGGCAATATTTGTTACCGGTATAACTGTTATGTTTTAGTCTGTACAACTGTTATGGTTTAGTCCTTCATTGTGTTACATAACCAGTACAACTGTTATGGTTTAGTCCTTCATTGTGTTAAATAACCAGTACAACTGTTATGGTTTAGTCCATCATTGTGTTACATAACCAGTACAACTGTTATGGTTTGGTCCATCATTGTGTTACATAACCAGTACAACTGTTATGGTTTAGTCCATCATTGTGTTACATAACTAGTACAACTGTTATGGTTTAGTCCATCATTGTGTTACATAACCTGTACAACTGTTATGGTTTAGTCCATCATTGTGTTACATAACCAGAACAACTGTTATGATTTATTCCGTCATTGTGTTACATAACCTGTACAACTGTTATGGTTTAGTTCATCATTGTGTTACATAACCAGTACAACTGTTATGGTTTAGTCCTTCATTGTGTTAAATAACCAGTACAACTGTTATGGTTTAGTCCATCATTGTGTTACATAACCAGTACAACTGTTATGGTTTGGTCCATCATTGTGTTACATAACCAGTACAACTGTTATGGTTTAGTCCATCATTGTGTTACATAACCAGTACAACTGTTATGGTTTAGTCCATCATTGTGTTACATAACCTGTACAACTGTTATGGTTTAGTCCATCATTGTGTTACATAACCAGAACAACTGTTATGGTTTATTCCATCATTGTTTTACATAACCTGTACAACTGTTATGGTTTAGTTCATCATTGTGTAACATAACCTGCACAACTGTTATGGTTTAGTCCACCTTTGTGTTACATAACATGCATATGACCTCATGCTGTTTTTTCAGTCAGGCAATACATTTACTCGGTACAACTGGCATCGATTATCAGCTCACACAAATAGAGTCATCAAATACACTATTACATCACGCTGTCGCTCAGTTTGTCAATAATTGCCTGGTACAACTGGCATGTCTTGTTAACTTAAACGACAGAGGCAACATGCGATATGTTTGTTCTGATTACTTAATGTTGCTGGTCAGCTATGCAGTAACTGCGTGGTACAACTGGCACGGAGAATATATTCAAACCTATGTGGCTTAACATTGTGATACAATATCTTAATGTTTTTGTTCATACAGGCAATAACTGTCAGGTATGACTAGCAAAGTAGATTAGTTGTAAGTCGAGCTTGTTCACGCTGGTGTCCCATAGTATTTACCAATCAATACCTTCCGCGATGTTGATACATTTGCAAGCAGTGCACGATGCACACCTATTACTTCAGCCGAGCACCGTTTGACAGCTTGCAGCGTAAAATATACTTGCACATTCCTTCGTCGTTCAAATGCACGCCGTCCCGGGACAGTGAAACGGCCACTGCATGTTTTAAACCTTTGTGTCGCCAGAAACAAAACTAATTACTGCTCAACCCACAAAGTGTTGTAAGTTCGGTGTTGACATGATCAGTGTTTTTTGAGGTTCAGTTCATACGTGCAGTGCGACGGTTCAAATGGGAAACTTGTTTACCTTAAGACGGCCCCCTATTGTGCTTTATATCGCGCTTAGATCACAACAACCGTTGAATTTGTAAACGAAATAGGCTGTTAAAATTGCTGTAGTACAATTATTTGATTTTCAAATCATCAAGGGAATTTTAGGGGTACTAAAAATCAGTATAATGCCCATGCTATACAAAAATCCAATGTCATTACCATCAATCATGGTGTGTCGTCATAATATATCATATTATTGGATCTAGTTATGCATTGCCACTGAATAGTCCCCAGGGATAACGAGTAAATGTAAAATTATGCATCTTATCAACAGGCAGGATGCCTCCCACTGTCTAAAGGAATGTGAAACTGTGATGCTTATCTGCAGTTAATGCGTAATCCTATTTCCCGCCCAATCGCAGTTGTCATTTATCAGCCAGACAAAACGCCTACGTATAGTCCGCATGCGCACCAGCTAGGCTCAATTTTCAATTTGCGATGATAAAAATGTAAAATGAAAACCCGTTTCATTTCCGTTTCCCCATTTTTGACACAATTTTTAAGAATATTTTCTAATTTACCATAGGTACCGGGATTCGAGCGGGCTATAAATCGTTGGATGGCTGCATTGAAAAGCAATAATCGGCAGGCTGGCTGGCTGGCTGCTTTGCACAATTACGGGTTCGGAAATTTTATAGCTAATTATGATCAGTATTAATCTACATATCAAGTTGTTCTTTTCTTAGTTTACATGTAATATTATATATTAAAATTGAAGTTTCAAACCAAACCTCATAGGACAGAGTAAGTCTTTTATACAGGCATTTTGATGCATTAGAGGATTTAAAAACAATGGATCACATGATCAACGCCTTCGACCGGGATATGGCATGCATTGAGCTGAGGCTATAGTTGCATGATGCCAACTTGGCTGGCTGAGAATCCGACGACCAGCCATTGGGCGAAAGAAAAACTTGTCAGTGTTTTGAGGTCGATACACGCGCTGTCTAATTCGTTCTTTCCAATTTGGATTATAATTGCCTGCGGTTGTACCAGGCGAATTTGATAGATAACTTGGCGCATGCACTAGTTATTTATGACTGCACCGCCTCGAGCAGCAACGTTTTTTTAAGCGGCCGGATATAGGCCAAAAATTAAACCAGGATCAAGTTAACTTATCGTTAAGCCGCCCCTTGAAGCTATTTCCAACGATAACGACATCTGACATATATAGTGACACCAGTAATACTAAATCTAATCAAAACCAATTTTATGACGCGTTTTCAGTGATTTATGCATGACAAAACTCTTTCAGCATCGTTAATATAAAGTATGCTGTGTCCAAAAGCAGCTACACGTGTGTTTTCTGCATCTACTAACACAATTAATCAAGCAGTATTTTAACATTTACTGACAACTAATATTATTCAAACATATCAAAATAACTAGAAAGATTCATGAAAAACAATTAGTGAAATCCTAACATATCTAAACAGTTTAAGCCCATATTGTATTTGTAGAGGTCTAACTCGTGTAGTGAAAGTACCAATAATAAATGTTAACCTTAACAATAAATGTTAACCTTACTAGTGGAAGTCTTACTCGTGTAGAGTAAGTAACAATAATAAATGTTAACCTAAACAATAAATGTTAACCTTACTAGTGGAAGTCTTACTCGTGTAGATCAAGTACCAATAATAAATGTTAACCTTAACAATAAATGTTCACCTTATTAGTGGAGGTCTTACTCGTGTAGTGAAAGTATCAATAATAAATGTTAACCTTATAACGTTTATTAAGCATATATTTTTCTCTCCAAACAATTCAGCTGAATCAGTATTAGCAGCTATGGACATATCAACATATAATTCATCATACGGATTCGACAATATTGATTCACGTATAGTCAAACAATCACAATCATATAATTTATTGTAAACCCTGAAGCACTCATCTACAACAAACAATTTGATACAGATCCTGGGTCAGATACATTAAAAATTGCAATTGTGATCACCACAGCGCTTGCCATGAACAAGTTGAACTTTGTTCATTGTGCAGAGCCTGGGCGCCATCATGGGGCGACAAACTGCCATGTATCGATTGCCCGCGACAAGCACTATCATCCCGACACTCCACGTCACAGCGATGTGATCTTGCGGCCAAGAGTAAGTATGCATTTGTTTACGAACAATTAGCTTTATCTTTCGCCACATATCATAACTAACAGCCCCGGCAACGTACATCTGTCCACCTATAACATTTGCAAGATATAAATTGTCTGTAATAGCAAGAGCCTTGAGAAGGTACGTGCCGACATTCCCACGTGTGTATTTGTGTAGTACAGCAAGCGAGAGGGAATTTCCTATCAGACCGAACGCGCGCGCAGTGCCAGTCAGGGCCGTAGATGATAAAGTGAAACATTCCGCATGGCACAGCCAATGACATATCTTCATGTGAGATATTTGTCGCATTGCTGGACAAAGGTTTGTCATAAGCATGCGCCATAATTATCCTTGTTTTATTTTCAAATTAGTGTAATTGTGTTTCACTCATAGAAAACAACATTTATCTTGTTTGTTGTTTTTCCGCTCGTCTGTGATCGTAGATAACACATCAAAACAACATTTATCTTGTTTGTTGTTTTTCCGCTCGTCTGTGATCGTAGATAACACATAAAAACATATATCTTGTTTATTGTTTTTCCGCTCATCTGTGATCGTAGATAACACATTAAAACAACATTTATCTTGTTTATTGTTTTTCCGCTCGTCTCTGATCGTAGATAAAACATCAAAACAACATTTATCTTGTTTATTGTTTTTTCCGCTCGTCTATGATCGTAGATAACACATCAAAACAGCATTTATCTTGTTTATTGTCTTTCCGGTCGTCTGTGATCGTAGATAACACATTTGAAGACGAGTATGTGTTTCTGTGTTGACACAATGACTCGATTACTTCCACCGCCAGGGGCCAGTACAGTTAGTAGCCCGACTGAGTATCACATTACATGCAGTATAAACTCACTGCCACACACCATCCACAGCCAGGGGACCAGTGTGATTTAGCAGCAGATAAGTGCTCCCATATACCAATTCATTCCTATACCGACAATTAACTTGGTTAAATGGCTTCGTTTCCAGTATCTCCAGTTCTCGCCGAGATCGCTGTGCATGTGTTCGCTGTCATTTAATCACTGATTGTACGTGTGTACGTGTACCTTTAACTTCCTGAAAGAGACGCATACAAGTAAGTTGTCAGAAAGGGAATATACATTCACGCTTGGGCGAGGGAAAGCGTTCATTATTATTTTGACTGAGGCAATAACGCTGCAGACGCGGAATTGTTTGCTGTGCAGAAATACAAGCAGCCAGTAGGAAAAATTAAGCATATTGGCAAGTTGTTTTTGATGTTTACCAATAATAGTTTCAAATAGCACCAATATTCTACAGCATTTATTATTGTCTTAGTATTACACACACAAACATACACAAACACACACACACACACACACACACACACACACACACACACACACACACACACACACACACACACACACACACACACACACACACACACACACACACACACACACACACACACACACACACACACATATATATATATATATATATATATATATATATATATATATATATATATATATATATATATATATATATATATTTATATATATATATATATATATATATATATATATACACGCACACACTTACTTTTTATAATATATTATCTAAGGGCTATGTCCTAGAATATTTATTTGGCATTGGCATTGGCATTGTTTATAACATAATAAATATATAGGTTAACACTGTGATTCTTTATATATTTTCTTTAGTAATAATATTTTTATTAGTTGTGGGTGCTTGCATTTAAAGCGTCTGAGAGCAATTTTGATTGATCGGACACTATATAAATTATTTATTATTATAACGTTGCAGACGGGTGTCGAACAAAGCATGACAAAAATGTGCGCAAGATTTCAACGTATAATAATACCAGAGCAAGATAATACGTAATCTAACTATATTCGAACAAGAGTGACGTATTTGTGTATGCAGCGCCCTCTGTCATGCACCATTGAACTAAGGACTTACGTAAACTGTCCCTTATCATTTGTGTGTATTTGAAATGGCAAAAACAGATGAATAATATTCGCTAGTTGATTTAATACCAATTTAATATAAATGGAGATACCTATGACTCCACGTAATTTAAAGAGGGACTATGTTGAAAAACACGCTACCGTATACTTATTTAAATTGTGTTTGAAAGCAGTCAAAAGAAGTCAGCAGCAGCAGCAGCAGCAGCAGCAGCAGCAGCAGCAGCAGCAGCAGCAGCAGCAGCAGCAGCAGCAGCAGCAGCAGCAGCAGCAGCAGCAGCAGCAGCAGCAGCAGCAGCAGCAGCAGCAGCAGCAGCAGCAGCAGCAGCAGCAGCGAGTGATTGGAGGAACATTAATAAAATAATTATGAGAAACGAAATGTTAGGTAGTGCTTTTTAACATACCCTAACAATTTAGTGATATGTAGTGACTTTCCCCATCTCTTTAAGATGGCTTCTTCGGTACGGTAGTTTCTGCCGCATAGCCAGATTTGTGGACTTCCATAATGGGTGACTTTTCGCAAGTCTGCAGAGTAATTCACGACATTATATGACCCACCTCATTGGAAGCATTAGTGCTGAGCAAGCATCGACGCATTTCTGGAGCACACACGAAATAGTGACTTACCGGAATGGTGATTACAACTGGCGCCGTCAAATGTGTCTAGGCTTGCAGCCGAGCTCAATGAGGTGCTATGAATGACGTAAGTAGTAGACGATACGATCTGAAGGATTAATTCCAGTGCCCATGTTCCTGAACGACTTCCGGTTGCGCGTGCAGCCAACCAAAACGCTCCCTGGCGGCAGTAGGAACACCAAAAACCGTGCGCAGCGCCCCCTAGCGGTTGTAGGAGTACCGAAAGATAACCAGTAGCCATCGATAGTGGACATAGGAACACACAATATACACCTTAATAATAATACATCGCCCACCCCACCCTCAATCCCACCACAACACCTGACCCTGACCGTGACGGAGTGACCAATACCCCGAGTCCGAGTGGCGAGCTAATACTAACTGGACGCCCTAACGACTGGAGTTAACTGTAAGCCCACGCGTTTATTCAGCTGTGAGTCAAAGTGCGAGATCAAAGGATGCCAATCGGAACAATGTAGCAATGGAGCCGAACTTATCAGTGAAAAAAAAACAGCAACAGTTTTGCAAGTACAGTATCGATGTGGGACTGAGGCATAGGCAGTATATAGTAGACGGTAGACATAAGATGTCATAAAATGAAAACTGTTAAATATAATGCGATGATGTACTATGTATTATTTAGCCGACATGCATGGCTATATTTTAACCGCTGGATGATGGAAATCTGACCGTTCATTAAAGAAATTGTAACAGGGTGAAAATTGACTATTTGTATAATATCACAAGACGGGAATATATAGCAGTTCAAGCAAAATTTAATATACATGAAAAACGAAGTACAGTACAATGGGAATATATATATTTTTAAAAACATTATTTTAAAACATTAGAAGTAAATATGTGTATATATATATATATATATATATATATATACACATATATATACATATATATATATATATATATATATATATATATACATATATATATATATATATACATATATATATATATATATATATATATATATACATATATATATACATATATATATATATATATATATATATATATATATATATATATATATATATATATATATATATATATATATATATACATATATATATATATATATATACATATATATATATATATATATATATATATATATATATATATATATATATATATATGTATATATATATATATATATATGTATATATATATGTATATATATATATATATATATATATATATATATATATATATGCGCGAGTGGATAAGTACATGTTCATAAAGCATTATTGAATACCGACAACATATTTCGCCGAACATGACGTGGCTTAATCGGAGCGGCGCCAGTACGCGTCGGCGTCGACGCTGTAATGAGGACACGTCACGTGATCGTGTGATGGTGTGACGGGGTGACACTGCAGCTCTGTCATGACACCCAACCAGACCTTCCGATGATCGAGGAAAGCTGCTCCTAGTGACGGTGTGAGACGCAGCACCAGCTCTGTCATGATACCCAACCAGACCCTCTGATGTTCGAGGAAAGCTGCTCCTATGGTGCATTCGTCGTCCCAGGATTCCGGTTGGGTGTCATTGCGTCGGTAGCCGAAGGTGTAGTGTTGCAGTTCGGCGAGAACGTGGCGCCATCGACTAGCATGATGCATGAAGTATGGTAATAAATTATTAGCATACAGTTCATCACGAAATTCGACGGTGGCCCGTCTGGCCCGGCGCTCTATAGTCATGTCCTGTAGTTCTGCCATAACGTACGACCAGTCATATCTATGGATACTGCCTGGAAACGACAAACCACAATGAAATGTATAGTATAGACATCTATATGTATATATATATATATATATACATATATATATATATATATATATCAGACGTAACCAAGCAACGAGAGAGATGGAATCCGAAACCGATCGACCGGTAGTTTGTATCGCTAGGCAAGCCGCTGCATATGGAACTTGGACCCGACGAACACTCAGCGAGACATGTATACACGGGAACGATAGAACAGCAGTGAACATTCATTTAAAATGTAGAGCTATGTAGAGCTATGTAGAGCTATGTAAAGTATTATATATTTATATATATATATATATTATATATATATAATCACGCACGATCCATCAGTTCAAACATCGCGTTCCCGACTACTTGGAGAACGGCCAACACATCTGTAAAGACGGCTATCAATTCTGCTGGCATCGCGATCGACTTGAGTTGCTGGCAAGTTGCTACGAACTCAATAATGGCGGTTGTGATGACGACACGACGATGGCAGCCGTCTTATATACCATGCTAGAAAGAAGCCAGACAGCTGACGTAACCCTCGAAACAATACCACAGTAATCAGAAAAACCGATACGCGTCAGGCAACTGTCACCTAACCGACGTCGGGCATCCATCACGGAAGGAAAAAGTGAGGTTATGAGTACTCAGACATTGCTAGAACGGCGTGTATTTAAAACAGTAAATGCACATTTTAACGTCATAAAATCAGTATGAATCGTCCTATACACTTCAGAGTTGGTAACAGTTATCTGTCCAATTTCTACGTGTGCAGGATAAATGTGTGGAATAGAGAATTTAACACTGTTGAAAGCGCGTTCCAGTGGCGTAAATGCATGCATCATGGTGATGTGAAGACAGCAGAAAAAATACTGACCTCACGCCCTGGTCTACAAGCGAAATACCTCAGCAAGATCATTCGAGAGAAGGTGCATTTACGCGCAGAATGGAACAAACAGAGATATTCTGTAATGTATGCGTTAGTCGCTCTTAAATTTCGCTATCCAACCTTACGTAAGCGACTGTTAGACACACGGGAAGCTGAATTTAAGGAATGGGTAAATAGTCGGGAAGGATACTGGAGTGCACTGACGTACAGTGGTCAAGCAGGTCAGAACATACTTGGACAGATACTTATGCGAGTTCGCGAGTTCATTCGAACGTACCAGACTCACCCCACAGCGAAACGATGGCCGGACGTAACGCGAGTCGATTACAAGACCGGTGGACAAAGTACAATGCACCGCCAGACACCCGGCGCACAATAGCGGCATCACGCGCGCGGCCAACGGTGGATATAATATTGCGCGCCACAGACAGTAGGAGGCCTACATAAACCGAGCGCACAGTTAACGACTCACACAACCACTCTCCGATCGCAAAGCATCAGTTCACAAGCAGAAACAGCATCATCAGAAGGAATGGCCTCGAAGCAGTTTGCCGACAAGGAGATGACTGTTATGCATTTAGAGAATGAAGTAAGTAACGGAAATTATAGATTTACACGTCCGTTAAATATAGTACAATGTGACGTGCAAGAGAAATATATTGTCTATCCATCGTGTCAGCATTGTAACAAACGTGTGATTCCGGAAAACAATGGTTATGTGTGTCCGATTCATCGATGGCAACGTGGACCAGTGTACAAGTTCGCTCTGCCTATCCTCCTACATGATTGGATTGGATCAGAATGTTGGGCAACGTTGTTTAATGAAAAGGCAGTACAGGTGTTGGGATTTACTGGTAACGCTTACATGAACCTGACGTCAGACACCGAGCGGTATGCGGCACTGGATATTGTGCGTGGTTCCCGTGTCATGGTGACCATTAGGAAACGCGTAGCGGGACAGTATATCAATTACACCGTGTCAGAACTGGAAGTAGTGACCGTGTAATTATGTTGACAGTATGACACCGCCGCCGCCGTCGCAGCTACTATAAGCAGTGACGTCGGGGATGGAAAAGAGAGGGGTAATGGAATGGTTGCATAATAATAGTTGTGAAACACTATTCTCCTCCTCGGTGGAAAGTTGTTCACCGCCACCACTCATTATAATAACATATGTCGAGGGGGAGAATAGTACGTCACAGCCCGATGTTATAACTATAAGTAGTAGCGACGAGATGGAGGCTAAGGTGAGTGGTCTAAATAGGATACGTGATCGATCCGAAGCCATGACTATCGAAAATAACTTTTATAAAGCGCTAGCGGTCGCCAGTGTCCAGTATGCCTGTGACAAGGTGAACCGCATAATGAATTTAACGGACGACAAGGAGCGTTACGTACCATCGTCCAGCTTGGTCATGCACATATTGCGGTGGCTATCGATAGAGGTCACCGCAATGTGTGCGAACAGGTGAAGAAACATCGAGGCGATTCCGCATCAGCATCATCATCCCATGACTACTGCGAGTCACCACCAGAAGCAGTGCCACTACAATGGGATGATGATGATGTTGATGAAGATGACGATGATTTCGATTTTAATCCTGCGTCACCTACACTGACACAGACCACGAAGTGGGAGGAGGAGGAGGAGGAGGAGGAGACGACACCACCGACGTTGTACGTCTTCCCAGAATCAACCGTCCTACTGACGGCGGACGGCGGTGCAGTCCGTATACCAGACCGGTTTCCAAACCAACCGGAGTCTTCTACAAGGGAGGAGAGTCCGGAGCCCTCCACAAAAGACACCAACACAGAGGTGTGTAAAATAATGATAGAGGAGGCGGTGTCGAATATCATCACAAACACGTGGCGTACATAGTCAAACACGTTAGATGAGGTGACGACGATCATATGTGAAATAATGGCACGAACTGATGAAATCATATGCACGCATCAACATCCGCCGTCTGCAGTAGTTGAACATTCATTAGTTGAACATTAGTAAATAGTAGTTGAGCATTTAGTAGTTGAACATTAGTAGTTAGTAGTAGTAGTAGTAGTAGTAGTAGTAGTAGTAGTAGTAGTAGTAGTAGTAGTAATAGTTGTAGTAGTAGTAGTAGTAGTAGTAGTAGTAGTAGTAGTAGTAGTAGTAGTAGTAGTAGTAGTAGTAGTAGTAGTAGTAGTAGAACATTATAACCACTGTAGATGAACTGTAGATTAATATTAGTATTAGTAGTTGAACATGAGTATTATTGCTGTTATGTAGAATGAAGTGAACTACGACGAGGCGCCCGTACTCCCAACCAACGTTCGGGATCGTGCCGAAGTATTGTCGGTTTTCACCACCTATATGACGTCGTCAACATAATATTACTATTAGTCAAACATAACCATTAATTTAAATTTGTATATATATATATATATATATATATATATATATATATATATATATATATATATATATATATACATATATATATATATATATATATATATACATATATATATATATATATATATATATATATATATATATATATATGACATACCACATTATTATTAATAAAACAGTCATACAATGATTGATACGTGTTGTCAGTGGTGTTCCCTCGTCCTACATAGTTGAAAGAGAACCCGTAGCCATCGATAATGGACACAGTAGCAATTACCATAGGAACACACCTTAATTAATACACCATTCACCACCACCACCACCACCAAAACCACCACAAGCACTATATAGATGTATTAAGGGCCGCGGTCTGTCAGTTGTAGACGCCTACAGCACCGTGAAACGTCATCTATGTCGTCACTGTGGACTGGCACTCGACACGTATGCAGAGCTACGACGTCACGTAGAGAGTCATTCGACACCGTCGGTGAATGAGCACTCGTATTCGGTGGCGCAACCAGCAGCGGTGCCACCTAGCGACCACGCAAAAAGAACTAAATATGCGTTTAAAAGCGATGCAACGTTTGGGAGATGGGACGATCTGCAGCATCACGTAAGGTCGGTATGTCGTCTTAGTAGTAGCAGTAGTAGAAAAATGACCTCAGTCTACATTTGTACGAAATGTGGAAGGAATTTCGATCGTTGTCACACCCTGACCAGACACGCACGAACAACGTGTACCGACGTCAAGGAGCCACCATCACCGAAGATATCAAACAGGGAAGACACCACACCCCACCACCCACTCGTTACCAATGAAGACCCCATCGATCCACCTGCTCGACATTCCTTCGCCGACAACCTTTCGACGGAACTGCTAGATGTCGTTCGAGCGCACTGGTCGACCGTTCTAGAGACGCCTTTGAAGATCATGTTCCAAGGAACAGACCAACGCCTTCAAGATTAATCTCAGTTACGGGTACATTCTGAGGAACAAGAACACGGGTCGATACAAGTACTACCATTCATCTTGCAACTGCTATGGACGTTACTTGGACAAGCCCAGTCTCATCACTAACAGCAAGGACTTTGATGACTTTCTCGAACGCATCCGAGAAACCGACGTCTTGCAGTGGGCCATCAATCAAAGACCGGATTCTGCGTGGGTGTGCGACGATTTTTCGTCAACCGCATCATCGATCATCCGATAGGATGTGTAGGCATGATCCCTCTTCCAGTCTACATCATGAAGAACAAAGCCGTCATTGGATTGGAAAAGGAACCCAACAATTCCAAGAGGTACAATGATAACCTGTGTCTGTTCCGGTGTCTGGCCCTGCATCGAGGATGTGATCGATATCGATTGGAATCAGCGGTGAAGACGATTTACGAGGTTTCCCACCAAGACGGCGCATCCATGGAAGAATTTGCCGGGGTCAAGATGGATGACCTCTATCGTGTATAGACCACGTTCCAAACGAACGTGTTCGTGTACACGCTCGTAAAACCGGATGCAGAGGATGGAAAGACAACTGCCGAACTCGTCCGTCGATCGGTACGTAAGTATCCTGACACACTCTACCTCAATCTTCGTGAGTACGCTCGTACAGATGTCGGAAGTGCGGTGACTCGTTGTGGAAAGACGCATGGAAGCTACGCAAACACGAGAGCACGTGTACGGGGGTGTGCGTCGAATCTATCCTGGTGGCGTGTACCATTCAACTCCATCGGTGTTCGAACGGGTGGAAGACGAGAACATCCGAGTGGCCGAATCGTTGCGGTACTATCCGTACCGAGCCACCTTTGATTTTGAGTGTTGGTTCGACACCGAACAACTTCCGTCGGACAGTGACCAGGTTCGAGCAAGTGAAATGTCTCGTCATGAATGGAGACACCAACAAGTTGGTGAGCGCCATGATGGATATACTGCGATCGATGAGTGACCCGCGTACGACAACATCAAAGACTCATACGAGTATGCGTTGGAACAACTCGCAGAAGCGCTGACGAACTGGGACGAACATGAGGAAACTGCACGGTCAGCCACCGACAAGGAATCTCGACCGGCAACCAATCCGTACAAAAAGCTGATGGGACAACTGTATGGATGGATGCATCAGTTACCTGTCATCGGGTTCAATTCGGGTAAGTATGATCTCAATGCCATCAAACAGTTCCTCATACCGTACTTCCTGTCGACTGCAAAGACAGAGGAACAAGAAAAGGAAGAAGAAGAAGAGAGGGAGCAAGAGGACAAAGAGAAAGAAGAAGAGAACGATGGCATCGGGTCATTTTTCGTCATCAAACGCAACAACAGTTTCATGTGTCTTTCGACGGATCAGCTGAAATTCCTAGTCATGACCAACTACATAGCCCCTGGGTTCAGCTACGACAAGTATCTGAAAAGGTACGGATGCGAGGTGACGAGAGGTCATTTCCCGTACGAGTATATGGACCGTCTGGAGAGGCGCGACGACACCGCTCTTCCAAAGAAAGAGGCCTTCTTCAGTCGACTGAAGAACGAAGGTATTTCAGACGAGGATTACGCCAGTTGTCAGGAGGCCTGGTGCGACAATGGCATGACGACGTTGCGCGACTTTCTCGTCTCGTACAACAACAGGGACGTGGTTCCCTTTCTTCAGGCAATTGATATATAGCTTTCCTTCTATCAACAACGTGGAATAGACATGTTCAACAAAGGCATCAGCGTACCTGGTCTGACCATGCTGTACCTGTTCAACGACCTTCCAGAGAAGAACTACTTTACCATCTTCAACGAGAAGAATAAAGATTTGCATGACCTCGTCAAAGATAACATTGTCGGAGGTCCTTCGATCATTTTTCACCGCTATCACGAGAGAGGGGTCACCCCGCTACGTCAGAACGAGTACGGAGAGACTACTCGTCCATGTCGGTCGATCGCCGGATACGATGCGAACGCACTGTACCTGTGGTCGCTCATGCAAGACATGCCTATGGGATGCTACACGCGACGACGGGCAGAGAAAGACTTCCGCCCCGAATCGGCGCAGCTGTACGGACAGATGGCTGCAGAATGGTTGACGTGGGAATCCGAACGCACGGGACGTCCCATACGACATCAGATCAACGGACGAGAGAAGAGAATAGGCAAACATCGGGTGGATGTATGGTGCAGTGAGACGAAGACGGCTTATCAATTCTAAGGTTGTTTTTTCCATGGTTGCCCGTGCACTCGAGAAGAGGTGAACGCCGTCAACGTGAAACCCATGGCGCAAGTGCTCGCCGAGACCCGAAAGAGCACCGCCTACTTACGTCACTTTGTCAAGGTCGTCGAGCTGTGGGAATGCGAGTGGAAAGAGATGAGACGAGACCCGACTGTACGAAAGTGTATAGATGCTGCATTTCTCCGACGTCGACACGTGAGGTGGACGATGACGTCGCAACAGATCCTGCACGGCGTGCGTGCAGGAACAGTGTTCGGCATGATCGAGTGGGACATTTGCGTACTGGAAGAATTGCGCGAGCACTTTGCTGAGATGCAACCCGTGTTCAACGCCGAAGAGCACAACATCATGTCGACTCCAAGGCGCATGCTCGTGGGTAGTTATCGTGGCGATAAGATACTGCTCGCGACGCCCCTGCTGCGATGGTATCTGGACCACGGTCTCGAGGTGCTGCATGTTTACCAGATCATCGAATACGATCCTATTCCGTGTTTCCGGCGGTTCGGCGATGCAGTGTCCACGGCCCGACGCGAGGGAGACGTCCGCCGAGACAAGACCATCATCGCGGACACCACGAAGTTGCTGGGGAACTCGGGCTACGTAAAGACCATCACCAACGTTGACCGACATCGCAACGTCAGCTACTACACGGAGAAGGCGGCACCGCTCATGGTCAACGATAAACAATTCCGACAACTCGATATCGTCGTCGACGATGCGTACGATATAGAGATGAACAAGAAAATGGTCAAGTACACCCTACCCGTACACGTGGGATTCTTCGTTCTGCAGTACGCCAAGATGCGCGTGTTGCAGTTCTATTACGACTTCATCAACAGTTGCGTGGAGCGCCCTCTGTTCCAGTACTGCGAGATGGATACAGACAGTCTTGGCCTTGGCTGGTGAGGCCGTCGATGCCCTCGTGACCCTAGCACTACGAGATCATTATTTCGGACATTGTTCCGAATGGCTCCCGTCCGAATGTTGCGACGAACATCGGAACGGGTACGTGCGCTGTCGACTCGCCGATCGACCTTGGGTCGGAGATGTAAGGCGCGCAGATCGATCGACAAGAGGACACCGGGTCTTTTCAAGGTCGAGTGGTCCGGTGACGGGTTCGTGGGGTTGTGTAGCAAGACGTACTATTGTTTCGGAGCCACCGACAAGTACACCACCAAAGGACTGAGCAAACGTCACAACACCATCGACAAGGATGCGTTCCTGGAGGTGCTTACCAACCGTCGGAGCGGAAGTGGAAAGAACCATGGATTCCTGGTGCATAACTCGACCGTGTTGACGTACGTGCAGGAACGGGCGACCCTCACCTACTTTTACGCCAAACGCGTGGTGCACGAGGACGGGGTGACCACGGGTCCGGTGGACGTGTAGATAAGGCGATGCACGCTGCACTTGTTTCATACACGATCATGGATGCACGATGGAAACATCCCTTCACGTGCATCGTCGCCGGACCGACGGGGTGTGGCAAGAGTACTTTCGTGACGCGTATGTTGCTTCACGCTGCTGCGATGATCGATCCACCTCCCGAAAAAATCACGTGGTGTTACGGAGAGTGGCAAGAGGCTTACGCGACGACGGACTTGGTCCACGTGGGGTTCGAGGAAGGGTTACCGACGGCGGCCATGTTCGAATCGACAACGAGGAACCTCATCGTCATAGACGATCTCATGGCAGAAACGGACGAACGGGTCACGACATTGTTCACTAAAAAAGTCATCACAGAAACACGTCCGTGCTGTATCTCGTACATAACCTGTTCCCTAAAAACAAAGAGAGTCGTACCATCAGTCTGAATTATCATTACATGGTGGTGTTCAAGAATCATCGTGACGCATCGCAGATGTCGCACTTGGCTCGGCAGATGTATCCGGGACGCGTGAAATTCGTGCAAGAGGCTTTTAAAGACGCCACGGCGGTACCGTGCGGTTATCTATTGGTCGATCTCAAACAGGACACGCCCGAGGACATGCGTCTGCGCACGGGCATCTTTCCAGACGACGGTGTACTTGCCGAAGGTATAAAAAGACCGAGTGCGTGGATAGTCTCTTCATTCGCATCATGTATGACCTAGTGAAGAGACACTTAGTGTGCATACAGGCTCTGAACAGAATCAACAGCAACACACTGAAAAGGGCCATCATCGCCAACGCCGACGCCGATCTGCTGTGTGCACTAGCCGAGTGTGCCTAAAACATACAAAAAAACATTCCATTGACCGCATTACAGAGGCGACGTTTGAGTAAATACAGGACGAAGTTACGCGAGTTGGCTCAGAGACGAACGCCAGCTGCCAGGAGAAGACGCATCTTGTTGCAACCGCAGGTCGGCGAGGGACAGAGCGGAGGTTTCCTATCGGCCTTCCTAGCACCGTTGGCAAGTTCGGTCTTTCTACCCTTGCTCCGAGAGGTGTTGCTCAAGAGGTAGATACATGGAACACGCACGCAACATGGCCTTGGTGGACCCGCGACTGTTGGACACGCTTCGTTCACCTCCACCACCCGCAACCGACACCTTAGGTAAGAAGGTGCAAGCCCTCGATGATGATATGAAGACCATCCTCGATAGAAAGGACCTAGACGACGGGACCAAGGTGACACTGTATAATCAGGTGTTGCAGCGGTACAACGTCTTAGCCGATAAACACGTCAAGGAACCGATACTCGTGGTCACGGTGAACGAGTCGATGTCGGGGCCGGGGTCGGGGGTGGAGCCGGGGCCGGGGTCGGAGGGTGCAGTACGAGCTCCTAGTAGCGGACTAGAGGCCACCGTCTTGGACACCGTTCCCAAGACCATGCAGGCCAAAGCCAGACGTTTGATGGAGCATCTCAAGAGAGATGTCGCGTGGACCGCTCGCGCCGTCGAATGGAACATTCCATGCCCACCCCACCCCCCGAATCACGCAAGGCTTTGTCGACATTGGCTGGCTGGAACGACTTATAAGGTGGCACGATGCGTGTCCGTAGCAGTGTTCGTCATGCCAACCGATACACAGGACGCGTACCGTTCCGTCGTCGCTGCGATATTTTGCAGTGGACTTTACTTGATTGCTCACGGTATAGCCCAAATTCTTATGCAACAGACGTTATTCAGACTATGGTATCGCTACTAGACTGTTGTTGTTCCATCGCTAGCGTTGTGGGTGCGATAGCGTGTGTCCTACTATATGTCGGCGTGCTCCTCGTCATTCGTCAGCATTCGCACTCCGGAGTCAACGTCACCGCCACCGTCAACGCGTCGGATCTCCTCTTTTAATGGCGCGGAGGAGAGAACAACCAATGAGGGAGGTCTACTTCGATCCAAAAAGGGTAGGCAGTTATGGCGGAGTCGGTGCCCTGCGACGCGTCACGCACGTGCCGCGGAATATCGTCGCAGAATGGTTGTCGGAACAGGACGCCTACACATTACACAAACCATCGAGACGTCATTTCAAGAGACGACGCGTCATCGTGGGTGGTATGGATCAGCAGTGGCAGGCCGATCTCGTAGACTTGACGAAGTTAAAAAACGACAACGACGGTATGACCTTTCTCCTCACGGTGATCGACGTCTTCTCGAAAGTGGCCTGGTGTGTTCCCATGAAGAACAAGTCCGCAGCGTCGTTGACTGCGGAGCTGCAAACCACGTTCGTCAACGAGTGGCCACAGACGTTGCAGACAGATCAAGGAGTGGAATTTCTGAATAAATCCGTTCAGACTCTAATGCAGACTTACGGCATCCATCACTTCTCCACGCATAACGCGGAGACGAAGGCGAGCGTCGTGGAACGATTCAACAGAACGTTGAAGACGCGCATGTTGCGATACTTCACGAAACACCAGACGTGGCGTTACATCGACGTCCTTCAGGACTTGGCGCGATCGTATAACAACAACCCCCACCGCAGTATCGGCATGGCTCCGTCACGGGTAAATGCAAAGAATCAAGAAAAGGTGTGGCAACGTCTGTACGGCCACGACGGTAAGGGCGTGCCCAAGTTGTGCGTGTCGGATCGCGTGCGCGTCAGCAAGTACAAAGGCACGTTCGAAAAGGGCTACGAGACGAACTGGAGCGAAGAGATGTTCACGATACACGAGGTTCATCCCTCCGATCCACCCGTGTACCGCTTGCGGGACGATCTCGGCGAAGTGCTGGACGGCACCTTCTACGAACTGGAGCTGCAGAAGGTGTCGGTACCCGTCGATAGAGTGTACCGCGTGGAGTCGGTACTGCAACGCCGTAAGGTTGGTAGACGAAAGGAGGCTTTGGTGAAATGGTTCGGCTATCCCTCCAAATTCAACAGCTGGATCGATGCCAGGGCACTCGTCCACTCCACTGTAAAGACTAGCTGCGCGTATGGCGACACTTCATTCGAGAAATGACACAATACACGACACCACAGACCTGCACCGCCAGCACCACCATCATAGACGAGGAGGTGGAGCAGGAAGAACAAGAGGATTGTACTGACGGTACGTCGAGCGAGAAAGACAGCACTCCCTGGCACCTGTTCGGTACCGTGTGTCCCAAAGATGAGATTGTGTTTCTGTGTCAGGTCGTCGTCTTGTACACGGTCATCCTGATAAGCAGTTACAACCTGACGACAGGTCACGAGAATTCTAATCTGTTGAGCAGTTCGTTGGGTTACCTGCTACCAAATCCCACGTTGAGACGCAATGGCGACTGATTTCTATCTGACGCTGCCTAGCAACGCTTCCACGAAGGTGCACCCCGATAACACCTTGGCCAATTACATCACGGACTTGCCTCAACGCATATCGGTGTCTGGCGAATGGGAGTGCGGACTGGCAGAGATTCAGTACCCGCATACTTGGTACAACGTTCGAGAGGACGACACCTGGTTCTACCTCAACGAGCACACTCCTGTGGGTCTTACCCCGAGTACGAAGATCGCTGCTGGGTATTACCGCAGTCTTGACGTATTGTTGGACCACGTCAACAAGGCGCTGAAACGCATGTGGACGGATAAGTCGCGGGCTAAAATGAACTACAGTACCATCATTCAGAAAATGACGTTGAACATGTCACCGGGCACCGACTTAAGCATGCCGTACCAGAGTGCGATGGGTACCATTTTGGGATTCTACCCGTCGCTTGTCACCAGTCCAGCGAGCGATAGGGATACACGCGTGTACACCCACCCGAGAGTAGGAGAAGACACAAATCGAGCCTATCCACCGGAGCTCGGTCTCACGCCATCGGCCACCGTTACTTTGCCACCCGAAAAAACAAAGACTGCCGATATCCCGTACTCTTTCCGTCAAGAGGCCAATACCGTGGTGAACATGAATCAAGGGTTCGACATCATCTACGTCTACACGGACGTCGTGGAGTCTCGCATCGTCAGCGACTGTCTCGTGCCGTTGTTGCGATGCCTCCCGGTTCGCGGAGGTCACGGCGCCACGGTGTCCGATCGTTTCACTAACGTTCACTACTTGCCTCTGTTGCGCAAGGAGTTCGGGACCATAGAGGTGGATATAAGAGACGACACCGGACGGCGCGTGCCATTCGAGTACGGTAGAGTGACGGTGACGCTTCATTATCGAAGGCGTAGGACCGGACTGTTCTGACGATGAATTACAATGACTATTACGCGCGTCAAGCGGGTGGTGCGCTGCCCTACTTCGCCGGTGCACAATACCAGCGAGGTCACAGACTGGGCAGTCTGTTCGGCGGTCTGCTGCGTAGCGCCGTGCCACTAATCAAGAGAGGTGCCGTGGCGATGGGTAAGGGAGCGTTGAAGACCGGCATTCGTATAGCTGACGACGTCTTATTTGGTCAGAACATAAAAACGGCAGCCAAACGACGCATCACAGACTTTGGTAGGAGCATGCTGCGTAACCTTGAGATCCCTGGCGTGCGACCTCGTAAACGTATAAAACGAGCACCCGCGAAGACAGGAGTCACTACAGCGAAGAGACGGCGCACGAGACAGACGCCCAAGAAACGTGAGGCCGACATATTCGACGACAACGATGGCGTTCGTACATAAACAGTCGTGCGAAGGGGTCAAGTCCGAGCTGGATCTCTTTACCGTACCCCCCACTCAGAACAGCATCGTCGACAGTCACTTGGTGGAACATCAACCCATGGCCTCTCTGGACTCAGGTGGACAGATAGAATTCCTGATCCATGGATCGGGAGACGATTACCTGGATCTCGCCAACACGATGCTACACGTGCAGGTGAAGGTGACGCGAGCCAAAGGGGACGATCTCGATTTGGCCGACCCCGTGGGACCAGTGAATAACTGGCTGCATTCGCTGTTCGGTCAGGTCGACGTCTACCTGAACGGCACGCTCGTGACCCATTCGACAAACACGTACGCGTATCGTGCCTACATCGAGACGCTGCTGAGTTACGGTACCGATGCCAAGGTCACGCAGCTGTCGGATCAGCTGTGGCACAAGGACATGGCCGCTCACATGGATGCCGTCGAGATAGTCGACGGAGCCACGGCTAACGCAGGGTTCGTGGCTCGACGAGAGAACATCGTACGGAGTCGAGTGGTCGACTTGATGGGTCGTCTACACGTGGATCTGTTTCTGCAAGATAAATTCTTGATCAACGGCGTCGATGTCAAGATCCGACTGGTGCGCAGTAAGGCTGCGTTTGCGCTCATGGCTGGTGGGCCCCACCCCGATTACAGGATCAACATAGTCAATGCCACTTTGTTTGTCAAGAAGGCCACCCTCAACCCCACCATGCAGATGGCACACATCAAGGCTCTCGAGAAGAGCACGGTCAAGTATCCGATGCGGTCCGTCGACTGCAAGGTGTACTCCATTCCCTCGGGCGCTCGGTCGCACATGCACGAGAACCTGTTCCTCGGCACTCTGCCGAAACGTCTGGTGCTGTGCTGCATTAATAACGACGCCTACAACGGTGCGTACGACAAGAATCCGTTTCACGCCAAGAACAACACCATAAACTTCCACGCGGTGTACGTGGACGGACGACAGATACCCTCCAACCTTTTCAGCCCAATTTCCAAGACGACCTCTTCGTCAGGAGCTACATGAGCCTGTTCACCTCGACCGGTAAGATTTGGCATGACGAGGGGAACGGTCTGACTCGCAGCGACTACCGAGACGGTTACACCTTCTTCGGTTTTGACCTGATCCCCAACTAGTGCGACGGTCCCTGTTTCATTGTGGTACAAAAGGGCAACCTGCGCATAGAACTTCATTTCCGCACCGCGCTGCAGACCACCTTGAACGTCATAGCCTATGCCGAATTCGAGTCCGTGCTGGAAATCGACAAGAGCCGCAACGTCATATGCGACTTCTGAGATGGACACCCTACAGATCGCCCGACTACTGGAGACGGACCCGTGCACCAGATCGGTATTTCGCGGTGTCGTACCCAAAGACGGACTGCCTGCGACGATAGACGGCGTCCTTCGTGTGCAACACCGACGACGGCGACGAACCGGGCGAACATTGGATAGCGCTGTACCTGGCTGCCGACGGACGCGGCGATTACTTCTGCTCGTATGGCGTGCCGCCACGTCACGCGGCCTTCCGCACCTTCATGAACAAACATTGTTACGAGTGGACTCATAATAGCAAGGGACTTCAGAGTCCTCTCTCTAACGTTTGTGGACAATATTGCGTAGCTTTTGTATTGCTTCGTTGTAACGGCTTTCCAATGAGAACTTTTATCAACGTATTCGGCACCGATCTAGTTGCTAACGATTGCCGCGTGTTTGATTGGCTTAAACAGATGAGACAAGGTAGACTGTACTATCACACTTCGTACAAGGCGTGATGGTCAACATCCGCAAGTCGCCTCATCGTCACCCTCGAGCCTCTGGTGAGGTGGAGACACCCCTAAGCTCGCGACCTCTGGCGTGATGGTCAACATCCGCAAGTCGCCTCATCTTCATCGTCATAGTTGACGTGATATTACACGCTACCCATATTGTATCGCCATGCTTCTGCTTGTGTTGTTCAATAAAATACGTGTGCACTCGTACGATACCGTGTTTTGTTCGTTTCTCGTCTCCTCGTTAAGTCCTTTGATCTCAGTTATTAATGACCACTGTTAACTTACTCTTTCATCTCAGTTATTAATGATCCTATTAATGAACGCTGTTAACAGACAGTCGTTCCCATGTCCACTATCGATGGCTACTGGTTATCTTTCGGTACTCCTACATTCGCTAGGGGGCGCTGCGCACGGTTTTTGGTGTTCCTACAGCCGCCAGGGAGCGCTCGGAAGTCGTTCAGGCACATGGGCACCGGAATTAATCCTTCAGATCCTATCGTCTACTACTGACGTACGCTCAGGCGCACACAAACGTACGTACACTCTGGCGCAAACAAAGGCACGCACATAGAAGCACACACAAGCTCTGTGGGATCTTGAGTTGTATTCGTACTCTACTTTCCCGTTAGAATAAAAGGTCGCATTGCCACACACTACGAGATGTTGTCCCGAACAGAGCGCGCGGCGACGACCTCATCAGCAGGGGACGAGGCCATTTAGTGGTGGTGGGTTTCGTGCGACGACACGGCGGATGCGGTAGTACTGCCATATCCCGGACGGATTAACTCCGCGATTGGCATCAAGAGTTCAGACTACATACAATTTTAGGATTCCGCAAATCTCTCACGAATGTAATGTTTAAAACGAATTGTTGGCTGGTGGTATAAAAAGCTTTTTTGTTAGGCTGATGTAGCGAGCACCTAACTGATTAGTTTGGTGAGTTTACAAAACAACCTGTTCCTCTCTCCATCCTGCACGGAATTTCGCTGAAGAGGTATGACCGCTGATGCGAATTTCAAAGTATATGAACATCTGAATACCTTTAAAAGCCTTTAGTACCCCACGTTTCATATATGATCAGCATTTATCTACAATAATTATTCAACATATAATATTATACAGTCCTAAATACCCAAAGTATATATTATGCCACTTGTAGTTAGATTGCAGAAATTATAGAAGCTACACCAAGTGGATTTAGGTGAGCTGATTTATGAGTTACATTTTGTGAGTGCCGACACATTTGTCCCGGATCAATGCCACATTTTGCGAACTCATGGTGAGTAACTATTACAAATAATGGATAATGTCGTAATATGCCATTCGGTTTTTATAATGGATACGGCCTGACACTGCAGAGTGAAAACGTTTTGCTGCAGTTGATGCTTTCATATGTTGCAGCATATATGCTACAATGGCCAGCTACATCAGAAACCCGGATTTAGTTACACTGGCATTTTGATTGGTAGTGAACATTTATTGTTCATAGACTTCAGCGTAACTATAGTCAGGCTTATGTAATTTGAATACAGACAATCTACATCGTTTATATACATTATTAGTATTATTGGAATACCATTTTATAAAAAGCAAACTATATATTTTTTATTTTTATGGGTCGTCAACAAGACGTTCACTTTTGTAACGTTATACGCTATTGAGCTTACCCATATCCACAGGAACTAGATTATGTGTGATTAGTAATATTTTTATTCATTACAACTATTGGTTGTTTTATTAAAATATTCATTGTTTATTACTTTTCAGATGAGCAGAGTGTAAACAGCGCAAGATGAGCAAAGTGTGCACAGCGCAATATTAGCAGAGTGTAAACAGCACAAAATGAGCAGAGTGTATACAGCGCAATATGAGCAGAGTGTGCACAGTGCAATATGAGCAGAGTGTACACAGCACAAGATGAGCAGAGTGTAAACAGCGCAAGATGAGCAGAGTGTTCACAGCGCAATATTAGCAGAGTGTGCACAGCGCAATGTGAGCAGAGTGTACACAACGCAAAATGAGCAGAGTGTACACAGCGCAATATGAGCAGAGTGTACACAGCGCAAGATGAGCATAGTGTACACAGCGCAATATGAGCAGAGTGTACACAACGCAAGATGAGCAGAGTGTACAAAGCGCAATATGAGCAGAGTGTACACAGCGCAATATGCTCTCGATATTATTCTCAATGGAGATGAAAGTGACTTTGAAAGCAGTGATGACGAAGAAATAACGGAGTTGGTGAATTATTAAGTAAAAGTACCAGAACATAACATTGATCATGACTTTAGTTCAGGTTGTAAGATATATGCCTCCCTCTTATTGTCTTCTTCGGGGCCGCACGCAATGGTCCAGGAGGCATTTCTCACAACGAAAGATATTTTGATTGTCCGTCGTTTTTGCGCTCGCCAGGTCGAGATTTATAACTGTATTTGTACTCACTCGACCAATGAGTACATAGAGTACTACAAAAGTGTAGTCAACGCATTGTTCTCCAGGTTCGAAACGATTTTAATCTTGTACATCAGACGGCTACGTACATAGTAGCAATATAATCACTCACGATGAAAAATTTAAATAACAGTGAAGACATCTATTGTGAATGTAAACATCACTTAAAATGTATACAGACTCTTAAAGTCTAGAAGATTTAACAAGAAAATTCTGGCCGGAATTTTTTAATTATAATGCTAAAGCAGGTATTGAAAATTTTGATGCCTAAAATTCAGTATGACTACATACCTCAGTGTGAATTTAAAATGGTTTTGCCGCTCCCTTGTAAACGCTCCTCCGGGGTATTTATACTCCCAGTTTTCCAAAATCAGACGCCGTCACTAGAGGCGCTGTGATTGCTTAAATACCCAATACGCTTTACTATTGGTCAACTTGTTAAATCCACCCACCCTCTCAACCACTGGAAAATGACGTCTGCCAGTCTTCCTTTCCCAATTTTGCAAGTTAAACTTTTTAACTCTTGGAGCTGCGCCAAATCCAGGGTTCCCAGGGCTCCTTCTCGGATCCCCAATTACGTTGACCCTTGGGTCAGAGCAATTTAGCAAATGTCAGGATTAAAGGGAAGGCTGAAGTGTCTAAACAGTATCATCAAACAGTATCATCAATTTGTCCATATCCACTTGGGTGGTTTAACGATAAACTTTTATAAACCTGTTTTTCTGTTGCTAATCTAGGCTTAATACATCGAATAAACTTCCAAATGACTTACTAACATTAGCGCATAAAAACTAATTAAATCAAACTGGCCTATACTTTACAAGGTGATGATGAATCATTATCAACATTTCGAACAGATTGTCGACCGTACTACTGTGAAGATTGCGCGTTTGTACCGCCTGATGCTGCATTCGATTCCGATCCTATGGAACCCCCAGTTCAAGAAATGACGACATATATGTACTACAAACTCTTCATTAGTGACGACATGATGGAGAAAGCTGCGTATCATACCAACCTGTATAGTGTGCAGAAAAATGGCATGCCAATCAAGACAACCAAATTGGAACTTGAACATATAACAGGCATCTATCTGCGAATGGGTTTGGTCCAGACGCACAGTGTGAAGTCCTACTAGAAGGAAGAATGTCAACACCCAGCAATGGTCGATGTAATGTCGCGAACTCGGCTCTAATATGTGATGATAAGCATCCATTTCGTTGACAATACAACCATTACTGAAGCTGGTATGAGGATGGACAGACACTGGAAACTACGTCCATGGACAGAATATCTAAGAAAGAACTGTCTTAATGTGACACCTGAAGAGTATCAGTCTATGGACGAAATAATGGTAGTTTTCAAAGTTAAATATTCGCTACGAAAGTACCTAGCTGCAAATCTGCGTAAGTGGGGTTTCAAACTGTGGGGCAGCTGTGTGGTGTCCTGTTCCCTTGACGACTTTGATTTGTATCAGGGTAAAAAACCAACTGGACGTAAACTTTAAGTTTTTGGAACGAGTGGGGGCCTTGTCCTGACATTGGTGTCAACATTAGCACCAAACAGTAATTTCGAGATCAGCGCCGACAATTACATCACAAGCTGTGACTTGTACATATGGCTGCACACAATCATTACGGCCGTCTCCAATGCACGGTTACTCTATCGATGGCACGAGAAGGAGCTTCATGGTAGTTTTGACTATCAGCCTCTGTGGGAGTAGAAACGCCAGAGATGTACTATATGCCCAGGAAAAGCGACGTTTGCCTACGTGAAATGCAGCAAGTGCGACGTTTGGCATTGGCTCAGCAAAGACCGCAACTGCTTCGTTGCATTTAACTGATAGACCTAACGCACTGTCAATGATGGGAGGATGAACACATTTAACTGATAGACCTAACGCACTGTCAATGATGGAAGGATGAACACATTTAACTCATAGACCTAACGCACTGTCAATGATGGGAGGATGAACACCTTTAACCATGTATAAATTAATGTGTAATACTTTTAAACAATACTACTCATCTGTGAACATGTGCAAGTTAGATGTAATAATTGTATGTAATCTATAGTGCATTCACATTTTATATTACTTTATGGTCTTTTCATCTAATGTCCAATGTAGAATATATGAAGCATTAAAAAAAGTAGGTCAAGATATTTTGTGTGATGTTCTGATTGGCAATTTGAAGACTCTACAATGCGGCTTCATTGATTGAATACGTTTTTCACTATTCCCCCTTCTTTCCTTTAGTTCACTTCAGAGTTGATATAGTTTATCTCGCTCTCTTGTCGTCTTATAAGCACTGATGAACACATGTCCCCACTTATTCTTATCTATCAGGTTATTTGTTACTCTTAGCACTTTCATTTTCATGTTACAGTTTCCCAGGGTTACAACCGTCAGTATGTATCTATCCTCCATGTCCGGAACTCTAGTTACTGAAACTTCTTCTACCTCTTTCTGTTCCAAGACATTGGGCACCAAATGTTCCAAAAGTTCTCTATCATCTTTCCAACTACCATCCTCATCTCTGTTTATTTCTTCAAAATATCTGATGAGTACATTTGCGCTCTTTGCTTCCTTTTCTCTGCCCTCACAAAGCTCCTCCATCACTACTCTGCATACCTTTTCTTTACGTGTGTCCTTAACTGCAGCTATTTCAACTACCTTAATGGTCAGTTCGTCTACATTAGCCTCTAATTTATCTTGTTGGTCCTTTAATCCCTGTACCAGATTAAGCACCTCAACAGCTTACGAGTCACAAGCTTTGCATAACTAGTGTAACTGTCCTCCATGATTATCTATGAAATCGTATGTATCACTCTATGTGGAACAATACCCAACAGTATTCGCACTTCAGTCCCTTGTCAGTTAGTGTCACTTGTTTCTTGCATACACCACATTTATTTGCCATTTTCTTATGTGACTGTCAACAACTGCTTCCTCCTGCTGATGACATTTCCGCACTAGATTATAAAAGAAATGTGTTATATTATAGTTTACTGGTTATTGCGTACCTATAAACCATTCCAACTGGATTGTAGAGACTGTCAACAGTTACAAACAAATGTACAGTCGGTGTGTTTTTACACCTATGTGTCTTCGGAAAATGTATGTAATGAGTACACGTATGCATCACGTCAGGGTAACCACTTGTAGCTTCTGCTATTTACACATTGAAGTCACTATTATAGAGATGGAATGACAATACATGTTGTAAATTAGAACTTTTATTTTTCACTGTTCTCTTATTGTAACGACACACCAACTGTACATTTGTGTGTAACTGTTGACAATCTCTACAAGATACCCGACCGTTTCAATTACGATTTGTTAGTAACGTTGTCGGATATTCTATATTTGAATATTACATTTAAAAAAACACACACGGGTTACGTTTTCCTGCTGGTTCAGATAGAACAAAGTTGGATAGTTTTAGGGAAAAGTTAATTATCTGGTGACAGCGAAATATTTGCGAAATTTCAATAACAGGGCGATAATACCGCAGTGAGCGATAGTGTTTATTATGGTAACATGGAGGAGAGTCAATGCCAGGACTGCGAGGTGATGTTACTATCCCCACAGGGAGAGTAGGCAGTCCATTATCAGGTCAGGAGTGGACAGGTTTATTCAAAAGACAAATGTAGCAGAGAAGGAGCAAGCGTTAGTGACTCTAACGGACAGAAAGGCTAACTTGGGGGAGAGATTGTCAAAAATAAAATGGCAAGAGTATCAGTTGAGATTGGAAAAGGATAATTTTACATTAAAGAACGATCAGTTGATATGGGAAGAAGATTTGTTGTTTACTTCACTTATTAGATATGAGCTCAAGAGTTCAGTGCTGGAACCGTTCTCAGAAGCACGTGCGAGTGTGAGCGCTGGAAACCGGGCGTAATCGCTGTTTGCGGATAGCAAAGAGACTGCTCAGGTTTTACAAGGACAATAGTCCGATAGCAAACGACAACATTGCTACAATGGGGCAGACCGTGGTAGCATTGGAACCGCACACGTGTGAGGCGTCAGATATTGCGATGTCTGAACAAAGGGATGCCGACATGGAATATGTACCGGGACCTTTGAATGTTGCATCCTGTGAGAGGACGACTGGGGATGCTTTGTTTGCTACATCCCGTGAGAGGACGACTGGGGATGCTTTGTTTTTTGCATCCCGTGAGAGGACGACTGGGGATGCTTTGTTTGTTGCATCCCGTGAGAGGACGACTGGGGATGCTTTGTTTATTGCATCCCGTGAGAGGACGACTGGGGGTGCTTTGTTTGCTGCATCCCGTGAGAGGACGACTGGGGATGCTATGTTTGTTGCATCCCGTGAGAGGACGACTGGGTGTAAAGTATAGGCCTGTTTGATTTTAATTAGTTTTTATGCGCTAATGTTTAGTAAGTCATTTGGAAGTTTATTCGATGTGTTAAGCCTAGATTAACAACAGAAAAACAGGTTTCTAAAGGTTTATAATTAAACCACCCAAGTGGATATGGACACAATCCATATGGTGTCAAAGATTGATGGTACTGTTTAGACACTTCAGCCTTCCCTTTAATCCTGACATTTGTTGCTCTGACCCGAGGGTCAACGTAATTGGGGAACCGAGAAGGAGCCCTGGGAACCCTGGAATTGGCGCAGCTCCAAGAGTTCAAAAGTTTAACTTGCAAAATTGGGAAAGGAAGATTGGCAGACGTCATTGTCCAGTGGTTGAGAGGGTGGGTGGATTTAACAAATTGACCAATAGTAACGCGTATTGGGTATTTAAGCTATCACAGCGCCTCTAGTGACGGCGTCTGATTTTGGAAAACTGGGAGTATAAATACCCCGGAGGAGCGTTTACAAGGGGGCGGCAAGACTATTTTAAATTCACACTTAGGTGTGTAGTCATGCTGAATTTTAGGCATCAAAATTTTCAGTAAGGGTGGTCCTGGCGGGCCATACCTGCTTTAGCATTAGAATTAAAAATTTCCGGCCAGAATTTTATTGTCAATCTTCTAGATTTTAAAAATCTGTATACATTTTGAGTGATGTTTACATTCACTACTTTTCTTTACGGTTTACAGTGATAGATGTCTTCACTGTTATTTTTATTTGTCATCGTGAGTGATTATATTGCTACTATGTACGTAGCCGTCTGATGTACAAGATTAAAATCGTTTCGAACCTGGAGAACAATGCGTTGACTACACTTCTGTAGTACTCTATGTACTCATTGGTCGAGTGAGTACAAAGTCAGTTATAAATCTCGACCTGGCGAGCGCAAAAACGACGGACAATCAAAATATCCTTCGTTGTGAGAAATGCCTCCTGGACCATTGCGTGCGGCCCCGAAGAAGACAAGAAGAGGGAGGCATATATCTTACATTGGCGAGCGACGCCAGCGATTTTTCTTCGGCGTACACTGACTAGCGTACATTGGCGAGCGACGCCAGCGATTTTTCTTCGGCTTACACTGACTAGCGTACATTGGCGAGCGACGCCAGCGATTTTTTTTCGGCGTACATTGACTAGCGTACATTGGCGAGCGACGCCAGCGATTTTTCTTCGGCGTACACTGACTAGCGTACATTGGCGAGCGACGCCAGCGATTTTTTTTCGGCGTACATTGACTAGCGTACATTGGCGAGCAACGCCAGCGATTTTTCGGCGTACACTGACGAGCGCACTTTAAAACGCACATTCACGACGATTACCAGCGACGATCTGTTAGAGAGGTATGTGTCTTTCGAACTTACGAATGCGATGTTTCACTACCCTACTGACGATATGCGGAGAGAAACATTCTTCAGTGAAATCTGAAAACGTGCAGTGACTTTTCATTTGTGCTCAGCTAACTTTCGAACATTTTAAAACGATGTACACATGTAACGACAAGTCAACCGGACGGCCGCGTGAAATGGCCCAGACACCAGCTAGACAACCGACACGCATGCGACGACAGGCAGCAATCTGGACAACGGACCACGCGCCCCGGAAATCAGCAACCGAGGACGATGACTGCCGTCGAGGGCACGTATCACGGACAGCCCGGACACGTTGACCACCGAACGCCACGGCGATGCGCAGACGGGGGACGAGACGAAACTACAGGACTTAATGAAAAAAAAAACATTTATGTGTAGGACTATGTTTTGTGGAGAAACCTGCCTGGGATCGTGTATGGTATGTTGCCGATTTATGTTGATGTCTTGACTGATCTGTTTCGATTTGATGTTGTATTTAAAAAGTGTATTTAACAACAGTGCATGACAATTGAGCATAATTTACATAAATTATAAATTGTTTTTAACGGAATGTCTTACAATATATTCTAAATTATTTGGCTGCACAATATACCCAGTATACTTGGTATTGGGTTAAATATTGAAGAGATCATTATTTAGGGGAGTTTAATTAAAACGCACTTGGTTGTATATTTGCGTGTGGAGAAATAGAGTTAAAATGTTAACTGGAAATAATTAATTACATATTTGCGTGAAGTTACATTATATCCACTGTACGATTTACTGAAGTCAAGATTAGGAACTTGATTTTAATTGAAAGAAAAGAGCCCCAACCTAATATATAGGTTGTTGTGTTGTGTTGTTGTGAGAACAATGCAAGTTTACATTCAGAACAGTGAATGAAGTCACTGTTAAAGTGTTCAGTGGCAATTAAACCAAAAAGATCAACGTACGTTATTATTAATGCGTCCTTATGGCCATTTTTGTGTCGACGATTGGATTTGGTGTGATCGAATAGAGATCAACAGTTGCTATGAAAATTGGATTTATTTACAAATTGAGAATTTGTAAGGATTTAATAAATGTGGGACGCCATGTTTAAATGGAGCAAACTTTATCCGCGAATGGATTATTGGAGTAATCCGAGTCGGTTGAACCCATCGATAGGCCAAAATGACTGCAGGTGCCACTGGCATAGACATTTTTGGTACTATTGGGTTAATTATGGTTAATATGGTAAAGATGGTTGAACTGCTCGACCGGTCACTCAAATGAGTGATTATAGCTTTGTTGTGGTCGGCCAACGAGGGTGATGATTTAAAGAACGTTTAGTTGTGTGAAATTACGGTTCTTCCCACTAAGAAACATGTGGCAGAAATAATTATTTAGGCTAGCGTCATGAAGCCATTAGCTATATATAAGAGCTTAGCAAAACAGCCAGAACATTTAGCTAATACTCAAGCGTTTATTTTCCCCAAGTTACGTGTTTCGCCTATTATGGTCAGCAAAACAGCTAATAATTCCGGTTTAAATAAACGTTAAGAATATTACGCTGAATTAACCTGATTCCGTCGGCAACACAGTAATTTCGGGTAAACGCCGAGACTTGTATCTCCCCCCCCCCCCCCCGAACAAAATTGGGACTCGTGCAATCCGCGTCCAATTCGTCATCAGGTTCCTAGCACTACTCGCAGACGACTTGCTGCCCATACTGACAGTAACGACAGACCGATCAACTTTGACACTGGCCCTAATCAAATTCGAGACGGTCCCTCTGTGAAGCATGGTCAGGTCACACGTAAACGACTTAATTAAGCGACGTAAGCGAGAACGCAGCTTATCATCCAGCGATGGATATGACCCGCCCCGCGAGGACAGACAGCCGAACCCCAGGCTTACCCGACGTGCGACGGACAGATCGCTCCGCCCCAGGACACGGTCTGTGACTGCTCGCGAAGCAGCGGACAGATTCGACAGTGACAGTGAGTCATTATCGACGACGAAGTATTTTAGAAAGCGACGCAACTTAGCGCCGCCGACTGAGACTGAAATAAAGCGACAGAAATGCGCAGCAATAGCGCTCTGTGTGTATTTCACACACTGATGGCAATTGCAAAATCGACTGAATACGTCCATATGGACGTACGTTTTATAAATCCTATCTACTTAACAGATTCCTTGTAACAGGCGGTGATGAGATCACATGGCGACATGGGTAGTTATCATTACGATAGCAACGCCGACCGAAATCCCGGGATTACGCTTTAAAATACAACGTTTCAAATTGGTGACTGGCGACAGGACTCCACGACGTAGCAAACGCGACAGTTGAGTCTAAGAGTATACGTATCGCTGAAATTAAAAAGACAAATGTCCATCCCGATATACAGTGCACGGTATAACGAGGATTACTCGACATGTTCGATTTATTGTCAAAAACATTCTTTGGACCAGCGACCGACATCGACGTTCGTGAATGCCAACGTTACTGCGACTCTACAGCCGACGAAACTAGCGTATTTATTTAACTTCGGTAAACCAAATGCTTTCAGTAATTAGCTAAAACCCATGATCAGCTAGTGAAGTTTCGTGAGAATATTATTGGTTTACAAGTGAAACATAAAAGGCATAGTTAGAATTAGGTTTTCTAACAAAGGATTTGCTTTTAAACAGACATGAATTAATGCGTATTCTGACTTTCGCTAGTCTCCAATGGTACTTTTCTAATGTGGTAAACGTATCCGGGACATGTATCCTGTACTGTAGCAATTGTTATATTGTGTTTGTTCGTGGTGGTTGGAATGCTTTATAAGAGTACTGTGTCGACACCGAATTTGTGTCAAAAATGGACAGAGAATCCATGTCGTAACGTGAGAGACCATGTCGAAACCGCTAGCTGTTAAATATGTCGACATACTTATTGTAGCACATGAAGTGATTTGTTTGGATTGTTGATGTATTCTTGCATTTATCCTAACATTGTGAAGCATCATTTTATGATTGTTTATGTAGCTTTTAGATACAACTGTGTATTATTGATACGCACTTGATTATATGCCAATGGACATTGATTTGTTTAATCGGCGTTTGTATCAGTGCTGGATAGAGTAGGGCGTATATTCTACATGATCATTTGCGTCTGTTAGGTGTCTATGTATTTTCTGGTGCATTGTAACATGCATGTGATTATCGATGTTTTAGTCTAGTACTTTGTATGATGCATGTATGCATCGACGTTTGTTTTACGGTACCTTGTAAAATGCACATGACTACCGATGCTGTATTCTTTGTACATTGTATGGTACATGTATAAGTACTAACATTTATATTTCTCGTATGTCAAAGACATATTGTCTGTTTTAGTGAAGGTATACTCTTCATTGTATTCTAGCAACTTCGTTGTTTAGACGTACGGTAGCAAAATCAAACTGACCTTTCCTTTAAGTTTTTTTTTAATTGTTGTGTTAAAAACAACATGTTGTTTTGAACAAGAAAAGTGTGGGAGGAATGTAAAGTATAGGCCTGTTTGATTTTAATTAGTTTTTATGCGCTAATGTTTAGTAAGTCATTTGGAAGTTTATTCGATGTGTTAAGCCTAGATTAACAACAGAAAAACAGGTTTCTAAAGGTTTATAATTAAACCACCCAAGTGGATATGGACACAATCCATATGGTGTCAAAGATTGATGGTACTGTTTAGACACTTCAGCCTTCCCTTTAATCCTGACATTTGTTGCTCTGACCCGAGGGTCAACGTAATTGGGGAACCGAGAAGGAGCCCTGGGAACCCTGGAATTGGCGCAGCTCCAAGAGTTCAAAAGTTTAACTTGCAAAATTGGGAAAGGAAGATTGGCAGACGTCATTGTCCAGTGGTTGAGAGGGTGGGTGGATTTAACAAATTGACCAATAGTAACGCGTATTGGGTATTTAAGCTATCACAGCGCCTCTAGTGACGGCGTCTGATTTTGGAAAACTGGGAGTATAAATACCCCGGAGGAGCGTTTACAAGGGGGCGGCAAGACTATTTTAAATTCACACTTAGGTGTGTAGTCATGCTGAATTTTAGGCATCCAAATTTTCAGTAAGGGTGGTCCTGGCGGGCCATACCTGCTTTAGCATTAGAATTAAAAATTTCCGGCCAGAATTTTATTGTCAATCTTCTAGATTTTAAAAATCTGTATACATTTTGAGTGATGTTTACATTCACTACTTTTCTTTACGGTTTACAGTGATAGATGTCTTCACTGTTATTTTTATTTGTCATCGTGAGTGATTATATTGCTACTATGTACGTAGCCGTCTGATGTACAAGATTAAAATCGTTTCGAACCTGGAGAACAATGCGTTGACTACACTTCTGTAGTACTCTATGTACTCATTGGTCGAGTGAGTACAAAGTCAGTTATAAATCTCGACCTGGCGAGCGCAAAAACGACGGACAATCAAAATATCCTTCGTTGTGAGAAATGCCTCCTGGACCATTGCGTGCGGCCCCGAAGAAGACAAGAAGAGGGAGGCATATATCTTACATTGGCGAGCGACGCCAGCGATTTTTCTTCGGCGTACACTGACTAGCGTACATTGGCGAGCGACGCCAGCGATTTTTCTTCGGCTTACACTGACTAGCGTACATTGGCGAGCGACGCCAGCGATTTTTTTTCGGCGTACATTGACTAGCGTACATTGGCGAGCGACGCCAGCGATTTTTCTTCGGCGTACACTGACTAGCGTACATTGGCGAGCGACGCCAGCGATTTTTTTTCGGCGTACATTGACTAGCGTACATTGGCGAGCAACGCCAGCGATTTTTCGGCGTACACTGACGAGCGCACTTTAAAACGCACATTCACGACGATTACCAGCGACGATCTGTTAGAGAGGTATGTGTCTTTCGAACTTACGAATGCGATGTTTCACTACCCTACTGACGATATGCGGAGAGAAACATTCTTCAGTGAAATCTGAAAACGTGCAGTGACTTTTCATTTGTGCTCAGCTAACTTTCGAACATTTTAAAACGATGTACACATGTAACGACAAGTCAACCGGACGGCCGCGTGAAATGGCCCAGACACCAGCTAGACAACCGACACGCATGCGACGACAGGCAGCAATCTGGACAACGGACCACGCGCCCCGGAAATCAGCAACCGAGGACAATGACTGCCGTCGAGGGCACGTATCACGGACAGCCCGGACACGTTGACCACCGAACGCCACGGCGATGCGCAGACGGGGGACGAGACGAAACTACAGGACTTAATGAAAAAAAAAACATTTATGTGTAGGACTATGTTTTGTGGAGAAACCTGCCTGGGATCGTGTATGGTATGTTGCCGATTTATGTTGATGTCTTGACTGATCTGTTTCGATTTGATGTTGTATTTAAAAAGTGTATTTAACAACAGTGCATGACAATTGAGCATAATTTACATAAATTATAAATTGTTTTTAACGGAATGTCTTACAATATATTCTAAATTATTTGGCTGCACAATATACCCAGTATACTTGGTATTGGGTTAAATATTGAAGAGATCATTATTTAGGGGAGTTTAATTAAAACGCACTTGGTTGTATATTTGCGTGTGGAGAAATAGAGTTAAAATGTTAACTGGAAATAATTAATTACATATTTGCGTGAAGTTACATTATATCCACTGTACGATTTACTGAAGTCAAGATTAGGAACTTGATTTTAATTGAAAGAAAAGAGCCCCAACCTAATATATAGGTTGTTGTGTTGTGTTGTTGTGAGAACAATGCAAGTTTACATTCAGAACAGTGAATGAAGTCACTGTTAAAGTGTTCAGTGGCAATTAAACCAAAAAGATCAACGTACGTTATTATTAATGCGTCCTTATGGCCATTTTTGTGTCGACGATTGGATTTGGTGTGATCGAATAGAGATCAACAGTTGCTATGAAAATTGGATTTATTTACAAATTGAGAATTTGTAAGGATTTAATAAATGTGGGACGCCATGTTTAAATGGAGCAAACTTTATCCGCGAATGGATTATTGGAGTAATCCGAGTCGGTTGAACCCATCGATAGGCCAAAATGACTGCAGGTGCCACTGGCATAGACATTTTTGGTACTATTGGGTTAATTATGGTTAATATGGTAAAGATGGTTGAACTGCTCGACCGGTCACTCAAATGAGTGATTATAGCTTTGTTGTGGTCGGCCAACGAGGGTGATGATTTAAAGAACGTTTAGTTGTGTGAAATTACGGTTCTTCCCACTAAGAAACATGTGGCAGAAATAATTATTTAGGCTAGCGTCATGAAGCCATTAGCTATATATAAGAGCTTAGCAAAACAGCCAGAACATTTAGCTAATACTCAAGCGTTTATTTTCCCCAAGTTACGTGTTTCGCCTATTATGGTCAGCAAAACAGCTAATAATTCCGGTTTAAATAAACGTTAAGAATATTACGCTGAATTAACCTGATTCCGTCGGCAACACAGTAATTTCGGGTAAACGCCGAGACTTGTATCTCCCCCCCCCCCCGAACAAAATTGGGACTCGTGCAATCCGCGTCCAATTCGTCATCAGGTTCCTAGCACTACTCGCAGACGACTTGCTGCCCATACTGACAGTAACGACAGACCGATCAACTTTGACACTGGCCCTAATCAAATTCGAGACGGTCCCTCTGTGAAGCATGGTCAGGTCACACGTAAACGACTTAATTAAGCGACGTAAGCGAGAACGCAGCTTATCATCCAGCGATGGATATGACCCGCCCCGCGAGGACAGACAGCCGAACCCCAGGCTTACCCGACGTGCGACGGACAGATCGCTCCGCCCCAGGACACGGTCTGTGACTGCTCGCGAAGCAGCGGACAGATTCGACAGTGACAGTGAGTCATTATCGACGACGAAGTATTTTAGAAAGCGACGCAACTTAGCGCCGCCGACTGAGACTGAAATAAAGCGACAGAAATGCGCAGCAATAGCGCTCTGTGTGTATTTCACACACTGATGGCAATTGCAAAATCGACTGAATACGTCCATATGGACGTACGTTTTATAAATCCTATCTACTTAACAGATTCCTTGTAACAGGCGGTGATGAGATCACATGGCGACATGGGTAGTTATCATTACGATAGCAACGCCGACCGAAATCCCGGGATTACGCTTTAAAATACAACGTTTCAAATTGGTGACTGGCGACAGGACTCCACGACGTAGCAAACGCGACAGTTGAGTCTAAGAGTATACGTATCGCTGAAATTAAAAAGACAAATGTCCATCCCGATATACAGTGCACGGTATAACGAGGATTACTCGACATGTTCGATTTATTGTCAAAAACATTCTTTGGACCAGCGACCGACATCGACGTTCGTGAATGCCAACGTTACTGCGACTCTACAGCCGACGAAACTAGCGTATTTATTTAACTTCGGTAAACCAAATGCTTTCAGTAATTAGCTAAAACCCATGATCAGCTAGTGAAGTTTCGTGAGAATATTATTGGTTTACAAGTGAAACATAAAAGGCATAGTTAGAATTAGGTTTTCTAACAAAGGATTTGCTTTTAAACAGACATGAATTAATGCGTATTCTGACTTTCGCTAGTCTCCAATGGTACTTTTCTAATGTGGTAAACGTATCCGGGACATGTATCCTGTACTGTAGCAATTGTTATATTGTGTTTGTTCGTGGTGGTTGGAATGCTTTATAAGAGTACTGTGTCGACACCGAATTTGTGTCAAAAATGGACAGAGAATCCATGTCGTAACGTGAGAGACCATGTCGAAACCGCTAGCTGTTAAATATGTCGACATACTTATTGTAGCACATGAAGTGATTTGTTTGGATTGTTGATGTATTCTTGCATTTATCCTAACATTGTGAAGCATCATTTTATGATTGTTTATGTAGCTTTTAGATACAACTGTGTATTATTGATACGCACTTGATTATATGCCAATGGACATTGATTTGTTTAATCGGCGTTTGTATCAGTGCTGGATAGAGTAGGGCGTATATTCTACATGATCATTTGCGTCTGTTAGGTGTCTATGTATTTTCTGGTGCATTGTAACATGCATGTGATTATCGATGTTTTAGTCTAGTACTTTGTATGATGCATGTATGCATCGACGTTTGTTTTACGGTACCTTGTAAAATGCACATGACTACCGATGCTGTATTCTTTGTACATTGTATGGTACATGTATAAGTACTAACATTTATATTTCTCGTATGTCAAAGACATATTGTCTGTTTTAGTGAAGGTATACTCTTCATTGTATTCTAGCAACTTCGTTGTTTAGACGTACGGTAGCAAAATCAAACTGACCTTTCCTTTAAGTTTTTTTTTAATTGTTGTGTTAAAAACAACATGTTGTTTTGAACAAGAAAAGTGTGGGAGGAATGTAAAGTATAGGCCTGTTTGATTTTAATTAGTTTTTATGCGCTAATGTTTAGTAAGTCATTTGGAAGTTTATTCGATGTGTTAAGCCTAGATTAACAACAGAAAAACAGGTTTCTAAAGGTTTATAATTAAACCACCCAAGTGGATATGGACACAATCCATATGGTGTCAAAGATTGATGGTACTGTTTAGACACTTCAGCCTTCCCTTTAATCCTGACATTTGTTGCTCTGACCCGAGGGTCAACGTAATTGGGGAACCGAGAAGGAGCCCTGGGAACCCTGGAATTGGCGCAGCTCCAAGAGTTCAAAAGTTTAACTTGCAAAATTGGGAAAGGAAGATTGGCAGACGTCATTGTCCAGTGGTTGAGAGGGTGGGTGGATTTAACAAATTGACCAATAGTAACGCGTATTGGGTATTTAAGCTATCACAGCGCCTCTAGTGACGGCGTCTGATTTTGGAAAACTGGGAGTATAAATACCCCGGAGGAGCGTTTACAAGGGGGCGGCAAGACTATTTTAAATTCACACTTAGGTGTGTAGTCATGCTGAATTTTAGGCATCCAAATTTTCAGTAAGGGTGGTCCTGGCGGGCCATACCTGCTTTAGCATTAGAATTAAAAATTTCCGGCCAGAATTTTATTGTCAATCTTCTAGATTTTAAAAATCTGTATACATTTTGAGTGATGTTTACATTCACTACTTTTCTTTACGGTTTACAGTGATAGATGTCTTCACTGTTATTTTTATTTGTCATCGTGAGTGATTATATTGCTACTATGTACGTAGCCGTCTGATGTACAAGATTAAAATCGTTTCGAACCTGGAGAACAATGCGTTGACTACACTTCTGTAGTACTCTATGTACTCATTGGTCGAGTGAGTACAAAGTCAGTTATAAATCTCGACCTGGCGAGCGCAAAAACGACGGACAATCAAAATATCCTTCGTTGTGAGAAATGCCTCCTGGACCATTGCGTGCGGCCCCGAAGAAGACAAGAAGAGGGAGGCATATATCTTACATGGGGATGCTTTGTTTGCTGCATCCCGTGAGAGGACGACTGGGGAAGCTTTGTTTGCTGCATCCCGTGAGAGGACGACTGGGGATGCTATGTTTGTTGCATCCCGTGAGAGGACGACTGGGGAAGCTTTGTTTGTTGCATCCCGTGAGAGGACGACTGGGGATGCTTTGTTTGTTGCATCCCGTGAGAGGACGACTGAGGATGCTTTGTTTGTTGCATCCCGTGAGAGGACGACTGGGGATGCTTTATTTGTTGCATCCCGTGAGAGGACGACTGGGGATGCTTCATTTGTTGCATCCCGTGAGAGGACGACTGGGGATGCTTTATTTGTTGCATCCCGTGAGAGGACGACTGGGGATGCTTTGTTTGTTGCATCCCGTGAGAGGACGAATGGGGATGCTTTGTTTGCGACATCCCGTGAGAGGACGACTGGGGAAGCTTTGTTTGTTGCATCCCGTGAGAGGACGACTGTGGATACTTTATTTGTTGCATCCCGTGAGAGGACGACTGGGGAAGCTTTGTTTGTTGCATCCGGTGTGAGGACGACTGGGGATGCTTTGTTTGTTGCATCCCGTGAGAGGACGACTGGCGATGCTTTTTTTGCTGCATCCCGTGAGAGGACGACGGGCGATGCTTTGTTGGTTGCATCCCGTGAGAGGACGACTAGGGATGCTTTGATTGTTGCATCCCGTGAGAGGACGACTGGGGATGCTTTGATTGTTGCATCCCGTGAGAGGACGACTGCGGATGCTTTGTCGAGAACAAAACAGCCAAAATTAGTTGCCTGGCCAAATCTGGAACATGTATACTTCGCAAGAGGCGATCGCGAAATCTCATTTCATGTAGGACTTGGGGTGAAATATGGCTGGGAAGTTAGACCCAACCGAATTGTTCCACCACCTCATACAACCTCCTTCCTCCAAAGGGAAGTATATGATGTAGGAATGAACTTGCCAGCGTCGAAAAAACAAGCGGTGTAGACAGACTGTTATTGGGCTATTCTCGATTATACTTACCTTAGAGCAAAATCTCCACTCCTTAAATTTAGACGACGTTCTGGATTTTTAGCGGAAAACAGTGAGACTGATTCAGCATTAGTCAATAAATCGAACGTTCAAGGAATTCATTCAATTACCGTCGGATCTTTGTTGATCGGTTGTGTCACGGTTACTCCACATCGCTTTCGCTTAGCGACTGCCCCAGTAAGAATTCCTTGAGAGCATTTGAAACGAGTTCTGTAATCAATGGCCCTTGCCCTACAAATCATGGGCTTTTTCCAGTGACAATTAGTTGGCTGAAAAATACCACCTGTTAAAGTGGGTGTGTGGCTACGTCGGCGGCAACCTGGAGTTGGACATTATAGTAACTTGAGTTACCCGGAATAGGTCCACTTCAAATTGAATATGTTTTATAAGACACAATGTCCGTTAGTGGGAGTCTAACACGAACAATCAGCTAGTGTTCCGTTCGAGATGTTGGTGACACTCGAATATTCTAGTAATACCAATTTACAGTGGGTGAACTAAACCCGACACGTCTGTCTGCGGTTAAAATCCTTAATAATTCCTGTCTGCTTATTAACTCTTCAGTTAAAAATCCTAACTTAAGCGAGGCTCGTTGTCTATGAAACATATATTGTTTAAGCCACTTACTGCGTGCAGACTCCATAGCGCTTAAGTTACCAGCTCTATACTTAGCTGTGCGTCAATAATCTGCAAAGGTTTGTCCTGTTCCTTCCTTAACTACTTCAATGAAACGGATCTCAGCCGACACCTTCTCTACATAGTGCTGTAAGCTGAGAATGTGCTTACGATTTTGGACTAGTTGGTATTACGTTTGATTGATAACAGAAAGCATTTGACTCACAGAATGTACGACCCGTTCAGTCATTCTGCCAACAAGGTGTACCTGTCGTTTGCACTCCAAAACATCGGCGTCGGTAGCTGTACCGAACAGTGTTTTTTGAAATGACCCCGAACAAATTAATAATACTTCATTTTTCTCTAGGCACTGGGGAATGGTAAGTGTACATTGTTCGCTCAATGTCGTCAATTTGCATGTCCCACGCATTCGTCGTTTCGTTGGTCAGTTCATAAACCGCGCGTAATTCATTGATAACCGTCTTGAATCGTAATCATGGGATCTCAGTCGGGGTTGCTAATGGTTATTAAAACAACCCAAGTCGCAACGTGACTGCGAATCTCGTCACCTCCCGTCACCAATAGTCCATCAGGCAAGAACCGTGATTCGTTGAATCGTATATCTGTTCTGTCATAATCGGCAGACATTACAACAGCCATTGATGCTGTCAAAATCATTAACGTGTAAAATACGCCACTAGATGAATAGCTTCCAATAGGCATTTTTTTACGAATTCCGTCGGAGCCAAATTTCGTCGCTTTCTGAAGTGGGAAATCACAGGGGCCGTCTCGAAGTCGCTGTCAGAGTCAGAAAGGTCAGCAGCCAGTTGTGCCCGTCGGGACAGCGTTCTGACCCGCAACGGTCAGTCGACGTTCCGCTGTGTCTGGACATTCAGTCGGTCGTCTGGGGGCGTGGCTAACAAGTCATCTGAGGTGGAGTTACAACCCTGGTCTGGAGCTCTCAGGTTCTGTCTATGCGGCTGTCGCCGTCGTCGGCCATACAGCTGTCGGGGACCGTCTCGGAACTGTCCAGTGTCGTCACCGTCATTCTGTTGTTGGACGTCTGGCCTGTCATTTCGCAAGCGAATCAGTTGCCGTTGATATCTGCTAGGTCTGTGTTGTTTACGCTTTGGCCGGGGGTGAGAGTCATCCCAATTTTGCTCTGTTACTGGGTTAACAATGCGGACCTTCTCTTTGTTAAACATTTTAGTCTTACCCTTCAATGATTATATCGTAGCCATATAACTGTAATTAATTTCCGAGAATTGGAGTTATATATAATTCTTAGTTTCATTAAACCAAATGCGTATTCATCTTATACATTTATAATTTGAGAAATCTTTTAACAATTTGAACCAACACAAGAATATTACAAACATATGTGAATCTGTATTTTCGACATGTTCGTGCGTAACTGCGGAATTGGATTCGCCAAATGTCTGGGTATATGTGGTGACAGCTTGCTTCCTGTGCAGTGTACATATCCCGTTACGGTAACTACCACGATATTCTACAGTATCAGCATCGGTAATTTCTCATTTTTTTTTAGTTCAAAATTTCCTTTTTGGAAACATTAATTTGCCTAATATGGCTACTTATTCTCCACTGGCGCTCACTGTAGTTATGAATATAATTTTTGCAAAAGTTTCACTGTTGTTAACATCCTTCTTAATTACAACGTCAAATCTAAAATAGTTCTGTCGAGATATTAAAATAAAATCAGCAACATACGTATAGGCCAACGTTCTCATGCAGTTGCTCCATAAACATAACACACAAATGTTTTTTTTCTTAAAGACCTTTAATTGTTCGCCTCGCCTCGTCGCTGCGCATTGCCGTTGCGTTCGGGGATCGGTCCAAGCTGTTTTGATATGTTCCCTCATCGGCTGTCATCGACATCGCGGTTGCTGTCTTATGGGTCGTGGGCTCTGTTGTCTAGATAGCTGCTTGTCTTCGCACGCGCGTCGGACCGTAGGCTCTTTGTCGTACTGATATCGAACATCGTTTCCCGGTCGCTGTCTCTGCTTGGAGGGCGGCTGTCTACACCGGCGTGCACAATGGCCAATTCTTCCACAGTTGAAACATTCCACCTGTCGCTAGCGTGGTCTGTCATCTCGCTGCAGACTGTTTCCCGCGGTCTCGTGCGTCGGGGCCTGGTGGCGTCTGGCGTAGTCTCTCAGAGCGGTCGGAGTTCCCGGTTCTGGTTGACTGGTGATCTCATATATTTCTGGAATTGTTGGTTATCCATGTTGAAATGTTCGAAAGTCAACTTACTGTGTTGTTGAATAAATCCTGGCGCAGACTCGCCATTTGTAAAGTTCGACCACCGTCTCGTTGGGCGCGTGCGCGAGAGGCGATTTTCACAAAGTTCTGAATATGCGGCTGTCGCCGTCGTCGCTTTCTGAGACATTTAATACCAAGGTATCGTCTCGATTAGAGATTTAAGTGACAGGAAGTCACTTCACGTACATTTCACAATCACATAAAATCTCCATCATATCACATATAATCGGTAACATCTTTAGTTGAAATTTGAAAAGTTCGTAATTTAAAAATCAAACGTAATGCTAGTGCAAGCCGGCTTGGCTTGTCTATGCGGAACATTTTGAAGGTCTGAAAGTTGGGAGCATTTGGTAGCTTCCCTCGTGGAGCGTACACGTCGTGTCTTGGTGAGATAGTCTGCCGAACTCCCCGAGTGCACAAATATGTCACCTTTTAAAGCAAGTCAATAGCTTTCCCAGAAGATTCCGGTACCAAAGTCCGCATGCGTGAACATCTCCAGATTCTACTAAAATCATCCAAAACTGTCTCACGCATGCGTAAACAGGCCGACGCTACACAACCTCCCTGAAGAAAACCCATTTGCATTTTCGCATAATTATTATATGTGTACGGTGTGGGCGGCTGTCCTACATCTTACCAAACTTTTCCCGGCCCGCTTACGGGTAAGGAGAGGGTGAGATGATGAGGAACCGGTTGACACCTCATTAATAAACTTCTAGGCAGGGGAAGAGCGTCAACTTAACCCTAACCCTAACCCACACCTGTAGCTTGGTTCGGATGAAATACCCTTTACTCACAATTGAACTTCTGACCCCAACGCTAGGCTACATGTGTATACAAACATCCTGGATTTTCTGAATAACAAAATTAATATATCTGTATTAACAGCGTAACGAAGGCAATGACTTTACAATGTGTCTAGCCGAACTCCTGAGCCGGGGATATCTACGACGCCACCTGCTGCTGGCCCACGGAAAGTGGAAGACCGCATCCATGGAGCCGTGGCACTGAAACTCCTTGGCAGAAGCCCAGCACAACAACCCGCTGTCACCACCGGGCCAACCACTGACCTCAGTGCTGATCTTCCGGTGTCGCACCTAGTCAGACCACAGCCGCAGCCGCAGCCGCAGCCGCAGCCGCAGCCGCAGCCGCAGCCGCAGCCGCAGCCGCAGCCGCAGCCGCAGCCGCAGCCGCAGCCGCAGCCGCAGCCGCAGCCGCAGCCGCAGCCGCAGCCGCAGCCGCAGCCGCAGCCGCAGCCGCAGCCGCAGCCGCAGCCGCAGCCGCAGCCGCAGCCGCAGCCGCAGCCGCAGCCGCAGCCGCAGCCGCAGCCGCAGCCGCAGCCGCAGCCGCAGCCGCAGCCGCAGCCGCAGCCGCAGCCGCAGCCGCAGCCGCAGCGATAGCTGCAGGGACTCCGAGTCCGACGAAACACCGCCACAACTGACCCCTCGGCTGGAGCTATCCGAAATACCCCCCCCAGGAACGAGAAGGACCCTCCAACGAGGACAGGACAAATCCCCCGGCCCTGATGCGTGCCTTCGAGCCGATAGCTATCGATTCAACATACGTCGATTACCGAGACGAGCTGCCGGACCCCCGATAACATGTCATAGGCGCGCCATCAGTGACGTCGCAAGCCGAGATCACAACCCACGTGCATGCGCATCGCTGACGTGCCAGACGATGCCACGTTGGTCTTAGCGTCAGCGGCGGCTTGGCCAGGATGTACACCGAGAGAGCCATCCTGCCGGACGGACCGTGTATGAGCTGACCCTAACGTGGATGCCACCGCCGACAGCCTGGCCAGAATGTACACCGAGAGAGCCATCCTGCCGGACGGACCGTGTATGAGCTGACCCTAACGTGGATGCCACCGCCGACAGCCTATTCAAGTCGCCCACACGCAGACCTGAACATTAGTTGTAGGAAAGTGAACATTTGACTAGGAACACTATTCATACATTCGATATTATGTCTTATATTTTCAGATGATGGAACAGTTTAACTTTCGATCACCTTTTATCTTCCCTGCATTTGATATGTTTTATTTTAGTATCATTATATGATGTGTTGCATATATGTTATGATGATGGAACAGTTTATCTTTCGATCACCTTTTATCTTCCCTGCATTTTATGTTTTATTTTAGCATCATTATATTGTAAGATATATGCCTCCCTCTTCTTGTCTTCTTCGGGGCCGCACGCAATGGTCCAGGAGGCATTTCTCACAACGAAGGATATTTTGATTGTCCGTCGTTTTTGCGCTCGCCAGGTCGAGATTTATAACTGAATTTGTACTCACTCGACCAATGAGTACATAGAGTACTACAGAAGTGTAGTCAACGCATTGTTCTCCAGGTTCGAAACGATTTTAATCTTGTACATCAGACGGCTACGTACATAGTAGCAATATAATCACTCACGATGACAAATAAAAATAACAGTGAAGACATCTATTGTGAATGTAAACATCACTTAAAATGTATACAGATTCTTAAAATCTAGAAGATTTGACAATAAAATTCTGGCCGGAAATTTTTAATTCTAATGCTAAAGCAGGTATGGCCCGCCAGGACCACCCTTACTGAAAATTTTGATGCCTAAAATTCAGCATGACTACACACCTAAATGTGAATTTAAAATAGTCTTGCCGCTCCCTTGTAAACGCTCCTCCGGGGTATTTATACTCCCTGTTTTCCAAAATCAGACGCCGTCACTAGAGGCGCTGTGATAGCTTAAATACCCAATACGCGTTACTATTGGTCAATTTGTTAAATCCACCCACCCTCTCAACCGCTGGACAATGACGTCTGCCAATCTTCCTTTCCCAATTTTGCAAGTTAAACTTTTGAACTCTTGGAGCTGCGCCAATTCCAGGGTTCCCAGGGCTCCTTCTCGGTTCCCCAATTACGTTGACCCTCGGGTCAGAGCAACAAATGTCAGGATTAAAGGGAAGGCTGAAGTGTCTAAACAGTACCATCAATCTTTGACACCATATGGATTGTGTCCATATCCACTTGGGTGGTTTAATTATAAACCTTTAGAAACCTGTTTTTCTGTTGTTAATCTAGGCTTAACACATCGAATAAACTTCCAAATGACTTACTAAACATTAGCGCATAAAAACTAATTAAAATCAAACAGGCCTATACTTTACATTCCTCCCACACTTTTCTTGTTCAAAACAACATGTTGTTTTTAACACAACAATTAAAAAAAAACTTAAAGGAAAGGTCAGTTTGATTTTGCTACCGTACGTCTAAACAACGAAGTTGCTAGAATACAATGAAGAGTATACCTTCACTAAAACAGACAATATGTCTTTGACATACGAGAAATATAAACGTTAGTACTTATACATGTACCATACAATGTACAAAGAATACAGCATCGGTAGTCATGTGCATTTTACAAGGTACCGTAAAACAAACGTCGATGCATGCATCATACAAAGTACTAGACTAAAACATCGATAATCACATGCATGTTACAATGCACCAGAAAATACATAGACACCGAACAGACGCAAATGATTATGTAGAATATACGCCCTACTCTATCCAGCACTGATACAAACGCCGATTAAACAAATCAATGTCCGTTGGCATATAATCAAGTGCGTATCAATAATACACAGTTGTATCTAAAAGCTACATAAACAATCATAAAATGATGCTTCACAATGTTAGGATAAATGCAAGAATACATCAACAATCCAAACAAATCACTTCATGTGCTACAATAAGTATGTCGACATCTTTAACAGCTAGCGGTTTCGACATGGTCTCTCACGTTACGACATGGATTCTCTGTCCATTTGTGACACAATTTCGGTGTCGACACAGTACTCTTATAAAGCATTCCAACCACCACGAACAAACACAATATAACAATTGCTACAGTACAGGATACATGTCCCGGATACGTTTACCACATTAGAAAACTACCATTGGAGACTAGCGAAAGTCAGAATACGCATTAATTCCTGTCTGTTTAAGCAAATCCTTTGTTAGAAAACCTAATTCTAACTATGCCTTTTGTGTTTCACTTGTAAACCAATAATATTCTCACGAAACTTCACTAGCTGATCATGGGTTTTAGCTAATTACTGAAAGCATTTGGTTTACCGAAGTTAATAAATACGCTAGTTTCGTCGGCTGTAGAGTCGCACTAACGTTGGCATTCACGAACGTCGATGTCGGTCGCTGGTCCAAAGAATGTTTTTTGACAATAAATCGAACATGTCGAGTAATCCTCGTTATACCGTGCACTGTATATCGGGATGGACATTTGTCTTTTTAATTTCAGCGATACGTATACTCTTAGACTCAACTGTCGCGTTTGCTACGTCGTGGATCGAGTCATGTAGCCAGTCACCAATTTGAAACGTTGTATTTTAAAGCGTAATCCCGGGATTTCGGTCGGCGTTGCTATCGTAATGATAACTACCCATATCGCCATGTGATCTCATCACCGCCTGTTACAAGGAATCTGTTAAGTAGATACGGTTTATAAAACGTACGTCCATATGGACGTATTCAATCAATTTTGCAATTGCCATCAGTGTGTGAAATACACACAGAGCGCTATAGCTGCGCATTTCTGTCGCTTTATTTCAGTCTCAGTCGGCGGCGCTAAGTTGCGTCGCTTTCTAAAATACTTCGTCGTCGATAATGACTCACTGTCACTGTCGAATCTGTCCGCTGCTTCGCGAGCAGTCACAGACAGTGTCCTGGGGCGGAGCGATCTGTCCGTCGCGCGTCGGGTAAGCCTGGGGTTCGGCTGTCTGTCCTCGCGGGGCGGGTCATATCCATCGCTGGATGATAAGCTGCGTTCTCGCTTACGGCGTTTAAATCGTTTACGTGTGACCTGACCAGGCTTCACAGAGGGACCGTCTCGAATTTGATTAGGGCCAGTGTCAAAGTTCATCGGTCTGTCGTTACTGTCAGTATGGGCAGCAAGTCGTCTGCGAGTAGTGCTAGGAACCTGATGACGAATTGGACGCGGATTGCACGAGTCCCAATTTTGTTCGGGGTTAACGATTCGACATTTTTCTGCGTTTAGCACTTTGGTTTTCCCTGTCTGTTGGTGGTGGAGAGAAATAACTGGACCCCTTACTCGGGTTACTGTCCAGTGTGGGTCCCACCTAGAAGTTAGAGTCACTCTCGCTTCAGATTTAATAATCACCGAATCTCCAGGTGAAATTTGACGGGCGTTAGCTTTCCTGGCTAACCTTTCTCTGTTGTGTTTACGACTATCTTCAGTCATGGCACGAGCTATTTTCAAAGCTCGAGCCAATTCATCGAGTCGATTACCAAAAGTTTGGTCATTAGAAATACGAAGTGCCTTTTGTAGAGGCATACGAATGTGTCGGCCAGTCATCAAGAAATACGGTGTATAACCGGTGGTTGTGGAGACAGATGCGCGGTACGCAAGTAGGGCGTCGTTCAAAACACTTTCCCAACGGGAAGGTACATTATTTACTGCCTTCTGAATCAGTTCTTTAATCGATTTTTTGAATCTCTCAATTTTACCATTGGATTGTGGATGTACTGGGGTTGTTGTGCGGTGCTCAATTCCGATTTGACTGAGATATCGTTCGAATTCAAAAGCTGTAAATTCTTTCGCGTTATCTGTAATAATCACTTCCGGTACGCCATGATGGCATATGAATCCGTTTGCAAAGGCGTTCCAAACACTTTCGTTAGTTTTGTTAGGTAAGGGGAAAGCTTCGGCCCAACCGTTACAAAAATCAATGATTGTGAGAATGTAGCGGTTCCCTGTGGGTGACTCCACTAGCGGTCCGATTAAATCGGCACCTATAATTTGGATGGGGTATGATGCAATTGGCATGTCTCCCATAGCATGGCTTTGAAAATGTCGGTTATTTGTTAGACAAACTGCGCAATTACGTAATTGTGCTCGGACATCTTTACGTAAACCTTTCCACACATAGGCTTCTGTTATTCGACGTACAGTCTTCCAGACAGACAAATGGCCACATTCTTGATGTGCGCGTGAAATGACAGCTTCGCGATAGCCTGTAGGGAGAACTAAACGAGGATATAAAGGCGCGTGTAGGTTGGGGGATTTCAGACTGTATAAAACACCGTTTAAAATCTCATAGTCATCATCGGCTTTGGCTAATTGCCATAATTCAGGAAATTCGCGGCGTTGATCCTGTGCTACTGCTTTCAAATCTAGTCCGTCATGGAGTAGTGGCAGTATGTCCGTTATGTCATCGTCATTGGTCATCAGTTCCGGGTCAAAAATATTTTCTGTGTCTATCACAGCAACATTGTTATTCGCGGTATGTTTTATACGAGATAACATATCAGCGCGAATGTTGTGTCGACCGGATCGATAAGAAATTGTTGCTCCAAATTCAGCTAGAAGAATGCCCCATCTTTGTAGTTTCGTGTTATTCAACGCTTTCGTGAAAAGACTCAACAAAGGTTTATGGTCGGTGTACACATGAAACTGAGACCCAAACAAGTATGTTCGTAATTTCTCAATACAGAATACAACGGCATATGCTTCCTTCTCGATCGTCGCCCATTTACGTTGTGTGTTAGACAAAGTATGACTAACGTACTGGATTACTTTCTCTACCCCGTCATCAGATTTCTGGACCAGTATCCCGCCAATCGCGTAATCACATGCATCGGTATAAAGTCGATACGGTCGATTCATGTCAGGAGCCGCCATCACATGTGATGACGTCAGTAACCGTTTCAATTCGTCAAACGCTGCTTGTTTGTCGTCGTCCCACGAAAATCTAACGTTTTGACGTGTCAAAGCAATTAATGGTTCAGCTACTGTCGCATAATTTGGTAGGCTGTTCCTGTAGTAATTACACATGCCAAGCATCGATCTAACTTCTTTGACTGTAGTCGGTGGTTTCAGTTTAGCGATGACGTCAACTTTATCCGGATCTGTTGTAATTCCGTCAGCATTAAGAACATAGCCTAACAGTTTTACTTCTGGTAAACCAAATGCACATTTTGTCGGCTTAAGTTTAAGTCCGGCATCCCTAAGTTTGTCAAAGACGAGTTGCAAGTGTTTGATATGATCGTGTTCAGTTTTGCTATACACCAGAATATCGTCGATGTATACAAGGACACACTTGCCAATCAAATCAGCCAAGATCTTATTCATTTCTCTTTGAAAGAAATTTGGAGCTGATTTAAGACCAAACGGGACCTTGTTAAAGGCACAATGACCTAAATGGCATCGGAAAGCAGTTTTATGTTTATCTTCCTCGGCCACGGGCATTTGATAATAACCTGCCTTTAAATCTAACGTTGAGTAAATCGTGCTCCCGCCTACTAAATCAAAGATTTCTTGAATGTGTGGTAACGGGTAAGCATCTTTCTGTGTTACCTCATTTAGTTTGCGGTAATCAACACACAGACGAGACTCGCCATCCTTCTTTGGAACGAGCAAAATAGGGCTAGAATACGCCGAATTACTTGGGCATATAATGTCATCATCTAGCATTTCCTTAATCATTTCTTCGACTACCTTTCTCTTACTTAAAGGCATACGATACGCTTTCTGACAAATCGGAGGCCCATGTGTTTTGATACGCAAGGCACCTGTTGAACAATTACCATTTCGCTCTCCCTTGGCAGAGAAACAATCGGAATTTCGTTGGATTAATTTGTTAATTTCACTACTGCCTGTTTCGGGCGCAATTGGACCAATGCTAGTATAACCATCTTGTAAATGACATCTTAAAGGCCATTTCTGGGAGAACCAGGTAAACACATTTCGTGTTAAATCGATCACACTCCTACCCTTTCGCAAGGAAGGATCACCCAATATCATTTCGTGTGGTAATTCATCGCACACTACTACCTCAACAGGAGAAATAATCCCTGATATAGCAACCTGTGTTTTACCACATACTTTAAGTGACACTCCACCTAAACCCTGCAATGGTCCAGAATGCTCTAGTAAACATGCACGATGCGTTCTCCTTACAATAAGGTCAAAAATGTCTCGTCTTAGAAGAGTACAAGAGGCGCCTGTGTCTACAAGGGCAGTCACCTTGATACCAGATAGAATAAGGTTGACCGTAGGCCGCCCGCTTACCTGACCTTTATGATCTAAGACGAATGCCCGTTTTCCGACAACCTGCGTTGTGAATAACGGCGATGACATTCCCTAGCATAGCGTCCCGGCTTGCCGCAGTTGAAGCAAAGCAGATGACGTCTTGTGCGGGTGTCGTCTCGAGGAACACGGCGGGTGTTCGTGTTGACAGGTGTCCCGTTACGACGGTCGTTCGTCGCGTGAGTGGACGCATCACGGGAGGCAGGGCTGCGCGCTTCGATCTTGGCGATTTTCGTGGCCAGCTTCTCCACTGTCGACGAAAGGGAATTAACCATTTTGATTAATGGCGGAGTGGAATCGGAGGCCGGCTTTCCCATCATGCCAACTTCCATCGGCTGCTCGTCCCGTCCGAGACGTGTGTAAGCGTCGTGTCGCTCACAGAATCGTGTGACGTCTACGAATGCCGCTTCTATCGTAGCAGGCGACTGCTCGACGAGTTTTCGTGCTAGTTCGTTGGATTTCAATCCTCTAGCGAAAGCTTTAATCAGGAGACGTTCCTGGTCGGCATTACGGTGTGCCGTAGGATATGCCACATCAGCGATATCTCGAAATCGTCGAGCATACTGGGCAGTTGGTTCGTAAACAGATTGACGAATTTTGTCCAGTTCATCACGTAACACAGCAGATTCATCTGGGTTGAGAAACTGGGCGGAAATATGGTTACGCAAATCGGCCCAAAGAATAGCTGCTCTTGCGACTTGATTTGCAACAATTACTCCCTCGATATATCGCTCAAGTTCAAATCGCAAAGGTCCGGAAACAGTTTTAGTTGCAATTTCTATAATACTGTCCGCACCAACCTGGTTGAAAGCCAACGTAACCTCTCGGATCCAATTTCGAACAGCGGCTGTCGTAGAACCATCGCACGTTTGTGTCTGACGTATTAAATCTCGAATTTGTTCGCGTTGTGTTCGAATGTGTCGTCTTTCGGCTTCTTGTTGTGCCAGTCCTAATGTATAGTTTTGAAATTGTGCCGCATCCATTTTGAAATGTTCGTAAACCAATTAACGTCAATAAAAAAATCACTGTTCGTGTTCGTCCAATGACAAATGTGAATGAAGGAATGTTTCGTTCCGCATAACGTCAATAGGGTAGTGAAACATCACAATTATAAGTTCGAAAGACACATACCTTTCTAATAGATCGTCGCTGGTAATCGTCGTCAATGTACGTTTTAAAGTGCGCTCGTCAGTGTACGCCGAAAAATCGCTGGCGTTGCTCGCCAATGTACGCTAGTCAATGTACGCCGAAAAAAAATCGCTGGCGTCGCTCGCCAATGTAAGATATATGCCTCCCTCTTCTTGTCTTCTTCGGGGCCGCACGCAATGGTCCAGGAGGCATTTCTCTCAACGAAGGATATTTTGATTGTCCGTCGTTTTTGCGCTCGCCAGGTCCAGATTTATAACTGAATTTGTACTCACTCGACCAATGAGTACATAGAGTACTACAGAAGTGTAGTCAACGCATTGTTCTCCAGGTTCGAAACGATTTTAATCTTGTACATCAGACGGCTACGTACATAGTAGCAATATAATCACTCACGATGACAAATAAAAATAACAGTGAAGACATCTATCACTATAAACCGTAAAGAAAAGTAGTGAATGTAAACATCACTCAAACTGTATACAGATTCTTAAAATCTAGAAGATTTGACAATAAAATTCTGGCCGGAAATTTTGAATTCTAATGCTAAAGCAGGTATGGCCCGCCAGGACCACCCTTACTGAAAATTTTGATGCCTAAAATTCAGCATGACTACACACCTAAGTGTGAATTTAAAATAGTCTTGCCGCTCCCTTGTAAACGCTCCTCCGGGGTATTTATACTCCCAGTTTTCAAAAATCAGACGCCGTCACTAGAGGCGCTGTGATAGCTTAAATACCCAATACGCGTTACTATTGGTCAATTTGTTAAATCCACCCACCCTCTCAACCGCTGGACAATGACGTCTGCCAATCTTCCTTTCCCAATTTTGCAAGTTAAACTTTTGAACTCTTGGAGCTGCGCCAATTCCAGGGTTCCCAGGGCTCCTTCTCGGTTCCCCAATTACGTTGACCCTCGGGTCAGAGCAACAAATGTCAGGATTAAAGGGAAGGCTGAAGTGTCTAAACAGTACCATCAATCTTTGACACCATATGGATTGTGTCCATATCCACTTGGGTGGTTTAATTATAAACCTTTAGAAACCTGTTTTTCTGTTGTTAATCTAGGCTTAACACATCGAATAAACTTCCAAATGACTTACTAAACATTAGCGCATAAAAACTAATTAAAATCAAACAGGCCTATACTTTACATTCCTCCCACACTTTTCTTGTTCAAAACAACATGTTGTTTTTAACACAACAATTAAAAAAAAACTTAAAGGAAAGGTCAGTTTGATTTTGCTACCGTACGTCTAAACAACGAAGTTGCTAGAATACAATGAAGAGTATACCTTCACTAAAACAGACAATATGTCTTTGACATACGAGAAATATAAACGTTAGTACTTATACATGTACCATACAATGTACAAAGAATACAGCATCGGTAGTCATGTGCATTTTACAAGGTACCGTAAAACAAACGTCGATGCATGCATCATACAAAGTACTAGACTAAAACATCGATAATCACATGCATGTTACAATGCACCAGAAAATACATAGACACCGAACAGACGCAAATGATTATGTAGAATATACGCCCTACTCTATCCAACACTGATACAAACGCCGATTAAACAAATCAATGTCCGTTGGCATATAATCAAGTGCGTATCAATAATACACAGTTGTATCTAAAAGCTACATAAACAATCATAAAATGATGCTTCACAATGTTAGGATAAATGCAAGAATACATCAACAATCCAAACAAATCACTTCATGTGCTACAATAAGTATGTCGACATCTTTAACAGCTAGCGGTTTCGACATGGTCTCTCACGTTACGACATGGATTCTCTGTCCATTTGTGACACAATTTCGGTGTCGACACAGTACTCTTATAAAGCATTCCAACCACCACGAACAAACACAATATAACAATTGCTACAGTACAGGATACATGTCCCGGATACGTTTACCACATTAGAAAACTACCATTGGAGACTAGCGAAAGTCAGAATACGCATTAATTCCTGTCTGTTTAAGCAAATCCTTTGTTAGAAAACCTAATTCTAACTATGCCTTTTGTGTTTCACTTGTAAACCAATAATATTCTCACGAAACTTCACTAGCTGATCATGGGTTTTAGCTAATTACTGAAAGCATTTGGTTTACCGAAGTTAATAAATACGCTAGTTTCGTCGGCTGTAGAGTCGCACTAACGTTGGCATTCACGAACGTCGATGTCGGTCGCTGGTCCAAAGAATGTTTTTGACAATAAATCGAACATGTCGAGTAATCCTCGTTATACCGTGCACTGTATATCGGGATGGACATTTGTCTTTTTAATTTCAGCGATACGTATACTCTTAGACTCAACTGTCGCGTTTGCTACGTCGTGGATCGAGTCATGTAGCCAGTCACCAATTTGAAACGTTGTATTTTAAAGCGTAATCCCGGGATTTCGGTCGGCGTTGCTATCGTAATGATAACTACCCATATCGCCATGTGATCTCATCACCGCCTGTTACAAGGAATCTGTTAAGTAGATACGGTTTATAAAACGTACGTCCATATGGACGTATTCAATCAATTTTGCAATTGCCATCAGTGTGTGAAATACACACAGAGCGCTATAGCTGCGCATTTCTGTCGCTTTATTTCAGTCTCAGTCGGCGGCGCTAAGTTGCGTCGCTTTCTAAAATACTTCGTCGTCGATAATGACTCACTGTCACTGTCGAATCTGTCCGCTGCTTCGCGAGCAGTCACAGACAGTGTCCTGGGGCGGAGCGATCTGTCCGTCGCGCGTCGGGTAAGCCTGGGGTTCGGCTGTCTGTCCTCGCGGGGCGGGTCATATCCATCGCTGGATGATAAGCTGCGTTCTCGCTTACGGCGTTTAAATCGTTTACGTGTGACCTGACCAGGCTTCACAGAGGGACCGTCTCGAATTTGATTAGGGCCAGTGTCAAAGTTCATCGGTCTGTCGTTACTGTCAGTATGGGCAGCAAGTCGTCTGCGAGTAGTGCTAGGAACCTGATGACGAATTGGACGCGGATTGCACGAGTCCCAATTTTGTTCGGGGTTAACGATTCGACATTTTTCTGCGTTTAGCACTTTGGTTTTCCCTGTATGTTGGTGGTGGAGAGAAATAACTGGACCCCTTACTCGGGTTACTGTCCAGTGTGGGTCCCACCTAGAAGTTAGAGTCACTCTCGCTTCAGATTTAATAATCACCGAATCTCCAGGTGAAATTTGACGGGCGTTAGCTTTCCTGGCTAACCTTTCTCTGTTGTGTTTACGACTATCTTCAGTCATGGCACGAGCTATTTTCAAAGCTCGAGCCAATTCATCGAGTCGATTACCAAAAGTTTGGTCATTAGAAATACGAAGTGCCTTTTGTAGAGGCATACGAATGTGTCGGCCAGTCATCAAGAAATACGGTGTATAACCGGTGGTTGTGGAGACAGATGCGCGGTACGCAAGTAGGGCGTCGTTCAAAACACTTTCCCAACGGGAAGGTACATTATTTACTGCCTTCTGAATCAGTTCTTTAATCGATTTATTGAATCTCTCATTTTTACCATTGGATTGTGGATGTACTGGGGTTGTTGTGCGGTGCTCAATTCCGATTTGACTGAGATATCGTTCGAATTCAAAAGCTGTAAATTCTTTCGCGTTATCTGTAATAATCACTTCCGGTACGCCATGATGGCATATGAATCCGTTTGCAAAGGCGTTCCAAACACTTTCGTTAGTTTTGTTAGGTAAGGGGAAAGCTTCGGCCCAACCGGTACAAAAATCAATGATTGTGAGAATGTAGCGGTTCCCTGTGGGTGACTCCACTAGCGGTCCGATTAAATCGGCACCTATAATTTGGATGGGGTATGATGCAATTGGCATGTCTCCCATAGCATGGCTTTGAAAATGTCGGTTATTTGTTAGACAAACTGCGCAATTACGTAATTGTGCTCGGACATCTTTACGTAAACCTTTCCACACATAGGCTTCTGTTATTCGACGTACAGTCTTCCAGACAGACAAATGGCCACATTCTTGATGTGCGCGTGAAATGACAGCTTCGCGATAGCCTGTAGGGAGAACTAAACGAGGATATAAAGGCGCGTGTAGGTTGGGGGATTTCAGACTGTATAAAACACCGTTTAAAATCTCATAGTCATCATCGGCTTTGGCTAATTGCCATAATTCAGGAAATTCGCGGCGTTGATCCTGTGCTACTGCTTTCAAATCTAGTCCGTCATGGAGTAGTGGCAGTATGTCCGTTATGTCATCGTCATTGGTCATCAGTTCCGGGTCAAAAATATCTTCTGTGTCTATCACAGCAACATTGTTATTCGCGGTATGTTTTATACGAGATAACATATCAGCGCGAATGTTGTGTCGACCGGATCGATAAGAAATTGTTGCTCCAAATTCAGCTAGAAGAATGCCCCATTTTGTAGTTTCGTGTTATTCAACGCTTTCGTGAAAAGACTCAACAAAGGTTTATGGTCGGTGTACACATGAAACTGAGACCCAAACAAGTATGCTCGTAATTTCTCAATACAGAATACAACGGCATATGCTTCCTTCTCGATCGTCGCCCATTTACGTTGTGTGTTAGACAAAGTATGACTAACGTACTGGATTACTTTCTCTACCCCGTCATCAGATTTCTGGACCAGTATCCCGCCAATCGCGTAATCACATGCATCGGTATAAAGTCGATACGGTCGATTCATGTCAGGAGCCGCCATCACATGTGATGACGTCAGTAACCGTTTCAATTCGTCAAACGCTGCTTGTTTGTCGTCGTCCCACGAAAATCTAACGTTTTGACGTGTCAAAGCAATTAATGGTTCAGCTACTGTCGCATAATTTGGTAGGCTGTTCCTGTAGTAATTACACATGCCAAGCATCGATCTAACTTCTTTGACTGTAGTCGGTGGTTTCAGTTTAGCGATGACGTCAACTTTATCCGGATCTGTTGTAATTCCGTCAGCATTAAGAACATAGCCTAACAGTTTTACTTCTGGTAAACCAAATGCACATTTTGTCGGCTTAAGTTTAAGTCCGGCATCCCTAAGTTTGTCAAAGACGAGTTGCAAGTGTTTGATATGATCGTGTTCAGTTTTGCTATACACCAGAATATCGTCGATGTATACAAAGACACACTTGCCAATCAAATCAGCCAAGATCTTATTCATTTCTCTTTGAAAGAAATTTGGAGCTGATTTAAGACCAAACGGGACCTTGTTAAAGGCACAATGACCTAAATGGCATCGGAAAGCAGTTTTATGTTTATCTTCCTCGGCCACGGGCATTTGATAATAACCTGCCTTTAAATCTAACGTTGAGTAAATCGTGCTCCCGCCTACTAAATCAAAGATTTCTTGAATGTGTGGTAACGGGTAAGCATCTTTCTGTGTTACCTCATTTAGTTTGCGGTAATCAACACACAGACGAGACTCGCCATCCTTCTTTGGAACGAGCAAAATAGGGCTAGAATACGCCGAATTACTTGGGCATATAATGTCATCATCTAGCATTTCCTTAATCATTTCTTCGACTACCTTTCTCTTACTTAAAGGCATACGATACGCTTTCTGACAAATCGGAGGCCCATGTGTTTTGATACGCAAGGCACCTGTTGAACAATTACCATTTCGCTCTCCCTTGGCAGAGAAACAATCGGAATTTCGTTGGATTAATTTGTTAATTTCACTACTGCCTGTTTCGGGCGCAATTGGACCAATGCTAGTATAACCATCTTGTAAATGACATCTTAAAGGCCATTTCTGGGAGAACCAGGTAAACACATTTCGTGTTAAATCGATCACACTCCTACCCTTTCGCAAGGAAGGATCACCCAATATCATTTCGTGTGGTAATTCATCGCACACTACTACCTCAACAGGAGAAATAATCCCTGATATAGCAACCTGTGTTTTACCACATACTTTAAGTGACACTCCACCTAAACCCTGCAATGGTCCAGAATGCTCTAGTAAACATGCACGATGCGTTCTCCTTACAATAAGGTCAAAAATGTCTCGTCTTAGAAGAGTACAAGAGGCGCCTGTGTCTACAAGGGCAGTCACCTTGATACCAGATAGAATAAGGTTGACCGTAGGCCGCCCGCTTACCTGACCTTTATGATCTAAGACGAATGCCCGTTTTCCGACAACCTGCGTTGTGAATAACGGCGATGACATTCCCTAGCATAGCGTCCCGGCTTGCCGCAGTTGAAGCAAAGCAGATGACGTCTTGTGCGGGTGTCGTCTCGAGGAACACGGCGGGTGTTCGTGTTGACAGGTGTCCCGTTACGACGGTCGTTCGTCGCGTGAGTGGACGCATCACGGGAGGCAGGGCTGCGCGCTTCGATCTTGGCGATTTTCGTGGCCAGCTTCTCCACTGTCGACGAAAGGGAATTAACCATTTTGATTAATGGCGGAGTGGAATCGGAGGCCGGCTTTCCCATCATGCCAACTTCCATCGGCTGCTCGTCCCGTCCGAGACGTGTGTAAGCGTCGTGTCGCTCACAGAATCGTGTGACGTCTACGAATGCCGCTTCTATCGTAGCAGGCGACTGCTCGACGAGTTTTCGTGCTAGTTCGTTGGATTTCAATCCTCTAGCGAAAGCTTTAATCAGGAGACGTTCCTGGTCGGCATTACGGTGTGCCGTAGGATATGCCACATCAGCGATATCTCGAAATCGTCGAGCATACTGGGCAGTTGGTTCGTAAACAGATTGACGAATTTTGTCCAGTTCATCACGTAACACAGCAGATTCATCTGGGTTGAGAAACTGGGCGGAAATATGGTTACGCAAATCGGCCCAAAGAATAGCTGCTCTTGCGACTTGATTTGCAACAATTACTCCCTCGATATATCGCTCAAGTTCAAATCGCAAAGGTCCGGAAACAGTTTTAGTTGCAATTTCTATAATACTGTCCGCACCAACCTGGTTGAAAGTCAACGTAACCTCTCGGATCCAATTTCGAACAGCGGCTGTCGTAGAACCATCGCACGTTTGTGTCTGACGTATTAAATCTCGAATTTGTTCGCGTTGTGTTCGAATGTGTCGTCTTTCGGCTTCTTGTTGTGCCAGTCCTAATGTATAGTTTTGAAATTGTGCCGCATCCATTTTGAAATGTTCGTAAACCAATTAACGTCAATAAAAAAATCACTGTTCGTGTTCGTCCAATGACAAATGTGAATGAAGGAATGTTTCGTTCCGCATAACGTCAATAGGGTAGTGAAACATCACAATTATAAGTTCGAAAGACACATACCTTTCTAATAGATCGTCGCTGGTAATCGTCGTCAATGTACGTTTTAAAGTGCGCTCGTCAGTGTACGCCGAAAAATCGCTGGCGTTGCTCGCCAATGTACGCTAGTCAATGTACGCCGAAAAAAAATCGCTGGCGTCGCTCGCCAATGTAAGATATATGCCTCCCTCTTCTTGTCTTCTTCGGGGCCGCACGCAATGGTCCAGGAGGCATTTCTCACAACGAAGGATATTTTGATTGTCCGTCGTTTTTGCGCTCGCCAGGTCGAGATTTATAACTGAATTTGTACTCACTCGACCAATGAGTACACAGAGTACTACAGAAGTGTAGTCAACGCATTGTTCTCCAGGTTCGAAACGATTTTAATCTTGTACATCAGACGGCTACGTACATAGTAGCAATATAATCACTCACGATGACAAATAAAAATAACAGTGAAGACATCTATCACTGTAAACCGTAAAGAAAAGTAGTGAATGTAAACATCACTCAAACTGTATACAGATTCTTAAAATCTAGAAGATTTGACAATAAAATTCTGGCCGGAAATTTTGAATTCTAATGCTAAAGCAGGTATGGCCTGCCAGGACCACCCTTACTGAAAATTGTGATGCCTAAAATTCAGCATGACTACACACCTAAGTGTGAATTTAAAATAGTCTTGCCGCTCCCTTGTAAACGCTCCTCCGGGGTATTTATACTCCCAGTTTTCAAAAATCAGACGCCGTCACTAGAGGCGCTGTGATAGCTTAAATACCCAATACGCGTTACTATTGGTCAATTTGTTAAATCCACCCACCCTCTCAACCGCTGGACAATGACGTCTGCCAATCTTCCTTTCCCAATTTTGCAAGTTAAACTTTTGAACTCTTGGAGCTGCGCCAATTCCAGGGTTCCCAGGGCTCCTTCTCGGTTCCCCAATTACGTTGACCCTCGGGTCAGAGCAACAAATGTCAGGATTAAAGGGAAGGCTGAAGTGTCTAAACAGTACCATCAATCTTTGACACCATATGGATTGTGTCCATATCCACTTGGGTGGTTTAATTATAAACCTTTAGAAACCTGTTTTTCTGTTGTTAATCTAGGCTTAACACATCGAATAAACTTCCAAATGACTTACTAAACATTAGCGCATAAAAACTAATTAAAATCAAACAGGCCTATACTTTACAATATGATGTGTTGCATATTATGTTAATGTTATATTTTACCATTTCGGGACGAAATTGACTGTTGCATATATTATGTTAATGTTATCTTTTAATATTTCGGGACGAAATTTTAATTGACTGGGGGTAGAGTAACAAATTTAGAAGGATACTGCACGTAGGATAGTCAATAATTACTGAATATTTCACCAGCTGCATCAAGTCAATACATATGCAAATCGCTAGATAGAATGTTGTTTACAATTTGGGGCCATCTGTTTTGAGGGGCATAACTTTACACAGGGAGGCGTTTGTTCAGAAGGTTAGCTGAAGTTCACAGGCACCCTGCCAATATTCCAAGGAACCATGGAGTCGTGAGAAAGTGACATGCTCAGTGTCCGCGAATAACACAAGGCTATAGATTGAACAATATAAATAAGGAGGATTTGGGATGATCAGGCGTGAATACTTTGCAAACAATGGGAGACGATGGTCGTTCCCGCCACCTACTGCCAGAGAGCGCCCTGCGAGAACACAGAATATCGCAGTACGCAGCGAAAGCCTTGAAGGTTAATACATTGGTTATTTGAATAAGCCGCCGCCGTCTGAGCATATCGCTGATATATTATATACCCGAATCTATGAGAGGTTTGATGTGTAATAAACCGTTAGAGCTTGTATTTGTATTATCCTTTGTACGAATGAGTGAGTGACCGCGTGCCAGTCCGCCCCCTTAACGACAGCTCGACCTAAACACTACAGGGATACAAGCGAGTAACAAACTCACAGTTGTCGAAGAATAAATATGTCATGCTGCATCACATATACATTTAATGCTAGGCAAATTGTAACAAAACGTAGCGGATTTTGTATATTGGGGAATGCCATGCTTACATCCCTACACGCAGCATTGTTTTTCAACCAGTCGCTAGGTGGCGTTATTGGGTTTGCATTATGAACATATTTTGTGTGTATGCATAACATTTATTCATTAAAAACAAGCCTCGAAAACGTGAAGCGAACGCCACCTAACGACTATTGTAAACACAAATGCGTGAATGGGATGAAAATTAATAGTAGACTCTCAAATGTGAAAGGCGAAAAGTACCGGATATTGATTGACTCAGTTATATTTGGCAGCCTGCTAGAAGGCGACTCTCTAGTTGATGCACGCCAAATAGTTGATGCACGCCATGAATATACGTATTGTCTCTAATTCGTATAACGCCTGGAATAAACGTGTCGTGAAATGATAGTAAATCCACCTATACTGAGCCGGGTTTCTCAGAGAGGTCGCTGCTGTTGCCGCCACATTTCGGATCCATCCGTCAGATGGAGACACCGCTGTACATGCTGTTGATGTTTTTGCTGAGGAAAGCGGGCGTCTTCATGGCGCCCTCCGTACATTGAAATATGCAGGATTCGCTATTTTTGGACGCTGTTCTGAATTAAACACAATATTTTTTTATAAAGTATTTTATGTTTAGTTATCATGTCGACCACTTAAAACACATTTTAACGAATAACCACAAATGGACCAATTAAGTCCACAAACATTACGAATCCACTATGGACATGCGGATAAATTTTATTAATAAAACCAATATAACAAACCACCGAATTATTATTGTACAAACACATTGTTTAAATAATATGCAAACACTAACAGCAGACATATTTAGCCGATAGACCACATGCTATATGCCCAGTTCATGTACATTATGATTGGGTTATTTATCGCCACTTTGTCTATGAAAAGTCATACATACATATATGTGTCAATTAGCTAGTACTGTACGGTGTAGCGGGTGGGATATTCTTCTCACATATTTCATGTTGGCCCTCACTGTCTCCGGGTCAGCCTCTGACTGGTTCAACGGAGTCACAAAATACGCCGTGTTGCCGTTAGAGTTTATCTTGTGTAGTGTGATGTCCTACGAGATAACATGAACATTATGTTGACACCGTTGTTAATGTCAGCAATTAAGCAATAATAATATAAAAATAACGTAACAATCAAGTGCTATAATATGTCGGCAGATCCACCTTCCAAAGAGGACATGCCCGTCAGGTTTCTTCAACAAGAATAATACAGGTGCAGCCCTTTTACTATTTCCGTGAAGGATACCAACATTACATTTTAAGGAACATTGTTGTTAACAACGCAATTGACGAATCATTATACTATTTTATAAATTCACTTGATCTGCACATAGATGTCGACGTTTCACTTCTGTATGAAACGCCAACAAAATGTACTTTATTTAAAAATTTATCGTACGATGAAGCGATCAAAATAGTAATAATATTAATAAAAACATCGGGCTTCCAGAGCAGGAATTTGGTGGCTGCTTTGTCGTGGCGCATCACATGACCTGCCAGACGAAGACGCCGTTGTATCACGATGGTGGTGATCCGTGGGAGGGAGCCGTACAGTTCTTGGTTGGTCATGTGGTGGCGCCATTAATTTGTTTATGCAGCATTCCTGTGTAGGTGCCATCCAGTGCATTTTCTACTGATTGTGTTTGTGATCACGAATCGCATCCATATATCAGGATCGGTTCAACCGTCGTCCTGAAATCTTCAGTTTGATGATTCTGCAGATGGGCGCTCTCCAAACTGTCATGGGCGTGAACTGCTACCCATGCCTGTGCTTTTTGCACTGGATTTCATGCTGATAGTTTGTGTAGGATCCGAGATATTTAAAATCCTTTACTTTCTCAATTTGACTCCCATCTGATGAGTGAACGCTATCATTAGCAGAGGGGTTGATATAGATGTACTTCGTTTTGCTTGGATTGAAAAATAGTTCAGTAGATTTGGAAGCACTTTCCACGTTATGAAATAAAAGTTCTGCTTCTTGTATCGTGTCAGCGAACATAACGATGTCATCGGCATAATCCAGATCAGAGAGATGTGAGGCAGGATGTATGGAGCTTCTGCGTCTGGTTAGGGTTAGTCCTTCTCTATCATCAATCGCAGTTCTTAATGCGTGGTCGAAGACAATAATGAATAGGTATGGGGAAAGAGGGTCTCCTTTGATAACTCCTGTATTAGTAATTTCCCATTCAGGAGTCAATACAACTGCAGATATGTTTACATACAATATATATAATCTGGAATAGTGTGTTTATATCTACAGAGTCAAAGGCTTTCTTGAAGTCGATGAAAATAATGGCAGCTTCTTTCTGGTGGTTTCTCATTTCTTCGACGATGCGTCTAAAGGCAAGAATCTGCGAAGATGTAGATCGTAGAGGTATAAATGCGTTCTGGTTTGGGCGTGATATTTTTCTAGCTCAGGGCGAATTCAGGAGTCGATTGTAGACCTTTGCAGCAGTCTGTGTTACACTCATTCCACGATAGTTATCAGGAATAGTCAGGTCCCTTTCTTGGGTATTGGTACGATACCCGAAATCCCCCATTCCGGTGGTCTATTCCCTAAGTTAGTTTTGTTGCAGAACTTTTGTAGATCTTTCCTCAACTTGGGTAGTTGTCACACTTCAATTGGAATGCTATCTAGTCCTGGCGCTATGCCAAGTTTCATTTGTTCATTGTGTCAATGTTGATGTTGGCTCATATATAGGATCAACTGGATGGTTGGATGTTCTCGTATTATCTGAAGAGAGCAGTTGTTTGAAGTAAGTTTTCCAAGCATCCAAACGATCTTCCCCTTGTATGAAGATGGTTTTTAATTTATTTCCTTAAAGTTGTTTTAGTAACTTCCAGGCATTATGGGGAGCATTAGTCGACTCGCAACTGTCAAATGCTCTGAGAATGTCATGGTAGTGTTTTCCTGCGTTTCATCATAAGTGATGCGCAGTGTAGTTTGCGCTGTGGATACTGTCTCGGGACATGCACTAATTACAACCTTACGTGCTGTATTTACTTAATTCGTATGGCGAACACTAGTCACTAGGCTACTCGAGGTGGCAGGATGACTGAGCCTGCTTTGTTGCATATATCAATGTAGTCCTGGTAAGAGTTGGTTTGGTTTCTTTCCAATGCTTCCCAGACAGATGATATTTGGTTTTTAATACGAGAGGAAACATCTTGATTCGTTGTGATTGTATCCCAGTTAAGTCTGGTCTTGGATGAATGTTTCTTTGCTCTCACGCTGAGCCTTAACTTTGCACATACAATCCTGTGATCGAAACAAATAGGGTTGGAAGAGGAGTGTGCTTGTGAATCTATGACGATAATTCTCCATCTTTTCCGGCACATAATGAAATCTATTTGATATTTGAATTTATTCGGTGCTCGGAAAGTCCAGAGTCTTGATTTTGGTTTACAGAAAAGAGTGTTGGTCATCAGAAGGTTGAGCTCATGTATAAGACCAAGAAGAAGCTGACCGTTTATGTTAGTGTTGCTGTGGTATGAACAACCATTTGAGACTTTAGCATTAAAATCACCTCCGATCACAAGACAGGCATGTGAAGGGATGTGTAATACTGTCTGGTTAGAGCTTTCGTAGAAGTCTACAACGTCTTTTTCATCACTGACATGATATAACATGAGTCTTAGGGTTCCTTTTAAACAGGGTGTGTATGATACGGTCTGTTATCTTGGTGACTGACACAAGGTTCTGGAGTAATGCATATTTCACTTCTCCACCAACGCCCCCAACTGCTGCACTTTGTCGATTACTTGTCGCGAAGGCTGTGAACATCGTGAATCTGTCTATCCGGGTAGCTTTGATCTGGGTCTTCTTGTATGTGTACTTTTCTGTGTTCTTGAATACACGTCACTGATATGTAAAAATCGTTCGTGTATTTGTCGAGTTCTTCCTTGGCACTAGTGGAATATAAGGTCCGACTGTTTAGCTGCCCAAAGAGTGTGTTTTTTGTTAGGGCGGCTAAGTCATTTCGTTGTTCTCACATCAGATGGTATCCGTCCTTGCGGTTGATATACCCTTGAGAAGTAAGAGGTGTTACTGCAGGGACTTGAACCCTGGTGTTGTTGCTTGAACTCATCATGTTTCCATCTAGCTGTTACTACAGTGCGTCGCTCGCCAACCAAGGCTGAGAGGACCCCCCTTGAGTGACAACAATTGTGCTGCCTAGTGCAACAACCCCCTAAGTCCATTGTTTTAATAATGGAGAAAAACGCAGTAAAAGTTTCATCAGTTATTTTCATAGTTACCATTCTTTGTAGCACAGTTCGTTTGTTATTTCAACTGACTAGCTGCTTAACTTGATCATCTCTGCAAATTCTCATGGCTAATTAACGCTAATTAGCTTAATTAACGACCGGGGTAATTAGTGAAAATTTTTATTTTTTACGCACCACGTTTTTTAAGACTTCGTTAAATGCCCCATGTAATTTTGCACTGCAAATAGTTGCTGTTTTTCTGCTAATTAATGTAATTAAGCAAAAATTCATTAGGGAATAATTTCCCCACTCTGCAGTTATCCATATTAAGCAACAGGTATTGTTAGCGAAGTGCTGGTTTTGCTTCGATCGAATTTTGGATCGAAGCGAACGGCCGCTTTCACTTTTCCAGTTCGCCCGACATATTCCTGCCCAGTATTCCTCCATTTCTTACGTACTTCCCTAACCCATGTGTCGGGCTTCCTGACACGCTTTCTAGCTCGTTTATTATCCATCAAAATTTAATAAAAATCGCGCTCGTGAAGATGTAAACACTGGATACTGATCAAAACAACAATGGCGACCGAGGTGAGGCGTCTAGAAACTGACAGGTCACGTGGGGTATTAGCTGTGTGTTCATTGGCTAAGAGCTCGCTGTGCCCTGCATATGACCCGCAGGGACTTGGGGGGTTGTTTACCTAGTAGCTATGGCATTATAGGGCACTCGGTGGAACGTGAATAACAGGACTTAGGCCCACAACTCCACATGTGTGATTATATATGCAGATAGTAGAGACACCTAGGGAGCAAATAAAAATGAAAACTAAAATTTCTCCAAATAAGGACTTAGTGGGTTGTTGCACTAGGCAGCACAATTCGCCTGACTCCTACCCATTGACCTGCCTGGCTTGATTGAACCTCTACCAGGGACTTACATCCCCGCCAGTATAGCTCTCCGGGTTACGGGAGTACACAATTCCCCCCTCACTGCGACAAATTAAGTGCACCAGAGTGTGTTGTTGTCCCATGCTATGTTTTTACATGATATCCGTTACCCCATGATAAATGAAATATTATAGCAGAACGTCCTATCCATCGTCAAACCCAGTAGTTTATGTTCAGTTGGGTGTGATTCTAAATGATTTATTGATATCAGCCTTCGTCTTGATAAACCTGAACCTAGGGACTGAATTAACCGAGTAGCATCATCCAAACATTGATAGTGAATTGTCACCTCTTCTGATAAAATGTGTATGTGTGGGTGCGTGCGTGCGTGCGTTTGTGTGTGTGTGTCCGCGCGCGCGTGTGTGTGTATGTGTGTGTTGTATGTGTGTGTATGTGTGTGTGTGTGTGTGTGTGTGTGTGTGTGTGTGTGTGTGTTTGTGTTTGTGTTTGTGTTTGTGTTTGTGTTTGTGTGTGTTTTGCCGCTTTAAAGATATCTCAGCCAATCTAGATCTTGCTGGTTTCGAAGACGCTTGCCAACGTCATGCAGTATGTGTCGTGAGCAGTTGGGAGTGCTGTTCTTGGAATCCCTCGATTTTCAGCAACGTCAGCGGATGTGAAATATTGGTATATGGGACGGTCCTGTAGCTAGGCTGGGGCACGGGGCGGCGCTACATTATTTTGTCAATTGTGGTGGCCCTCCACACACAGCTTATGTCATTCCATAATTAACCTCCTGCCTACAGGCCTGATGTGACCAGCTGTGCCGAGGTTTCACGTTGCATGAGAAGCACATGTCCAAACAGACTCAACTGAGCTTTGATGGCAGACACGATCACTGGGTTGCACGCATGTTGTATGTACAATGCGTTGTTGGATAGCCGTTTGAGGATATCTGATGCCGATGACCTGTCCCAGCTGACGACGTTGATATACATCAAATGTGGCGTATTATTTGACGTTAACCCCCATGTACCCGTGTTATATGTCAGCTGAGGGACAATAAGCGCATTGTATAGTCGCAGCCGAAGGTCTTCGGATACACGATGTTGTCTGATCCAAAGGTCTTGGGATACACGATGTTGTCTGATCCAAAGGTCTTGGGATACACGATGTTGTCTGATCCAAATAGACAACAACTCGTAACATAACTGCATTTGAGCAAACACATTGGAAAGTTTGCTGGTAGAACATGTTGGGATTGTTTCACTATAAGGCGGGTGTGCGTTGTGATTTATGCAGATATTGGTAAAACTTAACGGGCATGGCACGTTCAGGCATTTTAAAAGAGTTAGAATTAGAAATATGAGAGTTTGACTAAATTCGACCAGCATGTGAATGAGATGACAACGGCAGATCAGAATGTATATATATATATATATTTGAATGTGTCATTTTCTGTTTTTTTAATGACCGATATATTTGCTCATTTTAATATATTATATATATATATATATATATATATATATATACATATATATATATAAATATATATATATATATATATATATATATATATATATATATATATATATATATATATATATATATATATATATATATATATATATATATATATATATATATATATATATATATATATATATATATATATATATATATATATTTATATATATGTATATATATATATATAAGATATTAAAATGAGCAATATATCGGTCATTAAAAAAACAGAAAGTGACACATTCAAAAAGTGTATTTAAATATTTCGTAAAGAACTGAGAGTCTAGTCAATTTTGACCCGACAACATTTATTAAGTATGTTTTTTTTTGTTTTCCTAAAAATAAGTAATAAGTAATAGCACCAATGAATATATCAACGCATAATTCATCAAATGGCTTCGACAATATTGACTCGTGAATAGTCAAACAAATCATAATTGACATTGAAGCCAAACATTTCATTCAAATTATTTTCATCGTAAAGAGAATGTTACAACTGTGTTGACTATCCTACGAAAATGATTACACAAGCGTCTTTCCAAACACATCATTTCCAGTAAGATTCAGGATGCGCAGACTCGCATACTATGTAACTTGAAACTGTGGAATCACAATCCTCTCTCAATCTCATATATATCCACATGCATTAGGCCACGTTTGCCTTTGACGTCTTGTTTTGTGTAATTTACCTTAAAAAACATTCAAATGTAAATGTTTATTTCCTACATATTTACCATAACATTACAAAGCTTGTAACAGTAAACACATATTAGTTTAACATACCGCATCAATTGGCAATAGTCCATCCATATATATTTTGTAGATGGAGGCCTTATATAACATGTTGTTTTCAGGAGTGATTACACCATTTATCCCGTTTATGAACACGTTTACTTATATGACACACTTATGTAATACACAGCTACCTACGCAATTACACACCCATTGAATGCACAACTACTTACGCAATGACACACTTATGGAATACACAACTACCTACGCAATGACACACTCATGGAATACACAACTACCTACGCAATGACACACTTATGGAATACACAATTACCTATGCAATGACGCACAATTCATTGGCATGGCGATCAAAATACACTGTAGCTTTGTCGCACATTTTCGTTTGTCACAAAGAACACACATCAGTCGCTGTGTCACCAACACTACACGACACATTTCTGAAAACATCTTCAAGTGGTGGTCTATGTTCCCAATTATTACAGCTGCACTGTTTGTCACAACAATTGCTGCTCCGGAAGTTTCTCACGAAGCCGTTGCTTCTCTCTCCCGTCTACATGAAGTTAACACATGTGATGTTCAATTCCTTCCGATACGTGCATCGTTACGTTCTCAGTCTGGATATATAATGTGTTACTTGTTGTTGGCTTGAATGATCCCATGGACTACCGATAGGACGACCAAGTAGAAGTTTTGCTTTGAAGACTTTGCTGGAAAGTCTACCAGTGATAGTTGTTTACAAATATTTGCAACTGTAGCAAGTCGTCACGTTATAGTTGCTGATCAAGTAACTCGTGCAGCGTTCGGTCGTGGTTGTATATCTGTGTGGCTGGGACGTCCACAAGTACATCCAAGCAACATACGCAATTGGTTACGGAACTGCCGTCTGAAGAGGCAGTAGATTACGAAGTTGACTGATGAGTTCATCGTGAGAAGCAGGTTGCTCATAGTGAAGTACTGCGTAAATGGTGCACAATTTGATGAATGTGGTTCAGTATAGTACAATAATGCGTGGAATATCGCCATTGGTGCCTGGCATACAACGAACACAATAATTATGACGATCATGACAAGCGTAAGGTTATTTTCGTCATTGCTAGAAGGTGATACAATTGCCCTTCGGTTGCGCTGCGCCACCCTGAGGCTCTGTATTAGACGGATATTGAAAAATATAATGAAAACCAGCGGCACGAGGAAAATAAAGAAACGAAACGATAAATCTGATATCATGCTGTATATGTATGAAGACCTGAGTCCGACATTCGTGGTCTCCTCATGCCACGAGGTGACATTGTTTTCATCAAGTGTTGTCACATTATGCTGCACGAAGCGGAAATCAAAGAAACGCGGAAAATGTATAATAACCGCAGCGCCTGCCATGATCAGGATTTCAAGTTGAACTTTGTTCATTGTGCAGAGCCTGGGCGCCAGCATGGGGCGACACACTGCGATGTATCGATTTCCCGCGACAAGCACTATCATCCCGACACTCCACGTCACAGCGATGTGATCTAGCGACCATGCGTAAGTATACATCTGATTAAGTCCTGTGGAATGCTTTCCAAACATATTATAACCAACAGTCTCAGCAACGTACATCTGTCCACCTATAACATTTGCAAGATATAAATTGTCCATAATAGCAAGAGCCTTGAGAAGGTACGTGCCGACATTCCCAGGTGTATATTTTTGTAGTACAGCAAACGAGATTGAATTTCCTATCAGACCGAACGCGCACGCAGTGCCAGTCAGAGGGCCGTAGATGATAAAGTAAAACATTCCGCATGGCACAGCCGATGACATATCTTCATGTGAGATATTTGTCGCATTGCTGGACATAGGTTTGTCATAAGCATGCGCCATAATTATCCTTGTTTTATTTTCAAATTAGTGTAATTATGTTTCACGCATAAAAAAACAACATTTATCTTGTTTATTGTTTTTCCGCTCGTCTGTGATCGTAGATAACACATTAAAACAACATTTATCTTGTTTATTGTTTTTCCGTTCGTCTGTGATCGTAGATAACTTGTGTTTCTGTGTTGGCACAATGACTCGATTACACCGCCAGGGGCCAGTACAGTTAGCGGCCCGACTGAGTATCACATTACATGCAGTATAAACTCACTGCCACACACCATCCACAGCCAGGGGGGCAGTGTGATTTAGCAGCAGATAAGTGCTCCCATGTACCGATTCATTCCTATACAGACAATTATCATGGTTAATTGGCTTCGTTTCCAGTATCTCCAGTTCTCGCTGAGATCGTTGTGCATGTGTTCGCTGTCATTTAATCACTGATTGTACGTGTAGCCTTTAGCTTCCTGAAAGAGACGCATACAAGCAAGTTGTCAGAAAGGGAATATACATTCACGCTTGGGCGAGGGAAAGCGTTCATTATTATTTTGACTGAGGCAATAACGCTGCAGACGCGGAATTGTTTGCTCTGCAGAAATACAAGCAGCCAGTAGGAAAACATTAAGCGTATTGGGAAGTTGTTTTTGATGTTTACCAATAATAGTTTCAAATAGCACCAATATTCTACAGCATATATTATTATCTTAGTATTACACACACACACACACACACACACACACACACACACACACACACACACACACACACACACACACACACACACACACACACACACACACACACACACACACACACACACACACACACACACACAACACACACACAAACAAACAAACACACACACACACACACAAACACACACACACACACAAACAAACACACATACACACACACATATATATATACACACACACGCACACACACACACACACACACACACACACACACACACACACACACACAAACACACACACACACACACACACACACACACACACATATATATATACACATATATATATATATATACACACACACTTACTTTTTTTAATATATTATCTATGGACTAAGTCTTAGAATAGTTATTATTGGTATTGTTTATAACATAATTAATATATATGTTAACATTGTTATTCTTTGTATATATTTTTATTAATAATATTTTTATTAATTATGAGTGCTTGCATTTAAAGCGTCTGAGAGCAATATTGATTGATCGGACACTATATAAATTATTTATTATTAATATAACGTTGTAGACGTGTGTCGAACAAAGCATGACAAAAACGTGCGCAAGATTTCAACGTATAATAACAGAGCTAGTGTATACCGAGACGCGTCACTCCGACCTGCGCCATTTTGTAAATTGACGTTCAGCGCCACCAAGTAGGGGGCAGCTACAACTGTTGACAATGCGATTGCGTTTCATCATAATTATCTGCTACACAAACGCAAACTGTTCTCGAATATTATTGCTTTTACTACAAACTTCCTTAAACCTAGTAATGTAGTCTTCACAACTGACGCGGTTATACAACTGGACTGAATCAAATTGCACGCATCGGCCATCGCCTTATGATATATGGGTTTATGGCATATGGGACAGTGCCACTGCCAGTGTCAGTGAGTGACACTTGCTGATGTTGGGGATATCAATGAAAATATATATGTTGCTTTATATATTGTTATTATATTGCTGAAATTCAGTACATCGTACATATCACGTTTTGCAGTTACCATCTGATGTGCCATTTCCAAAGAAATAAAACCTACCCTGTACTCAAATTTCCTAGGCAAATTATCGGCATACCAAGTAAATTATCAATATCTGTAAACTAGGTTTATTAACTTACTAGTCAACCAGAAGATTGTCGCCGATCTCTAGTTTCTTGTCGTATATTTTTGGCAGTCAGACTCAATTAGACTTGATCTTGAGGTCAGGGTCACTGTAATTGGAACGTCAATTCCGGAATTGGTGAAATATAAATGGTATTTTCAGTTACTTTTCAATTATTTCTTGTAACTTTTTACTCAAATTATTTGCTACAAATATTAAATTAAATATAATAAGTTTATCATTATATGTATAATGTACTCAAAGGAGTACAAACTACAAATACACATCCAAAGAAATGTTCACCAATAATTTCGGAAAATGAACTTAAATGTATATGCTTAAATGCCAGGAGCATAGTAAATAAAAAAAGCGAGTTAGACATTATGGTAGCATATACTGATCCTCACGTAATCATGGGCTACTAAAGATATAGTAGATGCTGAGTTATCACCGACAGCTTATGTAATGTTTAAGAAAGAACGGGGGGGGAGTAATTGTATATATATATATATATATATATATATATATATATATATATATTAATTAAATAATGTACCCAAGCATATGAAATAACACTGAAGAGTGAAGGAAGCAATTTGGTGTAACATAGACATAGTTACCAATAAGTCAACATTAATAATATAATATTAATAGATCGGAGTAGTTTATATTATCGTAGTAGTCAAACATAGTCACAGGACAAGAATAATATATAAAACTACAAGACTATGAGGGAGGTGAGCAAGTGGGAATGTGTTATAATGGGTGATTTTAACCGTGGCCATATACAATGGAAATCATTAGTGTTACAGAGTGCTGGGGGTAACGAACATCAATTTCTACTTCTATCACAGACACAGGATTGTTTGCTTGCTCAACATGTCTTGGAACCAACCAGAGCAGAGGTTGGAATGTGTTAGATTTAATTTTGTCTTCTCAAAATTAATTAGTTGACAATGTTAAAATATACGAACCTTTGGGTTCAAGTGGTCATAACCAAATCCATTTTAATATAAAAGTAAAACATGGAATAAATATAAAAAACAATGGGGTGGGGTACCATAAGAATCAGTATCAGGCCCTATTGTTTTTAATATATACCGGTATATATATATATATATATATATATATATATATATATATATATATATATATATATAAATGATTTGGAAGATGACAAAGTACTGAAATTTGCAGATAACACAAAAGTAGTCAGAAAGGTTACAAATGATACAGATAAACAAAGTTTACAGGATGATCTAGATTAATTAGTTAAATGGTCAGAAAATGGCAAATGTTATTCAATTTTGGGAAGTGTAAATGCACACACATAGCAACTGTATAAGTTGACATATTAGTAATAACGGTCCATTGATTCATGTTTGCAGATACGTATTACAACAGGAAAATTCACACGAATTTACAATGAAATGAAAAATAAAGCATGATAATATTGATTATAAGTTTTATATTTTTTTTTAAAGTTGAATGTCAAAGTTACACACGAAATGCAAATTTATGAAACCTTTTTTTAATGGTTTATAAATCAGCACTACTACTTGTGTAGTACCAACATATAAAATATGTGACATGCAAAATGTGACAAGGGGGCAACACAACACTAATTTAATAATAATTGACACACCAGGGGAAACACCCTTAATCATCTCTTTAGAATGTCTGATTTGCATGTATTCAGCCTCGGATTTTCACACAGCTATGGATCAGTATAACTGACACTGCAAACTGCATGTTTGATAGTAAGTTCCATAATGAGATTTAGTACTATACTGTCCTGTTTTTCAAATTATGCTGTTTTTGTTTGTGCGTTTGGTGATTACAGATAAAGTTAAATGGATCATATCTTATTGTTTATATTAACCTGGGCATATTAAATAAATATGTCATATAACTATTTGTGTTATCACAATTAACTTACCTTATTATGTTGTGTTATTACAGCGTGTACTAAAATGTCATACTGTCATGTAAACAGTCGTTATCAACTAAGAAAAAATCTACTTAACACACATCACACACGTAACTAAAAATGTGTCATACACGATTTTATTTTTTTTTTTATGAAAAAAATAATAACCAATCATTAGAGGAAAAAAAAACGAAGCGTCGAACACTTCCAAGGAATTATAAATTGACCTTATCAAACACCATGCATAACACCCAAACAGCAGAACACCCAAACAGGCAGAACACCCAAACAGGCAGAACACCCAAACAGGTACTGGAGACCACCAGGAATGAGGAAGCGAGGACGACGAAATGAAACATACCAACGAACCATCACCAGAGAGGACGAAACCCAAAGAAATCATGCTGTTAGATATTCGTCCACGAGTTACTCATTCATAATGGGATGCGATATGCACAATATTCCCCAAAGTGTTCGAACTATAATTGTAGTGGGATTGTGTATACCTGAAGTATACTGAAGGCTGTAAATCAAACACATGTCTTTTATTAAAAGTAGTCGCATCTTGTATATGATAGCTTACGTTTTTTACATTGATAACGCGAAAATAATTACCTGTCATTTCAAAATAATAATTATACTAAATGCGGCACTACATAACTAAATATCATGTTTTTCTCGTGGTATTTAGGCAAAAAAGGCTAAGCACTGACCAGAAAACGTTCGTAATCGCTTTGAAAGGGTGGTTAAAATGGTCGGATTTGTTTATATGAATATTTATCATGAACAACACTCACAGCGTATCCACAAAAATCATGCAAGCATGCATAATCCAAATTAGTTTTTAAAAGCGTAGTAATTGAAATATATATATATATATATATATATATATACACACACACACACACACACACACACACACACACACACACACACACACACACACACACATCCACACACACTACACGTAGAAATAAGCTTCATAAGTTTGGATGCATTTATTTTGCACAAATGTGATATTTATAACGTTATGTAATAGTGATGATGACAAATTGTATGTATGTAGTTTTCAAGATAAACGTATTTCCATGTGACGTAGATGTCTGCAATTTAGATCATGCATTCACAGTGTATCATACAACAGTACGATACACTGTGAATGGTACAATGACAACTATTTTTGGAAGTAAACATTATTTAAACTAGAAGTGCAGGGGGGTTACCTAGAGGTGTCTCAAGCAGAACAAGAGGCCACTAGCACAGATAAACCAATATCAAATCATCCGAAAAACATCTCTGAAAAAGGTTATAGATGCGTATGTTTAAACGCAAGGAGCATAGTAAATAAGAAAAACGAATTAAACATTATGGTAGAAGATATTGACCCTCACATAATTGGTATAACTGAATCATGGACCAACATAGATATAACAGATGCTGAATTAGGACTGACAGGATACGTAATGTTTAGGAAAGATCGAATAGGAAGAAGGGGCGGGGGAGTTATTTTATATGTTAAAGAATCTATTCAGGCTTACGAAATAAAACTAGAAAGGGAAGCAGATTGCGATGAAGCTGTTTGGTGCAAAATTGTTTCAGGAAATTCAAAATTAACTATTGGATTAGTTTACCGCAGTCCAAACATAAACGAAGAGGACAACACAAAAATAAAAAACGCTATAAAGGAAGTTAGTAAAGGGGAATGTATCATAATGGGAGATTTTAACCATGGACACATACAATGGAATTCTCTAGAGAGCACAGGGATTGAGGATCAACAATTTCTATGTTTAATCCAGGATAGCTTTCTTACTCAGCACGTACTAGAACCAACCAGGGGAGAAAATGTATTAGATATAGTTTTGTCATCACAAAAAGAATTAGTGGACAATGTAAAAATATTTGAACCATTGGGTAATAGTGACCATAATCAAATACATTTTGACATCAATGTAAAATCAGAAAGTAAAAATAAGAAAACGTACAAGAGAAACTTCCACAAAGGTAACTACAAAGATATGAGAAAATACTTAGCAAAGCAAGATTGGAATAACATGCTGATGAATAAGACCGCAATTGAATGTTGGAATATTCTAAAATATGAAATTGAGAGTATCATCGATAAATTTGTTCCCTTCCAAAAACAAGGAAAACGGTGTAGAAAGAAACACTTGTCAAAAGAGGCAATTAGAAAAATAATGCTAAAACAAACTATGTGGAGGGTTTATAGGCGTACCAGAAAGGAAGAAGACTATGCAAAATACAAAGAGGCACTTAATGCAGCTACAACTGAAATCAGACAATCTAAAAGAAGCTATGAGCAAAAACTGGCATGTAACATACAAAATTACAGCAAGAGTTTTTATGCATATGTCAGGAGTAAACAAAACGTACAAGACAAGGTTGGACCTCTAGAAGACAGTGCTGGAAATATAATATCACAGGGGTTTTTAATGGCGGAAGACCTAAATGGTTACTTCAGTTCAGTGTTTACCAAAGAAGATATTAGTTCATTACCAGTTGCTGATGCTAAATTTCAGGGGGCTAAATCTGACTATTTAGGACCGTTAGTTGTAACTCCAGAATTGGTAGCTAAGAAAATAAAGGCAATGAAGGATAACAAATCACCAGGAGTGGATGGGATTCCTCCAAAATTACTAATGGAAACAGTAGATCAAATCAGTATACCACTTGCAAGAGTATTCAACTTGTCATTAAAGGAGGGAGTAGTTCCGTTTGAATGGAAAGAAGCAAACATCATACCATTATTTAAAAAGGGTTCGAGAAATAAGTCAGATAATTACAGACCAGTGAGTTTAACGTCAGTGATTTGTAAATTATTAGAAAGGTTAATTAAAGACCATATGGTGGACTTCCTCGTTAAGCATAAATTATTAAATTCATCTCAACATGGATTCCTTAAAGCGAGGTCATGCTTAACAAATATGTTATGTTTTTTGGAAGAAATCACTAAGTGGATAGACGTGGGATCGCCAGTAGATATTATCTACTTAGATTTTCAGAAAGCTTTTGACAAAGTGCCACATCAAAGATTACTACTTAAATTAAAAGCCCATGGTATCGGGGATAGCATAACTGACTGGATAGAACAATGGCTGACTGACAGAAGACAACGAGTTGTAGTAGATGGAGAAGTTTCAAATTGGAAATCGGTTTTGAGTGGGGTACCTCAAGGATCAGTATTAGGACCTATATTATTCTTAATTTATATCAATGACTTGGACGACAGTATAACAAGTAACGTACTGAAATTTGCGGATGACACAAAACTGTTTAGAAAGGTTAATACTGATGGTGATAAACAACATTTACAAAACGATCTAGACAGATTAGTGAAATGGTCTGAGAAATGGCAGATGCTGTTCAATTTTGGGAAATGTAAATGCCTACATACAGGACATGGGAACTTGAATGTAAGCTATAAAATGGGAGATACTGTTCTGGGTACTACTGTAAAAGAAAAGGACTTAGGAGTTACAATAAGCGCTGATATGAAAGTTTCAGAGCAGTGTGGTATTGCAGCTTCAAAGGGTAATCAAATTCTTGGATTGATTAGAAGAAACATAACATACAAGGGAAAAAAGTTAATTATACCTCTTTATAAAGCAATAGTTAGACCTCATTTAGAATACTGTATACAATCATGGAGACCATATCGTAAGAAGGATATAGATACGCTTGAACGCATACAAAGGAGAGCAACTAAAATGATTCCAGAACTTAGAGACCTTAGTTATGAAGAACGCCTGCAAGAATGTGGTTTAACAACTCTAGAGACAAGGAGGTTAAGAGGAGATCAGATTGAAGTTTTTAAGATATTGAATGGGTATGAAAATATTGATAGAAATGTGTTTTTCTCACTCAAGAAGGATAGCAGAACTAGAGGACATGAGGTAAAATTAGTAAAGGATCAATGTAGATTGGACATCAGGAAGCACTCGTTCTCACACAGGACAATAAATGAATGGAACAAATTGTCTACAGATTGTGTAACTGCTAGCAGCGTGAATATGTTTAAAAACAAGGTTGACACATATCTCAGGAGGGCGGGTTATAAGTAGGTGAACATTGTTGGACTCTCGATAAGCCAATGGCTTCCTTGTCCACTTGCCATCTGGGCCTTTGGCTTGGATGGCAAATCTTGTTAAATCTTGTTAAACAGACCATACCACTTCAGATTGTGTAGTTCAATGCAAAATGTTAACTTTAATCACCAAAAATTTGCAAAAATTAAATTTGTTGTAAAATGTGAAGTACCACTTTCTTTAACTTTAAATATATACCATGTGTAGACATTTATGGAAACATGATATGCTGAAAATTTGAAGTTATTTTCATCAATAGTTGATGAACAATCTTTAGAACGGTGACGCCAATGCAAGAAATGACAAACTGTGTCAAAATCCCAAATTGTAAAAACAAGATGTGAACCCACTCCTTTTTAAAAAAAATGTGATCCCTCTCAATAAATGTGTTACCTAGTGAATAATCTGTCGATACATATTGAAAGCGACTTTAAATTTTTTTATCGTTTCCAGTGTCCTACATATTGAAAACTTTCGTTTTCAGTGTCCTACTGGTGGTTGTCTGGGTTTCTGCACAACGTTAGTACCTAAGTGTATGATAATCCTTTCTCCGAACATGACGTTGCATTCCCTTCCTGACTATATGTATTGAAGCTCCAATAACACTGACTTGTAGATTATCTTATTGAATTGGGTGTGTGTCTCTTTTACAGGTAGCTAAATGCAAGCTCCAAACACATCCAGTGATTAAATGACAAGTTTTAACGTAACGTTAATCACGAATGACTGTGAAACACAGGATGAGAAGCGATTTAAACAAAACAACTGTCTGCGTAGGAAGGGATCTCTATAAGCAAACACTTATTTACTGATAAGTAGCACCGCACCTGGCGGTGGATGATAAGTGCTACCTACAGCAACGGCTGGAGTGGAATGGAATAAGGCACAACACCAAAATCATCACTATCATCCGTGTGACAGCTGTTTGTTCTCACGACATAACTGCGAAGTGATATATGTGTCAAGACATGTCATCGCTTATATCATGCGATTTTGTTTATTTAATCATTGTGTGCATAGTGTGTGCAATTGGTCTCATAGGAAATACGCTCTCATTAGCTGTACTACACAAGCACACCAGTGGTCACGTGGGCACGTACCTTCTTGAGGCTCTTGCACTTACGGACAATATGTTTCTTGCAATATCTGTATGTATTGACGCAAACTATATCATATCAAATTACTACAACCTGTCTTCACAATATTATGAAGTTTTTCAAACGTACGTATGGCCACTAGGACACATCACCCATATGTGGACTATCTGGATGATAGTGATTGTCGCAGGCAAAATTTTCAGCATATCATGTTTCCATAAATGTCTACACATGGTATATATTTAAAGTTAAAGAAAGTGGTACTTCACATTTTACAACAAATTTAATTTTTGCAAATTTTTGGTGATTTAAGTTAACATTTTGCATTGAACTATACAATCTGAAGTGGTATGGTCTGTTGTATGATACACTGTGAATACATGATCTAAATTGCAGACTTCTACGTCACATGGAAATACGTTTATCTTGAAAACTACATACATACAATTTGTCATCATCACTATTACATAACGTTATAAATATCACATTTGTGCAAAATAAATGCATCCAAACTTATGAAGCTTATGAAGCGTGTAGTGTGTGTGTGTGTGTGTGTGTGTGTGTGTGTGTGTGTGTGTGTGTGTGTGTGTGTGTGTGTGTGTGTGTGTGTGTGTGTGTGTGTGTGTGTGTGTGTGTGTGTGTGTGTGTGTGTGTGTATATATATATATATATATATATATATATATTTCAATTACTACGCTTTTCAAAAAACTAATTTGGATTATGCATGCTTGCATGATTTTTGTGGATACGCTGTGAGTGTTGTTCATGATAAATATTCATATAAACAAATCCGACCATTTTAACCACCCTTTCAAAGCGATTACGAACGTTTTCTGGTCAGTGCGTAGCCTTTTTTGCCTAAATACCACGAGAGAGTGTAGTATATTTAAAAAAATATATATATTTAGTTATGTAGTGCCGCATTTAGTATAATTATTATTTTGAAATGACAGGTAACTATTTTCGCGTTATCAATGTAAAAAACGTAAGCTATCATATACAAGATGCGACTACTTTTAATAAAAGACATGTGTTTGATTTACAGCCTTCAGTATACTTCAGGTATACACAATCCCACTACAATTATAGTTCGAACACTTTGGGGAATATTGTGCATATCGCATCCCATTATGAATGAGTAACTCGTGGACGAATATCTAACAGCATGATTTCTTTGGGTTTCGTCCTCTCTGGTGATGGTTCGTTGGTATGTTTCATTTCGTCGTCCTCGCTTCCTCATTCCTGGTGGTCTCCAGTACCTGTTTGGGCTTTCTGCCTGTTCTGCCTGTTTGGGTGTTCTATCTGTTTGGGTGTTCTGCCTGTTTGGGTGTTCTATCTGTTTGGGTGTTCTGCCTGTTTGGGTGTTCTGCCTGTTTGGGTGTTCTGCTGTTTGGGTGTTATGCATAGTGTTTGATAAGGTCAATTTATAATTCCTTGGAAGTGTTCGACGCTTCGTTTTTTGTTCTCCTCTAATGTTGTTAAAATGTGGCCATTTTTGTTCGTGTTAAGTCAACAATTTTGTTTTATTTGATAAACGTGCGCATATCATTTCAATGTGTAGCGTCTTGGGGGTCATCAGTTTGTTTTTCAATACGTCTGTGATAGTCCATTTTAGCTTGCATATTTATGTATTCGTCTAATGTATGTTAAATTTATACACTTTCCTTTCTTTTATAGCCTCCTGTGTATCTATGTTGATCCGTTCTTCTGTTACCTTTTTTCCAGAAATAATTTCGCTGTCGAAACGTAAGCTTGTTTTATTTAATTACTTGCTTCTTCGCTCTCTTCGAAAATATTGTCAAGAGCCTCAAGCTTATTCTTCAATTCCGTTTTTTTAGTTTTTAATTTATTTTTGGATCTTTAGTTTCACAACATCACATTTATTGGGTTATCCTTACAATAACCTATTTTTGGAACTTAAGTTTGATTGAGACTTTGCAGAGATTGTGGTCAATAGCCACACCTTCTCCTTTGAATGCACGAACATCAATTAGGGATGATCGATTTTTATTCCTAAAGCATAAGTGGTCAGTTTGATTCTTTGTGAAGCCGACCGGAGAGTTCCATGTAATCTTCTGGATATTTTTGTTGGGAAATATTGGTCCTTCGATGATCAGTCCATTAAGCTCTACAAATGTACCACCATTGTTGTTAAGTGCACATATGCTAGGACAATGGTAACTCACTCGTCATTTTCCACAATTGTTGCATTCATATATACCGACTGACTTTTGCGCGTCCTTGTTTACGATTACGCCTACTGATTCTGTTTTGTTGCGCCTCTGAGCTCAGGTTCCTGAGGATATAGGCGCCATAGAAGTCAATTATTATTATTATTATTATTATGACGCAATCAGATCGTTCTACAGGACATCTGCAATTAGTCTGTTAAACGTGTTGTAAAAGCGATCCTTTGTCTGCTTCCTCATAAGTTGGAGCACAGCAGAGGAATATTGTGAGCTTCAAGCTTTTCAGTAACTACGTAACAATGTATGTATAAAATTGTATTTAATGATTTATATTGCAAGAAGAAAAAGAAAAAGTCACGATATTTCAGCAGCGTTTAGTTTTAATCAGTAGTATGGAGATTATTAAAACGATATTTAGAAACGATGATATGATTTAACATTTCCAAAACGAGATAATTAGATAGATTGATGTATTAAAATAAAAAAATTGACAAAAGACTACAGTAATAATAATTGTTAATAAAAGTTGATCCACAGTCGGTTTAGTTTATCCACGGACACCTGCACTGAGACGTGAAATATCGCTGGCGTACAGACCACAAGACAATACAAATATACTAACAGTTAATTTAACGTGAGCATAAAGTGTACGTAATTGGCATTGCTGTATAATGTATAATATCAGTATACACATTAATTCAAGATTTAAATACAACAATATGGTTACTTAATATTTAATTACTAAAAAACTATCAACAAGTACAAACACCAACACTAATTGATACTAATATTTCCAACACTAATTAACTCTATAAATAACGCTAATTAAGTTTTTTATTACCGTCTTAACAATATTCTTCGGCCCGAAAACCGTACTTAATGCTTCCTAGTCAGATTGATGGACTCTCCATAATGATTAACTTTTCACCAGTGTAATTAACGACATTACATGTTCTCTCAACAGCGTCATAACTACAAGCTGAGACAAAGTCGATACAATACATTTCTGGAGCACATAATGACTTACCTGACTGGTGATTACAACTGGCTCCGTCAACTTTGTCTCGACTTGCCGCCGAGCTCAATAAGTTGCTACGAATGACGTACACAGGGCCGCACACAAAGGCACGTACACAGGGCCGCATACGAAGGCACGTACACAGGGCCGTACACAAAGGCACGCTCAAGCTCTGTGCGAACGCGAGGTGTATTTCGGACTGAACGTTCTGTTTGAATGAAATAACGCATCGCCGCACATTACGATATATATCAAATGGAAGCGCCCACGATGACGTCATGATTGGCAGTGGTTGAGTCCATTTCATTCATGTAGGGTGTCACTTCTGAGACGTTGCCTTCAGTTGAAAACAAATAAAACACACCCTGTTTGGAGATAACAATAACTATATTTGGACAACATGTAAACCGCGTGCCCACAGGCACACTTTATGCACGTCTATTTTTATCTAGATTAACATCAAACTTATGCCGTATCCACATAAAAAATATATATTTCGCGAAAGATTATCAGAGTTTAAAAATAAAACATGAACACACTTACATGTCTTCCTAATATGTATATGGAAGGTTCATATATGTAACACGAGACTGGAAACTTTGATGATGTGTACGTATCAATATTCCGTTGGCGTTACATATGAAACATTATATTTCACGTATTCTAATAGTTAATCACGGACTGACTCCTTCCCAGTTAGCGTGGTCCGTCAGTGCACGCAGCGATAATCGATACTAATACGAAACATCCACACTTGTTCATACGAAGACTGATCCCGAATGTAAACTCACACTTGATGACGTTGGTCGAATTATAATATGACGACATCAACAGGCAGTCAAGAGGCAATACAATTCAAAAATAAGCCACGTCTCCGGGAAATTATCGTTACGTAAACAGTTGGGTTGGTAGTTGGTGTTAACACTGGGAACGAAAATTAAATTATTTGATCGAAACTGACTATGCTGTTTTGATTGGCTCGTTCTCTCCAAAATTGGTTTCAACAGTCATCGCTAATGCGTATCAACGTAATATCTGGGTTGACAGCTACATTAAGTAGGAATGACAACTTTTCTTAATTTATTATTTTCATGGTGAAACATATTTTAGATTAGCAAGGAATGTGTGTATGTTATTTGTCATATGTTTTCAGGAAGCCAACATATGCCTACTGCCCAGGCGATTATGCAACACTTCCACGGTGAAGAATTAAAGAAAGGCTTATATTATTAATTTTGACATTTTACTATCTGACTTACGTGTTCGTTTGCTGATATTATGTGTTTTTGAGTTTATAAAATTTTTCTTCTTCATTCTTCATATTTAAGTCTGCTGCTGATGTAATAAAGTATTTATTGCCATAAAATTCACGGCAGATAATATTTATAGTGTGTGTGTGTGTGTGAGTGTGTGTGTGTGTGTGTGTGTGTGTGTGTGTGTGTGTGTGTGTGTGTGTGTGTGTTTGTCTGTATGTGTGTGTGTGTGTGTGTGTGTGTGTGTGTGTGTGTGTGTATGTGTGTGTGTGTGTGTGTGCGTGTGTGTGTGCGTGTGTGTGTGTGTGTGTGTGTGTGCGTATGTGTGTTTGTGTGTATGTGTGTGTGTGTGTGTGTGTGTGTGTGTGTGTGTGTGTGTGTGTGTGTGTGTGTGTATGTGTGTGTGTGTGTGTGTGTGTGTGTGTGTGTGTGTGTGTGTGTGTGTGTGTGTGTGTGTGTGTGTGTGTGTGTGTGTGTGTATATATATATATATATATATATATATATTTCAATTACTACGCTTTTCAAAAAACTAATTTGGATTATGCATGCTTGCATGATTTTTGTGGATACGCTGTGAGTGTTGTTCATGATAAATATTCATATAAACAAATCCGACCATTTTAACCACCCTTTCAAAGCGATTACGAACGTTTTCTGGTCAGTGCGTAGCCTTTTTTGCCTAAATACCACGAGAGAGTGTAGTATATTTAAAAAAATATATATATTTAGTTATGTAGTGCCGCATTTAGTATAATTATTATTTTGAAATGACAGGTAACTATTTTCGCGTTATCAATGTAAAAAACGTAAGCTATCATATACAAGATGCGACTACTTTTAATAAAAGACATGTGTTTGATTTACAGCCTTCAGTATACTTCAGGTATACACAATCCCACTACAATTATAGTTCGAACACTTTGGGGAATATTGTGCATATCGCATCCCATTATGAATGAGTAACTCGTGGACGAATATCTAACAGCATGATTTCTTTGGGTTTCGTCCTCTCTGGTGATGGTTCGTTGGTATGTTTCATTTCGTCGTCCTCGCTTCCTCATTCCTGGTGGTCTCCAGTACCTGTTTGGGCTTTCTGCCTGTTCTGCCTGTTTGGGTGTTCTATCTGTTTGGGTGTTCTGCCTGTTTGGGTGTTCTATCTGTTTGGGTGTTCTGCCTGTTTGGGTGTTCTGCCTGTTTGGGTGTTCTGCTGTTTGGGTGTTATGCATAGTGTTTGATAAGGTCAATTTATAATTCCTTGGAAGTGTTCGACGCTTCGTTTTTTGTTCTCCTCTAATGTTGTTAAAATGTGGCCATTTTTGTTCGTGTTAAGTCAACAATTTTGTTTTATTTGATAAACGTGCGCATATCATTTCAATGTGTAGCGTCTTGGGGGTCATCAGTTTGTTTTTCAATACGTCTGTGATAGTCCATTTTAGCTTGCATTTATGTATTCGTCTAATGTATGTTAAATTTATACACTTTCCTTTCTTTTATAGCCTCCTGTGTATCTATGTTGATCCGTTCTTCTGTTACCTTTTTTCCAGAAATAATTTCGCTGTCGAAACGTAAGCTTATGTGTGTTTGTGTGTATGTGTGTGTGTGTGTGTGTGTGTGTGTGTGTGTGTGTGTGTATGTGTGTGTGTGTGTGTGTGTGTGTGTGTGTGTGTGTGTGTGTGTGTGTGTGTGTGTGTGTGTGTGTGTGTGTGTGTGTGTGTGTGTGTGTGTGTGTGTGTGTGTGTGTGTGTGTGTGTGTGTGTGTGTGTGTGTGCGTGTGTATGCGTGTTTTGGGGAATTGCAACTTTACATGCTCTACGTTTTGGTGATATAATTTAAAACACACCAAAGTTTGTAGAATTATTGAGTTTATTATCTCCGTTGTAGCTGACTTTTTCGAGAGAACGCCCCTGTAATGAAGGAGTGTAGCAAAATTTTAGCTATGTAGTAACGATTTTTAGCTACTTATGTTTTGTACTTAGCTATATATGTAAAATTATCAGCTTTGCAATTTTCGCATATATATATATATATATATATATATATATATATATATATATATATATATATATATATATATATACGTATATATGTATATATATACGTATATATGTATATATATACGTATATATGTATATATATATATATATATATATATATATATATATATATATATATATATATATATATATATATATATATATATATATATATATATATATATATATATGCATATCACATTTTTTTCACGTTAAAATGACGTAAACGTAAAAAGTAATTCAAACATGTTTACGTTTTGTTTATGTTTTATGTTGAAAATATTGCTAAGCTGTTTCAATTGTATTCGTTCAAATACGGAAGCTTTTGTCTAAGAAAGTGCGAAATTATATATCGAGTTGCGGCATAATGTATATGTAGACATATTATGGAACACTCCTGCTTGTCACGTCATTATTATTTGTTTGACAGCCAAATATAAACCTTTTTCCCCTGCAACGCTGGTAAACGCGGCTATTACATAGGCCTAATAATAGTATATGCTATATATATATATATATATATATATATATATATATATATATATATATATATATATATATATATATACGTATATATGTATATATATACGTATATATATATATATATATATATATATATATATATATATATATATATATATATATATATATATATATATATGCATATCAAATTTTTTTCACGTTAAAATGATGTAAACGTAAAAAGTAATTTAAACATGTTTACGTTTTGTTTATGTTTTATGTTGAAAATATTGCTAAGCTGTTTCAATTGTATTCGTTCAAATACGGAAGCTTTTGTCTAAGAAAGTGCGAAATTATATATCGAGTTGCGGCATAATGTATATGTAGACATATTATGGAACACTCCTGTTGTCACGTCATTATTATTTGTTTGACAGCCAAATATAAACCTTTTTTCCGTGCAACGCTGGTAAACTCGGCTAGTACATAGGCCTAATAATAGTATATGCTATGTTTAGTTAACGTACGGGTTGTTGTAACAGCCGATATGACTGCGCCGCCGATAGTTTGGCGGTGACTCGCATTATAACCTGTGCCTGACCCAGCCACAAATACTCGGGCACTCGGATGCCTTGCCAGCCTTTTTTTCTTGTTCACGAACAGTTTACGTGGTTTCAATTTAGTACACACGCTAACCATGAAAACCGCTAAGCGACGATGACCAAGGTAATGTAAACGGTATAACCAATTAGGCCAAATGCGAAACTATAAATATTATCTGCCGTGAGTTGTATGGCAATTAATGCTTTATTATATCGGCAGTACACGTAATTATGTTCGGATATGTATACGTTCACGCCAGTGCAACGACCATCTCATTAGGCTCACCAGAGTCTACGTCACTGCGGCCAACCCTGTTAAAGGTTGTCGACCTTAAATGTTGGAAATGGACCTTAGAAGTTCATACGGCGTGATAAGGAAAATAACTTGTGGTTGAATTATTTGCAGTATTTCGCACAATATATATATATATATATATATATATATATATATATATATATATATATATATATATATATATATATATATATATATATGTATATATTACTTGTGCGAAATATTGCAAAGAATTATATATATGTATATATATATATATATATATATATATATATTGATATATATATATATATATATATATATATATATATATATATATATATATATATATAATTATTTGCAATATTTCGCACAAGTAATATATATATATATAATATATATATATATATATATATATATATATATAGCTAATCAAAAGTATGTTCCACCACGAAAGTATTCAAATAAGAAAAGTTGTGATTCCTACCTACGCATGTTGACAGTTGTTAGGCCGTAGCTGTGAACCCCGAAATAACGCTCATACATCTGAGCGATCACCGACAACAGTGTTTGATTAATTAATCAATCAAAGAAGTAGAACTAAAATCCAAACAGTTTATACTTGCTTATCCTGCGTAGCTCCCGGACGTACCAATGCAAATGTTTACGTAGCGTTCATACTGCGGAGACGTAGCTTATATGCATTGGAACTGTATCGCCACTTGACTGCCCGTCGATGTCCCCATATTATAACACCACCAAAGTCATCGAGTGTAAGTGTATATTCGGGATATCAAGATCTTCGAAATCGACCATATACATACATCATCAAACAAATCAGTCTTCGTAGAACAAATTCTTAATGTCCCGGATTGACGTACACAGGGCCGCACACAAAGGCACGTACACAGGGCCGCACACAAAGGCACGTACACAGGGCGGCACACAAAGGCACGTACACAGGGCGGCACACAAAGGCACGTACACACGGCCGCACACAAAGGCTAAAGCTCTGTAGGTACGCGAGTTGTATTCGCACTCAACATTCGTAATTATGTGAATAAAAGTACGTGTCGCCACACACTACGAAATATATCAATATTTATGTAGGGTGTCCCATTTGAGCTGTTGTCCCCAGTAAAAAATAAATAAAACACGCCTAGGTTGGAGAATGACTTTATCTGGACAACATCTACACCGCGTGCCTACAGGCAGATTGTATGCATGTGATTAGTTTTATCTAGATTACCACCAAACTAATGCCATATCCACATAAACATATGTATTTGGCGAAAGATTATCAAATTGTGAAAATAAAACATAAACACACTTAGATGTCTTCCTAATATAATATGTATATGGAAGGTGCATCTAAGTAACACGATACTAGAAACTTTGATGTTGTGTACGTATCAATATTCCGTTGGCGTGACATTTGAAACATTATATTTCACGTACTTTGGCGTGGGCCGTCAGTGCACGCAGCAATACTCGATACTATTACGAAACAGTCAGATTTCTTCATACGAAGATTTATTTGTTTGATGTACATGGTCGAGTGCGAGGACTTTGACTACCCGAACTCATATTTGATGACGTCGGTCGTATTATAATAATTTATGAGGACATCAACAGGTAGTCAAGTGGCGATACACTTCAAATATCAACCACGTCTCTGGGAAATGACCGCTACGTAAACAGTTGGATTGGTAGGCTGGGGAGCTATGGAGGATAGGCAAGATTAAACTGGCGGATTTTTAAGTAACGGCAAAATGTTGTTATATTTCCTACACATTTAACACTAACATGGAGCGAGTTTCACAGTTTGGGTGCAGCAACTGAAAAATACAAAACTGGCTTGAAAGTGTTAAACATCGTTAACTCCAATCAGTTTTATTTCTGTGTTTTCAGCTACATTAGGTAGGAATGACAACTTTTCTTATTGAAATATTTTCATGTTGGAACACACTTTAGATTAGCTAGGGATTTGTGTATGTTATTGGTCCAATGTTTTCCATCGCGTGAATTCATGCAGCCGTTGTTTGCCTACTGCTCAGTTGATCATGCGCAACATTGCACATGTTAAGAATTAAATAAGGGCTTAAATTGTTAATCTCTACATTTTACTACCTGTTTGACCTGTTCGTTTATGGATATATTGTGTGTTTATGTAAGCATTTCGCGAATTTTTTCTACAGTTATCTATAACTTTCTCGTGCGAAATACAGCAACAAATTCAACCACAATTTCTCTAGGCCTAAATTGGGAAAATATATTTTGACAGCTAGAAATTGGTTCAGGCGGCAAGTATTAATGCATTTCCTGATGCTGGGATAAATACTTAGTTTCAAATAAATGTATTTTCCTTCTCTGTCATATGAACTTCCAAAATGTAACACATTATTGGATGACTTATTAAAATTGTTCCCAATAAAATTGCATTCGCCACATATGTTAGTATTTTCTATTTAAGAAACTTGGTTTGCTGCTTCAGGGAAACCCTGTACAACGGAATATATTTCTACTTTAAGAGCCCATTCGTAAATTCCTGTTTGTATGACATAATACACGTCAAAAATACAATTGATAATAAATAATTAATACTCATGTAATCTTCACTATTATAGTAACATGTTCTATTAGTGCTAAGGTTCCTGTTAAAGGTCGACAAACGTTAATAGGGTCGGCCGAATGGACGTAAACATAAATATGATTCAGACAGGCCTAAAGGGAAGGTCGTTGTATTGGTGCGAACGGCTGCAGACCCGAACATAATTAGTCTGCTGGTGATGTAAACAAGTATTTATTGCCATAAAACTCACGACAAATAACATTTATAGTTGAGCATTTGACCTGATTGATTATACTTTTAACAATACATCGGTTATCGTCGATCTTCGGCTATCATAGATAGCGTTCTTGTAGGTGTGTGTACTATATTGAGACTACGAGCGAGTCTGTAAACTGCTCGTGGAAACGAGAATTGGCTGGCAAGACATCCGAGTGCCCGCGTATTTCTGTTTGGGCCACGCACAGGTTGGAGTCAACGCCCCACTATCGGCGACGTAAGTCATATCGGCTGCATGGAGGTATTGAGTTACAGCAACCCGCGCGTTAACTAAACATAGGATATAATGTTATCAAGCCTATGTTCTAGCCGAATTGCCCGGCGTAGCGTGGGAGAAAAGGCAGCCACTACAGGAGTGTATGTCTCACTACATGCCCCACAAGTCATATACAACTGCCGGTTTCACGAAAGTACCGTACGAAGGAACTTATGGGCACGTTTGACGTTTGACGTTTAACGTCCATAGGCGTTGCAAACCACGCGTATGTGACAATATTTCTTCCAGCGACATTGTTTTGTGAATAGATTGCTTGTAGTACCAAATTAAAGTGACGCTATTTGGGCCGATTTGGTTGAAATTGGAAATGCATATGTCCATTTTGCAAGTGGTAATGATTAATGGTAATTGTTTACAAAGCTATCTGGTTTGTGTTATTCCCAGAATATTATTTTTTTAAGGGAATTAAGTACTTTCTAAAAAAAATTATATACACACACAATATATATATATATATATATATATATATATATATATATATATATATATATATATATATATATATATATATATATATATATATATATATATATATATATGTATATATGTAGAGCATGTAAAGTTGTATATATATATATATATAATTTGTAGTAGTTTATTTTGGTACACTTCCATTGAATAACTTGTTTTAGTTAATTGCTAACTGCTTCAACCAGTTTATGTTGGTTAAGTTGCATTACAAACAATCACGTATCAATAATTAAGTTAGTTACTTTTGGTATAATTTTATTGTACACTATTATCCGGCGCACATTTTCACGCCCAGTAAATTATATACACACACAATATATATATATATATATATATATATATATATATATATATATATATATATATATATATATATATATATATATATATATGTATATATGTAGAGCATGTAAAGTTGTATATATATATATATATATATATATATATTTATATATATACATATATATACATATATATATATATATATATATATATATATATATATATATATATATATATATATATATATATATATATATATATATATATATATATATATATATATATATATAATTTGTAGTAGTTTATTTTGGTACACTTCCATTGTATAACTTGTTTTAGTTAATTGCTAACTGCTTCAACCAGTTTATGTTGGTTAAGTTGCATTACAAACAATCACGTATCAATAATTGGTATAATTGGTATAATTTTATTGTACACTATTATCCGGCGCACATTTTCACGCCCAGTAAATAGGCTTTGCTTGCGCCATTTCTGTATATTATTCAGTAAGTTTTTCTTCTTTTTTCCCCACCCACTTGTTCCAGCTTTTTGACTTTGGTCTGCCACTGTTGGTGCACATTTGCCGCTTGTGAGCGTTGCGGAAGGGAGCAGAATTTCTTATGTTTAAACATTGGAGCTTTCGAGCGTGGCCACTACTGGTGTAATCTATTCAACTACAACCGTCAGCCCCTCCGTCCATCCGTCCGCCCGTACAATCACCTCTGTCCATCCGTCCGCCCGTACAGCCACCTCCGTCCATCCATCCGCCCGTACAGCCACCTCCGTCCATCCGTCCGCCCGTACAGCCACCTCCGTCCATCCGTCCGCCCGTACAGCTACCTCCGTCCATCCGTCCGCCCGTACAACCACCTCCGTCCATCCGTCCGCCCGTATAGCCACCTCCGTCCATCCGTCCGCCCGTACAGCCACCTCCGTCCATCGGTCCGCCCGTACAGCCACCTCCGTCCATCCGTCCGCCCGTACAGCCACCTCCGTCCATTCGTCCGCCCGTACAGCCACCTCCGTCCATCCGTCCGCCCGTACAGCCACCTCCATCCGTCCGTCCGCCCGTACAGTCACCTCCGTCCATCCGTCCGCCCGTACAGCCACCTCCGTCCATCCGTCCGCCCGTACAGCCACTTCCGTCCATTCGTCCGCCCGTACAGCCACCTCCGTCCATCCGTCCGCCCGTACAGCCACCTCTATCCGTCCGTCCGCCCGTACAGTCACCTCCGTCCATCCGTCCGCCCGTACAGCCACCTCCGTCCATCCGTCCGCCCGTACAGCCACTTCCGTCCATTCGTCCGCCCGTACAGCCACCTCCGTCCATCCGACCGTCCGTACAGCCACCTCCGTCCATCCGTCTCTACATTCACTTCCGCCCGCTAACATGTTCGTGTGCTTCTGCCACCTCAAACCACTTTCGGCCGTCGATTAACACCTGGTCGCTAGTATCTTCGTGTACTTTCCCGTATATTCACCCCCGTCCATTAGCATCGTCATTCATTACTGGCCAGTGAACCGTCATCCACATCCGTCAATCTTCCTTTCTATAATTACCGCCCATCTCTCCCTCCATTCACCCCTCCCCTACAATGACCGCCGTTTGTTTTCCCCTACGCTTATCCATTATCGACCACCTGCATCTTCATCCTTATTCGTTCGTCCAGCCTTTACCCATCACCGGCCACCACTCCCACCATTCACCTCGTGATTGTCCCTACGGACAACTCCGTCTATCGCTTCTACATTCACCTATGTCCATCTGGTCCTACTTTCGCTACCGTCTGCTAGCATCTTCACGTACTTCCACGAAGTAGTGATATAGCTTCACGTACTTCCACGAAGTAGTGATATATATTCACGTACTTCCATGAAGTAGTGATATATCTTCACGTACTTCCATGAAGTAGTGATATATCTTCACGTACTTCCATGAAGTAGTGATAAAGCGAAGCAACGAAGTAGTGAATAAAGTGCATCAACAAAGTGCACCAAATTGTCCGTTTGAAAATAAAATCGTTAAATTAACTAACATCCAATATTATTAAGCATTGCACAAGTGGATTCCTCCCAAAAGGTATTTCAGAAAATGTATACATGACGGCATGTTGAAAGGTAATTAACAGTGGACCGAAATTAAGGGAAATGCGTCTTCCGGCGTTGGGGGGTTCGACAGAGTCAATATAGGGAGGTGTTGCATGAAGACAGACTGCACAGGAATTTTGCGACTGGGATAACGAAGAAGACACTACACTAACATAACGATTTATTACATTCGGTCAAGTGATTGCAGCAAGCGCAGATATGGATGACAGACAGAACAAAATTTCCCGGATTATGACCGCACAGTGTCATGGTGAAAGGGCCATCCGTCTTCACCTGGTAAGTTTCATGGTATCGGTCAAGCTGTTCTAATTAAGCTGACAATATATTTGTTGGAGGTTGTCCAGGGTGGAGGTAAAATAAAGAGCATCTGTTAGAATGCAAGTGCTGAGAAGAAATAAACACAATCTCTCGGGCGCCAACATATGGCGTGGACATGGCAAGTCTAGGAAACGTTAAATTGTTTGATGGACGAAAATTCATCCGTCCGAACACATATCAAATTACTTTGCATGCAATGACCACTGATCGTACGTTTTGTTAGTGTTAACTACATAATACAATCAATGCCACTGAAAGAGATGCTTATTCTGACTCACTGGCAAGAAATTCCTGTAACCCAGCCACTATTGAATACAAAAAAATACGTTGACGAAAATAATGTTGACTATTCAATGATATTCAAATAAAGAATATGTTACTGTAAAGATATGACTAAAGCAATTACTTTAAATTAAATAAATTTCCCATCAGAACGAAAAATAAAATGAAACCACCACAACCATTACATATTTCAGAATAGCACATCAGTCTTGGGAATGATTTATCTTTGATTCATGGAGGTGTTTCATTTCTTGTAGGAAGGTTGCGAATTGTATACACTGTGAATATAAATTGCAAAATGTACAATATATATCTTCACTCCCAATGTTATATGGATGTGGAACAAGAATGCCAAGAAATAAAACATAATTAAAAATGATTAAAATTATGTGAACCCCGGAGTATACCCCTTTAATATTAATGTTGTCTGGTTCTCATTATTACTTCGTAAACTGGGACCCGAAGTCGTTCACCATGCCGCACATTACGGAATTATGTATTAAATATGTGTGTATATGTGTGCACGCGTGTGTGTATGTATGTGTGTGTGTAAGTATGTTCGTGCGTGTGTGCGTGTGTGTATGTGTGTGCGTGTGTGCGTGTGTGCGTGCGTGCGTGTGTGTGTGTGTGTGCGTTTTGGATAAACTTTACATAATCTTCGTTCGGGTGATTTAACACACCGAAGAAGGTTGTTGACTGTCCATTATGCCTCACTTTTCGGGAGAATGACCCAGTACTGAGGCAGTCTAGCAAAGTACCGAGGCAACAAAGTGGCGAGGCAACAAAGTAACGAGGCAACAAAGTAGCGAGGCAACAAAGTAGCGAGGCAACAAAGTAACGAGGCAACAAAGTAGCGAGGCAACGAAGTAATGAGGCAACAAAGTTGCGTGGCAACAAAGTAGGGAGGCAACAAAGTACCGAGTCAACAAAGTAGCGAGGCAACAAAGTAGCGAGGCATCAAAGTAACGAGGCAAAAAAGTAGCGAAGCAACAAAGTAGCGAGTCAACAAAGTAGCGAGGCAAAAAAGTAGCGAGGCAACAAAGTAGCATGGCAACAAAGAAGCGAGGCAACAAAGTAGCGAGGCAACAAAGTAGGGAGGCAACAAAGAAGCGAGGCAACAAAATAGCGAGGCAACAAAGCAGCGAGGCAACAAAGAAGCGAGGCAACAAAGTAGCGAGGTAACAAAGCAGCGAGGCAACAAAGTGGAGAGGCAACAAAGTAGCGAGGCAACAAAGTAGCGAGGCAACAAAGTACCGAGTCAACACAGTAGCGAGGCAACAAAGTAGGGAGGCAACAAAAAGCGAGGCAACAAAGTAGCGAGGCAACAAAATACCGAGTCAACACAGTAGCGAGGCAACAAAGTAGGGAGGCAACAAAGAAGCGAGGCAACAAAGTAGCGAGGCAACAAAGTGGAGAGGCAACAAAGTAGCAAGGTAACAAAGAAGCGAGGCAACAAAGTGGAGAGGCAACAAAGTAGCGAGGCAACAAAGTAGGGAGGCAACAAAGAAGCGAGGCAACAAAGTAGCGAGGCAACAAAGCAGCGAGGCAACAAAGAAGCGAGGCAACAAAGTAGCGAGGCAACAAAGTACCGAGTCAACAAAGTAGCGAGGCAACAAAGTAGCGATGCAACAAAGTAGGGAGGCAACAAAGAAGCGAGGCAACAAAGTAGCGAGCCAACAAAGTGGCGAGTCAACAAAGTAGCAAGGCAACAAAGAAGCGAGGCAACAAAGTGGAGAGGCAACAAAGTAGCGAGGCAACAAAGTAGGGAGGCAACAAAGAAGCGAGGCAACAAAGTAGCGAGGCAACAAAGCAGCGAGGCAACAAAGAAGCGAGGCAACAAAGTAGCGAGGCAACAAAGTACCGAGGCAACAAAGCAGCGAGGCAGCAAAGTAGCGATGCAACAAAGTAGGGAAGCAACAAAGAAGCGAGGCAACAAAGTAGCGAGGCAACAAAGTAACGAGGCAACAAAGTAACGAGGCAACAAAGTAGCGAGGCAACGAAGTAATGAGGCGTCAAAGTAATGAGGCAACAAAGTACCGATTCAACAAATTAGCGAGGCAACAAAGTAGCGAGGCATCAAAGTAACGAGGCAACAAAGTAGCGAGGCAACAAAGTGGCGAGGCAACAAAGTTGCGTGGCAACAAAGTAGCGAGGCAACAAAGAAGCGAGGCAACAAAGTGGAGAGGCAACAAAGTAGCGAGGCAACAAAGTAGGGAGGCAACAAAGAAGCGAGGCAACAAAGTAGCGAAGCAACAAAGTAGCGAGGCAACAAAGTGGCGAGGCAACAAAGTAGCGAGGCAACAAAGAAGCGAGGCAACAAAGTAGCGAGGCATCAAAGTAAAGAGGCATCAAAGTAAAGAGGCATCAAAGTAACGAGGCAACAAAGTAGCGAGGCAACAAAGTAGCGAGGCAACAAAGTAGCGAGGCAACAAAGTAGCGAGGCAACAAAGTAGAGAGGCAACAAAGTAGCGAGGCAACAAAGAAGCGAGGCAACAAAGTGGAGAGGCATCAAAGTGGCGACGCAACAAAGAAGCGAGGCAACAAAGTAGCGAGGCAACAAAGTAGCGAGGCAACAAAGAAGCGAGGCAACAAAGTAGCGAGGCAACAAAGTGGCGAGGCAACAAAGTGGCGAGGCAACAAAGAAGCGAGGCAACAAAGTAGCGAGGCAACAAAGTAGCGAGGCATCAAAGTGGCGAGGCAACAAAGCAGTGAAATAGTGAAACAATGAAGTAGCGAAGTAATGAAACAGTGAAGGAAAGAAGTAGCGAAGAACTTAGCTATGCATGTACCAGTTTTAACTATTTAGTAACGATTGTTATATATTTATGTGTTGCACCAAGCTATGCATGTAAGCTTTGTAGTTGTCGCACTTAACTATATATGCCGAGTTTTAGTTTTGTAGGTGTTGTACATACCTATGCATATGTTCCTATTAGCTACGTATATGTCGCACTTAGCTATGTGTGTATCACTTGTTGCTAAGTAGTAACGCTTTTTGGCTATAAGCGTACTAGTTTTAGCTATGTAGTGACGCTTTCATATATGTATCGTGTCGATTTTAACTATGTATGTAACACGTCCAGCTATGAAATAATGCTTTTATGTAGCGCTTTTAGCTGCGGGGGAGTCGCACTTAGCTATGTATATATATAACTTTCTGTTTTGTTTGTGTCGCACTTAGCTACGTATGTAACACCTTTATTGTTGTGTTGTCGCATTTAACCAGGTATATGTTGGTTTTTAGCTATTTATGTATCACTGTTATGCATTGATTACTTTTGGGTACGTAGTGACGCTTTTTCGCAATGAGTGTACCATGTTTAGTTATATAGTAACGCGTTTACCTATGCGCGTGTATCATTTAGTGTAGTTTATAAAGCTGTGTATTGCACTTAGCTTTTTTTGCTTAGTATGTAATGCGTTCAGCTGTGTGACCCGACCAGTAACCAGACTGGTGAGAAGACTACACAGAAAGCCCACAGGAAAACGTCAAAACCAAAGAACGACGACAACTGGAAGTATTGCGATAAAACCTGTTTCCACGACGTTAACGGCGGTGGCAAAATGGTGCAATGCAATCTATGTCAATCGTGGTTTAACCCTGAATGCGTATGAGAAGAGGATACAAAAATCGTCGCCATTTAGGTCATGCGGATCGTATTACATTTTGTAGACTCTCGTGGAGAGGCTTCTCCTCCAGACGTCCCTCCTCGAGTCAGCGGTGAGTAAGTTGCCAACTCTCGTGGAGAGGCTTCTCCTCAAGACGTCCCCCTCGAGTCAGCGGTGAGTAAGTTGCCAACTCTCGTGGAGAGGCTTCTCCTCAAGACGTCCCACTCGAGTCAGCGGTGAGTAAGTTGTCGACTCCCGTGGAGAGGCTTCTCCTCCAGACGTCCCTCTTCAAGTCAGCGGTGAATAAGTTGCCAACTATCGTGGAGAAGCTTCTCCTAAAGACGTCCCTCCTCGAGTCAGCGGTGAGTAAGTTGGAATAATGCAACTACCAGATAGTTCCGTTTGTCGTTGAGAAGAGATACGTAGCTTGCGAGACGATATCATGGCGGAAGGAAGACGGCAGAACACCGACACCGATGTCGCCTGCGTGAGAGCGCAAGGAATGACGCTACTAGTAGAGAACAGTATGATGCGAGATGTTCGACTAAACAAAACCGGCGACGGGAAGCAGATAACAATTCGTAGGAAGTCGGGAGCTACATTAACCGATATTTGCGAAATGATAGATGATGTAGCCAGTAATGACGACGTTGCCGAGATAATCATCGTAGCAGACACGCAAGAGAGAAAATGGACATTAGCCACATCAAAGGAAACGTGTACGAACTAGTGCGAAAAGCGAAAACGGTGACACCATTTGTCACCATGAGCAGCGTGCTGCCTTTGCGCTCCCATGTTACAGCACTGGTCCAATCTTTACGTTGCCGAGTTTTGGTGCCTAGTGTCTCTTTGCTGGTTTTATATCATGCTTTCTTGATGATTTTCCACTTGTCTTTTACTTGATCAGAAGTGTCTGTTTCTTCTTCCAAACCAATATGATTCCACAAAGAAGTCATCCACTACACACGCCCTCGACGACATATTGCATTTACTTCAAAAACTTGCAAGTTTTAGTCTTCATAATATACTCGTGGAATGGATCGCCAGTTTTGTTACGGAAAGGAAACAACAAGTGAAGCTGTGCATCACGGCATCCAGCTGAACCCACATCCATGCAGGAGTTCCACAAGGCATACAGCTAGGCCTCGTACTTTCCGTCCTCTTGAAGAATGACTTACAAACAGCGTGTGATTCTTACAACTACGTAGATGACACGTACATCGTCTACACTGGATCAGACACCCAGGCGCCAAATCTCCAGGAAACAGTTGATGTGGCCTACAGATGAACAACCCAAAATGGCATGAAAATCAAACAAAGTAAGAAAACTTATTATTGATTTTTCCAAAACAAAGAGAAATGTCCAACCAGTACGTATAAAGGGAACAGACTCTTAGAGAATAACAGAGATAAACATACTTGGCATCACTATTACCAGCAATCTAACATGGGACGCACACCTTGGTGAAATATCACGAATAAGGGGTAAGAGGTTGTTTCTAATGTTCAAACTCAAACGGTCAGGTATTCCCTGTAAATAACTTTCTGATGGTATACATGACGGTGGTCCGGCCCACGTTGGAATATACTTGTCCTACACGGTCGATCTCACTCACACTGGGTATGCCAAGTGAGTTTGAGCAAGTGCAAAGATGTGCTATGAACATTATATGATATTGTATACACGCTTGTATGCATTACTCTAAATGAGGTCTAACAATTGCGTTATACATATGTATAATTCGCTTTTTTCCTTGTATGTTACGTGTCTCCTAATCAACCCAATAATTTGATTACCCTTTGAAGCTGCAATTCCGCACTGTTCTTAAACTTTTATATCAACACTTATCCTTTTCTTTTACAGTGGTACCAGTATTTCCCGTAGTACAGTTTATATCCAACTTCATATTTCCCATATGTAGGCATTTACATTTCCCAAAATTGAATAACATCTCCAATATCTGTTGCTTTAATTATTTTGAGTAGTGTATATATATATATATATATATATATATATATATATATATATATAAACACACATATATATATATATATATATATATATATATATATATATATATATATATATATATATATATATATATATATATATATATATATATATAAACACACACATATATAATAATAAAGTTCATAATACTGATCCTTATGGTACCCCAATCAAAACTGATTTCCAGCTTAAAAAACTCTCCATCTACTACAACACGATATATAATAATATTAAATGTTTTGTTTACGAGTACGCGCGGGTTACAACACTAATGGACGTCAAACGTCTAAGATCCACACAAGTTCCTTCGTACGGTACACACGCTTCGTGAAGCCGGCAGTTGTACATGACTTGTGGGGCATGACGTTGTCATTGCCATTGACGCTGCCTTCCAACACGTGATTGTGTAGTTCGAAGATACATAAGCTCTTGCTATGGCTGTATTTTCTCCAATGCAACACCGGGTAACTCGGCTTGTACATAGTCCGTATAATAGTATATTATATATTTAGTTAAGGTGCGGGTTAGTGTAACTCTATACCTCCATGCAACCGATATGACTGCGCCGTGTGACATAAGTGCAGATGAGTAGGCATATCCACAGCTTTGTTTGTAGAAGCTATTGGCTGTGAAATAGGATATTTTTTATAATTTAACAGGCGAAGGGATTTATGGGAATTGTACTGCTATGGGTAATTTGGGGGCATTAATGCACGGCAATTTTTTTTTATGTTGACGAGCATCGCACTTGGGGGCGTTTTAAAAGTGGGTGATGGCAGTTGCTGAGAAAACAATTCAGAATTTCCTTGGTCAAGTTTTTTTATAATTAGACAAAACGTTAACATGGCCACCAATGCAATTTTGTACTGTGGTCTGACCTGTTTAGGGACTCGGCTCGAAGCCTCAATATAGAGGTCAGACCACAAATAGGGAAGCTTTTATATGAGAAAGTGTCCAATTTTATATCAAATTGCGGCATCATGTATATGTAGACATATTATGGAACACTCCTGCTTGTCACATCATTATTATTTGTTTGACAGCCAAGTCTAAACTTTTTTTTCCCGTGCAACGCTTGCCAACTCGGCTATTACATAGGCCTAATAATACATACTATGTTTAGCTAACGCGCGGGTTGCTGTAACAGCCGATATGACTGCGCCGCTGATAGTGGGGCAATGACTCGCATCATAACCTTTGGCTGACCCAGACATAAATACGCCAGCCCGCCTTGCCACCAAATATTCGTTTCCACGAGCAGTTTACGGACTCGCTCGTAGTTTCGATGTAGTACACACGCCAATAATAGCGCTATCTATGATAGCCTGAATGCGACGATAACCGAGGTAATGTCAACGGTATAATCAATTAAACCAAATGCCATGGTATTTGCTGTGAGTTTTATGGCAAAAAATTACATCAGCAGCAGACATAATTCTGTTCGGGTCTGTGGCTGTTCGCGCCAGTACAACGATCTTCCCTGTAGGCCTATCAGAATCATATTTATGTTTACGTCAATTCGGCCGACCCAGTTAAAGTTTGTTGATCTAAAATTTTGGAAATTAACGTTAGAAGTTCATATGACATGACAAGGAAAATACATTTAACTCAATATTAATCGGAGCAAGATAAATACATACATACACGCCGCCAGACCCTATCAAAATACAGGAACTATATTTTCCAAATTTGGGCCAAGAGAAATTGTGGTTGAATTATTTGCAGTATTTTACACGATATAGAGAGATATATAAATATAGAAGAATGTCATTTCCCGGAGACGTAACTGATATCTGAACTGTATCGCCCCTTGACTGCCTGTCGATGTTCTCATATTTTAATACGACCAACGTAATCAAATGTGAGTTCTTGTTCGGGATATCAATGCCATCGGACTTGACCATACACATCAAACGAACCAATCTTCGCATGACAAAATCTGAATGTTTCGTATTAGTATCAAGTATGGCTGCGTGCACTGCCGGGCCACGCCATATGGCACCGAGCCAACTCTAAATAACTGCCTTTGTGGGTTGTTGAGATGCTGCCAGACTTCCCCCAAAGTTAGCGTATAAATATACCATAACATAATCTTTATTGCTCCTTAAAGAATACTTCTTCTTACAACATCAATATAAATTTCTGCAAATACGCATATATCATATCATATATTGAGGTAATCATAGCATTGGTAATCGCAGCATTAGAGACAGATATGCTACGCCACCTGGGGACCGAGTGGCTCACACTCAATGCGGCCGCAATTCAGATAGTGTTTCCTACTTTGTCCGCCAGGACGAAAACAACATATAGTAAATAAGTATACATAAATGACTTTGTTGTTTCTAAATTCATCGCCAATTGGTAGATCAGAGGCCAATAGTGAAAGGAGGCAAACCAACGCGGAAAGAGGCGCGTGAGTGGAGATGCTGCTAGACCGCCCCTAAAGTTAGCGAATTAATATAGAAATGGTGGGGTCACAGTATCGCCATCTGGAGAGTGGTTCACACCCAATTCTGTTATTTTCCCATCTTTGTCCGACGGGTAGAAAAGAATAATAGTAAATCAGTAAAAATCAGTGCTTTCATGAATAAATCGCCAATGGGTAGATCAACGGGGAGTGTATGGGAGATCCCCTCACCCATTGTAGTAAGTGTATGGGGGTATCCCCTCTCCCATTGCAGTAAGTGTATGGGGTATCCCCTCTCCCATTGTATGGAGTGTATGGGGGTATCCCCTCACCCATTGTATGGAGTGTATGGGGGTATCCCCTCACCCATTGTATGGAGTGTATGGGGTTATCCCCTCTCCCATTGTAGGGAGTGTATGGGGTTATCCCTTCTCCCATTGTAGGGAGTGTATGGGGGTATCCCTTCTTCCATTGTATGGAGTGTATGGGTGTATCGCCTCTCCCATTTTAAAGAGTGTTATCCCCTCTCCCATTGTAGGAAACCTGGAATGGATGCTCTGTGGTGCATTATTTAAGAGCCATCTGAGCATCAATTTGGATTGCCCAAAAATAAGTTGGTTTGAAATAAAAATATTAATATTTTTCACCAAACATCTGGATTGAACTGTGCTTTATAAAATGTTTTTTATTACTAGATGACAGTATTTCATTCCAATATAAAAATAATTTGCATAAAAAATATATTTATAAAAAAATGTGGAGAACAGATTAAACTGATATACATTGATACAAATAATATACACTGCATCAAACCATCCGTACGTGTATTTTGAAACATACATTTATATAACTAATAATGATCAAGTGTGATCCATTACGAAAAAACATGTTAGCAAAAAAAATTAAGCAATGATGAGCAGTACAAGTTATATAAATGTCGTAACTAAATAATTAATGTTGCTAAGAATTCTTAGCACAAAATGACCAAACACATAACTTATTGGTGCTACGTGTGAGTACACTCAGAGTCCATCTTCCCCCACTGCTATCGACGGTATACTCGAAGGAGACGGGAGCGACGGAGACGGGAAAGAAACATACAGGAGGGATGGAGACGAGGAGGAACGCGACGGGAGGGAGGGAGACGGGAGCGAAGGAGACGGAAAGGAAAGGCGACGGAAGGAAGGGAGATGGGAGCGAAGGTGACGGGAGTAACTGACATGAGCACAATATAGCCAGGTGACGGGAGGGAAAGATAGAATAATAGAGGCTAGCACAGAGAGGGTGGAAAAATCATAGGGTTTATTTTAGAACTTAAGTGTTGTATAGGGATGTAGGGAAGAGGAAGTTTGATTTCTGGATTAGTCTACATAATAGTGCTGTTATCTAACGTACGGCAGGTACTGTTTGCAAAAAAGCAAGGGTGTTAGGAACGTGATGGTTTATATTGCATTAAGCTCTGCTATTGGTTAGTTTGACTGCCGGCCCAATATGGCCGTCTTAGTATTTAACGAATTTGCACGAATTTGTACCTGACGGAGCTTCTATTCTTACAAGCACACACACACACACACACACACACACACACACACACACACACACACACACACACACACACACACACACACACACACACACACACACACACACACACATACAAACACACACACACACACACACACACACACACACACACACACACAAACACACACACACACACACACACACACAAACACACACACACACACACACACACACACACAAACACACACACACACACACACACACACACACACACACACACACACACACACACAAACACACACACACACACACACACACACATACAAACACACACACACACACACACAAACACACACACACACACACACATACAAACACACACACACACACACACAAACACACACACACACACACACACACACACACACAAACACACACACACACACACACACAAACACACACACACACACACACACACACACACACATATACATACACATAACAATAACATAAAAATGCAGTATACGTAATTCAAACATGTAATTGTTTATTTTTTAAACAGTGCGGAACTTTAATCATAACCCCTAAAACAAAAAACAAAAAAATTGTAAATAACAATTAGTGAAATCCTGAAAAACAAAACAATGGTAGTAAAGACAAATTCACACGAGAAGATGGTTCCGCGTGTGCATATCAACAACATTTGTCTAAACGTTTAAACCAATATGTTATTAATTTTGGTCTTACCCGTGTAAAGAAACAATTTGAGACATTCATAGTAAAATAAATCATATAATTAATTGCAAATCCTTAAGCACGAATCCACAATAAATCATATGTTAGAGGTGCAGTGTCATATCTACTCAAAATGGCAAATATGATCACTCTGTAAAAAGAAAATTACAATCGTCATAGTGAGTGTCATTGTCTTGTTAAATTGGGGCATATTTAGACAGCTGTCATTCCAAATTATTGTGTAATTATATCGGTGAACAGGTATTGTGTAACAAATGTAACCTTTTATACAGCATACACGTTTGTTTATGTCACAGTTATTGTTGCATAAGTTTCTTGTGTTCCACTTTTCAACTTGCCTGTCAAAGAAGTCACAACTAGTTCCATTTAGTGTATTTTCTTTCCGCACATGGCTGTAGAAACCGCTCATTTATACAGTCGTGTCTACCGATGGTTTTGACGCGAGATTGTGTTTCTCTGTTGACCCGATAATTCGATTACCTCCATCGCCAGGGGCCAGTAAAGTTAGAAATATCAGCCATACTGAGAATCACATTGCATGCAGTATAACATCACTGCCACACACCGCAATGCACAGTGCCATTTACCAACACACAAGTGTTCCCGTATAAAGATTCCTTACTATGCCGTCATTTGTTATGTTTAAATGGCTTCGTTTCCAGTATTTCGCAGATTTCATCATGAATTGAGAGCATTAGTGCAATGTTATTTGGTCTTTGGTTGTATGTGTTGCTTGCTTATAACCACCTGTAAAATAAAAACAAATAAGCAATTCGATCAGATAATTAACAATTAACATCATTCAGTGTGATTGTTGGATTATCTGTTGTCAGAAAGGGAATATACATTCATGCTTGGGCGACGGAACTCCATTGCTACGCACGCAATCAATAACATTGCAGACGGGTAATTGAGAGCTGTCATTGTATAGCACACCGAATTATACAGGTTATTCCATCAATGCGGCACACTTTGGGTTACTGCGCATTTCAAAAATAAATGTGTTTTGATCATTATACCTGTGATGGTGCATGTTTGCATGACCTTTACGGTTACGTTGTTACGTTGTGAATGTCGTTAATTACAAAAAATCATAAATAAAAACAATATAAACAATCCCAATACAGGTCTATCTCAACCACTTTTATAGTTTGAATGAGTAACTCATGGATAAAGAGCTAACGGCAGGAGTTGTTTAGGTTTCGTCCTCTCTGGTGATGGTTCGTTGGTATGTTTCCTTTCGTCGGCCTCGTTTCCCCTTTCCTGATGGTCTCCAGTACTTGTCGCGGTGTTCGTCCAGGGTGTTTGTACCACGTCTGTTTGGATGTTTTTGCAGGGTGTTTGTACCACGCCTGTTTGGGTGTTCTTGCAGGGTGTTTGTACCACGTATGTTTGGGTGTTCGTGCAGGTTGTTTATACCACGCCTGTTTGGGTGTTCGTGCAGGGTGTTTGTACCACGCCTGTTTGGGTGTTCGTGCAGGGTGTTTGTACAACGCCTGTTTGGGTGTTCGTGCAGGGTGTTTGTACAAAGCCTGTTTGGTTGTTCGTGCAGGGTGTTTATACCACGCCTGTTTGGCTGTTCGTGCAGGGTCTTTGTACCACGCCTGTTTAGGTGATCTTGCTGGGTGCTTGCTATTTAGAATTATAATTTAGAATGGAAGAGTTCGAACCATCGTTTTTGTTCTCCTCTAGTGTTGTTAGCATTTGGGCATTTTTGTGTTTGTGTCTTAGGACCAAAAGCTTCCAAAATCTCGAGACAATCTCTTTGTAATTTTATAGACATGCGCATATCACATAAATTTGTTAGCTTATTCAGCTTGTTTTTTTTTTCTTCAATTTCTGCCTTTTTATATTTTAATGCCTTCTTTTTGACCCCTGTGTATTTTTATTGATAGTCCATCTTTGTGTTTTCGTCTACTCTATTCAACCATTTTGTTTCAGTCACTTTCCTTTCTTCTGCTGCCTCCAATGTTTCGTTACTGTTCCGTTCTTCTGTTACCTTTTTCCAAGAACTAATTTGCAGTCAAAACGTTAAAAAAAAATGTTATTCAATTCCATGCTTCTCCACTGTATTCGGAAATATCGTCAGGAGCTTCAAGTTTTTTTTTTAATCCTGTGTTGTTAGCTTTTATTTTGGGATCTTTAATTTCACAAAATCAAATTATTGGGTGATCCTTCCAGTAACATAGTTTGTGAACTTCAGTTTGTGTGTTGCTTTGCAGAGATTGTAGTCAATAGCAACATATGCCTCCCTGAATGCACGATTATCAATTAGAGATGATCGACAGTTCCTCATAAAACAGAAAATTCAATGTAACCTCTTGAATGTTTGTATTTGGAAATATTGATCCTGCGGTGACCAGTTCATTAAGCTCTACAAGTCTCTCTCCGTTGATATTAAGGGTTTCTATACTATGAAAATAATAACTCGCTCGTTTTTTTCCCCAATTGTGGCATTCACATCTACTGTTAATGTAAACGTATCGTTATACGGGACATATACAATTGACCTGTTCAATGTATTGTAAAAGCGACCTTTGTCTGCTTCCTCAATAGTTGGAGTACGACATAGACATTTTTTGAGCTTGAAGCATCTCAACAACTTCGTAACAACGTATGTATAAAATGTTATTTAATGATTTGCATTGACAGAAGAAAACATTATACAATTATTTAGCTAGACTTTGAAAAAAGTCAGGATATTTCAGCAGCATTGAGTTTTAATCAGGTGTATGGAATTTGTTAAAACGACACATAGAAACGATCATATTCTTTAATTAATTCTTTATCAAAAACGTGTTAAGTAGACATATTTAAGTATTAAAGTCAAACCAATGAAATAAGACTACGTTTATAATAAGTGTTAATAAAATGTTGATCCAAAGTCGGCTTAGTTGATACTGAATAAAACATTATCAACAGGTACAACCACCAACACTAATTGGCACTTATATTTCCAACACTAATTAACGCTAACAATAAAACTAACATTATTTTTGATTACCATCTTAACAATATTCTTCGGGAATTAGAAGCTGATACAAATTCGGTACAAGACTTTTCTGGAGCACACACGAAATAATGACTTACCAGAATGGCGAATACAACTGGCGACGTCAACTTTGTCTCGACCTGTCGCTCGATAAGTTGCTATGAATGACGTACACAGGGACGCACACAAAGGCACGTGCACAGGGCTGCACACAAAGGCATGCAACGTTTTTATGTACGCGAGTTGTTTTTGTACTTAACTTACCTGTTTCAATAAAGGAACGCATCGCCACACTACGAAATATACCAATTGGGAGCGTACACGGCGACGGCCTGATCGGCGGTGTATGAGTCCATTTCATATATGTAGGGTGTCCCTTTTGAGACGTTGCCTCCAGTGAAAAATAAATAAAACATGCTCTGGTTTTTGGAGATTAGAATAACGTTATCTGGACATCTACATCGCGTGACCACAGGCACATTGTATGCACATGATTATTTTTATCTAGATTACCACCAAACTGGTGCCGTATCCACACAAAAAAATATGTATTTGGCGAAAGATTATCAGATTTTGAAAATAAAGCAGGAACACACTTAGATGTATTCCTAATATATGTATATGAAGGCATATAACGCGAGACGAGAACCTTTGATACCGTGTATGTATCAATATTCCGTTAGTGTGACATTTGAAACATTATATTTCACGTACTTTGGATATTTATTCTCGGACCGACCTGGTTCTAGTTGGCGTTGCCCATCAGTGCATGCAGCGATACTTGATACTAATACGAAACAATTAGATTTTTTTCATACGAAGATTTATTCGATTCATGTATATGGTGGAGTCCGTGAACATTTACATCCCGAATATCAACTCACTCTTGAACCCGTTAGTCGTATTATAACATGATGACATCGACAGGCAGTCACGAGGAGAAACAGTTCGTATATCAGCCACGTTTTCGAGAAATGACAGTTTGATTGGTAGGCTGCGGAGTTATGGAGGATAAGCGAGTTTAAACGGGTGCGATTTTAGGTTACGGCCAAATGTTACCATAGTTCCTACACATTTAACACTAACAAGGGGTGAGATCCACAAGCCAGAGCAGCAACTGAAAAAGCTGAAGTTCCGACTTTTGTCTTAACACTGGGAACGAAAATAAATAATTATATGATCGAAGCTGACGTTTGGTGATGTGTACGTATCAATATTAAGTTGGCGCGACAATTGATATTTTATATTTCGCATGCCTGCGTCTTATGTCATTATATTTAATATCCCTACTTAATCTGACTGCCTGGTCTTAATGATATCAAAAACTGGTGTGAAGCCTGAGCTAGTTTCTGTACATATCAATCATAACTGAAAACATGTATGAGTGAGAAAATGGCAATCCATTTATTTAATACAGTAATCATAGGCATGTAATGCCGAAGAGCCCCTACATAGGAGTGACAATCACAATTGGTTACAAGTGCCATAGTAGGGGCGTAATTACCAAGTTGATTAGCCATACACATACATGTACAAACAGAAAGGCTGGTATACTCGATCCCCCCAGCAAAATAGTATACATGAAAAAATTGGGCTAAACCCCTAACAATGGTAAACTAACAATGGTAACAAATCAAATGCGATTAAAGGTAAAGTAACACCTAATGAGTAAGGGTCCTGTACATTATATATATATATATATATATATATATATATATATATATATATATATATATTATATATATATATATATATATATATATATATATATATATAAATAAATATATATATATATACATATATATATATATATATATATATATATATATATATATATATATATCAGCATGTAGGTTTATTCATTATATATGTGTATATATATATACATATATATACATATATATATATATATATATATATATATATATATATATATATATATATATATATATATATATATGTATATATATATATATATATATATATATATATATATATCAGCATGTAGGTTTATTCATTATATATGTATATATATATATATATATATATATATATACACACACATATATAATAAATAAACCTACTGCTGATACATGGCATAGTGGGCTAATCACACAATCATTTATAAACAAACCATAATGTATGTATGGCAACCCAATGCATAATATGTAAAAGTGCCATATATATACACGCATATAACGAAAAGAAGTTTATGAGGCGACGACAAAATGTTCTGCCAGGCGAAATGACTCGGCAGGAAAACTGGAGGGACCCAACCAAGGACTGGACCTCACGCAGTGAAGCCTTTTTGCGTGTTGACATTGCAATGAGCTTGGCGCGAAGTGCTGACAGTTTATCCTGGGGAAGCTGAATTGTACAGAATCTACTTCAATTCCATGAAGTACAACTTTGGAAGTTGGTAACACCGTTTTGTAGTGTTTAATGGGAATGTTAATCATACGACAGATTTCAAAAAAACCTATCCAGATATAACTGGCAACGTGAAATGGTCTTTCCGAAAAAGATAAAGTCATCAATAATGTGGCTGATGTGCAAAATCTGTGCTTTATGTACACATATCCATTGCACTGCTTGTGAAAATTACTCAAACGTCTGACACGACGTACAGCAACCCATTGGCAGACACATGTCAAAGTAGAATTGTCCTTTAAACTTGAAACCTAGCAGGCGATAATCAAGGGGAGATATGGGAATGATCCTGAAAGCATCCTTGATATCTGCTTTAGCTACTAAACACCTTTTCCCAATTCCAGCATAATGCGAATACAATCAGCAATCATCTCGAATGAAACGGATGAACATTCTGGAGCAATGTGAGAATTGATTGAATTTTGTTTGGGGTAGCTTAAATCATGAATGAGACGAAAATCCTCTGGTTCCTTTTTGGGAACTAAACCTAAAGGTAAGAAAACCATGTTATATAGAGGGGGATTCTGGTAGGGACCAGCAATTCTACCAAGCGTTTTCTCTTTGTCAAGCTTAGTCTGGACGATGGGTAAATTGTCATTGACAGATTTGTGATTTTCATAAAGACCTTTCCGGGGATCAGTGTCAATGGATGAATTACTCCTAAAGCCAGATTCAAAACCCAAGATGAGAGATGTATTTGGTCTGCAATCATAGCCTTGTAACATACATTCAAGGACCTTGTGTTTGACAGGTGTAGGCAGGACATGACATGTATTTACAGGTTCATATTTTGTTGGTTGATGTGGCTGCGAAGGGCTTTTTACTCTGGGCTCTACAGGTTGAGAGACCGTGGCCCGGGCGTTTACACTTGGAGCATAAGTGACTGTAACGGCAATTTGGTCGTGAACATTTGCCTTTGTTGAAGGCAAAACTAAAACGGGGCGCGTTTTCACCCCGTCTACCTGCTCGACAGGGTTTCTGTCCACGTTTCCTTTTACTCTCACAATATGATTGACATTCTTCATAGAGGTCATATTGGAAATCATCCCATGCTACCCCCTCTTGGTGCCTTTGTAGGCGGAACTGGCCATCATATTCTATTGCCACGTCCGACCCTTTCCGCTGTGGGATTGTTTTAACATGGTTCATGTAGGATATCAACTGATGGCCTTCCACGGGGAACCTGCGGGCCTTAACCGCTGAATAAATCATGAACAGTTCCAGCCACTCGTCAATCTCGGTGACCGGAACCACCTCCTGCTTAGTTTTGTCTTCGCCTAATGCGCTTGGGTCAACGTTAATATCTAAAATGTGCGACCTACGCAGGCATATAATCAGTAGAAAAAAATTTGTCTACTATCGACTTAGGGAGACCATCCCCTACTTCCCCATACGCAATACGCATAGACATCTTACTTTTCTTTCTGTCAATTATGCCTCTGCGGGCGTCGCTCGAAGGTCGCCTCTCCGTCCCGATCGCTCTCGCTCGAGGGTCTGCGTTTGCGGGACGCTCCTTGGTCTGACGAGGCCGACGTCGACTGAATTGCCTTGTTCCCGGTTTGCAAGGCCTTGAACCCTTGCGCGATCTGGGTTGAGATGGCCGACATCAGTGTCGCGTACAAAGCCGGGTCGACTGTAGGTGGCTGCACAGGTGGAGACTCCTCCTCCATCGACGCCTCATCCGCTGTCTTCGCCCTTGTGGCTTTCGGCATACTGCAAACCAAAGGCATGCATCAATGCAAGCCACACACCGACCAGCATATAGCTTGCTGGCCGGTCCCCCCCTCACCGTCTACACCCATCCCTGGTTCAATGGTCGCTCAGTGTTCCATCACTCAAGCGCCTTCGAAGGGAGACAAGAAGTATACCTAGGCAGCAGGGGGGGGGGGCTGGCGAACTGCATCGCCCAAACTGAAACAAAAAGCACCCATATATCTCCAATGTATCTCCGCACCGGAGGACCAACTGTGAACAAAGAAAATGTCACATATATAAAGGTAAAGGTAAATGTATGTTCTTATATAGCGCGGTATCCGGTCCATAGGACTGCTCAAGGCGCTTTACACTTCATATATTCAATACATCTCCGCACCGGAGGAAAAAGGTGTCACATATATTCAAATCATCTCCGCACCGGAGGATCAGCTGTGGACAAAGGGAGTAACACATATACAATTCATCTCCGCACCGGAGGACCAACTGTGGACAAAAGGTGAAAAACACACACATGTTCAATGCATCTCCGCGTCACACCTATAATCAATGTATCTTCGCACCGGATGACCCAATGTGGACAAAGATAAAGTTACATACATATATTCAAATATTTCCACACCAGCTGATCACTGGACGACATATCTGGCTGCACCACATCCACATTGCAATCAAGTTCAAGCTATTAAACTAGCTTTACCTATTCCGTATTAGTTAAGTGAAACATTTCACAATTCTGAATGCTATTTAACTGCGCTTAATCATTTTCAGTGCGCGCGCCACCATAACGTCATTTGCATTGGTATTTATAGTTTCTTAGGTGGCCGAAATCGACACCAAACAATGTTGTACCCATCAAGGCGATTTGGTATCAATTAATTGTTTGCAATTCCTCATAGCAACCACGGCGTGTTTATAAATAACCCCATGCTAGTTTAGAAAACCCGTGGCATTCGCGGCGACCTACCGTGACTAATCCAACTTGACTCCCCCCGAGCAATCCACGTGCTAGGTTATTGACCCAGTTTGTAAAGCCGGCTGTCTAAACAAAGTGGCTGCCGCCCGTGCCCAATTCTGAAATGCAACGATGCAAAAAATTCTAACTATTTCCCACGTAACGTGACACAACAACCATTGTAACACGTGTGGAAAACGCTGACTTTATACCCCTTAAATCTGTTATAATGTATACAAGGTAAATAGGCCGAAATTATACACCGTCGTCACTGTACTGTAACTGGACGGGAATTGCTTTACTAACCCCATTGCGATATAAAAACACCCACAACAAAAATTATGTTATCCCTGTAACTCCCTCAAAGCTGCCACAGTGCCTCTTCTCAACGAGAAGTAATACCGTTTCAGACCCTGGTCCGACAAATGCACACCATCACGCAACAATTCCGCCACATTCAGAAACCGTTGGTGAGTCAGCATGGACATGCGGGAATCGGAGGTGCACAGTACAGCCAAAGCCTCATTCAAATCCACGCGGTTAATTTCACGTACTTAATCACGGACCGACTTTGTGCCAGTTGGCTTGGCCCATCATTGCACGCACCGATACTCGATACTAATACGAAACATTCAGATTTGTTCATCTGAAGACTTTTTCGTTTGATGTATATGGTCGAGTCCGAGGACATTGACTTCCCGAATCTAAACTCACACTTCATGACGTATTATAATATGACGACATCATTATAATACATTATAATATGACACAGGCAGTCAAGTGGCCATAAACTTCAAATATCAGCCACGTCTCCGAGAAATGACCGCTACGTAAACAGTTGGATTGGTAGGCTGGGGAGCTATGGAGGATAAGCAAGTTTAAACTGGTGGGATTTTAGGTTACGGCGAAATGTTGATTTATTTCCTACATATTTAACACTAACAAATGGTGAGTGCAGCAACTGATAAAGTTGTCGTTCCGACATTTGTCCGATATTTGGCCAGTATTTATATCTTTCTTGATGTTGGGATGAATACTGAGTTAACAAGAAATGTATTTTCCTTTCCTTTTAAGGTCGACAAACTTTAGCAGGGTTGCCCGGATTGACGTAAACATAAATATGATTCTGAGAGGCCTAAAAGGAAGGTCGTTGTATTGGCGCGAACGGCTACAGACTCGAACCGAATCACGTCTGCTGCTGATGTAATACAATATTTATTGTCACAAAACTCAAGGCATATAACATTTATAGTTTGGCATTTGACCTATTTGATTATACCTTTGTCATTATCTCTGTTATCGTCAACTTCCGGCTATCATACAAAGCGTTAATGTTGGCGTGTGTACTATATTGAGTCCGTAATCTGCTCGTGGAAACGATAATTGGCTGGCAATACATCATATTACCTGAGTGCCCGCGTATTTCAGTCTGGGCCAGACACAGGTTATAATGCGAGTCATCGACCCGCTATCGGCGGCGCAGTCATATCGGTTGCATGCAGGTGTTGAGTTACAGTAACATAGAATATCATATTAGTAGGCTTATGTTCTAGCCGAGTTTCCCGGCGTTGTACGGGAGAAAAATCAACCACTACGGGAGATGATGTCTCTACGGACTTCTCAGTAAAGTTTTGGCAGGGCAGCGCCAATGGAAATGATAACTTCTCACACACCACAAATCATGTACAACCGAAGAGTTCGTACCGTACGAAGGATCTAATTTGTTGATGGTAGGTGTTTGTCGTTCACATGCGTTCCAACCCGAGCGTACATAGCATTTAATAATAATAATAATATATATATATATATATATATATATATATATATATATATATATATATATATATATATATATATATATATATATATATATATATATATATATATATATATATATATATATATATATATATATATATATATAGGGGTGTAAGGGGTGTTGATGCGCTCAACCGTAAAGACACTCAAGTCAACCTCACCTCCCCGTGGTGCACCCCGGTAACCAGTACATTGTGCTGGGCAAACGAGGCTATGGCTAAGGGAAGGAAAACCCCGAAAATAAACCTACTGCGGAGGGCCAACAACCCTCCCAGCTCAAATGATGTTACAGAAACCAGAAGTGAATTTCAAAAGCCAGCTTGTGCTGGAAATGGCTACAGGAAGGCGACGGCCCAGATACCAGCAGATGATGACATCATTTATTTGGACAGTATGACGCTTCCGGATCAAAGCCAAACGGAAGTTCGGAGGCTGACAACGTCGTTAACCAAGCCAAAAGTTAATGTAAATATAGGATGTTGGAATGTGAGAACGTTATACTCTATAGGGAAATCAGCCCAGCTTGCAAGAGAAATGGACAAATATAAAATAGATGTCATGGGCATTAGTGAATGCAGATGGATGGGACAAGGAAAAGTCAAGATGAACACCGGAGAGAGCATATTTTTTTCAGGGAGAGAAGACAACATACACAGACACGGAGTAGCAATAATGATGACGAAGAAAGCAGAACAAGCATTGCTGGAATGAAAAGCTATCAGTGATAGAATTATTTATGCTAGATTCTTCTCCATGTATGTAAAGTTATCGATCATACAAGTCTATGCACCAACAAATGAAGCCAGCGTCGAAGATAAAGACAATTTCTATGAACAGCTCCAGACAGTTGTGGACAGTGTTCATAAGCATGACATACTCTTAGTAATGGGGGATTTAAATGCCAAAGTTGGAGAAGACAACGACGGATATGAAAACATAATAGGAAGCCATGGAGTAGGTGAAAGAAATGACAATGGAGAAAGACTTGTTGACTTCTGCGGACTCAATAACCTCGTGGTAACAGGTACCATTTTCCCACATAAACTTAAACATAAACAGACATGGACATCTCCAGGAGGAAAGACAAAAAATCAAATAGACCATGTGTTAGTGAGTAGACAACACCGGACATCAGTAATGGACACTAGGGCCATGAGAGGAGCCGACATTGCGAGTGACCACCAATTAGTGCGATCAAAAATCAAGCTGAAACTAAAGAGAAAACAAAAGAACAAGGCGATCAGAAAGAAATTTGATATAATTAAGTTACAGCACCCAGCTATTAAAGCCCAATTCTCACTGAAGTTACGCAACAAATATGATATATTACAAGACTACGAAGAAACAGGCGACGAAGAAGTTGAGAAACAATGGCAAGACTTTGAGGATGCATACAAAGAAACAGCTCAAGAAGTACTGGGGTACAAAAAGAAAGGGCAAAAACCATGGATCAGCAAGGAGTCGTGGGAGTTAGTAGAAGAGAGAAAACGACTGAAGAACAACATCGAGCAGACAAAGTCAGACAGGATTAAGCAGAATTACATGGATAAATATAGGTGTAAAGACAAAGAAGTGAAGAAGAGCATGATACAAGACAAGAGGAAGTGGGTCGACCACCTTGCCATGGAAGCAGAGGAAGCAGCACATAATGGAAGAATGAAAGAAGTATATGATATTACAAAAACCCTCAGTAATGACAAACGTAAGACAACAAATGCAGTGAAAGACAAAGGTGGAAACTTAATAACGGAAGGATTGGCCAGAAGGAAGCGATGGAAAGAACACTTTAAGGAAATCCTTAATAGACCTATACCTGATGACCCTGTAACAGATGTGGAGATAGATCCGATCATAAACGAAATCAGCACTGACCCAATAACAAAGGCAGAAATTAGAACAGCGCTAAGGAAGATGAAAAACGGGAAAGCAGGGGGCAAGGACGAAATTACAGCAGAATTATTAAAAGCAGACATGAATACAACAGAGAAATGGTTTGTCAAATTATTCAGAACATTTTGGGAACAAGAGAAAGTGCCAAAAACGTGGAAGCAGGGACTGATCGTTAAAATACCGAAGAAAGGTGACCTGACAGAGTGCGGGAATTGGAGAGGAATTACTTTGACATCTGTTCCTAGTAAAGTATTCGGAAGAGTACTCATTGACAGAATAAGAGATGGAGTTAACAGCAAGTTGAGAGGCGAACAAGCAGGTTTCAGAAGTGGGAGAGGCACAGTAGAACATATATTTATTTTACGAAATATTATAGAACAGGTAGTGGAATGGCAAGCAACTCTATACATCACGTTTGTGGATTTTAAAAAAGCATTTGACTCAGTGCACCGAGAGAGTCTATGGAAAATTATGGAGAGCTATGGAATTCCATGCAAGATAATCCACATGGTACAGATGTTATACGAAGATAGTGAATGTGCAGTGTTAGACGAAGGTGAGGAATCTGAGTGGTTCAAGGTCAAAACTGGAGTTAAACAAGGAGATGTAATGTCTGGATTTATCTTCTTGATAGTAGTGGACTGGATAATGAGAAACACAACAGCGGGAAACAAAACAGGAATAAGATGGAACTTCACGTCAAAACTAGAGGACCTGGACTTTGCCGACGACATACACACACACACATGCAAACAAAGACAAGAAAACTGAATCAATTTGCAGCAAGGACAGGACTAAGAATAAATAAAAAGAAAACTCAAATATTGAGGATAAACAGCAAGTGCGAAAACAGAATACTAATCGATGATCAAGAGCTAAAGGAAGTGGACAAGTATAACTACCTTGGTGCGAACGTTAGTAAGCAAGGAGGAGGCGGCGATGATATTGTTAACAGAATTTGTAAAGCGAGGGTATCCTTCATGAAACTAAAGCAGATATGGAGTTCAAATATATACACATTGAGATCGAAATTGAGGCTTTTTAACACACTTGTTAAACCAGTGTTGTTGTATGGAAGTGAAACATGGAAAATTAACGAAGGAGACAACAGAAAGTTAGATACATTTTTTTTCAAGTGTTTAAGACGAATCCTACAAATTCGATGGCCATACGTTGTATCAAATCGAGATATTCTGGCAAAAACAAAATTTAAGACAATCAGCACTGAGGTCAAGATAAGAAGATGGAAGTGGGTAGGACATATCCTACGAATGGAGAAAAACAGCAATTGTGAGACTGCACTGACCTGGACGCCTGAAGGTAAAAGAAAGGTTGGGCGACCAAAGACAACGTGGCGATCAACTATTGAAAATGAAAGACGTATACTGGGGTGGAATAGCTGGAACGAAGCCAGACGTGTAGCAGCTGACAGAACAAGATGGAGGAGATTCACTTCGGCCTTATGGGCCACTGGGCCCGAAGAAGATAGGTAGGTAGGTATATATATATATATATATATATATATATATATATATATATATATATATATATATATATATATATATATATATATATATATGTAAACTTTTAGTTGCATATTCTTTATCTGTTCCCGATAGGTTTATTACATTCATACACTTACGGGCTACAGACATTCCAATGTTGTGTCATACATTTATTATGACAGCATATAACAGTTACGTTCGTTTACATTGACACACAGGCTACACATAGCTGTTCAAACAATATACGCTTCATGTTATGGTAGAAACAACGAACGTATGATAGTACTCATTCCAGCGAAATGTGTGTGTGTGTGTGTGTGTGTGTGTGTGTGTGTGTGTGTGTGTGTGTGTGTGTGTGTGTGTGTGTGTGTGTGTGTGTGTGTGTGTGTGTGTGTGTGTGTGTGTGTGTGTGTGTGTGTGTGTGTGTGTGTGTGTGTGTGTGTGTGTGTGTGTGTGTGTGTGTGTGTGTGTGTGTGTGTGTGTGTGTGAATAGATTGGTTGTAGTACCATCTTAAAGTGACGCTATTTGGGCGATTGCATAAGTCCATTTTGTAGGTGGTAATGCATAATGGTACGTTTCGAATGGTGCATTGTAAAGCTATCTGGTATGTGTCATACCCAGTACATTAGGTTTGTAATTAATTAATTACTTTTAAAATATATAAATTATATATAATATATACATTTTATATAGAAACATTGTTAATGACTTTACAAATTGAACATATTCGTCTTCGTCAGCGTGGTCTGTCTTCTGCTGCGCGTAGCATAGACAGTAGGCTTTACAAGCGCCATTTCGGTATATTGTCCAGTCAGTTTTCTTCTGCATCTTTCCAACTCAATTGTTCCACCTTTTAGCTCCAACTTGTCTTTGACATTTGACTTTGACATTTTTGGTCAACCACTTTTGGTGCACTTTGGCGCGATTGTGCGCGATGCAGAAGGAGCAGGTTTTCTTGTGTTTTAACGTTGATGCATTGATGCTCACTTTCGGCCATCGGCCCCTCCATCCTCCCGTTCATACTGCAATATCCTTCTTTCCGCCCGTCTCTCTATTTACTTCCGCCCGCTAAAATGTGCAAATGCTTCTGTCCGTATGCCCCTACATTCACCTACGTCTTATAATTCACCACTGTCCGCCTTTACCTCCAACCAACTTTCACCGTCAATTCACCCCCGTCCATTAGCATTTTCACTCATTGGTAGCCATTGCACATCCATCCACATCCGCCCTTCGTCACTAGCATATTTATTCATCACATCACCACATTCACCTCCTCAAACCACCTTAGGCCGTCGATTCACCTCCGTCCACTAGCATCGTCATTTATTTCTGGACAGTGCACCGCCATCCATGTCCGTCCGCCGTTCCTTCTGTAATTACAGTCCATCTCCCCCTCCAGTCACCTCCGTCCCGCTGCACATACATTGACCGTCGTTCGTCTGCCCCTACGTTTATTCATTATCGGCCACCTGCATCTCCATCCACATCCGTCCGTCGGGCATTTACCCATCACCGGCCACCACTCCCACCATTCACCTCCTGCGTGACTGTCCCTAAGGCAACTCCGTCCGTCGCCCATTAATTAAATTTTATCTGTCTGGTCCTACTTTCGCTTCCGTCTGCTAGCATTGTTACGTACTTCCACGAAGCAGCGATATTGCGATGTTGTGAAGTAGCGAAGCATCGAAGCAACAAAGTAGCTAAGCAATAAAGTAGCGAATTAGGGTCTCCTCGTGAAAAGTGCCCCAGCATTTTCCATTTATAATAAAATCGTGAAATTAAGTACAATCCAATTTACCCAAGCACAAGTGGATGAACATATGAAACAGGGGAAAATAGATTTAATACATTATATATTACCAGAATGCTCATATACTATAGGGGAAGTTCGGTAATATGAGGCACTTTTTTTTACATTGATATTCTGGAGCTGTATGAATAGGTATTTGCTGTATGTAAAGTTGACGTAAAAGTTATTGTGGCAGACTATTACTGGGGCATTATTGTACACGTGGGTTGTTTACTTTTTCAATGAGAACGAGGAGAACATTATCTCCAAATGGATCATATTACAAAATGCGTTGAAAATATGAACACGGGCCGTGGATACTATGGGCATGGGTGATCAGTTTACCCAATATGGTCCTAGACACAACGTAGTCATAGCCTAACTAAATGCAAGTCACTACTGAACTTGGGTACACGTACACAAGCACGCACTCATGTACGCACACGTGCATGTACACACGCACTCACATACTTACCTCCACAAACAACAAATACGAATCAGTTTGGTTTTAGCGTCATTTCGTCGATGAAGCCACCCCCTCAACCACCCCACCCCGCCACACTTTCATCCCCCACCCTCTCCTCTTCACAAAAAGGGGGTTGGTGTGAACCCCTACCTCGAAAGGCACGTAAGTGGCGATACAGTTCAAATACATATCAACCATGTCTCCGGGAATTGAACGCTACTTAAGCAATTGGCTGTGGCGCTATGGAAGATAAGCAAGTTTTTATAGGGGGGATTTTAGTTTACGCTGTTTTTCTTTGATTGGTTAATTTACTCCAAACATTTCTTCAAGGTATTAGTAATCATAAAGGCGAATCAACGTAATTTCTGGGTTTACGGCCTCACACATGTTGGCATAGGTAGGTAGGAATGACAACTATTCTTATTTTAATATTTTCATTGTCAAATATATATTAGATTAGCTACGCATTTGTGTTGGCTATTGGTCAAATGTTTCCCATCGCGTGAGTTCACTCAGCCATTATGTGCCCAGGCAATTATTATTTAGGCCAAATTTGGGAACATATATTTTCTGTATTTTGACAGCTAGACATTGGGTCGGGCGGCAAGTACTTGTCTTTGTTGATACTGGGGTGAATACTGAGATACAAATCAATATATTTTCCTTGTCATGTCATATGATGTTCTAAGGTCCATTTCCTACATTTAAGGTCAACAACCTTTAACAGGATCGGCCGGATTGACGTAAACATAAATATGATTCTGGTAGGCCTACAGGGAAGGTCGTTGTACTGGCGTGAACAGCTGCAGACCAGAACAGAATTACGCCTGCTGCCGATGTAATAATGTATTTATAGCCATAAATTTACGGCATTTAACATGTATAGTTGGCCGCGTTCTGCAAAACAAACGCAACAACATCAGGCTGTTTATTTCGCTTTCCGTCTCACGTTGCATTATCAGCGATCGTCTAACGAAACATGACACGATACGAGGGCAGTTACTGGCAGAAACTACGAAATCGCAATTCAAAGGACAATTATGAGCTTATTAATATCATCATAATATTGAATGGTGTGTATTTAGCCAATTAGTCGATATTAGAAACGGACTGTCATGTTTTGTTTGCAAATGTTTACTGCATTACGTCATTACTTTTATATTACACCATTAATAGTTATACTTGTGAATATATGTATATGTATATATATTTATATATATATATATATATATATATATATATATATATATATATATATATATATATATATATATATATATATATATATATATATATATATATATATATATAGATGTAGTATTTCTACTGGGGCAGTCTGGTTTGATATAGCAATTTCTAGGCTGAACTTTGGGTCCTCGCTCACTTACTTAGTTACTTTCCTCGTCAATATGTTTACACAAAATACTTATCTCCCTGCTATAACTATAGGGGTACATCACTTTACAACATATATGTTGCCAGGAAAGCAGGAAAGACGACCGGGGTGTGGACCTCTTAACGTGATAAACTGGTGCAGCGGTTGTACGGGACAGATGACTATGTGCAACTTGACTTTTTCAGGAGTAACAAAACCAACGGAAGAACATTATAGCTTCCCACAATGTCAACACTGCCACAATTTACAGGTGATGTACAATTGAAATTGAGATAAATATTTAACGGAATTAGGAGTTGACTAAATGAAACGACGATGTGAAGATTCTGCTGTAAGCAGTGACAGTGGCTGTCTCAGCTTACAGCAGAAGTTGGTAACAATACATGCGGCAGATGTCGCTACTGAGTTGTTCTTTCGCACCAGCTATGTCGTTGTCAGAACGCCCGAATCAAGTCGTCAAGGCCTCTCGTCTTTTTTGAAGGCTTAAAGTTGGAGGAGTTGGTTATTAAACGGTATATTAGTAATTGGATGGACACAGTTACAATATATAAAAAAGAAAACTACTTGACGAATTTGGTGAGTTTCAGAGCTATTCAACGCATGCAGGCCGATGCACCAACCCTCGCCAGACACAATGTCAACGCAACAGAGCAGACGTTGTAAAGAATATTCGACAACATATTTGCTGTCCATGTTGTGGCATATCTGCATGGTTATCATTCACATTCTGGTATTATTCTGTATGGCCGAAATAGGGGTGGGCATTAATGCGAGCAGGTGGGCGGTTAACCCCAAATTTCCGTGAAATTTTGGTGGGTGGGCGATAATGCAGGTATGGGCGATAAGGCAATCAAATACGTAAGTATCTCGTGCAGCGTTCGCTGGTGTTCTCCCTCCACGGCAAAGTTGTATTTCTATTAGCACAGTTGCTAATTCAAGCACCGTTAGGCTGTCTGTCTAAGTGATGTTGTCTGGGACGACCACATATACTACCGAACAACATACACAGTTGATTCCGGAACTGCCGTCTGAAGAGGCTGTATATGAAGAAGTTGACTGGTGAGTTCATCGTGACAAGCATGTAGCATACATGGGAAAATTGCACGAATAGTGTACGTGTTGTTAGTGGATAATCAAGAATGGTCAATTTCAATGCGATGCGTATCATCATCAATGTACACAATAGTGAGATCGACCATGACGATCGTGTCATCATTGGTACCTCGCTTACAACGTACACAATAATGAGATCCACTATGACGATCGTATCATCGTTGGTGCCTGGCTTACAACTTACACAATAATGAGATCGACCCTGACGATCGCTATGTTGTTTTCATCACTGTTTGAATGCAACGTCATTGCCCTTCGTCTGCGCTGCATCTACAATTAATGTCAACTCGATCGGCGTGGCAATGTGCGACACCGCTAAGGAAGTCCTAGGAAAACCAAAGATCGAGATACAGCCTGTACCTGATGATGTATTGAAGCTTTGCGAACATAGACGAGAGCTGAACAGAAAATAACCGCCAACGAAGAAGTATATGCAGATAAAATATACATTTAGGAAATCATCTCCATTCACAATTTTTCGGAATGGCTGATGTAAAAATTGCATAGTTTCAAAGTTGTGCTGAAACACACAGATCACCTTTAACATCGTGCAACGTGTTTTATATTCATCGTTATTGTACATAGTTTCATTTTAGTCCAGTCAATCTAGGCCAAAAAGTCACCTAACCTAGACAATATTGCAACACAAACGGTGTTTTCGGTAAGAAAGCTCCAAACATACGTGGAATAACATTTCAAATATGTATATGATAATATATGAAGACATTTACTTAATTTGTATGTTAATGTTATCTATGAATAACAATTTTCGTCAGTCACAACTATTTAAATTACTTACTCGTATGTATCCGAAAGGCAAATCCATTCATGAATTGAGACGAGGGGGATATATACTGAGTCACGCATGGGACGGCCTGCTTGCCAAAACAACTGGCGTGCAGGCCTAGAGCCGTCCCAGAATTCCTGATGAAGGATAAGGATTATGTTATTTGTCTCAAGAGCTAAAAAACAAAGATAAATTACATTGAGAGGCAATATAAATTATACAAATACACTTGATATGTACAAATATTTAACTGTACAATATACAATAAGAATTAATAAATAATCAACAAAGTAATGCATTATGCAAAAAATGCAATTACTGTGGGCCGGGAGACTCCTACTAAGGCCAAACCTGGTCTCTATCGTAGGAGCCACCCGAATAAAAAATAACATATATTCCTTCTACATATATTCCTACTGTGTAAGCATGTGTGTAAGTATACACATTCTATTTGCATGAACTGTGTTACACTCATTCGTAATTGATTTAGTTTAGTTGGCATATATATCAATATAGTATAGGGCATGTGACGTTATATTTTGTAACATGTAGTGTGTGGCATAACTTTAGAAGTCCCTCAAACTATTAGTCACTAGCATGTCTATAAATAAATCAGGAATTTTTTTTTAATGAGGCAAGTTGTATTTAAGTTATTTAGTTTTAGTAAAGTTTCATCAAAGTATCATCAAATTCGGTGTTCTGTTTACGGTTGTTTAAATAGCTTTAAAAAAATGAAGAGTTTTATTATGCAGGCCATAATATCTTAATTTGTTTAGCAATGTTAAATAGTATCAAATGCCTTGGAAAGGTCAAGAACAAACTAATGGGTAATTTCATCCATTTGAGTAATTATTATATCTACTAGCTTGAGTTATGCATATTCAGTGAAAAATTTGTTCTAAATCCATACATTGATTAGAATAAAATAGATAGAGTCAATAAAATTAGCAGACAACTGATGATTTTCTCTAGGACTTTATAATTGTTGTAAGGAGATAAATAGGCATATAATTTGTTAATAATGTTGGATCATCGTTCTTGAAAATTGGAATTACTTTTTGCAATTGTAAGATTATCGGGACATTACCCTCTATTTATGATTTGGTTAATTACTAAGGTTAAGGATTTAATGATTGTGGGTTAAATTTTGTTTAACAATTTAGAAGAAATGCCGTGGAATCCACAACTGGTTTTGTTGGAAGAACATTTATTGTTTTCCTTACAGTTTTTTCATTAACATTCTTACATTTGAGAAAATATTTAACTTTTGTGATTAAGTAGGGGTCATAGTCTGCAATCTTTGCTCGTACCCGGCCGTCCATTCCTATGTAGGCAGATATACTTAACGCGGGTCAGATAGCCATATTCCGGCAGCTAGCACTTCAAATAACAACCCACGCTTATGCCAACATACAGGTCGCAAATCTAATTAATACATCGAACGCTTGTTAGACACTGTACAATAATCAACTGGCTCTTATTATTATTATTATTATTATTATTATTATCGTGGTACTACATGTTGCAATTGTGATCCCCACGCCATAGTTGTGGACATTTTTAGTTACCCAGATGTATGTCTCAAATACTGGCCGAGTGGAAGGCAGCGAGCAAACACAGATCGTTGCAGCTGTTCGAGCACAGGCAACAGTGACAGGTAACATTGACATATACCAGTGACAGTTAACAGCGACAGGTAACAGTCACATGTTACAGTCACATGCAACAATGACAATTAAAAGTGACAGGCAACATTGACATGTACCAGTGACAGGTAGCAGTGACATGTAACAGTGACAAGTAACAGTGACATGTAACGGTGACAGGTAGCAGTGACATATAACAATGACAGGTAACAGTGACATGTAACAGTGACATGTAAACGTGACATATAAGAGTGACAGGTAAGAGTGAGAGGTAACAATGACAGGTAACATTGACAAGTAACAGTGACAGATAACAGTGATATGTAGCAGTGACAGGTAACATTGACATATAACAGTGACATATAACAGTGACATATAACAGTGATATGTAGCAGTGAAAGGTAACATTGACAGGTACCACTGACATGTAACAGTGAGAGGTAACAGTGATATATAACAGTGAGAGGTAACAGTGACAGGTAAAAGTGGTATATTGCAATGACAGGTAACAGAGACATGTAGCAGTGGCTGGTAACATTGACGTTTAACAGTGATATGTAGCAGCGGCAGGTAGCAGTGACATGTAAATGTGACATGTAACAGTGACAGGTAGCAGTGACAGATAATAGTGACAAGTAACAGTGACACGCAACAGTGACAGGTAACATTGACAAGTAAAAGTGACATATAACAGTGACAGGTAACATTGACGGGTAACAGTGACAGGTAGCAGTGACAGGTAACAATGACATATTGGAGTTTCATTTTCTAAGACACTTTACATTCACCGACGACAGAAAGTGGTCAGAGTGACTTCACCGCTGCAATGACGCGGTGGGGTCACACACACACACGCACGCACGCACGCACGCACGCACGCACGCACGCACGCACGCACACACACACACACACACACACACACACACACACACATATATATATATACATATATTTGGGACAACCGGGTTGGAGTAACTGACTTGGATCAGCTAAGCACGGTCAACTGGACGGGAGAAACAATTGGGGGTGACGGAGAAAGTGGACGGATGAAAAAGTGGTTGGGTGGGATGTATGGGATAAAGTGATTATGAGAAAGTGGCTTGAAATACAGTAACTTTGGAGAAAGTGGATCTGTAATAACACGAATGAGGAGAATTTGGAAGGGGGAAAAATGGTTGTGAGTAAGTGGGGGAAGGGAGGGCTTGACATGAGATTCTACTTGACCAACAACACTGGTTTCTTACCCTGAAACTGTTGATGATAGATACTTAAAGGAATAAAAACAATGATTGCCTGGAATCATATTACATTGCACCTTGTATTATATTTAAATTTTCACAACACCCAAAAATTCATTCGAATTTTATTAATTAATAATTCAAACTAATGCTTTATTCTTCCGGCCTGCCTCAATTATGCATATGTCACCCCCGAGTATCAGCAAGCTTCGACTTGACGTCACCGATGACAAGAAAGTGCTACGAGACTGGGCCTTCCCATTAATTACATTTATTCATTCATTCATTCACCGTACCGTTGACAGCAATAGCGGTTGTTTAGAAGCGAACGTCAGGATGTTTTATTGTGCGGAATTCGATTGTAATTCAAACAGTAGTCAGAATATACTAACTTGTAGTTGGTTTAAATTCCCTATGGACCCAACTTTGTTTTAAAAAGCTACTTTCAAGCCGATGAAGCACAGCCGGCTCTGATCATTTCAGGAAAACTTGTTTCGACTGCGATCCGGATCAGAGAATATGGCAGCCCTTGGTGTTAAAATCTATTTGAAAGGAGGTGCTGAATATAATTATGCATAGTTGGTTTAAGTTCCCTACGGAGCCAACTTTGTTTTAAGAAAGCAACTTCAAACCGACGAAGCACAGCCGGCTCTGATCACTTCAGGAAAACTTGTTTCGACTGCGATCTGCACCAGAGAATATGGAAGCCCTGTGTTATCGTGGTGCTAAAATCTCTTTGAAAGGGGATGCTGCGCCAAGATTATTCCCAGAAGTAGAAGCGATGTTAATGCCATCAATCATCCGTAAAACACACGGAGTCGACGACCGGGATCCGCCTCGGCTAGACGCGACCTGTCAGTGTGTTACAAGCGTGGATACATGTATTGACGGGCCAATGTGAATTCGGACAGCATTCATTGGAGACTTCGGCCCGCAACTCGCAATAACGCATACATTCTCTCAATTTCGTTGATTTAGTTCCACATTTACGAAATATTGCTGCGTTGCAGCGGCTGTTGTAGTGTTTGCTTCCTTTCGCATAAAATACGGCGCTATGTTTTACCATTTTAACACGCAGTCATCGAGACGATCATAACAACTTATATGATTTTTTTTATTTTTAACATTCATATCATATAATATATAATATATTACACCAACAACTAGAATAGTGTATTCAGTTGAATGACTAAATTAAATTACAACATCTTGTTTCTATATTTAAGATTTTCATGCGTTGCCCTTCATCAGTGGACATTCTCCCCAGGAAAGTACTCAATTAAATGAAGTTCAGAGCAATGACAGTGATGTACACAACAATGACAGTGATGTACACAGCAATGACAGTGATGTACACAGCAATGACAGTGATGTACACAGCAATGACAGTGATAACCGATTATTGTATTGTGAATACAACGGATGTACCTGCACATAGTCTTTGATCTATATAGTGTTTTTTCTTCAGATCATTTTGAATGTGAAGCAACATGGTCCTTTACTCATACGTTCTGAATGTACGAAAACAGACAAAACATTGTATTCCAACAGTATATTGTTAATCTTGGCATCCCTTTGATGAGAAGTGAAGGAATAACACATCCTTGAAGAGAAGACAAAGACATTACTAGCTAGAACTAAGTAGATCATGCGTGTCACCTCAGTCACCGAAATCACCAAGCTTAAATAACATCGGCCGAATTCATCTCCCATTTACGCCATTATAAATTGACCGGATTTATGCACGTGGCAGTTGGGCCGAATTCAACGAGGGCCGAAATCATCAGTCAGAACATAATTGTCCTTCAATTGCAGTTTCGCAGTTTCTGTCACTAATTGGACTCATCGATTATAGGCTTCACTCGATAACAGCAGCACTTTTCGTCAGATGATTGCCTGGAATGCAACATGAGAATGATACTAACAAAGCAGGTCTTGTGTGTTTTGCAGAACGCAACCAATTATTAATTGTATCTGCCATCAATTGATTTGGCAATATATACCTTATTACAATTGTGAGCATGTAACAGTAAACCCATATTTATTCTGATAGGCCTTGGCGATGACTGACAACTTGAAGCCAGTTTTTGGATGAATCACTACAGCATCCGCACAGACGATGTTGCCGCAAGAACCTGAACATCCCTAAATATATAAAATAGACTCGGCCAATGCAGATCAGGTCGTCGCCGTGAGCGCCAACATTCGGCGTATACATCGTAGTGCAAGGCGATGCGTTCTCATATTCAAACAAGCAAGTAGAATGCGAATACAAATCGCGTACGCACATATGTTTTGCCCGCTTTTTTGTGCGCCGAGTGTAAGTCACTCTCAGCAACTAATCGAGCTCAGCTGCAGGTCGAGACAAAGTTGACGTCGCCAGTTGCAATCGCCATTCAAGTAAGTCATTATTTCTTACGAAATGAATTGTGTCGACTTTCTCACAGCTTCGAATCATGCCGCTAATGATATGAAACAGATAATGTTGTTGCACACTTGTGAAAAGTCACCCATTATGGAGAGTTCATGAATCTGACCATACGGCATAAACTACGTCATTCGTACCGAGTAAGCGTCCAAACCTGTCTTGTGTCGACTGTTTCTCAACTACCAGTCATGCAGCTAATGAGATGAAACAAATCATTTTTCAAACTACTCCCTCTTTTCATTACAAGCTGACATGTGGAGTCATAGCCTTACTAAGTTGGCATTTTACTTCCTTCGGTATGTTTGGAAATTCCCTCAGCACCAGTTATTTCATTGTCCGAAATGTTTATATTTTAGTATCCATCATTATCCTAAATGTTTATGTTTTAGTATCCATCAGTTGAAAGGTTACAACTAATGAACATAATTCCTCTGGTCTTGCCACTTCAAAAATGTAATTTGGAACAATCGTTGAAAACACGTATAACCTGACCAGCAATTTAACGCTGTAATTTCAACGTGTAATTCATAGTTATTATGTACAAATGGTCGCGTGATGTCTACGATAAACCCACTTTTTTTTTTACCCGATTTTCAAAATTCTCATCGTTTTCAGTGTCCAACTGGTGGTTGCCTGGGTTTCTGCACAATGTTAGTACCTAAGTGCATAATAATCCCTTCCCAGAACATGAAATCACATTCCTTCCAGTTTACATGTATCGAAGCGCCAACCACACTGAATCACTGATTTTTTTATTGATATGCCTGTGTCTATGTCTTTTACAGGAAGTTAAATGGAAGCTCCAAACACAACCAGTGATTAAATTACAATTTACAATGTTCATGGCGAGCGTGAAACCCGAATGACTGTGAAACACTGGATACGAAGCCATTTAAATAAAACAACTGTCGGCATAGCAAGGGATCGCTATAAGAAAGCACTCATTTGCTGCCAAGTATAGCACCGCACCTGGCGGTGGTTCATGAGTGTTACGTACAACAACGGCTAGAGTGGAATGTAAGTACACAGAAAGAACAGTGACTACGATGATAGGGAGGAACAAATGAGACACTGAAGAACACTTTGCAACAAGAACTGTGCCATAACAAATGTGGTTGTGTTGTGTATAAAGCCACATCGGTAATACATTACCTATGCCTGTACAACACGTGTATGTACAATATTGTACAAAGACAGAGGGTACACGTGACAACAAGGCACAACACCACGACCATCACTGTCATCCGTGTGACAGCTGTTTGTTCATAACTGATAAGTGATATATATGTCAAGACATGTCATCGATTACGTCATGCGAAGCCGTTTTCTTTATCATTGATTGCATCGTGTGTGCAATTGGTCTTATAGGAAATACGCTCTCACTTGTTGTACTACACAAGTCCACTGGCGGTAATGTGGGCACGTACCTTCTTGAGGCTCTTGCACTTACGGACAATTTGTTTCTTGCAATAGTTGCATGTAGTGATGCATGCCATATCATATCAATTTACCACAACCTGTCTGTACAATATTTTGTAGCGTTACAAACGTACGTAATGCCACTAGGACATATCACCAATATGTGTACTGTCTGGATGATAGCGATTGTCGCAGGCAATCGATACATCGCAGTGTGTCGCCCCACGGACGCGCCCCGGCTCTGCACGAAATACAACGTTCAGCTGGAAATCCTGATCATGGCAGGCGCAGTGTGTGTTTACAATATCCCGCGCTTTTTTGAGTTCCGCATTGTGGTGCATAATGTGACGAGAGTTGACCGTAACAATATGACTTTATGGCTAGAGGAACCAGATAATGTGGGGATCTCATCAATATACATGTACAACATCCTTTATTTAAATGTCTGTTATGTTATGTTTGTTTTCCTATTGCCGTTGGCCATCATAATCTACTTCAATGTCCATCTGATGCGTGGCTTAAAAGTAGCTCAAATCCGGAGAAGCACAATGACGTCACATTCAAGCAATGATGAAAACAACATCACACTCGTCATGATTGTCATAATCGTTGCGTTCATTGTATGCCAGACCCCGGCGTCCATCAACCATATATTGTTCTATGTTATTGGACATGTGGTGACGTCAACATGTACACCATACACAATATATTTCAAGATGAGCAACTTGTTTGTAATAATAAATTCATCGCTCAACTTTTTCATATACTGCCTATTCAGAAAACAATTCCAACACGAACTATGTAAGTTGTTTGGTCGAACATGTGGTCGTCCCAGCCAGCAAGAAACTACAACAGCCAGATGAGGAATTTAATGGTATTGGACTAGGCAAAAATCGGACATAAAATTCGTCAACTTCCTGTATACTGTAACCAGAAGCGACATTTACACACTTTTGGAGAAGTTGTCAGAGTATGTATGTGATATCAACACTACGAAATGCTCGTTTTGACCATGTCTACTGTAGAACGCCAATGCTTTGTGTGCAAGGCCAGTAGTATATTAACCTGCAACAAAGCCCCCATTTGAGCTCATGACTTGTTACAATACTACAAAGGCCAACTAATTGAGTTGTTTCTGTGTAATGCCAATATTAGCGTGGGTTTATATAATTACCACATTCTATGCTATAGAAGCCAGTTGCATGAAAGTTGTGCAAAGTAAATGTACTGATGACATGCAATAGTTATCGCACTAGCACAGTTATTGTTATTATGCATATGATTGCTTCTGACCATTTATGAAATGTTATGAACAATTTCTTAATAACTCTGATTATTGTTAGGATTTATACAACCTGCTATGTATTTCCTTCAGTTTTACTTCTTTGAAGCTGGGGTTTGGCCACCACCTGCACATAGGTGGGGCCGGGGGTTTTATTCCCCCACTTTTGTGTCTATCATTGTAAATACACTAGCTAGCACTATATACATATAATAATGTATGCTTGTCTGCACATAGGTATATTGTCCCTCTTTGTATGTTGTCGCTTTGTTTAAGAGCACAAAGGGTTTTTGGTAAAGACTGTCTTTGGCAGTTGCTAGCTATAATAGAAAATATATCTAACGTTAAATCTGATCTGGCATTGTTTACTGATTGGTCAAACATACCAGCTTAATCAGTAATGTACCAGGCTGTGCACAATTGTAGCAGACTGTGTCACTATTATTTTGTGACCACACAAAGGCATTCCTTGTTGGATATGAATAAAATTGGATTGCCCATTACCAACCTACCAAGTAGTTGGTGTATTCATACAAACAGAGACAGGTTTGCATGAATATGTCCCCATATATATATATATATATATATATATATATATATATATATATATATATATATATATATATATATATATATATATATATATATATATATATATATATATATATATATATATATATATATATATATATATATATATATATATATATATAATCTCCCTCACTCACTCCCTCCATCCCTCCCTCTCTCTGTGTCTCTCTATTTCTCTCTCTCTATATATATATCTACCTCTCTCTCTCTCTCTCTCTCTCTCTCTCTCCATAGACGGTACTATATTACCAAATAACACAACTCTTACACAATCTCAGTTATTTGCCTTCCAAAATAATAATACGCTTCTCCGATGGAGTAATAACCTTGCTCTTTAGGAAATTCATTTTCATTCCCCATTTCCTACATGCAGCTTGTAGTTTTTTCAGTTAAAATGTGTAGATTCTGAAACAAGGTGGACAAAATTGTATTGTCCCAACATATCTGATGTCATAGCTGAGGTTGGAATCTAGTTTGAAGTCCTTGCATAGGCTCTTCATGTCTGCTATGACGAAGTCCAAGAACAAACTGAGCAGGATAGGTTATAGCAAACAGCTCTGTCTCACTCCTATTTTCACTCTGAACCATTCTTTCAGTTGACCATTGGTTACGACTGGACATTCAGCTGTATCATACATAGTTTCAATCAGTGATGTAATCTTGGGATACACCCCAATATAACTCAATATCTCCCACAATGCCCCTCTATAGATAGCAACAAATGCTGCATTGAAGTCCACACATATGAAATGCCACGGGACCTGGTGTTCGTTTGCTTTTTCCAGGTATAGTGTATCGAGGCTACTCAATCGTAGCGTACGAAACGCTGAAGAATCTGTGCTTGCAAAAATAGGTAAAAGATGTCGAGTATAAGGACATCATCACTTTGCTTAAAACACATTTAAAGCGGATTCGTTGTTGATCTACGAACGGTACATTTTCGGTATGAGATCGCGCAAGAGAGACGAAAAATTGTGGACCTGCAGTGGATTTAAAACGACTATGTGCCACATACAACTATGAAGCATTCATTAACCAAGCGTTGTGCAATTTGTGGTGGGGTTAAATATGCCCAAAGTACAAAGTGCGCAAATGCAAGAAAGCACTCTGGCATTTGCCACTGCTGTGAAAATTACCATCGCGGAATCGTCAGCTGCGACATCATGCGCGAACATTGATTCGTCTTTCCAAGGGGGAGCGCGGAAGCTATACATATCGTGTTTACGAAGCGGGGTGAGCAAATGTCGCGAAACCGCAAAATGTGTTGGCGCTGTGGAAGTCCGACAATTTTGCAGTTGTGACACAACTTTGTCTTACATCGACAATTGTCCGCATTTTGTGTACCGATACATAATCCGGACAATAGTCGGTTCAAGACAAAGTTGTTTCACAAATGCAAAAGTGTCGGACATATACAAAAGCGATGCGATGCAGTTGTCAAGAGGAGAGCCGCAAATTTAAAGAAAGAAATCGATCAAGTTTTCGGTGCATATCGTTTGGGAACAGACCGCGGACTACAGGCAGGCATGCGCCATAAATCACGTGGACGTAACTCCGCTCAGCGACGCCGCTGATAAGACCGACCGCGTACGAGCGACAAGTGCTACTTCTGATGTGAGTGATGGAACTTCTCAGTTCACGGTGGCTGTCAGCATCGAGGGTAAGCGTGTTTTTTTTTTAATAGACACAGCCGCCTCAGTATCAGCGAACATACGTTTCGCTCCCAGCTTTCCGAATTCCCGTTAAGGTCAACTGGTTTGTCGCTCAAGTCGTACAGTGGGGGGGGGGACATTAGCATACGGGGTGAAATTCAAGTGCCTGTCGTGTATTCTGGTTAAAGTATAACATTGCTATTCATCTTAGTAAGGGGCAATAAACCAGCTTTGCTAGGCAGGAACTGGCTTTTCAAAATCAAGTTAGACTGGTGAAAGATTTTCGTTGAGCAAAACAATGCTGCACTCGACAGGGTGTTGACGGAGTATGCGAGCGTTCTCTCGGGTGAGTCTGGGAAAATTCATGGTTTTGAGGCAGATGTGCACATATCAGATGATGTTTGTTTACACCCGTGAAGTCAAGTGAATGAACTAGTCCACAGGTTACTGTTGTGAAACAGTCAGGTGATTTCAGGTTGTGTGGTGATTATAAAGTCACTGTAAATCAGGCTTTGGACGGGGATCAGTATCCTGTCCCGTCCGCACAATATTTGTTTGCAAAATTTAGCGGTGCGAAATATTTCTCAAAGATTGATTTGACAGATATCTAATAACTCAAATTGAGTGAAAGATCCAAAGCTTTACTCATTGTCAAAACCATCATAGGTTTGCTAGCATGAGAGCGATTGCCATTTGGCATTAAAACAGCTCCGCATATTTTCAAAATAGTTATGGGTGAAATGCTCATGGGGATTGATGCTGTAATGTGTTACATCATGATTTGTACTAAGACGGAAGCTGAGCATTATGATATTTTCAGACAGGTCTTTCAGAGACTGCAGGAGCACCATGTTCATGCACGCATCAACAAATGTTGTCTTTTTACAGAGTAGCATTTAATACATTGGGCATACTATGGATCGTGAAGGGGTTCACCCTGCACACAGCAAAGTGGAAGCGCAGTTACATGCACCTGTACCAACTAATGTGGCAGAGCAATCATTCTTGGGGTTTGTGAACTATTATGGGATATTTTTCAGATGGCATTCCAGAGGAAAGTAGTTTGACCCATTAAGATGTTGGGAAGCAGATATGACTACCTTGTGACGCATCTACTTACGCCATAGGGGCTGTCATGTCACATGTCATGGATGATGGCAGTTTCTCGCACTTTGAATAAAGCGGAACGAAAGGGAGGCATTGTCCTTGATCTTCGGCGCGCAGAAATTTAATATGTATTTGTATGGAAAATCTTTCACTTTGGTAACATACCACAGACGTCTGGTGATGTTATTCAGAGCCAAAACGAGAGAAATGTTTATGTGACATTGTCACTAAGGTGTGCGAACCTCGTACATATGTCGTGAATGTGGCGGGAGCTCGTCGCTACGTGCACGTCGATCATATGATCAGTGTAATTGCACGTTCAACAGACAATGTAACATTACCCGTCATTCCCAAACCAGGGCTTAGACCAACAAGGACTGAGAGTGCTCATGCACGGTCCGGTTGCGAAGAGTCGGAGGTAGCGAATGCACAGTTAGACCAGCCGGGTATTTTCAGAGGAATCACGGTGTCTATTGAAACAACACAGGTAAACAGTGATATACAGTCTGGGGTTAGGGAAGGCAGCAGTCCGGTTCCAGCGTCCTCTATGTCTCACTCAAGTTCTCCTGAACGTAGACATCCCACGAGGCAGAGGAATCCTCCAAATCGCTTAAACTTGTGAAATGCGAGACTGCGTGGCTAATTAAGGTAGCACCCTTATCTGCTGTGATGTGCAATTTATTGTCTTCACCGTATTAACAGTAGAGACATTCACAATATACATTATATTAGTGAAATGATACAGAAACATTGTGACTTGATGCAAATAGAGTTGAGTAACATTTATGTTAGAAGGGAGGAGATGTAGTGTATCGAGGTTGCTCGATCGTAGCTCATAAATGTGTAATGAGGGTGCGTCATCTTGAGCATGCACAGGAGTAAAAATAAAGGCGAGTTTCAGCAAAAGTTGAATTTTGTAAATCCAGATGATCATATTTCTGCACCAATATGTTGGTAACGTTTCGTGATGGCATGCTGCATTGCATATTTTCAGGAACATTTCAGCAATCTTATCTCCGACGGCTTTCAACGCTTCAGCCGCTATACGACCAAAAGCAGGTGCTTTCATTGACTTCACTGCTTTGGCAGCTTCATGTAAATCGTATATTGAGAATTGTGGTCCAACTTCTCCAGGGATGTGATCTGGAATGTCGAAAAGATCTACCTCTGGTCTTGGCCAAAGTGTGTTTCCCAGCATTTCAGCACTTCATCTGGAGCTGATTTTAGGTTCCCGTCATCACCCGTTGCAACAAAAAAGTTGTTTACCAGGCGTGTTGCTGAGTTCTCGCTCATTTTAAAGCAAATTATGCAAGTTGTTTTTCTTGAAATCCTCCGCCATAACTCAAATATTGTCTCAAGTTGTTTTCTGTTGCGGGTTCTTATCGCCTTATTCACTATTATGTTCTTATATATGTATGTTTAACGCTTCTCTGCATTTGAGGTGTTCTTCAAACAAATTATGCGTGCCTTTCTCCTTTCCTCACACTCTCTTGCTAGAACTGATGGAAATTTTACTACCTGCTATCTACGCCTGTAGCCAACAAACTATTCAGTGATTTAATTCGTTGTCTCGTTGAAGTCTAACCACTCCTCCACTGATATATCATCAAGTTCCAAAATATGTCCAAAAGCTCCATCAAGCTTAACATGAACCACTTGCGTTGTTTATCTAACACAACGCTTATCCACATCGTACATATTGACTACTTTCCTGTGTGATCTTGAAACACAAGGTTTGACATTAATATTTGTTATGACCATTAAGTGATTTGAGCCAACTTTTGCCTATCTGTGTGTCTTACGGTTCTTCAGGTAGTCTTTGAGTTTCACATGGGCAAGAATATATTCAATTTGGTTAATGGTTCCTACATATGGTGAAATCCACGTCGTTCTGCTGTTGTTGTCATATTGAAACACTGCGTTTGCAATGAAAAGGTCATTTATGGCAAACAACTGCAGCAGTTAGTGCCTGACACGATATGTGTGTTTTGACCCCAGAGGATCATAGCTACATTCGATAGGGCATCCCAAAGTTACGAGGATCATAGCTACATTCCCGATTGGCGCTCGCTAGTGCTTCCCAATGTTTGCCCAATTTGGGGAATGGAATAGAGATTGTCGAGACATGTTCACGCACAGTTGAGCCCTGGACACTGCACCCGTGGGGCTCCAATCTGCTCCCAGATTCCCAACGGATCAACCTGATGACGTAGGATGCCCATTATCCGTGGTGTACTTCGGGGAGGTTAAGTTAGGGTCTTGTCTATGGAGAGGCTATGTACCAGCAGGGGTGATTTGCGCACTGATATCCCCTTTCACCCCATAAATGGAGCTAGCTGGTGGTTGCAGCTGAAAGCAAGAGGGTGACGCACACGTGCTACAAACTACACACTTACACTACAAAACTAGACGCATCACCCAGACCTGTGTACTTACAAACTATATACACACCACATCAAATGTCTTGCAGCAAGTCACCGGTAATAATGATATGGTGCCCTTTAGTAGCATATATCGGCCTTCTAGGTTTGCACTTATATATAAAAGTAAAATCGAAGATCCACGCCTAAGAATGTGTGGACTTTTTAATATATGCGGCTTCATTCATGGATTTATTTTACAGTACACAGGAGAAAGATCTTTCGGAAACGCTGATAATTTAAAATCCGCGTACGAATTTTCTCTTGTGCTAAAACGTAACATTACGCGTGAAATTAAAGCTGACCGAATTAACGGACCATTTTCTTCGCCACCGTTTCTAAATTTCAAGTCTTATCCTAAGGCCTAATACTTAAAAGGGAAGTTGGGGTGCATCATCTCATCCAGCACTTGTCGCTTCCCGGGACACATCCTTCAACGATGATATTTTAACGGAAGAGGTGACAGTTCACTATCACAGTTTTTAAAATGCCATTCCGTTAATTCAGTCCATGGATTCAGGTTTTCTAATGGTGAATACTGATTTCGATAAAGCATATAGAATCTTACCGGTTCACCAAACTGATTACGAACTATTGGGTATGGATATGAGTGAGCAGTTTTATTATTATCGTTTATTACCCATGGAGTGTTCGAACAAAATGTAAACTACTTGAAAAATTCAGCGCATCCATAAATTTAATATTGATAAATAAATTCCAAGCATCAGCATAAATTATCATTGGTGTTGCAGGGAAACAAAAATGCAGACATCCGAATCAAACATTCGAAACGGTACATCCGGCTACGGTAATATATTTTTAGGATTTGAGCTCTACACAAGATGGAAGCTAGGCTATCATGGGACAAATTTGACAAAATTAGGGAACTTCACACCCAAGTTTTAGCCCAGTAGAAAGTTATACTAAAATTGTACCAATCCCTGCTCGGCGGATCAAACGTAGGCCAATATACTTAACAAGTGTGCTGCAGAAGGCATATCACTGTGTGCATCTCAACAAAGAGGAACAAGCGGGTCTCACGGCAAGGAAGCTGTAAATAGACATGTTCAACTATGACGATATGTTCCCGTCAGTATTCTGGGAAACCTCGGTGGAACAGAATTTTTTCACCGATGCCAGAGACTGCGTTTGGTGAATATTTTTGAAAACAATCGTTTTCACATGGGTGGGCCACTCACATGAGTGGGCCAAATCACCATCAAATAGTTATTCCCAATCACACAGGCAGTAGAGGAGGGATGTTGATAAACCGCTGTGTGCAATGTCATAATGACAACCCGGACGTAGTGATGGTCGCACACAAAGATAACAGCAACATATCAAGGTCATGCGCATAATACATATATTGGTTGTCGGGTCGTTGCAATTAAATATCACATTGAAGATCCACCACATTCCCGGATAAGGAATTATGTTAGCAGATCATTTGCCTCGGTTACAGGTAGCCAGATTAAGACAGCTACCATCTCATGCACGTGCATTCCACTTGCTGAATCAGTTTGCACAGAGCACATTCCACACAGTAAACCACTTGTTTCCAAACATAGATAAGCTGACATTGTTATTGCTTATAATGCACAGTCAACGCATGACAGCGTCTACCATGTCTACGTATACAATAACCATCAGTTACATTAATCAACTGGCTGGGCAACCGAACCCAGCTGACTCGTTTCTGATAAGAAAAAAACTTCTGTCAGGAGTAAAACATGGCGCACTTTATCCAGACACTAGGCTATGCTATATATATATATATATATATATATATATATATATATATATATATATATATATATATATATATATATATATATATATATATATATATATATATATATATATATATATATATATATATGTATGTATGTATGTATATATATATATATATATATATATATATATATATATATATATATATATATATATATATATATATATATGTAGTTGTTTCTCATACAAACGAGTGAGCTGGGTTTGGTTTTCCATCCAGTTGATTAATACACCCGATGGAGCCCCACATGTGCATCGTGCAGGACCCACCTATACGTGGATATGTCCAGACACTCAATAATCCAGTCCCCAATTATGGACAGCTAGTGACCCAGCGAGTGCCCATCGTATGTATCTATGATTTTCTGGGGTCAAAGCACACATATCATACATTGACAAGAACAATATTTTTTTTTCTTATTTATTTATTTATTTATTTTTTTTTTTTTAATTAAGTCTCAGTAATAACTGCACAAGGATGAGGGGAATGCCAGGATAAAGTAGCCTGTACTTAAAGAGAGAGACTGGTCCCACTGTTTCGCAGCAAATAAGGCAGCTCCCCTGATGGAGTGCACATATTTGCGCATCCCTACTTCGTTGAGATGGACCCCACATCTATCAAAATATTGTTCCCAGTTGGCGTGCATGCCTCGGTGTCGCCAATAGTGAATATGGGGCAGATCCGATGTCAGGGCATCCAGCGTACGATTAACGACAAACCGAGCGTCGTTAAAATCAGCACGCGGTGCGTACCGCCGGCGCCCGACACCGAAGCGACAGCCAACACCCGCTGGGCGAGGGCTACAGTACGGGAGGCAAGTCGACTGGGTTCGACGCCGGCAAGGGACAGATCGTTAGTGCCGATGTCGACAATAACCGCTCGCGGACCGAGCTCGCAAATCAGCGGCAACTCGGCCAGCAAACCATCAACTTTGAGACCGCCCACGCCGTGGTAAAAAACACTTGAAAATTGCGCGGAAACCCCTAGATCCGCCCCAACAATCTGTGTCGTACAACCACGACGCAGTAACGAAACCTGCAACTGCTTAACAAAACTATGACCAATAACCAAGAGATCCGAGTCCATAGCTGCGCCAGTGCGGAAGTCATGCGTCTTAACTGACCACATGAGAGGCTGGTGACTTTGCCAGGCAATTGACAAAAAAGTGGACCAGGGCGTATGCCTCTTAATGCGATAAACTGGTGCAGCGATAGTACTGGACAGGTGACTGTGTAACTTTAACATAACAGTTTTCCCTACATGAATGGAATATTAACTCTAATCTTGCAGGTTATGCTTGACGTGTTTGAACTAACAGGACGTCTTATAACGGTAGTACATTGGACTTTGATTTGTTCTCTCCTACTCGTAAAAATGTAGCGTCACTCGTTGGTAATATGATGGTGTCGTGAATGCTAACTATTCCACCAACCAGCTCAAACCAGAACGGTAGCTTAGTGGATCACGTCTTAATCCGGTCAGTAGTTGTTTCTTATAGAAACGAGTGAGCTGGGTTTGGTTTTCCATCCAGTTGATTAATACACCCGATGGCTGCTGCATATGTATGCATGGTAGACGCTGCCACGCGCTCATTGTGTATATAAGCAATAAACATATCAGCGTATCTTCGTTTGTAGGCAAGTGGTTTTCTGTATGGAACGTGCTGTGTATAAACTGATTCAACAAGTGAAATGCACGTGCATAGGTTCGTTTTGTCTGGGGAGCTATCACTGTGTCTAACAAGCGTTCGATGTATTCCAGTAGATTTCCAACCTGTGGTTTGGTTTAAGCGTGGGTTGCTTTTTTATATGCTTCCTGAATCTGGCTACCTGTTGCCGAGGCAAATATTTTCTTCTCCGGGAATATGCTTGGTCTTAAATGTGACATTTGATTACAACGACCGGACAACCAATCGAGGAATTAGGCACACGAGAGTGGGTATGTTTGTCTATGATCATTACAACCACCGCGTTGTCATTATGCAATAGCGAACAGCGGTTTGCCAACATCCGTCCCTAAATCTACACTGTCAGTATGATTAGAAAGATATATTTGATATTGATGTGGAATGAGGCCTGCTGAGTTGCCTACTCATGTAAACATTATTTTATTTTCAAGGAAAACATCGTATGTATTTATTTATGTCGAATAAAGTAATTCCAGTTCCAGTTAAACGTGTCTATGAACAGCGTCCACGCCGTGAGATCTGCCTTTGCCTCTTGGTTGAGACACAGGTAGTGATGTAGTATCCGCGGTAAGTATATCTGCCTACGTATAAATGGACGGTCGGGTGCAATTACATTGCATGTAACATTAACGAGCACGCCGAGCAAGGATTGGAGTTCTTTTAGTGTAAATTTCTGCTTGGCTAAGAACTAGGTGAGAAATTTCCTGATTTTGTCAACTTTGTCGTATAGTAGCCTAGCTGCCATCTTCAATGTTTAGAGCTAAATTCCAAAAAAAAATGTATGACCGTTACTGGATGCAGCGTTTTGCTATCTTTGATTGGGATGTGTATATCAAAACAAAGTGTTTCAAACGACTCCAATGAATGTCTGCAATGTGGTGTCACTGCAGCACCAATGTACAGGAAACCGTCCAAAACATGTACTATTGTTAATGCACGGCATTTGCTTACCAAGTTCAAATGTATGGCTGTGCTAAAATTTTCAGACAGTTTTTAAAATATTGAACACCCCACGGGTTAAGAACGATCGTAATATAATTGACCATTCATCTCCATACCTAATAATAGTTCATAATCAGTTGGGTGGATGGGTAAGATTATAAATCCTTTATCGATATCAGTCTTCGACGTGGGAGAACCTGAAACCGTGGACTGAATTAACCAAATATTGCTGGATGATACGATACTCCCCAAATTCCTTTTATGGTATCAAGCCTAATGGTTAGACTTGTAAATTTACAAAATGTGGCGAAGAAAATGTCCCGTTAATTCGGCCAAATTTAATTTCACGTGTAATTTTACTTGTTAGCACTAGAAAAAATTCGTAGGCGGATTATAAGTCATCTGCCTTTCAGAAAGATCGTTCTCATGTATACTGAATAATAAAGACAAGAATGAAGCCGAATATTAAAAATATTGCCTTGGTGGCGTTGTTCCCTCTCAACTATCAGCTCTTGGGGTGAAAAGTGATATCAGTGCGCAAACCTCCCCTTTTGGTATATAGCCTCTCCATAGACGATACCTTAACTTAACCTCCTCGAGGTACACCACGGATAATAGGCATCCTGCACACTAATCTGTTAGGGATCTGGGAGCAAGCTGGCGTCCAACAGGTGCAGCGTGCGGGACCCACCTATAGGTGGATATGTCCAGACACTCAATAATCCGGTCCCCAATTATGGACAGCGACCCCGACTTCCAGCGAGTGCCCATCGTATGTATATATGATATTCTGGGGTCAAAGTACACATATCCTGCAAGATCGCAACTGCTGCAGTTAAGTGCCATAAAGTACTTCGTCATTTCCAACACAGAAGAGCGACATGAATTTCACCAGATGGAAGAACCATGAACAATTTTTTTTTATTCTTGCCCAGAGGAAACTCAAAATCTAGCTGAAGATCTGTACGACATAAAGATCAGCAGAACTTGGCAAAAATCACGTCATGGTCATAATAAATATTGACGTCAAACCCTGTTTCAATAAGTATTCAAGAGGTACGATGTATGTAAACTTCGTGATATAAAGACAAGGCAAGTGTTCCAGGTTTATATTCGTGGACACTTTGAAAATATATTGGAACTTGGTGATAGATCAGTGGAGGAACTCTGGTTAGACATCAAATATACAATCAATTGAATAATAAATAATGTGTTTGGCTTTTGGCGTAGAAAGGAGGTAATCAATCTTCCGTCAGTTCTAGCAAGAGAGTGTGAGTAAAGGAAAAAGGCATACACAGAGTATTTGAAGTGCTCCTCAAATACAGAGAAGTGTGAAACGTACGTATACAAAAACGCATTAGTGAATAAGGCGATAAGAACCCGCAAAAGAAAACAACTTGAGGAATATATTCGAGTTTTGGAGGAGGATTTCAAGAAAAACAACTTGCATAATTTGCAATGTACGAGATGTGAGAAAACTCAGCAACAAGCCACGTAAACACTTCACGGCTGCAACGGATGATGATTGAAACCTAAAATTAGCTCCAGATGAGGAGTTGAAATGCTCTGAAACATATTTTCAGAAACAACTTAACACGAATTGGCCAATATCAGAGGAAGCTCTTGATTATATTCTAAATAACATCCCTGGGTTGGTGCAGAAATATGATCAACCCTATATGGAACAATTTCCCTGATATCCATCCAAGAAAGATTTTCTGCAAGACGATGCTCACGAGGATAGATGACAACATTAACACATATATCAAAGCAGCAGTTTGGGTTCAATAATAAGAAAGGGACAGTAAATGTTATCTTCGTAGTGCGTCTGGTTAAGGAAAATGCAAAAAAAAGCAAAAGGTTCCGCTGCATTTCAATGTTGTGGACTTCAAAGCTGCATTTGACGCTGTCAGGAGAGGGGCATTGTGGAACACGTTGAGGTCTATCGTGGTGGATCCTAAGATTACATCACTGTTTGAAGCTATGTATGATATTTTTGAAAGAGCAGTCGTCGTGAATATTAAGCTGTCATAATTGTTCAGAGTGGAAGTAATAGTTAGACAAGGCTATTTGTGATCACCTATCCTGTTCAGTTTGTTCTTGGAATTCGTCATGGCAGATCTGAAGAGCTTATGCAAGGAGTCCAAGCTCGATATCAAACTCATCTTTGACATCAGATATGCAGATGACACAACAATTATGTCCACCGTGTTTGATAAGCCACAACTCTCAACTGAGGAACTTCAAGCTGCCTCTGTAGGAAATATGGTACAAAAATCAATCAATAAAAAATCAAAAGTCATCACTTCATCGGAGAAGCGGATTGTTCCGGAACGCGATTAACTCGAGGTTGTGTGATAATTATGCTTAGCAGTGAACGGTGTACAAACACAGAGAGACAGAGAGAGAGAGAGAGAGAGAGAGAGAGAGAGAGAGAGAGAGATAGAGAGAGAGAGAGAGAGAGAGAGAGAGATAGATAGAGAGAGAGAGAGAGAGAGAGAGAGAGAGAGAGAGAGTTAACTTAAACAACAGAGGCAAAATGCGATATGTTTGTTATGATTACGTCATGTTGCTTGTCAGCTATGCAGTAACTGCGTGATACAACTGGCACGGAGAATATATTCAAACCTATGTGGCTTAACAATGTGATACAATACCTTAATGTTTTTGTTCAGACAGGCAATAACTGTCAGGTATGACTAGCAAAGCAGATTAGTTGTATGTCGAACTTGTTCACGCTGGTTTCCCATAGTATTCAACAATCAATATACCTTCCTCGATGTTGATACATTTGCAAGCAGTGCACGATGCACACATATTACTTCCCCGAGCACCGTTTGACAGCTTGCAGCGTAAAATATACTTGCACATTCCTTCGTCGTTCAAATGCAAGCCGTCCCGGGACAGTGAAGCGGACACTCTATCTTTAAAACATTTGTGTCGCCTGAAAAACAATTACTGCTCGACCCACAAAGTGTTGTAAGTTCGGTATTGACATGATCAGTGTTTGTTGAGGTTCAGTTCATACAGGCAGTACGACGGTTCATGTGGGCAACTAGTTTACTTTAAGACGGCCCCCTATTGCAGTGCGACCTTTCATATGGGCAACTGGTTTATCTTAAGACGGCCCCTATTGTGCTTTATATCGCGCTTAGATCACAACAACCATTGAATGTATAAACGAAATAGGCTGTTAAAATTGCTGCAGTACAATTACTTGATTTTAAAATCATCAAGCGAATTTTAGGGTTACTAAAAACATCCGTACAATTCCTATGGTATACAAAAATCCAATGTAATTACCATCAATCATGGTGTGTCGTCATAATATATCATAGTATTGGATCGAGTTATGCATTGCCACTGGATAGTCCCCAGGGATAACGAGTAAATGTAAAATTATGCGTATTATCAACAGGCAGGATGCCGCCCACTGTCTAAAGGAATGTGAAACTGTGACGCTTATCTGCAGTTAATGCGTGATCCAATTTTCCGCCCAATCGCAGTTGTCATTTATCAGCCAGACAAAACGCCTACGTATAGTCCGCATGCGCACGAGCCAGGCTCAATTTTCAATTTGCGATGATCAAAATATAAAATGAAAAACCGTTTCATTTCCGGTTCCCCATTTTTGACCAAAAAATTAAGAATACTTTCTAATTTACGATAGGTATCGGGATTCGAGCGGGCTATAAATAGTTGGATGGCTGCATTGAAAAGCAATAGTCGGCAGGCTGGCTGGCTGGCTGCTTTGCACAATTACGGGTTGGTCTTTTTGCGCCGCTGTGCCCGGGAAGTTTTAAAGCTAATTATGATCAGTATTAGTCTACATACCAAGTTGTTCTTTTCTTAGTTTACATGTAATATTATATATTAAAATCGAAGTTTCAAACCAAACCCATAGGACAGAGCAGGTCTTTCATACAGGCAGTTTGATGTATGAGAGGACGTACACAACAACGGTTCACATTATCAACGCCTTCGACCGGGATATGGCGTGCACTGAGCCGATGCTATAGTTGCATGATGCCAACTTGGCGGGCTGAGAATCCGACGACCAGCCATTGGGCGAAAGATAAACTTGTCATAGTTTTGAGGTCGATGCACGCGCTGTCTAATTCGTTCTTTCCAATTTGGATTATGACGGCCGGCGGTTGTACCAGGCGCATTTGATCGATAACTTGGCGCATGCACTAGTTATTTATAATAGCACCGCCTCGAGCAGCAACGTTTTTTTATGCGGCCGGATCTAGGCCAAAAATTAAACCAGGATCAAGTTAACTTATCGTTAAGCCGCCCCTTGAAGCTGTTGCCAACGAGAACGACAGCTGACATGTCTAGTGACATCAGTAATACTAAATCTTATCAAACCAAATTTATTACGCGTTTTCAGTGATTTATGCATGATAAATCTTTTTCAGCATCGTTAATTTAAAGTATACTGTGTCCAAAAGCAGCTACACGTGTGTTTTCTGCATCCACTAACACAATTAATTAAGCAATATTCTAACATTTACTAACAACTCATAAATATTCAAACGTATCAAAATAACTAGTAAGATTTATGAAAAACAATAAGTGAAATCATAATATATCTAACCAGTTTAAGCCCACATAGTATTTGTGGAGGTCTTACTCGTGTAGTGAAAGTACCAATAATAAATTGTAACCTTAATAATAAATGTTAACCTTACTAGTGGAGGTATTACTCGTGTCGTGAAAGTACCAATAATAAATGTTAACCTTAATAATAAATGTTAACCTTACTAGTGGAGGTCTTACTCGTGTAGTGAAAGTATCAATAATAAATGTTAACTTTACAACGTTTATTAAGCATATCTTTTTTTCTCCAAACAATTAAGCTGAATCAGTATTAGCAGCTATGGACATATCAACATATAATGCATCATACGGATTCGACAATATTGATGTATGTATAGTCAAACAGTCACAATCATATAATTTATTGTAAACCCTGAAGCACACATCTATAACAAACCATTTGATACAGATCCTGGGTCAGATACATTAAAAATGGCAATTGTGATCACCACAGCTTTTGCCGTGAACAGGATTTCAAGTTGAACTGTGTTCATTGTGCAGAGCCTGGGCGCCATCAAGGGGCGACGCACTGCGATGTATCGATTGCCCGTGACATCATTATCATTCCGACACTCCACATCAGACAGATGTGATCTTGCGGCCATGCGTAAGTATAAATTTTATCACGAATAATTAGCGTACGTGGCTACACCCATAACATTTGTAGGATACATAGTGTCCGTAACAGTGAGAACCTTGAGGAGATATGTACCAACAGTCTTACTTGTGTACTTGTGTACTTGTGTAGTACAGCAAATGAGAGTGAATTTCCTATTAGAAAAAACGCGCACGCAGTGTCAGTCAAAGGGCCGTAGATAATAGAGAAAAACACTTCACATGGCACAGCCGATGACATCTCTTCGTGTGAGATATTTGTCGCTTTGCTGGAAGTAGGTATATCATGCCCACACACCATAATTATACATGTTTTATTTCTACATTTGTGTAATTATGTATGTTGCACACTAACCGGTATTGTATCACATATGTGGCTATTTACATAAAATATACATATGTTTACAGTTATTGTGGCATATTTTTCTTTTATTCCACTATTCCACCTGCATATTAACGTACACACTGTTATTTCCGCTCGTCCGTGGTCGTAGATACCACACTTGTAAACATTGGTACAACTGTAGCCATACTTTCTTTTTTGACATTATTGTGATTACATTTAACAAAACAAAGAGCTCTGTGGTACTGAGAGCGTGATCTACGCATGACATCAGGCATAACAGCATTGTGAGGAGAGCCACAATCTTTCCAATGTTCGATTCTCCTGTGGTATTGAAAGCGTGATCTACGCATGACATCAGCCATAACAGCGTTGTGAGGAGAGCCACAAACTTTCCAATTTTCGATTATCCGTATGAGTTAATGTGTTCATTCCAACCTGCTATTACCTTAGAAGTGCACTGTTTTGACGTACGTGGAATGGAGAAGCTCGTATACAACAATCCATTATTGAATCATGGAAAACCTGAGTATCATGACATTGAGCTAACCTGCTAGAAATTTTTTATATCGGCATTGTAAAGAATGTCCTGGTAAATATAATTCATCAATCAGTTTTCTTGATTACCTCCACCTGCTGAATGCCTACGATACGCGTGTGTGTTGATCTAGTAATTTGGTTACCGCCAGGGGGCCACTACAGTCAGTAATAGCAGCCCGACTGAGTATCACATTGCATGGTTTATAATATCACTGCCACACACCATCCACCGCCAGGGGCCACTACAGTTAGTAATAGCATCCCGACTGAGTATCACATTGCATGCAGTGTAACTTCACTGCCGTTTCCAGTGTTTAAGTAATTGGTATTTCTCGCTCGTCGAGAACTTTGTGCATTTGTGCGTTGTCATTTAATCACTGATTGTATGTGTTGCTTGCCTGTAACTCACTGTAAGAGAAACACACACGCAAGTCAGCTGTGACATGTTTAGATATGTACATGAATGTATGGGCTTCATCTAAGTGGAAAGGTTGCAACAGTATTTGCGGATGGACTCACAGAAGCAGTAGAAAGTGGCATGGGTAACATAAAAAATATTTTCGGTAGTAATTTTTTTTTAAAACTAGAATCGCAGGGGGGTTACTTAGAGATGCCTCAAGCACGATAGGATGAGACCAGTACAGATAAACCAATAACAAAATGTCCGAAAAACATGTACGATGTGTTTAAATGCTGGGAGTATAGTAAATAAGAAAAACGAATTAAACATTATGGTAGAAGATATTGACCCTCGCATAATTGGTATTATAAAATCATGGGCCAACACATATATAACAGATGTTGAATTAGGATTGACAGGATATGTAATGTTTAGGAGAGATCGAATAGGAGGAAGGGGAGGGGGAGTTATTTTATATGTTAAAGAATATATTCAGGCTTTTGAAATAAAATTAGAAAGGGAAGCAAATTGCAATTAAGCTGTTTGGTGCAAAATAGTATCACGAAATTCAAAATTAATTATTGGATTAGTTTACCGAATTCAAAACATAAACGAAGATGGTAAAAAAATGCAAAATGCTATAAAGGAAGTTAGTAAAGGGGAAGGTATTATAATGGGATAGTTTAACCATGGACACATACAATGGAAATCTCTAGAGAGTACAGTGGGTGAGGACAGACAATTTATAATTTTAATTGAGGATAACTTCCGTACACAGCACGTGCTAGAATCAACCAAGGGAGATAATGTATTAGATATAGTTTTGTCATCACAAAAATAATTAGTGGACAATGTAAAAAATACATGAACCATTGGGTAACAGTGACCACAATCAAATACATTTTTACATTAATGTAAAATCAGAAAGTAAAAATAAAAAACGTATAGGCGAAACTTCCATAAAGGTAACTATAAAGATATAAAAAATACTTAACAAAGCTAGATTGAAATAAGATGCAATTGAATGTTAGAATATTTTAAAATATGAAATTGAGAGTAGCATCGATAAATGTGTTCAATTAAAAAACAAGGAAAACGATCTAGAAAAAACACCTGTCAAAAGAATCTTGTAGAAAAATAGTGTTTAAACAAACTACGTGCAGAGTTTATAGGCGTACCAGAAAGGATGAAGACTATGCAAATTACAAAGAGGCACTTAACCTAGCTACAACTGAAATTAGAAAATATAAAAGAACCTTTGAAAAAAAAAATGCAAGTAATGTAGCAAATTACAGCAAGAGTGTCTATGCTTATGTAAGGAGTACACAGATAAGGTTCGAGATAAGGTCGGACCACTGAAAAACAACAGTGGAAAAATAATTTCAGACGGGTTTCAAATGGCAGAGGTCCTGAATGAATATTTCAGTTCAGTTTTTACTACAAAATATATCAGCTCACTTCTAGTTCCATTTACTAAATTTGAGGGCAGTAAATCAGAACATTTAGGGCAGTTATTTGTAGCACCTGGAATGAAAGCAACGAAAATTAAGAAGATAACAGATAACTAGTCACCGGGAGTTGATGGAATACCACCAACATTGCTTAAGGAAATTGTTGAGTAAATTAGTACACCACTTCCAAAATGTTTTAACTTGTCACTAGAAGAAGGAATAGTTCCTTCAGAATGGAAAGAAGCAAACATTACGCGACTATTTAAGAATGGATCGAGGAACAAGCCAGAAAATTACAGACCAGTGAGTTTAACAACAGTTGTATGTAAATTACCCGAAACATTAATTAGAGACCACATGGTGGAATTTTTTGTAAATCATAAATTAATAAATACATTTCAACATGGGTTCCTAAAAGCAAGGTCATGTCTAACCAATCTCTTATGTTTTTTGGAAGACATTACAAAGTGGGTAGATGACGGGTCACCAGTGGTTGTTGTCTACTTAGATTTTCAGAAAGCGTTCGATAAAGCGCCACATCAAAGATTGTTACTTAAACTAAATGACCTTGGTATAGGTAATGATGTAATTAACTGAATAGAAGAGTGGCTTACACATATAAGACAGAGAGTAATAGTAGATGGTGAAATTTCAGACGGGAAACCTGTTCTGAGTGGGGTACCCTATATTGTTTTTAATATATATATATATATATATATATATATATATATATATATATATATATATATATATATATATATATATATATATATATATATATATATATATATATATATATATATATATATATATAAATGATTTGGAAGATGACATATCTAGCAAAGTTCTTAAATATGTAGATGATACAAAATTATTAAGAAAGGTTACTAAACAAAGTTTACAGGATGATCTAGATAAATGTGTTAAATGGTCAGAACAAAGGTAAATGTTATTAAATTTTGGGAAGTGTAAATACATAATGGAAACATGGAAGAAAAATATAAAATGGGGGGATGCTGTACCAGGTAGAACCACACAAGAAAAAGGACTTAGGAGTAACACTTAGTGATGACACGAAAGTCTCAGAGCAAAGTCTGATTGCTGCTTCGAAAATAAATCAAATTCTAGTTCTAATTAGGAGAACTATCACGTATAACGAGAAACAACTAATTGTACCCCTGTAGAAAGCAATAGTTAGACCATATTTGGAATATTGTATTCAAGCATGGAGGTCGTATCGTAAAAAGGACATACACAAGCTAGAACGAATACAACGAAGAGAAACTAAGAAGATTCCAGATAAGACTTTATTTACGAAAGCCACTTATTATAATGTGGATTGACAACACTAGAGATCAGTAGACTAAGAGCAGACCAAATAGAAGTGTTTAAAATAGTGAACGTGTATGTGGATGTTGATAGGAATATGTTCTTCAAACTTAAAGAAGGCAGTAGAATCAGAGGACACAAAGCAGCTTTAGCTAAGGAGCAGTGTAGTTTATATATGAGAAAGTACTCTTTCTCACAGATAAATGAATGGAACAAACTGCCAACTGTTTGTGTTAATGCTAGTAGTATGAATATGTTTAAAAATAGAATTTACATATATCTGATGAGGGCGGGCTACACATAGATGAGAATATTGTTGGACTCTAGATAAGACAATGGCTTCCTTGTCCACTTGCCATCTGGAACTGGTTGTTTGGGATGGCAATCTTGTTAAATCTTGTTAAAAAATCAATAAGAAAACCGACAAGGCAGACGAAAACACGTTTGCTATATGTTGTCAGAAAGGAAACATAAAGCCACGCTTGGGCGAGGGACGCGTTTATCATTATTTGACTTATCCAATAACGTTGCAGACGGGGAATTGACAGTTTTCATTGAGCATAAATACAGGCAGCAAGTAGGCACACTAAAGTAGGTTGGGAAGATCTTGTGTGTGTGTGTTTGTGTGTGTGTGTGTGCGTGCGTGCGTGCGTGCGTGCGTGCGTGCGTGCGTGTGTGTGTGTAAATTGTATGTATTGGAACTGTAAGTATTTGATTTGTTCTCTCCTACTCGTAAAAATGTAAGACACGCAAAGAGGTACATAACATGTAGCATCAATTGTTGCTAATATGGTGGTGTCGAAAATGCCACCGATTCACCAAGTTGTCTGAAACAGGAAGGTAGCCTTGTGTCTAGGCAATGTTCGTCACGTTTTTCTAGTCAGTAGTTTTTTCTTATCAGAAACGAGTGAGCTGGGTTCGGATGCCCAGCCAGTTGATTGTGGTACCCAATGGCTGTTGCATATGTATGCAAAGTAAACGCTGTTGTGCGCTGACTGTGCATGTCAGCATTAAAAGTGTCAGCGTATCTATGTGTGTAGGTTCATTTTGTCCGGGGAGCTATTGCTGTGTCTATCAATCATTATGTACGTTTTAAAGTGCGCTCGTCAGAGTACGCCGAAAAATCGCTGGCGCGTCTCGCTATGTAAGACATATGCCTCCCTCTTCTTATCTTCTTCGGGGCCGCACGCAATGGTCCGGGAGGCATTTCCCACATATGTATATGTTTTAATTGTACGTCTTCTTTGCGCTCGCCAGGTCGATATTAATAACTGAATTTGTACTCACTCGACCAATGAGTACATAGAGTACTACAGAAGTGTAGTCAACGCATTGTTCTCTGGGTTCGAAGTGATTTTAATCGTGTACAACAGAAGGCTACGTACATAGTAACAATATAATCACTCACAATGACAATGAAAAAAAACAGTGAAGATATATATCATTGTAATCCGTAAAGAAAAGTAGTGAATGTAAACATTACTTCAATTGTATATATAGACTTAAAGTCTACAAGATTAAAATGAAACATGGTTAAATCTGATCGTTAATGGACCACCCTTACTGATAATTTGGATGCCTAAAATGTAGCTTGCAATCCGTCCTGCGGGGTGTTTATACTCCCAGTTTACCAAATTCAGACGCCGTCACTAGAGGCGCTATGATTGCTTAGATACCTAATACGCTTTACCATTGGTCAACTTGTTAAATCCAGCCACCCTCTCAACCGCTGGACAATGCCTCCTGCCAGCACTTCCTGACCCACTTTGCAAGTTAAACTTTTTAACTCTTGGAGCTGGGTTCCCAGGGCTCCGTCTCAGTTTCCTAATTACGTTGACCTCGTCCACGGTAATTTAGTAAATGGCAAGATTAAAGGGCGGCACACCATCTTCCATTAAGGGAGGACTGAAGAGTTTAAGCATTACCATCAATCTTTGGCACCATATGTATTTTGTCCATATCCACTTGGGTGGTTTAACTACAAACTTTCCGAAACCTGCTTTCCTGTTGCTAATATAGGCTTAATATATCGAATAAACACATCCTATTGATTTAGTAACATTAGTTATTAAAAACTAACTATTTTCCAGGAATGTGTTGGGTCTTACTTACTTACTTATGTCATCCATTTAATGTGACGACATGATGATTTATTTACAGAGGTTTCGGTTCTTCATTGTCGCTATTAGATTTGTCCCGCTGAGGTTCGTGTCTTTCTCTGGTATGTTTTGTAGAGTAGTTGTTGGTCGACCTCTTCTCCGAAGGCCATCGGGCTTCCAGAGCAGTACTTTGTTGGCTGTTTTGTCATGGCGCATCACATGACCTACCAGACGAAGACGCCGTTGTCTCACGATGGTGGTGATCCGTGGGAAGGAACCGTACCATTCTTGGTTGGTCATGTGGTGGCGCCATGAAGCATTTTTTTTCTGCAGCATTCTTGTGTGGGTGCCATCCGGTGCATTTTCTACTGATTGTGTTTGTGATCACAAATCGCATCCATATATCAGGATCGGTTCAACCGTCGTCCTGAAAATCTTCAGTTTGATGAGTCTGCAGATGGGCGCTCTCCAAACTGTCATGGGCGTGAACTGCTACCCATGCCTGTGATTTTATGCACTGGATGTTATGCTGAGAGTTTGTGTAGGATCCGAGATATTTAAAATCATCTACTTACTCAATTTGACTCCCATCTAATGAGTGAACGCTATCATTAGTATAGGGGTTGATATGGATGTTCTTCGTTTTGCTTGGGTTTATAAATTGTTCAGTAGATTTGGAAGCACTTGTCAACCAACAGAGCGATGTCATCGGCATAATCCAGGTCAGAGAGATGTGAGGCAGGATGTCTGGAGCGTCTGCGTCTGGTTAGGGTTAGTCCTTCTCAGTCATCAATCGCAGTTCTTAATGCGTGGTCCAAGACTATAATGAATAGGTATGGGGCAAGAGGGTCTCCTTGGAGAACTCCTGTATTAATGTTGAATTTAGTAATTTCCCATTCGGGAGTCAATACAACTGCAGATGTGTTTACATACACTTTCTAGAATCTGGAATAGTGTGTTTTTATCTACAGAGTCAAAGGCTTTATTGAAGTCGATGAAAATAATGGCAGCTTTTTTCAGGTGGTTTCTCATTTCTTCGACGATACGTCTAAGGGCAAGATTCTGCGAAGATGTAGATCGTAGAGGTCTAAATCCGTTCTGGTTTGGGCGTGAGATTTTTTCTAGCTCAGGGCGAATTCAGGAGTCGATTGTAGACCTTTGCAGCAGTCTGTGTTACACTTATTCCACGATAGTTTTCAGGAATAGTCAGGTCGCATTTCTTGGGTATTGGTTCGATACCCGAAATCCCCCATTCCGGTGGTCTATTCCCTGAGTAAGTCTTGTTGCAGAACTTTAGTAGATCTTTCCTTAACTTGGGTAGTTGTCACACTTCAATCGGAATGCCATCTAGTCCTGGCGCTTTGCCAAGTTTCATTTGTTCATTTTGTCAATGTTGATGTTGGCTCATATATCGGATCAACTGGATGGTTGGATGTTTGAAGTAGGTTTTCCAAGCATCCAAACGATCTTCCCCTTGTATGAAGATGGTTTTTGATTTCTTTCCTGAAAGTTGTTTTAATAACTTCCAGGCATTATGGAGAGTGTTGCGCAGTGTAGTTTGCGCTGTGGATACTGTCTCGGGATGTGCACTAATTACAACCTTTACGTGTTGTATTTACTTTATTCGTATGGCGAACACTAGTCACTAGGCTACTCGAGGTGGTAGGATGACTGAGCCTGCTTTGTTGCATGTATCAACATAGTCCTTGTACGAGTTGATTTGGGTTCTTTCCAATGCTTCCCAGTCAGATGATATTTGGTTTTCAATACGAGAGGCAACAACTTGATTCGTTGTGATTGTATTCCAGTTAAGTATGGGCTTGGATGAATGTTTCTTTGCTCTCATGCTGAGCCTTAACGTTGCACGTGCAATGCTGTGATCAGAACCAATAGGGTCGGAAGAGGAGTGTGCTTGTGAATCCATGACGATACTTCTCCATCTTTTCCGGCACAGATTGAAATCTATTTGAGATTTGAATTTATTCGGTGCTCGGAAAGTCCAGTCTTGATTTTGGTTTACACAAAAGAGTGTTGGTCATCGGAAGGTTGTGCTCATGTA
>OY759268.1:48674492-48751992 GCA_963662155.1 Lamellibrachia columna | reverse complement strand
ACGAAGTTGACTGATGAGTTCATCGTGAGAAGCAGGTTGCTCATAGTGAAGTACTGCGTAAATGGTGCACAATTTGATAAATGTGGTTCGGTATAGTACAATAATGCGTGGAATATCGCCATTGGTGCCTGGCATACAACGAACACAATAATTATGACGATCATGACAAGCGTAAGGTTATTTTCGTCATTGCTAGAAGGTGATACAATTGCCCTTCGGTTGCGCTGCGCCACCCTGAGGCTCTGTATTAGACGGATATTGAAAAATATAATGAAAACCAGCGGCACGAGGAAAATAAAGAAACGAAACGATAAATCTGATATCATGCTGTATATGTATGAAGACCTGAGTCCGACATTCGTGGTCTCCTCATGCCACGAGGTGACATTGTTTTCATCAAGTGTTGTCACATTATGCTGCACGAAGCGGAAATCAAAGAAACGCGGAAAATGTATAATAACCGCAGCGCCTGCCATGATCAGGATTTCAAGTTGAACTTTGTTCATTGTGCAGAGCCTGGGCGCCAGCATGGGGCGACACACTGCGATGTATCGATTTCCCGCGACAAGCACTATCATCCCGACACTCCACGTCACAGCGATGTGATCTAGCGACCATGCGTAAGTATACATCTGATTAAGTCCTGTGGAATGCTTTCCAAACATATTATAACCAACAGTCTCAGCAACGTACATCTGTCCACCTATAACATTTGCAAGACATAAATTGTCCATAATAGCAAGAGCCTTGAGAAGGTACGTGCCGACATTCCCAGGTGTATATTTTTGTAGTACAGCAAACGAGATTGAATTTCCTATCAGACCGAACGCGCACGCAGTGCCAGTCAGAGGGCCGTAGATGATAAAGTAAAACATTCCGCATGGCACAGCCGATGACATATCTTCATGTGAGATATTTGTCGCATTGCTGGACATAGGTTTGTCATAAGCATGCGCCATAATTATCCTTGTTTTATTTTCAAATTAGTGTAATTATGTTTCACGCATAAAAAAACAACATTTATCTTGTTTATTGTTTTTCCGCTCGTCTGTGATCGTAGATAACACATTAAAACAACATTTATCTTGTTTATTGTTTTTCCGTTCGTCTGTAATCGTAGATAACTTGTGTTTCTGTGTTGGCACAATGACTCGATTACACCGCCAGGGGCCAGTACAGTTAGCGGCCCGACTGAGTATCACATTACATGCAGTATAAACTCACTGCCACACAGCCAGGGGGGCAGTGTGATTTAGCAGCAGATAAGTGCTCCCATGTACCGATTCATTCCTATACAGACAATTATCATGGTTAATTGGCTTCGTTTCCAGTATCTCCAGTTCTCGCTGAGATCGTTGTGCATGTGTTCGCTGTCATTTAATCACTGATTGTACGTGTAGCCTTTAGCTTCCTGAAAGAGACGCATACAAGCAAGTTGTCAGAAAGGGAATATACATTCACGCTTGGGCGAGGGAAAGCGTTCATTATTATTTTGACTGAGGCAATAACGCTGCAGACGCGGAATTGTTTGCTCTGCAGAAATACAAGCAGCCAGTAGGAAAAAATTAAGCATATTGGGAAGTTGTTTTTGATGTTTACCAATAATAGTTTCAAATAGCACCAATATTCTACAGCATATATTATTATCTTAGTATTACACACACACACACACACACACACACACACACACACACACACACACACACACACACACACACACACACACACACACACACACACACACAAACACAAACACAAACACACACACAAACAAACACACACACACACACACACACACACACACACACACACATATATATACACATATATATATACACACACACACTTACTTTTTTTAATATATTATCTATGGACTATGTCTTAGAATAGTTATTATTGGTATTGTTTATTTGTTTATAACATAATTAATATATATGTTAACACTGTTATTCTTTATATATATTTTTTATTAATAATATTTTTATTAATTATGAGTGCTTGCATTTAAAGCGTCTGAGAGCAATATTGATTGATCGGTCACTATATAAATTATTTATTATTAATATAACGTTGTAGACGTGTGTCGAACAAAGCATGACAAAAACGTGCGCAAGATTTCAACGTATAATAACAGAGCTGGTGTATACCGAGACGCGTCACTCCGACCTGCGCCATTTTGTAAATTGACGTTCAGCGCCACCAAGTAGGGGGCAGCTACAACTGTTGACAATGCGATTGCGTTTCATCATAATTATCTGCTACACAAACGCAAACTGTTCTCGAATATTATTGCTTTTACTACAAACTTCCTTAAACCTAGTAATGTAGTCATCACAACTGACGCGGTTATACAACTGGACTGAATCAAATTGCACGCATCGGCCATCGCCTAATGATATATGGGTTTATGGCATATGGGACAGTGCCACTGCCAGTGTCAGTGAGTGACACTTGCTGATGTTGGGGATATCAATGAAAATATATATTTTGTTTTATATATTGTTATTATATTGATGAAATTCAGTACATCGTACATATCACGTTTTGAAATTACCATCTGATGTGCCATTTCCAAAGAAATAAAACCTACCCTATACTCAAATTTCCTAGGCAAATTTTCGGCATACCAAGTAAATTATCAATATCTGTAAACTAGGTTTATTAACTTACTAGTCAACCAGAAGATTATCGCCGATCTCTAGTTTCTTGTCGTATATTTTTGGCAGTCAGCCTCAATTAGACTTGATCTTGAGGTCAGTGTCACTGTAATTGGAACGTCAATTCCGGAATTGGTGAAATATAAATGGTATTTTCAGTTACTTTTCAATTATTTCTTGTAACTTTTCTACTCAAATTATTTGCTACAAATATTAAATTAAATATAATAAGTTTATCATTATATGTATCATGTACTCAAAGGAGTACAAACTACAAATACACATCCAAAGAAATGTTCACCAATAATTTCGGAAAATGAACTTAAATGCATATGCTTAAATGCCAGGAGCATAGTAAATAAAAAAAAGCGAGTTAGACATTATGGTAGCATATACTGATCCTCACGTAATCATGGGCTACTAAAGATATAGTAAATGCTGAAGTATCACCGACAGCTTATGTAATGTTTAAGAAAGAACGGGGAGGGGAGTAATAATGCATATATATATATATATATATATATATATATATATATATATATATATATATATATATATATATATATATATATATATTAAATAATATACCCAAGCATATGAAATAACACTGAAGAGTGAAGGAAGCAATTTGGCGTAACATAGACATAGTTACCAATAAGTCAACATTAACAATAGAATATTAATAGATCGGAGTAGTTTATATTATCGTAGTAGTCAAACATAGTCACAGGACAAGAAGAATATATAAAACTACAAGACTATAAGGGAGGTGAGCAAGGGGGAATGTGTTATAATGGGTGATTTTAACCGTGGCCATATACAATGGAAATCATTAGTGTTACAGAGTGCTGGGTGTAACGACCATCAATTTCTACTTCTATCACAGACACAGGATTGTTTGCTTGCTCAACATGTCTTGGAACCAACCAGAGCAGAGGTTGGAATGTGTTAGAAATAATTGTGTCTTCTCAAAATGAATTAGTTGACAATGTTAAAATATACGAACCTTTGGGTTCAAGTGGTCATAACCAAATCCATTTTAATATAAAAGTAAAACATGGAATAAATATAAAAAACAATGGGGTGGGGTACCATAAGAATCAGTATCAGGCCCTATTGTTTTTAATATATACCGGTATATATATATATATATATATATATATATATATATATATATATATATATATATATATATAAATGATTTGGAAGATGACAAAGTACTGAAATTTGCAGATAACACAAAAGTAGTCAGAAAGGTTACAAATGATACAGATAAACAAAGTTTACAGGATGATCTAGATTAATTAGTTAAATGGTCAGAAAATGGCAAATGTTATTCAATTTTGGGAAGTGTAAATGCACACACATAGCAACTGTATAAGTTGACATATTAGTAATAACGGTCCATTGATTCATGTTTGCAGATACGTATTACAACAGGGAAATTCACACGAATTTACAATGAAATGAAAAATAAAGCATGATAATATTGATTATAAGTTTTATATTTTTTTAAAGTTGAATTTCAATGTTACACACGAAATGCAAATTTATGAAACCTTTTTTTAATGGTTTATAAATCAGCACTACTACTTGCGTAGTACCAACATATAAAATACGTGACATGCAAAATGTGACAAGGGGGCAACACAACACTAATTTAATAATAATTGAAACACCAGGGGAAACACCCTTAATCATCTCTTTAGAATGTCTGATTTGCATGTATTCAGCCTCGGATTTTCACACAGCTATGGATCAGTATAACTGACACTGCAAACTGCATGTTTGATAGTAAGTTCCATAATGAGATTTAGTACTATACTGTCCTGTTTTTCAAATTATGCTGTTTTTGTTTGTGCGTTTTGTGATTACAGATAAAGTTAAATGGATCATATCTTATTGTTTATATTAACCTGGGCATATTAAATAAATATGTCATATAAATATTTGTGTTATCACAATTAACTTACCTTATTATGTTGTGTTATTACAGCGTGTACTAAAATGTCATACTGTCATGTAAACAGTCGTTATCAACTAAGAAAAAGTCTACTTAACACACATCACACACGTAACTAAAAATGTGTCATACACGATTTTATAATTTTTTAATGAAAAAAATAATAACCAATCAATGTCATATGAATACGCAGAGTATACGTTTACACGCATAGTATACGTATACACATGTGCTTAATTATGATAAAGCAACTTATTAAATGCTACCATAATTTCACAGACTTTTGGCAACATTTGCTAATAACCGATTCACCCATCTGAATTTAGATTTTTGTGCGTCACACATATATATATTTATATATATATATTTATATATATTTTATATTTAAAAAAAAAATCATTACTGTTGAAAAATTTATTTTGTCTACCCTAACTATTCAAAAACATGTAGAACAATGCAATTATCAAAATTAAAACAGTCGGCAATACTTTGATATGGATCTGCAAAGTTTCAAAGAAAAAAATGTCTGAATGTCATACACACGGCACGTAACGCTGCCGCTGGAATCACCTTTTAAAAAAATCATATTTCGAAAAGTAATTTACCGATTTTGAAACTGTTTTCAATTTTCCATTGCCGCAGCCTTATCATAAAAAAATATCAAACAAAATAGATCGACACCCCCAATATCAACTGACAACAATAACACTGTCACTGACTGTCTATGTCTATGACTATGACTAGGTGTGTCAGTGTCCTGCGGGCGATGCGATGTGTGCAATTGTTCGTTTACGTTCTTGCTTTGATTCAACGGATGTCAAGTTGTATAACCGCGTCAGTTGTGAAGACTACATTGCCAGGTTTAAGGAGTTTAGAAATAAAGCAATACTTTTCAAGAACTGTTTGTATAGCAGAAAGGATAAAACGCAATCGCATTGTCAACAGCGGTTTACGTCGACTGCCCTCTCACCCGGAAATGTAACTTGAGAGTTGGCGCATGCGGAATCGAACTACCGGATGAACTGACTGAGTTGTAGCTGCCCCCTACTTGGTGGCGCTGAACGTCAATTTACAAAATGGCTCCTCTATGTTAATTCGTAGAGTGACGCAGCTCGGTATACACTAGCTCTGATAATAATACCAGAGCTAGATAATACGTAATCTAACTATATTCGAACAAGAGTGACGTATTTGTGTATGCAGCGCCCTCTGTCACACAACATTGAATTAAGGACTTACGTAAATTGTCCCTTATCATTTGTATGTACTTGAAATGGCAAAAACAGATGAATAATGTTCGCACGTTGTAGACAATACTGATATATTCTAACATATAAATATGTGGGATGATGAAACACCTGGTGCTGAGGGAATTTCCCCGAAATACCAAAGGAAGTAAAATACCAATTTAATATAAATGGAGATACCTATGACTCCACAAAGAGGGACTATGTTGAAAAACACGCTACTGTATACTTATTTAAATTGAGTTTGAAAGCAGTCAAAAGAAGTCAGCAGCAGCAGCAGCAGTAGCAGCAGTAGCAGCAGCAGCAGCAGCAGCAGCAGCAGCAGCAGCAGCAGCAGCAGCAGCAGCAGCAGCAGCAGCGAGTGATTGGAGGAACATTAATAAAACAATACTGAGAAACGAAATTTTAGGTAGTGCTTTTTAACATACCCTAACAATTTAATGATCTGCAATGACTTTCACCATCTTTTTAAGATGGCTTCTTCGGTACGGTAGTTTCTGCCGAATATTCAGATTTATGGACTTCCCATAATGGGTGACTTTTCACAAGTCGGCAGAGTAATTCACGACATTATATGTCCCTCCTCATTAGCAGCTTTACTGCTGAGCAAACGTCGACACATTTCTGGAGCACACATGAAATAGTGACTTACCGGAATGGTGATTACAACTGGCGCCGTCAAATATGTTTAGCCTTACAGCCGAACTCGATCAGGTGCTATGAATGACGTACGCTCAGGCGCACACAAACGTACGTACACTCTGGCGCAAACAAAGGCACGTACATAGAAGCACACAAAAGCTCTGTGGGATCTTGAGTTGTGTTCGTACTCTACTTTCCCGTTAGAATAAAAGATCGCATTGCCTCACACTATGAGATGTTGTCCGAACAGAGCGCGCGGAGACGACCTCATCGGCAGGGGACGAGACCATTTAGTGGTGGTGGGTTTCGTGCGACGACACGGCGGATGCAGTTGTACTGCCATATATCCCGGACCGATTAACTCCGCGATTGGCATCAAAAGTCAGACTACACACAATTTTAGGATTCCGCAAATCTCTCACGAATGTAGTGTTTAAAACGAATTGTTGGCAAGCTTTTTTGTTACGCTGATGTAGCGAGCACCTAACTGATTAGTTTGGTGAGTTTACAAAACAACCTATTCCCCTCTCCATCCTGCACACCCCGTTCACTTCAGCAACGAATTTTAGGCGCTTCGGTGCCGCTTTATGAAAGGAATTTCGCTTAAGAGGTTTGACCGCCGATGCGAATTTCAAAGTATGTGTACATTTAAATACCTTTAAAAGCCTTTAGTACCCCACGTTTCATATATGATCAACATTTGTCTACAATAATTATTCAACATATAATACTATACAGTCCTAAATACCCAAATATATCTTATGCTACTTGTAGTTAGATTGCAGAAATGATAGTAGCTACACCAAGTGGATTTAGGTGAGCTGATTTATGAGTTACATTTTGTGAGTGCCGACACATTTGTCCCGGATCAGTGCCACATTTTTCGAACTCATGGTGAGTAACTATTACAAATAATGGATAATGTCGTAACATGCCATTCAATTTTTATAATGGTTACGGCCGGACAATGCAGAGTGAATACGTTTTGCTGCAGTTGATGCTTTCATATGTTGCAGCATATATGCTACAGTGGGCAGCTACATCAGAAACCTGGATTTAGTTACATTGGCATTGGGATTGGCAGTAAACATTTATTGTTCATAGACTGCAGCATAGCTATAGTCAGGCTTATGCAAGTTGAATACAGACAATCTACATCGCTTATATACATTACTAGTATTATTGGAATAACATTTTATAAAAAGCAAATTATATATTTTTAATGTTTATGGGTCATCCACAAAACGTTAACTTTTGTAACGTTATACGCTATTGAGCTTACCCATAGCCACAGGAACTAGATTATGTGTGATTAGTAATATTTTTATTCATTACAACTATTGGTTGTTTTATTAAAAAAAATCATTGTTTATTACTTTTCAGATGAGCAGAGTGTACACAGCGCAAGATGAGCAGAGTGTACACAGCGCAATATGAGAATAGTGTGCACAGCGCAAAATTAGCAGAGTGTACACAGCGCAAGATGAGCTGAGTGTGCACAGCGCAAAATTAGCAGAGTTTACACAGTGCAAGATGATCAGAGTGTACACATCGCAATATGAGCAGAGTGTACAAAGCGCAATATGAGCAGAGTGTACACAGCGCAAGATGAGCATAGTGTACACAGTGCAAGATGAGCAGAGTGTACAAAGCGCAATATGAGCAGAGTGTACACAGCGCAATATGAGCAGAGTGTACACAGCACAAGATGAGCAGAGTGTACACAGCACAAGATGAGCAGAGCGTACAAAGCGCAATATGAGCAGAGTGTACAAAGCGCAATATGAGCAGAGTGTACACAGCGCAAGATGAGCAGAGTGTACACAGCGCAAGATGAGCAGAGTGTACAAAGCGTAATATGAGCAGAGTGTACAGAGCGCAATATGAGCAGAGTGTACACAGCGCAATATGAGCAGAGTGTACACAGCACAAGATGAGCAGAGTGTACACAACACAATATGAGCAGAGTGTACACAGCACAAGATGAGCAGAGTGTACAAAGCGCAATATGAGCAGAGTGTACAAATCGCAATATGAGCAGAGTGTACACAGCGCAATACGAGCAGAGTGTACAAAGCGCAATATGAGCAGAGTGTACAAAGCGCAATATGAGAAGAGTGTACACAGCGCAAGATGAGCAGAGTGTGCACAGCGGAATATGAGCAGAGTGTACACAGCGCAAGATGAGCATAGTGTACACAGCGCAATATGAGCAGAGTGTACACAGCGCAAGATGAGCAGAGTGTACACAGCGCAAGATGCTCTCGATATTATTCTCCATGGAGATGAAAGTGACTTTGAAAGCAGTGATGACGACGAACTAACGGAGTTGGCGAACAATGAAGAAGAAGTACCACAAGATAACATTGATCATGTCTTTAGTTCAGGTGATGATGAATCATTATCAACATTTCGAACAGATTATCGACCGTACCACTGTGAAGATTGCGCATTTGTACCGCCTGATGCTGCATTCGTTTCCGATCTAATGGAACCCCCAGTTCACGAAATGACGACATATATGTACTACAAACTCTTCATTAGTGACGACATGATGGAGAAAGCTGCGTATCATACCAACCTGTATAGTGTGCAGAAAACTGGCATGCCAATCAAGACAACCAAATTGGAACTTGAACAGATAACAGGCATATATCTGCGAATGGGTTTGGTCCAGATGCACAGTGTGAATTCCTACTAGAAGGAAGAATGCCAACACCCAGCAATAGCCGATGTAATGTCGCGAACTAGGCTCTAATATGTGATGATAAGCATCCATTACGTTGACAATACAACAATTACTGAAGCTGGTATGAGGATGGACAGACACTGGAAACTGCGTCCATGGAGAGAATATCGAAGAAAGAACTGTCTTAATGTGACACCTGAAGAGTATCAGTCTATTGACGAAATAATGGTAGCTTTCAAAGTTAAATATTCGCTACGAAAGCACCCAGCTGCAAATCTGCGTAAGTGGGGTTTCAAACTGTGGTGCAGCTGTGTGGTGTCCGGTTCCCTTGACGACTTTGATTTGTATCAGGGTAAAAATCCAACTGGACGTAAACTTTAAGTTTTTGGAACGAGTGGGGACCTTGTCCTGACATTGGTGTCAACATTAGCACCAAACAGTAATTTCGAGATCAGCGCCGACAATTACATCACAAGCTGTGACTTGTACATATGGCTGCACACAATCATCACGGCCGTCTCCAATGCACGGTTACTCTACCGATGGCACGAGAAGGAGCTTCATGGTAGTTTTGATCACCAGCTTCTGTGGGAGTAGAAACGCCAGAGATGTATTATATGCCCAGGAAAAGCGACGTTTGCCTACGTGAAATGCAGCAAGTGCAACGTTTGGCATTGGCTCAGCAAAGACCACAACTGCTTCGTTGCATTTCACTCATAGACCTAACGCACTGTCAATGATGGGATTATGAACACATTTAACCATGTATAAATTAATGTGTAATACTTTTAAACAATATTACTCATATGTGAACACGTGCAAGTTAGATGTAATAATTGTTTGTCATTTATAGTGCATTCACATTTTATATTACTTTTCGGTCTTTTCATCTAATTTCCAATGTAAAAGATATGAAGCATTAATAAAAGTAGGTCAAGATATTTTGTGTGATGTTCTGATTGGCAATTTGAAGACTCTACAATGCGGCTTCATTGGTTGAATACGTTTTCACTATTCCCCCTTCTTTCCTTTAGTTCATTTCAGAGTTGATATAGTTTATCTCGCTCTCTTGTCGTCTCATAAGCACTGATGAACACATGTCCCCACTCATCCTTATCTCTCAGGTTATTTGTTACTCTTAGCACTTTCATTTTCATGTTAGAGTTTCCCAAGGTTACAACCGTCAGTATGTTCCTATCTTCCATGTCCGGAACTCTAGTTACTGAAACTTCTTCTACCTCTTTCTGTTCCAAGACATTGTGCACCAAATGTTCCAAAAGTTCTCTATCATCTTTCCAACCACCATCCTCATCTCTGTTTATTTCTTTAAAATATCTGATGAGTACATTTGCGCTCTTTGCTTCCTTTTCTCTGCCCTCACAAAGCTCCTCCATCACTACTCTGCATACCTTTTCTTTACGTGTGTCCTTAACTGCAGCTATTTCAACTACCTTAATGGTCAGTTCGTCTACATTAGCCTCTAATTTATCTTGTTGGTCCTTTAATCCCTGTACCAGATTAAGCACCTCAATAGCTTACGAGTCACAAGCTTTGCATAACTAGTGTAACTGTCCTCCATGATTATCTATGAAATCGTATGTATCACTCAATATGGAACAATACCCAACAGTATTCGCACTTCAGTCCCCTGTCAGTTGGTGTCACTTGTTTCTTGCATACACCACATTTATTTGCCATTTTCTTATGTGACTGTCAACAACTGCTTCCTCCTGCTGATGACATTTCCGCACTAGATTATACAAGAAATGTGTTATATTATAGTTTATTAGTTATTGCGTACCTATAAACCATTCCAACTGGATTGTAGAGACTGTCAACAGTTACAAACAAATGTACAGTCGGTGTGTTTTTACACCTAATCGCTGTTTGCGGACAGCAAAGAGACTGCTCAGGTTTTACAAGGACAATAGTCAGATAGCAAACGACAACATTGCTACAATGGGGCAGACCGTGGTAGCATTCGAACCGCACACGTGTGAGGCGTCAGATAATGCGATGTCTGAACAAAGGGATGCCGACATGGAATATGTACCGGCACCTTTGTTTGTTGCATCCCGTGAGAGGACGACTGGGGAAGCTTTGTTTGTTGCATCCCGTGAGAGGACGACTGGGGATGCTTTGTTTGTTGCATCCCGTGAGAGGAAGATTGGGAAGCTTTGTTTGTTACATCCCGTGAGAGGACGACTAGGGATGCTTTGTTTCCGGCATCCCGTGAGAGGACGACTGGGGAAGCTATGTTTGTTGCATCCCGTGAGAGGACGACTGGGTATGCTTTGTTTGTTGCATCCCGTGAGAGGACGACTGGGGATGCTTTGTTTGTTGCATCCCGAGAGAGGACGACTAGGGATGCTTTGTTTGCGGCATCCAGTGAGAGGACGACTAGGGATGCTTTGTTTGCTGCATCCCGTGAGAGAACGGCTGGGGATGCTTTGTTTGCTGCATCCCGTGAGAGGACGACTGGGGATGCTTTGTTTGCTGTATCCCGTGAGAGGACGACTGGGGATGCTTTGTTTGCTGCATCCCGTGAGAGGACGACTGGGGATGCATTATTTGTTGTATCCCGTGAGAGGACGACTGGGATGCATTGTTTGTTGCTTCCCGTGAGAGAACGACTGGGGGTGCATTGTTTGTTGCATCCCGTGAGAGGACGACTGGGGATGCATTGGTTGCTGCATCCCGTGAGAGGACGACTGGGGATGCATTGTTTGTTGCATCCCGTGAGAGGACGACTGGGGATGCATTGTTTGTTGCATCCCGTGAGAGGACGACTAGGGATGCTTTGTTTGCTGCATCCCGTGAGAGGACGACTGGGGATGCTTTGTTTGTTGCTTCCCATGACAGGACGACTGGGGATGCTTTGTTTGTTGCATCCCGTGAGAGGACGACTGGGGATGCTTTGTTTGTTGCATCCCGTAAGAGGATGACTGGGGTTGGTTTGTTTGTTGCATCCCGTGAGAGGACGACTGGAGATGTTTTGTTTGCTGCATCCGGTGAAAGGACGACTGGGGATGCGTTGTTTGCTACATCCCGTGAGAGGACGACTGGGGATGCCTTGTTTGTTGCATCCCGTGATAGGACGACTGGGGAAGCATTGTATGTTGCATCCCGTGAGAGGACGACTGGGGATGATTTGTTTGCTGCATCCCGTGAGAGGACGACTGGGGATGCTTTGTTTGCTGCATCCCGTGAGAGGACGACTAGGGATGCTTTGTTTGCTGTATCCCGTGAGAGGTCGACAGGGGATGCTTTGTTTGCTGCATCCCGTAAGAGGACGACTGGGGATGGTTTGTTTGCTGCATCCCGTGAGAGGACGACTGGGGATGCTTTTTTTGTTGCACCCGTGAGAGGAAGACGGGGGATGCTATGTTTGCGGCATCCCGTGAGAGGACGACTAGGGATGTTTTGTTTGTTGCATCCCGTGAGAGGACGACTGGGGATGCTTTGTTTGCTGCATCCCGTGAGAGGACGACTGGGGATGCTTTGTTTGTTGCATCCCGTGAGAGGACGCCTGGGGAGGCTTTGTTTGTTGCATCCCTTGAGAGGTCGACTGGGATGCTTTGTTTGCTGCATCCCGTGAAAGGACGACTGGGGATGCGTTGTTTGCTGCATCCCGTGAGAGGACGACTGGGAATGCTTTGTTTGTTGCATCCCGTGAGAGGACGACTGGGAATGCTTTGTTTGTTGTATCCCGTGAGAGGACGACTGGGGATGCTTTGTTTGCTGCATCCCGTGAGAGGACGACTGGGGAAGCATTATTTGTTGTATCCCGAGAGGTGACGACTGGGGATGCATTGTTTGTTGGTTCCCGTGAGAGGACGAATGGGGATGCATTGTTTGTTGCATCCCGTGAGAGGACGACTAGGGATGCTTTGTTTGCTGCATCCCGTGAGAGGACGACTGAGGATGCATTGTTTGTTGCATCCGGTGAGAGGACGACTGGGGATGCTTTGTTTGCTGCATCCCGTGAGAGGACAACTGGGGATGCTTTGTTTGTTGCATCCCGTGAGAGGACGACTGGGGAGGCTTTGTTTGTTGCATCCCTTGAGAGGTCGACTGGGGATGCTTTGTTTGCTGCATCCCGTGAAAGGACGACTGGGGATGCGTTGTTTCCTGCATCCCGTGAGAGGACGACGGGGGAAGCTTTGTTAGCAGCATCCCGTGAGAGGACGATTAGGGATGCTTCGTTTGTTGCATCCCGTGAGAGGACGTCTGGGGATGCTTTGTTTGTTACATCACGTGAGAGGACGACTGGGAATGCTTTGTTTGTTGTATCCCGTGAGAGGACGACTGGGGATGCTTTGTTTGCTGCATCCCGTGAGAGGACGACTGGGTATGCATTATTTGTTGTATCCCGAGAGAGGACGACTGGGGATGCATTGTTTGTTGCTTCCCGTGAGAGGACGACTGGGGATGCATTGTTTGTTGCATCCCGTGAGAGGACGACTAGAGATGCTTTGTTTGCTGCATCCCGTGAGAGGACGACTGGGGATGCATTGTTTGCTGCGTCCCGTGAGAGGACGACTGGGGATGCTTTGTTTGTTGCATCCTGTGAGAGGACGAATGGGGATGCTTTATTTGTTGCATCCCGTAAGAGGATGACTGGGGATGGTTTGTTTGTTGCATCCCGTGAGAGGACGACTGGAGATGCTTTGTTTGCTGCATCCCGTGAAAGGATGACTGGGGATGCGTTGTTTGCTACATCCCGTAAGAGGACGACTGGGGATGCCTTGTTTGCTGCATCCCGTGATAGGACGACTGGGTAAGCATTGTTTGTTGCATCCCGTGAGAGGACGACTGGGGATGCATTGTTTGTTGCATCCCGTGAGAGGACGACTGGGGATGCTTTGTTTGCTGCATCCCGTGAGAGGACGACTGGGGATGCTTTGTTTGCTACATCCCGTGAGAGGACGACTAGGGATGCTTTGTTTGCTGTATCCCGTGAGAGGTCGACAGGGGATGCTTTGTTTGTTCCATCCCGTGAGAGGACGACTGGGGATGCTTTTGTTGTTGCATCCCGTGAGAGGATGACGGGGACACTTTGTTTGCGGCATCCCGTGAGAGGACGACTAGGGATGCTTTGTTTGTTGCATCCCGTGAGAGGTCGACTGGGGATGCTTTTTTACTGCATCCCGTGAGAGGACGATTGGGGATGCTTTATTTGTTGCATCCCGAGAGAGGACGACTATGGATGCTTTGTTTGCGGCATCCCGTGAGAGGACGACTAGGGATGCTTTGTTTGCTGCATCCCGTGAGAGGACGACTGGGGATGCTTTGTTTGCTGTATCCCGTGAGAGGACGACTGGGGATGCTTTGTTTGCTGCATCCCGTGAGAGGACGACTAGGGATGCATAATTTGTTGTATCCCGTGAGAGGACGACTGGTGATGCATTGTTTGTTGATTCCCGTGAGAGGACGACTGGGGATGCATTGTTTGTTGCATCCCGTGAGAGGACGACTAGGGATGCTTTGTTTGCTGCATCCCATGAGAGGACGACTGGGGATGCATTGTTTGCTGCGTCCCGTGAGAGGACGACTGGGGATGCATTGTTTGTTGCATCCCGTGAGAGGACGACTGGGGATGCATTGTTTGTTGCATCCCGTGAGAGGACGACTAGGGATGCTTTGTTTGCTGCATCCCGTGAGAGGACGGCTGGGGATGCTTTGTTTGCTGCATCCCGTAAGAGGACGACTGGGGATGCTTTGTTTGTTGCTTCCCATGAGAGGACGACTGGGGATGCTTTGTTTGTTGCATCCCGTGAGAGGACGACTGGGGATGCTTTGTTTGTTGCATCCCGTAAGAGGATGACTGGGGATGCTTTGTTTGTTGCATCCCGTAAGAGGATGACTGGAGATGGTTTGTTTGTTGCATCCCGTGAGAGGACGACTGGAGATGTTTTGTTTGCTGCATCCCGTGAAAGGACGACTGGGGATGCGTTGTTTGCTACATCCCGTGAGAGGACGACTGGGGATGCTTTGTTTGTTGCATCCCGTCATAGGACGACTGGGTAAGCATTGTTTGTTGCATCCCGTCAGAGGACAACTGGGGATGATTTGTTTGCTGCATCCCGTGAGAGGACGACTGGGGATGCTTTGTTTGCTGCATCCCGTGAGAGGACAACTAGGGATGCTTTGTTTACTGTATCCCGTGAGAGGTCGACAGGGGATGCTTTGTTTGCTGCATCCCGTGAGAGGACGACTGGGGATGGTTTTTTTGTTTGCTGCATCCCGTGAGAGGACGACTGGTGATGCTTTTTTTGTTGCACCCGTGAGAGGATGACGGGGGATGCTTTGTTTGCGGCATCCCATGAGAGGACGACTAGGGATGCTTTGTTTGTTGCATCCCGTGAGAGGACGACTGGGGATGCGTTGTTTGTTGCATCCCGTGAGAGGACGACTGGGAATGCTTTGTTTGTTGCATCCCGTGACAGGACGACAGGGAATGCTTTGTTTGTTGTATCCCGTGAGAGGACGACTGGGGATGATTTTTTTACTGCATCCCGTGAGAGGACAACTGGGTATGCTTTGTTAGCTGCATCCCGTGAGATGACGACTGGGGATGCTTTGTTTGCTGCATCCCGTGAGAGGACGACTGGGGATGCTTTGTTTGTTGCATCCCGTGAGAGGACGACTGGGGAGGCTTTGTTTGTTGCATCCCGTGAGAGGTCGACTGGGGATGCTTTGTTTGCTGCATCCCGTGAAAGGACGACCGGGGATGCGTTGTTTGCTGCTTCCCGTGAGAGGACGACTGGGGATGCTTTGCTAGCAGCATCCCGTGAGAGGACGACTAGGGATGCTTCGTTTGTTGCATCCCGTGAGAGGACGACTGGGAATGCTTTGTTTGTTGCATCCCGTGAGAGGACGACTGGGAATGCTTTGTTTGTTGTATCCCGAAAGAGGACGACTGGGGATGCATTGTTTGTTGCATCCCTTGAGAGGACGACTACGGATGCTTTGTTTGCTGCATCCCGTGAGAGGACGACTGAGGATGCATTGTTTGCTGCATCCGGTGAGAGGACGACTGGGGATGCATTGTTTGCTGCATCCCGTGATAGGACGACTGGGGAAGCATTGTTTGTTGCGTCCCGTGAGAGGACGACTTGGGATTCTTTGTTTGTTGCATCCCGTGAGAGGACGACTGGGGATGCTTTGTTTGCTGCATCCCGTGAGAGGACAACTAGGGATGCTTTGTTTGCTGTATCCCGTGAGAGGTCGACTGGGGATGCTTTGTTTGTTGCATCCCGTGAGAGGACGACTGGGGATGCTTTGTTTGTTGCATCCCGTGAGAGGACGACTGGGGAGGCTTTGTTTGTTGCATCCCGTGAGAGGTCGACTGGGGATGCGTTGTTTGCTGCATCCCGTGAAAGGACGACCGGGGATGCGTTGTTTGCTGCATCCCGTTAGAGGATGACTGGGGATGCTTTGCTAGCAGCATCCCGTTAGAGGACGGCTGGGGATGCTTTGTTTGCTGCATCCCGTAAGAGGACGACTGGGGATGCTTTGTTTGTTGCTTCCCATGAGAGGACGACTGGGGATGCTTTGTTTGTTGCATCCCGTGAGAGGACGACTGGGGATGCTTTGTTTGTTGCATCCCGTAAGAGGATGACTGGGGATGCTTTGTTTGTTGCATCCCGTAAGAGGATGACTGGAGATGGTTTGTTTGTTGCATCCCGTGAGAGGACGACTGGAGATGTTTTGTTTGCTGCATCCCGTGATAAGACGACTGGGTAAGCATTGTTTGTTGCATCCCGTGAGAGGACGACTGGGGATGATTTGTTTGCTGCATCCCGTGAGAGGACGACTGGGGATGCTTTGTTTGCTGCATCCCGTGAGAGGACGACTAGGGATGCTTTGTTTGCTGTATCCCGTGAGAGGTCGACAGGGGATGCTTTGTTTGCTGCATCCCGTGAGAGGACGACTGGGGATGGTTTTTTTGTTTGCTGCATCCCGTGAGAGGACGACTGGTGATGCTTTTTCTGTTGCACCCGTGAGAGGATGACGGGGGATGCTTTGTTTGCGGCATCCCATGAGAGGACGACTAGGGATGCTTTGTTTGTTGCATCCCGTGAGAGGACGACTGGGGATGCTTTGTTTGCTGCATCCCGTGAGAGGACGACTGGGGATGCTTTGTTTGTTGCATCCCGTGAGAGGACGACTGGGGAGGCTTTGTTCGTTGCATCCCGTAAGAGGTCGACTGGGGATGCTTGGTTTGCTGCATCCCGTGAAAGGACGACCGGGGATGCTTTGTTTGTTGTATCCCGTGAGAGGACGACTGGGGATGATTTTTTTGCTGCATCCCGTGAGAGGACAACTGGGGATGCTTTGTTAGCTGCATCCCGTGAGATGACGACTGGGGATGCTTTGTTTGCTGCATCCCGTGAGAGGACGACTGGGGATGCTTTGTTTGTTGCATCCCGTGAGAGGACGACTGGGGAGGCTTTGTTTGTTGCATCCCGTGAGAGGTCGACTGGGGATGCTTTGTTTGCTGCATCCCTTGAAAGGACGACCGGGGATGCGTTGTTTGCTGCATCCCGTGAGAGGACGACTGGGGATGCTTTGCTAGCAGCATCCCGTGAGAGGACGACTAGGGATGCTTCGTTTGTTGCATCCCGTGAGAGGACGACTGGGAATGCTTTGTTTGTTGCATCCCGTGAGAGGACGACTGGGAATGCTTTGTTTGTTGTATCCCGTGAGAGGACGACTGGGGATGTTTTGTTTGCTGCATCCCGTGTGAGGACGACTGGGGATGCATTATTTGTTGTATACCGAGAGGGGACGACTGGGGATGCATTGTTTGTTGCTTCCCGTGAGAGGACGACTGGGGATGCATTGTTTGTTGCATCCCGTGAGAGGACGACTAGGGATGTTTTGTTTGCTGCATCCCGTGAGAGGACGACTGAGGATGCATTGTTTGTTGCATCCGGTGAGAGGACGACTGGGGATGCATTGTTTGTTGCATCCCGTGAGAGGACGACTGGGGATGCTTTGTTTGTTGCATCCCGTAAGAGGATGACTGGGGATGGTTTGTTTGTTGCATCCCGTGAGAGGACGACTGGAAATGCTCTATTTGCTGCATCCCGTGAAAGGACGACTGGGGATGCGTTGTTTGCTACATCCCGTGAGAGGACGACTGGGGATGCCTTGTTTGCTGCTTCCCGTGATAGGACGACTGGGGAAGCATTGTTTGTTGCATCCCGTGAGAGGACAACTTGGGATTCTTTGTTTGTTGCATCCCGTGAGAGGACGACTGGGGATGCATTGTTTGTTGCATCCCGTGAGAGGACGACTGGGGATGTTTTGTTTGTTGCATCCCGTGAGAGGACGACTGGGAATGCTTTGTTTGCTGCGTCCCGTGACAGGACGACTAGGGATGCTTTGTTTGCTGTATCCCGTGAGAGGTCGACAGGGGATGCTTTGTTTGTTGCATCCCGTGAGAGGACGACTGGGGATGCTTTGTTGCTGCATCCCTTGAGAGGACGACTGGGGATGCTTTGTTTGTTGCATCTCGTGAGAGGACGACTGGGGAGGCTTTGTTTGTTGCATCCCGTGAGAGGTCGACTGGGGATGCTTTGTTTGCTGCATCCCGTGAAAGGACGACCGGGTATGCGTTGTTTGCTGCATCCCGTGAGAGGACGACTGGGGATGCTTTGCTAGCAGCATCCCGTTAGAGGACGACTAGGGATGCTTCGTTTGTTGCATCCCGTGAGAGGACGACTGGGAATGCTTTGTTTGTTGCATCCCGTGAGAGGACGACTGGGAATGCTTTGTTTGTTGTATCCCGTGAGAGGACGACTGGGGATGCTTTGTTTGCTGCACCCCGTGAGAGGACGACTGAGGATGAATTATTTGTTGTATCCCGCGAGAGGACGACTGGGGATGCATTGTTTGTTGCTTCCCGTGAGAGGACGACTGGGGATGCATTGTTTGTTGCATCCCGTGAGAAGACGACTAGGGATGCTTTGTTTGCTGCATCCCGTGAGAGGACGACTGAGGATGCATTGTTTGTTGCATCCGGTGAGAGGACGACTGGGGATGCATTGTTTGTTGCATCCCGTGAGCGGACGACTGGGGATGCTTTGTTAGTTGCATCCCGTAAGAGAGAATGACTGGGGATGGTTTGTTTGTTGCATCCCGTGAGAGGACGACTGGAGATGCTTTGTTTGCTGCATCCCGTGAAAGGACGACTGGGGATGCGTTGTTTGCTACATCCCGCGAGAGGACGACTGGGGATGCTTTGTTTGTTGTATCCCGTGAGAATACGAATGGGGATGCTTTGTTTGCTGCATCCCGTGAGAGGACGACTGGGGATGCATTATTTGTTGTATCCCGAGAGGGGACGACTGAGGATGCATTGTTTGCTGCATCCGGTGAGAGGACGGCTGGGGATGCATTGTTTGTTGCATCCCGTGATAGGACGACTGGGGAAGCATTGTTTGTTGCATCCCGTGAGAGGACGACTTGGGATTCTTTGTTTGTTGCATCCCGTGAGAGGACGACTGGGGATGCTTTGTTTGCTGCATCCCGTGAGAGGTCGACAGGGGATGCTTTGTGTGTTGCATCCCGTGAGAGGACGAATGGGGATGCTTTGTTTGCTGCATCCCGTGAGAGGACGACTGGGGATGCTTTGTTTGTTGCATCCCGTGAGAGGACGACTGGGGAGGCTTTGTTTGTTGCATCCCGTGAGAGGTCGACTGGGGATGCTTTGTTTGCTGCATCCCGTTAAAGGACGACCGGGGATGCGTTGTTTGCTGCATCCCGTTAGAGGATGACTGGGGATGCTTTGCTAGCAGCATCCCGTTAGAGGACGACTAGGGATGCTTCGTTTGTTGCATCCCTTGAGAGGAAGACTGGGAATGCTTTGTTTGTTGCATCCCGTGAGAGGACGACTGGGAATGCTTTGTTTGTTGTATCCCGTGAGAGGACGACTGGGGATGCTTTGTTTGTTGCATCCCGTGAGAGGACGACTGGGGATGAATTATTTGTTGTATCCCGAGAGAGGACGACTGGGGATGCATTGTTTGTTGCATCCGGTGAGAGGACGGCTGGGGATGCATTGTTTGTTGCATCCCGTGAGAGGACGACTGGGGATGCTTTGTTTGTTGCATCCCGTAAGAGAGAATGACTGGGGATGGTTTGTTTGTTGCATCCCATGAGAGGACGACTGGAGATGCTTTGTTTGCTGCATCCCGTGAAAGGACGACTGGGGATGCGTTGTTTGCTACATCCCGTGAGAGGACGACTGGGAATGCTTTGTTTGCTGCATCCCGTGAGATGACGGCAGGGGATGCTTTGTTTGTTGCAACCCGTGATAGGACAACTATGGATGTTTTGTTTGCTGCATCCAATGAGAGGACGACTGGGGAGGCTTTGTTAACAGCATCCCGTGAAAGGACGAATGGGGATGCTTTATTTGCTGCATCCAATGAGAGGACGACTATGGATGCTTTGTTTGTTGCATCGCTTGAGAGGACGACTAGGGATGCTTTGTTTGTTGCATCCCGTGAGAGGACGACTATGAATGCTTTGTTTGCTGCATCCCGCGAGAGGACGACTGGGGATGCTTTGTTTGCTGCGTCCCGTGAGAGGACGATTGGGATGCTTTGTTTGTTGCATCCGTCAGAGGACAATTGGGGATGCTTTGTTTGCTGCATCCCGTGAGAGGAAGACTGGGGAAGTTTTGTTAGCAGCATCACGTGAGAGGACTACTGGGTATGCTTTGTTTGTTGCATCCCGTGAGAGGACGACTGGGGATCCTTTGTTAGCAGCATCCCGTGAGAGGAAGACTAGGGATGCTTCGTTTGTTGCATACCGTGAGAGGACGACTGGGGATGCTTTGTTTGTTGCATCCCGTGAGAGGACGACTTGGAACGCTTTGTTTGTTGCATCCCGTGAGAGGACGATTGGGATGCTTTGTTTGCTGCATCCCGTGGGAGGACGACTGGGGATGCTTTGTTTGTTGCATACCTTGAGAGGACGTCTGGGGATGCTTTGTTTGTTGCATCCTTTGAGAGGACGAATAGGGATGCTTTATTTGCTGCATCCCGTGAGAGGACGACTGTGGATGCTTTGTTTGTTGCTTCACTTGAGAGGACGACTAGGGATGCTTTGTTTGTTGCATACCGTGAGAGGACGACTATCAATGCTTTGTTTGCTGCATCCCGCGAGAGGACTACTGGGGATGCTTTGTTAGCAGCATCACGTGAGAGGACGACTGGGGATGCTTTGTTAGCAGCATCCCGTCAGAGGAAGACTAGGGATGCTTCATTTGTTGCATCACGTGAGAGGACGACTGGGGATGCTTTGTTTGTTCAATCCCGTGAGAGGACGACTGGGAATGCTTTGTTTGTTGCATCCCGTGAGAGGAAGACTGGGGATGCTTTGTTTGCTGCATCCCGTGAGAGGACGACTAGGGATGCTTTGTATGTTGCATCCCGTGAGAGGACGACTGGGGATGTTTTTTTGCTGCATCCCGTAAGAAGACGACTGTGGATGCTTTGTTTGCTGCATCCCGTAAGAAGACGACTGGGGATGCTTTGTTTGTTGCAACCCGTGATAGGAAAACTATGGATGTTTTGTTTGCTGCATCCCGTGAGAGGACGACTGGGGATGCTATGTTAGCAGCATCCCGTGAGAGGACGACTGGGGATGCTTTATTTGCTGCATCCCGTGAGAGGACGACTATGGATGCTATGTTTGTTGCATCCCTTGAGAGGACGACTAGGGATGCTTTGTTTGTTGCATCCCGTGAGAGGACGACTATTAATGCTTTGTTTGCTGCATCCCGCGAGAGGACGACTGGGGATGCTTTGTTTGCTGCGTCCCGTGAGAGGACGACTGGGGATGCTTTGTTTGTTGCATCCCGTGAGAGGACGACTGGGAATGCTTTGTTTGTTGCATCCCGTGAGAGGAAGACTGGGGATGCTTTGTTTGCTGCATCCCGTGAGAAGACGACTGGGGATGCTTTGTTTGTTGCATCCCGTGAGAGGACGACTAGGGATGCTTTGTGTGTTGCATCCCGTGAGAGCACGACTAGGGATGCTTTGTTTGTTGCGTCCCGTGAGAGGACGACTGGGGATGCTTTGTTTGTTGCATCCCATGAGAGGACGACTGGGGATTCTTTGTTTGCTGCATCCCGTGAGAGGACGACTGGGGATGCTTTGTTTGCTGCATCCCTTGAGAGGACGACTGGGGATGCTTTATTAGCAGCATCCCGTGAGAGGACGGCTATGGATGCTATGTTTGTTGCATCCCTTGAGAGGACGACTAGGGATGCTTTGTTTGTTGCATCCCGTGAGAGGACGACTATTAATGCTTTGTTTGCTGCATCCCGCGAGAGGACGACTGGGGATGCTTTGTTTGCTGCGTCCCGTGAGAAGACGACTGGGGATGCTTTGTTTGTTGCAACCCGTGATAGGAAAACTATGGATGTTTTGTTTGCTGCATCCCGTGAGAGGACGACTGGGGATGCTATGTTAGCAGCATCCCGTGAGAGGACGACTAGGGATGCTTTGTTTGTTGCATCCCGTGAGAGGACGACTGGGGATGCTTTGTCTGTTGCATCCCGTGAGAGGACGATTTGGATGCTTTGTTTGTTGCATCCCGTGAGAGGACGACTGGGGATGTTTTTTTTGCTGCATCCCGTAAGAAGACGACAGGGGATGCTTTGTTTGCTGCATCCCGTAAGAAGACGACTGGGGATGCTTTGTTTGCTTAATCACGTGAGAAGACGACTGGGGATGCTTTGTTTGTTGAATCCCGTGAGAGGACGACTGGGGATGCTTTGTTTGATGCATCCCGTGAGAGGACGACTGGGGATGCTTTATTAGCAGCATCCCGTGAGATGAAGACTGGGGATGCTTTGTTTGCTGCATCCCGTGAGAGGACGACTGGGGATGATTTTTTTGCTGCATCCCGTGAGAGGACAACTGGAAATGCTTTGTTTGCTGCATCCCGTGAGATGACGTCTGGGGATGCTTTGTTTGCTGCATCCCGCGAGAGGACGACTAGGGATGCTTTGTTTGTTGCATCCCGTGAGAGGACGACTGGGGAAGCTTTGTTTGTTGCATCCCGTGAGAGGTCGACTGGGGATGCTTTGTTTGCTGCATCCCGTGAAAGGACGACCGGGGATGCGTTGTTTGCTGCATCCCGTGAGAGGACGACTGGGGATGCTTTGCTAGCAGCATCCCGTGAGAGGACGACTAGGGATGCTTCGTTTGTTGCACCCCGTGAGAGGACGACTGGGAATGCTTTGTTTGTTGCATCCCGTGAGAGGACGACTGGGAATGCTTTGTTTGTTGTATCCCATGAGAGGACGACTGGGGATGCTTTGTTTGCTGCATCCCGTGAGAGGACGACTGGGGATACATTATTTGTTGTATCCCGAGAGGGGACGACTGGGGATGCATTGTTTGTTGCTTCCCGTGAGAGGACGACTGGGGATGCATTGTTTGTAGCATCCCGTGAGAGGACGACTAGGGATGCTTTGTTTGCTGCATCCGGTGAGAGGACGACTGGGGATGCATTGTTTGTTGCATCCCGTGAGAGGACGACTGGGGATGCTTTGTTTGTGGCATCCCGTAAGAGGATGACTGGGGATGGTTTGTTTGTTGCATCCCGTGAGAGGACGACTGGAAATGCTTTGTTTGCTGCATCCCGTGAAAGGACGACTGGGGATGCGTTGTTTGCTACATCCCGTGAGAGGACGACTGGGGATGCCTTGTTTGCTGCATCCCGTGACAGGACGACTGGGGAAGCATTGTTTGTTGCATCCCGTGAGAGTACAACTTGGGATTCTTTGTTTGTTGCATCCCGTGAGAGGACGACTGGGGATGCATTGTTTGTTGCATCCCGTGAGAGGACGACTGGGGATGCTTTGTTTGCTGCATCCCGTGAGAGGACGACTGGGGATGCTTTGTTTGCTGCATCCCGTGACAGGACCACTAGGGATGCTTTGTTTGCTGTATCCCGTGAGAGGTCGACAGGGGATGCTTTGTTTGTTGCATCCCGTGAGAGGACGACTGGGGATGCTTTGTTTGCTGCATCCCGTGAGAGGACGACTGGGGATGCTTTGTTTGTTGCATCCCGTGAGAGGACGACTGGGGAGGCTTTGTTTGTTGCATCCCGTGAGAGGTCGACTGGGTATGCTTTGTTTGCTGCATCCCGTGAAAGGACGACCGGGGATGCGTTGTTTGCTGCATCTCGTGAGAGGACGACTGGGGATGCTTTGCTAGCAGCATCCCGTTAGAGGACGACTAGGGATGCTTCGTTTGTTGCATCCCGTGAGAGGACGACTGGGAATGCTTTGTTTGTTGCATCCCGTGAGAGGAAGACTGGGAATGTTTTGTTTGTTGTATCCCGTGAGAGGACGACTAGGGATGCTTTGTTTGTTGCATCCCGTGAGAGGACGACTGGGGATGCTTTGTTTGCTGCATCCCGTGAGAGGACGACTGGGGATGCTTTGTTTGTTGCATCCCGTGAGAGGACGACTGGGGAGGCTTTGTTTGTTGCATCCCGTGAGAGGTCGACTGGGGATGCTTTGTTTGCTGCATCCCGTGAAAGGACGACCGGGGATGCGTTGTTTGCTGCATCCCGTGAGAGGACGACTGGGGATGCTTTGCTAGCAGCATCCCGTGAGAGGACGAATAGGGATGCTTCGTTTGTTGCATCCCGTGAGAGGACGACTGGGAATGCTTTGTTTGTTGCATCCCGTGAGAGGACGACTGGGAATGCTTTGTTTGTTGTATCCCGTGAGAGGACGACTGGGGATGCTTTGTTTGCTTCATCCCGTGAGAGGACGACTGGGGATGCATTATTTGTTGTATCCCGAGAGAGGACGACTGGGGATGCATTGTTTGTTGCTTCCCGTGAGAGGACGACTGGGGATGCATTGTTTGTTGCATCCCGTGAGAGGAAGACTAGGGATGCTTTGTTTGTTGCATCCCTTAAGAGGATGACTGGGGATGGTTTGTTTGTTGCATCCCTTGAGAGGACGAATGGGGATGCTTTGTTTGTTGCATCCCGTAAGAGGATGACTGGGGATGGTTTGTTTGTTGCATCCCGTGAGAGGACGACTGGAGATGTTTTGTTTGCTGCATCCCGTGAAAGGACGACTGGGGATGCGTTGTTTGCTACATCCCGTGATAATACGACTGGGGATGCCTTGTTTGTTGCATCCCGTGATAGGACGACTGGGTAAGCATTGTTTGTTGCATCCCGTAAGAGGACGACTGGGGATGCGTTGTTTGCTACATCCCGTGAGAAGACGACTGGGGATGATTTATTTGCTGCATCCCGTGAGAGGACGACTAGGGATGCTTTGTTTGCTGCATACCGTGAGAGGACGACTGGGGATGGTTTGTTTGCTGCATCCCGTGAGAGGTCGACTGGGGATGCTTTGTTTGCTGCATCCCGTGAAAGGACGACCGGGGATGGTTTGTTTGTTGCATCCCGTGAGAGGACGACTGGAAATGCTTTGTTTGCTGCATCCCATGAAAGGACGACTAGGGATGGGTTGTTTGCTACATCCCGTGAGAGGACGACTGGGGTTGCCTTGTTTGCTGCATCCCGTGATAGGACGACTGGGGAAGCATTGTTTGTTGCATCCCGTGAGAGTACAACTTGGGATTCTTTGTTTGTTGCATCCCGTGAGAGGACGACTGGGGATGCATTGTTTGTTGCATCCCGTGAGAGGACGACTGGGGATGCTTTGTTTGCTGCATCCCGTGAGAGGACGACTGGGGATGCTTTGTTTGCTGCATCCCGTGACAGGACCAATAGGGATGCTTTGTTTGCTGTATCCCATGAGAGGTCGACAGGGGATGCTTTGTTTGTTGCATCCCGTGAGAGGACGACTGGGGATGCTTTGTTTGCTGCATCCCGTGAGAGGACGACTGGGGATGCTTTGTTTGTTGCATCCCGTGAGAGGACGACTGGGGAGGCTTTGTTTGTTGCATCCCGTGAGAGGTCGACTGGGGATGCTTTGTTTGCTGCATCCCGTGAAAGGACGACCGGGGATGCGTTGTTTGCTGCATCCCGTTAGAGGACGACTAGGGATGCTTCGTTTGTTGCATCCCGTGAGAGGACGACTGGGAATGCTTTGTTTGTTGCATCCCGTGAGAGGACGACTGGGAATGTTTTGTTTGTTGTATCCCGTGAGAGGACGACTGGGGATGCTTTGTTTGTTGCATCCCGTGAGAGGACGACTGGGGATGCTTTGTTTGCTGCATCCCGTGAGAGGACGACTGGGGATGCTTTCTTTGTTGCATCCCGTGAGAGGACGACTGGGGAGGCTTTGTTTGTTGCATCCCGTGAGAGGTCGACTGGGGATGCATTGTTTGCTGCATCCCGTGAAAGGACGACCGGGGATGCGTTGTTTGCTGCATCCCGTGAGAGGACGACTGGGGATGCTTTGCTAGCAGCATCCCGTGAGAGGACGAATAGGGATGCTTCGTTTGTTGCATCCCGTGAGAGGACGACTGGGAATGCTTTGTTTGTTGCATCCCGTGAGAGGACGACTGGGAATGCTTTGTTTGTTGTATCCCGTGAGAGGACGACTGGGGATGCTTTGTTTGCTTCATCCCGTGAGAGGACGACTGGGGATGCATTATTTGTTGTATCCCGAGAGAGGACGACTGGGGATGCATTGTTTGTTGCTTCCCGTGAGAGGACGACTGGGGATGCATTGTTTGTTGCATCCCGTGAGAGGACGACTAGGGATGCTTTGTTTGCTGTTTCCCGTGAGAAGACGACTGAGGATGCATTGTTTGTTGCATCCGGTGAGAGGACGACTGGGGATGCATTGTTTGTTGCATCCCGTGAGAGGACGACTGGGGATGCTTTGTTTGTTGCATCCCTTAAGAGGATGACTGGGGATGGTTTGTTTGTTGCATCCCGTGAGAGGACGAATGGGGATGCTTTGTTTGTTGCATCCCGTAAGAGGATGACTGGGGATGGTTTGTTTGTTGCATCCCGTGAGAGGACGACTGGAGATGTTTTGTTTGCTGCATCCCGTGAAAGGACGACTGGGGATGCGTTGTTTGCTACATCCCGTGAGAATACGACTGGGGATGCCTTGTTTTTTGCATCCCGTGATAGGACGACTGGGTAAGCATTGTTTGTTGCATCCTGTAAGAGGACGACTGGGGATGCGTTGTTTGCTACATCCCGTGAGAAGACGACTGGGGATGATTTATTTGCTGCATCCCGTGAGAGGACGACTAGGGATGCTTTGTTTGCTGCATACCGTGAGAGGACGACTGGGGATGCTTTGTTTGCTGCATCCCGTGAGAGGACGACTGGTGATGCTTTTTTTGTTGCACCCGTGAGAGGATGACGGGGGATGCTTTGTTTGCGGCATCCCATGAGAGGACGACTAGGGATGCTTTGTTTGTTGCATCCCGTGAGAGGACGACTGGGGATGCTTTGTTTGCTGCATCCCGTGAGAGGACGACTGGGGATGCTTTGTTTGTTGCATCCCGTGAGAGGACGACTGGGGAGGCTTTGTTTGTTGCATCCCGTGAGAGGTCGACTGGGGATGCTTTGTTTGCTGCATCCCGTGAAAGGACGACCGGGGATGCGTTGTTTGTTGCATCCCGTGAGAGGACGACTGGGAATACTTTGTTTGTTGCATCCCGTGAGAGGACGACGGGGAATGCTTTGTTTGTTGTATCCCGTGAGAGGACGACTGGGGGTGCTTTGTTTGCTGCATCCCGTGAAAGGACGACCGGGGATGCGTTGTTTGCTGCATCCCGTTAGAGGATGACTGGGGATGCTTTGCTAGCAGCATCCCGTTAGAGGACGACTAGGGATGCTTCGTTTGTTGCATCCCGTGAGAGGACGACTGGAAATGCTTTGTTTGTTGCATCCCGTGAGAGGACGACTTGGAATGCTTTGTTTGTTGTATCCCGTGAGAGGACGACTGGGGATGCTTTGTTTGCTGCATCCAGTGAGAGGACGACTGGGGATGAATTATTTGTTGTATCCCGAGAGAGGACGACTGGGGATGCATTGTTTGTTGCATCCCGTGAGAGGACGACTGGGGATGCATTGTTTGTTGCATCCCGTGAGAGGACGACTGGGGATGCTTTGTTTGCTGCATCCCGTGAGAGGACGACTGGGGATTCTTTGTTTGCTGCATCCCGTGACAGGACGACTAGGGATGCTTTGTTTGCTGTATCCCGTGAGAGGTCGACAGGGGATGCTTTGTTTGTTGCATCCCGTGAGAGGACGACTGGGGAAGCTTTGTTTGCTGCATCCCGTGAGAGGACGACTGGGGATGCTTTGTTTGTTGCATCCCGTGAGAGGACGACTGGGGAGGCTTTGTTTGTTGCATCCCGTGAGAGGTCGACTGGGGATGCTTTGTTTGCTGCATCCCGTGAAAGGACGACCGGGGATGCGTTGTTTGCTGCATCCCGTGAGAGGACGACTGGGGATGCTTTGCTAGCAGCATCCCGTTAGAGGACGACTAGGGATGCTTCGTTTGTTGCATCCCGTGAGAGGACGACTGGGAATGCTTTGTTTGTTGCATCCCGTGAGAGGACGACTGGGAATGCTTTGTTTTTTTGTATCCCGTGAGAGGACGACTAGGGATGCTTTGTTTGTTGCATCCCGTGAGAGGACGACTGGGGATGCTTTGTTTGCTGCATCCCGTGAGAGGACGACTAGGGATGCTTTGTCTGTTGCATCCCGTGAGAGGACGATTGGGATGCTTTGTTTGTTGCATCCCGTGAGAGGACGACTGGGGATGTTTTTTTTGCTGCATCCCGTAAGAAGACGACAGGGGATGCTTTGTTTGCTGCATCCCGTAAGAAGACGACTGGGGATGCTTTGTTTGCTTTATCACGTGAGAAGACGACTGGGGATGCTTTGTTTGTTGAATCCCGTGAGAGGACGACTGGGGTTGCTTTGTTTGATGCATCCCGTGAGAGGACGACTGGGGATGCTTTATTAGCAGCATCCCGTGAGATGAAGACTGGGGATGCTTTGTTTGCTGCATCCCGTGAGAGGACGACTGGGGATGATTTTTTTGCTGCATCCCGTGAGAGGACAACTTGGGATGCTTTGTTTGCTGCATCCCGTGAGATGACGTCTGGGGATGCTTTGTTTGCTGCATCCTGTGAGAGGACGACTGGGGATGCTTTGTTTGTTGCATCCCGTGAGAGGACGACTGGGGAAGCTTTGTTTGTTGCATCCCGTGAGAGGTCGACTGGGGATGCTTTGTTTGCTGCATCCCGTGAAAGGACGACCGGGGATGCGTTGTTTGCTGCATCCCGTGAGAGGACGACTGGGGATGCTTTGCTAGCAGCATCCCGTGAGAGGACGACTAGGGATGCTTCGTTTGTTGCACCCCGTGAGAGGACGACTGGGAATGCTTTGTTTGTTGCATCCCGTGAGAGGAAGACTGGGAATGCTTTGTTTGTTGTATCCCGTGAGAGGACGACTGGGGATGCTTTGTTTGCTGCATCCCGTGAGAGGACGACTGGGGATGCATTATTTGTTGTATCCCGAGAGGGGACGACTGGGGATGCATTGTTTGTTGCTTCCCGTGAGAGGACGACTGGGGATGCATTGTTTGTAGCATCCCGTGAGAGGACGACTAGGGATGCTTTGTTTGCTGCATCCCGTGAGAGGACGACTGAGGATGCATTGTTTGTTGCATCCGGTGAGAGGACGACTGGGGATGCATTGTTTGTTGCATCCAGTGAGAGGACGACTGGGGATGCTTTGTTTGTTGCATCCCGTAAGAGGATGACTGGGGATGGTTTGTTTGTTGCATCCCTTGAGAGGACGACTGGAAATGCTTTGTTTGCTGCATCCCGTGAAAGGACGACTGGGGATGCGTTGTTTGCTACATCCCGTGAGAGGACGACTGGGGATGCCTTGTTTGCTGCATCCCGTGATAGGACGACTGGGGAAGCATTGTTTGTTGCATCCCGTGAGAGTACAACTTGGGATTCTTTGTTTGTTGCATCCCGTGAGAGGACGACTGGGGATGCATTGTTTGTTGCATCCCGTGAGAGGACGACTGGGGATGCTTTGTTTGCTGCATCCCGTGAGAGGACGACTGGGGATGCTTTGTTTGCTGCATCCCGTGACAGGACCACTAGGGATGCTTTGTTTGCTGTATCCCGTGAGAGGTCGACAGGGGATGCTTTGTTTGTTGCATCCCGTGAGAGGACGACTGGGGATGCTTTGTTTGCTGCATCCCGTGAGAGGACGACTGGGGATGCTTTGTTTGTTGCATCCCGTGAGAGGACGACTGGGGAGGCTTTGTTTGTTGCATCCCGTGAGAGGTCGACTGGGGATGCTTTGTTTGCTGCATCCCGTGAAAGGACGACCGGGGATGCGTTGTTTGCTGCATGTCGTGAGAGGACGACTGGGGATGCTTTGCTAGCAGCATCCCGTTAGAGGACGACTAGGGATGCTTCGTTTGTTGCATCCCGTGAGAGGACGACTGGGAATGCTTTGTTTGTTGCATCCCGTGAGAGGACGACTGGGAATGTTTTGTTTGTTGTATCCCGTGAGAGGACGACTGGGGATGCTTTGTTTGTTGCATCCCGTGAGAGGACGACTGGGGATGCTTTGTTTGCTGCATCCCGTGAGAGGACGACTGGGGATGCTTTGTTTGTTGCATCCCGTGAGAGGACGACTGGGGAGGCTTTGTTTGTTGCATCCCGTGAGAGGTCGACTGGGGATGCTTTGTTTGCTGCATCCCGTGAAAGGACGACCGGGGATGCGTTGTTTGCTGCATCCCGTGAGAAAACGACTGGGGATGCTTTGCTAGCAGCATCCCGTGAGAGGACGAATAGGGATGCTTCGTTTGTTGCATCCCGTGAGAGGACGACTGGGAATGCTTTGTTTGTTGCATCCCGTGAGAGGACGACTGGGAATGCTTTGTTTGTTGTATCCCTTGAGAGGACGACTGGGGATGCATTGTTTGTTGCATGCGGTGAGAGGACGACTGGGGATGCATTGTTTGTTGCATCCCGTGAGAGGACGACTGGGGATGCTTTGTTTGTTGCATCCCTTAAGAGGATGACTGGGGATGGTTTGTTTGTTGCATCCCTTGAGAGGACGAATGGGGATGCTTTGTTTGTTGCATCCCGTAAGAGGATGACTGGGGATGGTTTGTTTGTTGCATCCCGTGAGAGGACGACTGGAGATGTTTTGTTTGCTGCATCCCGTGAAAGGACGACTGGGGATGCGTTGTTTGCTACATCCCGTGAGAATACGACTGGGGATGCCTTGTTTGTTGCATCCCGTGATAGGACGACTGGGTAAGCATTGTTTGTTGCATCCCGTAAGAGGACGACTGGGGATGCGTTGTTTGCTACATCCCGTGAGAAGACGACTGGGGATGATTTATTTGCTGCATCCCGTGAGAGGACGACTAGGGATGCTTTGTTTGCTGCATACCGTGAGAGGACGACTGGGGATGGTTTGTTTGCTGCATCCCGTGAGAGGACGACTGGTGATGCTTTTTTTGTTGCACCCGTGAGAGGATGACGGGGGATGCTTTGTTTGCGGCATCCCATGAGAGGACGACTAGGGATGCTTTGTTTGTTGCGTCCCGTGAGAGGACGACTGGGGATGCTTTGTTTGCTGCATCCCGTGAGAGGACGACTGGGGATGCTTTGTTTGTTGCATCCCGTGAGAGGACGACTGGGGAGGCTTTGTTTGTTGCATCCCGTGAGAGGTCGACTGGGGATGCTTTGTTTGCTGCATCCCGTGAAAGGACGACCGGGGATGCGTTGTTTGTTGCATCCCGTGAGAGGACGACTGGGAATACTTTGTTTGTTGCATCCCGTGAGAGGACGACGGGGAATGCTTTGTTTGTTGTATCCCGTGAGAGGACGACTGGGGGTGCTTTGTTTGCTGCATCCCGTGAAAGGACGACCGGGGATGCGTTGTTTGCTGCATCCCGTTAGAGGATGACTGGGGATGCTTTGCTAGCAGCATCCCGTTAGAGGACGACTAGGGATGCTTCGTTTGTTGCATCCCGTGAGAGGACGACTGGAAATGCTTTGTTTGTTGCATCCCGTGAGAAGACGACTGGGAATGCTTTGTTTGTTGTATCCCGTGAGAGGACGACTGGGGATGCTTTGTTTGCTGCATCCAGTGAGAGGACGACTGGGGATGAATTATTTGTTGTATCCCGAGAGAGGACGACTGGGGATGCATTGTTTGCTGCATCCCGTGAAAGGACGACCGGGGATGCGTTGTTTGCTGCATGTCGTGAGAGGACGACTGGGGATGCTTTGCTAGCAGCATCCCGTTAGAGGACGACTAGGGATGCTTCGTTTGTTGCATCCCGTGAGAGGACGACTGGGAATGCTTTGTTTGTTGCATCCCGTGAGAGGACGACTGGGAATGTTTTGTTTGTTGTATCCCGTGAGAGGACGACTGGGGATGCTTTGTTTGTTGCATCCCGTGAGAGGACGACTGGGGATGCTTTGTTTGCTGCATCCCGTGAGAGGACGACTGGGGATGCTTTGTTTGTTGCATCCCGTGAGAGGACGACTGGGGAGGCTTTGTTTGTTGCATCCCGTGAGAGGTCGACTGGGGATGCTTTGTTTGCTGCATCCCGTGAAAGGACGACCGGGGATGCGTTGTTTGCTGCATCCCGTGAGAGGACGACTGGGGATGCTTTGCTAGCAGCATCCCGTGAGAGGACGAATAGGGATGCTTCGTTTGTTGCATCCCGTGAGAGGACGACTGGGAATGCTTTGTTTGTTGCATCCCGTGAGAGGACGACTGGGAATGCTTTGTTTGTTGTATCCCGTGAGAGGACGACTGGGGATGCTTTGTTTGCTTCATCCCGTGAGAGGACGACTGGGGATGCATTATTTGTTGTATCCCGAGAGAGGACGACTGGGGATGCATTGTTTGTTGCATGCGGTGAGAGGACGACTGGGGTTGCATTGTTTGTTGCATCCCGTGAGAGGACGACTGGGGATGCTTTGTTTGTTGCATCCCTTAAGAGGATGACTGGGGATGGTTTGTTTGTTGCATCCCGTGAGAGGACGAATGGGGATGCTTTGTTTGTTGCATCCCGTAAGAGGATAACTGGGGATGGTTTGTTTGTTGCATCCCGTGAGAGGACGACTGGAGATGTTTTGTTTGCTGCATCCCGTGAAAGGACGACTGGGGATGCGTTGTTTGCTACATCCCGTGAGAATACGACTGGGGATGCCTTGTTTGTTGCATCCCGTGATAGGACGATTGGGTAAGCATTGTTTGTTGCATCCCGTAAGAGGACGACTGGGGATGCGTTGTTTGCTACATCCCGTGAGAAGACGACTGGGGATGATTTATTTGCTGCATCCCGTGAGAGGACGACTAGGGATGCTTTGTTTGCTGCATACCGTGAGAGGACGACTGGGGATGGTTTGTTTGCTGCATCCCGTGAGAGGACGACTGGTGATGCTTTTTTTGTTGCACCCGTGAGAGGATGACGGGGGATGCTTTGTTTGCGGCATCCCATGAGAGGACGACTAGGGATGCTTTGTTTGTTGCGTCCCGTGAGAGGACGACTGGGGATGCTTTGTTTGCTGCATCCCGTGAGAGGACGACTGGGGATGCTTTGTTTGTTGCATCCCGTGAGAGGACGACTGGGGAGGCTTTGTTTGTTGCATCCCGTGAGAGGTCGACTTGGGATGCTTTGTTTGCTGCATCCCGTGAAAGGACGACCGGGGATGCGTTGTTTGTTGCATCCCGTGAGAGGACGACTGGGAATACTTTGTTTGTTGCATCCCGTGAGAGGACGACGGGGAATGCTTTGTTTGTTGTATCCCGTGAGAGGACGACTGGGGGTGCTTTGTTTGCTGCATCCCGTGAAAGGACGACCGGGGATGCGTTGTTTGCTGCATCCCGTTAGAGGATGACTGGGGATGCTTTGCTAGCAGCATCCCGTTAGAGGACGACTAGGGATGCTTCGTTTGTTGCATCCCGTGAGAGGACGACTGGAAATGCTTTGTTTGTTGCATCCCGTGAGAAGACGACTGGGAATGCTTTGTTTGTTGTATCCCGTGAGAGGACGACTGGGGATGCTTTGTTTGCTGCATCCAGTGAGAGGACGACTGGGGATGAATTATTTGTTGTATCCCGAGAGAGGACGACTGGGGATGCATTGTTTGTTGCATCCCGTGAGAGGACGACTGGGGATGCATTGTTTGTTGCATCCCGTGAGAGGACGACTGGGGATGCTTTGTTTGCTGCATCCCGTGAGAGGACGACTGGGGATTCTTTGTTTGCTGCATCCCGTGACAGGACGACTAGGGATGTTTTGTTTGCTGTATCCCGTGAGAGGTCGACAGGGGATGCTTTGTTTGTTGCATCCCGTGAGAGGACGACTGGGGATGCTTTGTTTGCTGCATCCCGTGAGAGGACGACTGGGGATGCTTTGTTTGTTGCATCCCGTGAGAGGACGACTGGGGAGGCTTTGTTTGTTGCATCCCGTGAGAGGTCGACTGGGGATGCTTTGTTTGCTGCATCCCGTGAAAGGACGACCGGGGATCCGTTGTTTGCTGCATCCCGTGAGAGGACGACTGGGGATGCTTTGCTAGCAGCATCCCGTTAGAGGACGACTAGGGATGCTTCGTTTGTTGCATCCCGTGAGAGGACGACTGGGAATGCTTTGTTTGTTGCATCCCGTGAGAGGACGACTGGGAATGCTTTGTTTTTTTGTATCCCGTGAGAGGACGACTAGGGATGCTTTGTTTGTTGCATCCCGTGAGAGGACGACTGGGGATGCTTTGTTTGCTGCATCCCGTGAGAGGAAGACTAGGGATGCTTTGTCTGTTGCATCCCGTGAGAGGACGATTGGGATGCTTTGTTTGTTGCATCCCGTGAGAGGACGACTGGGGATGTTTTTTTTGCTGCATCCCGTAAGAAGACGACAGGGGATGCTTTGTTTGCTGCATCCCGTAAGAAGACGACTGGGGATGCTTTGTTTGCTTTATCACGTGAGAAGACGACTGGGGATGCTTTGTTTGTTGAATCCCGTGAGAGGACGACTGGGGTTGCATTGTTTGATGCATCCCGTGACAGGACGACTGGGGATGCTTTATTAGCAGCATCCCGTGAGATGAAGACTGGGGATGCTTTGTTTGCTGCATCCCGTGAGAGGACGACTGGGGATGATTTTTTTGCTGCATCCCGTGAGAGGACAACTGGGGATGCTTTGTTTGCTGCATCCCGTGAGATGACGTCTGGGGATGCTTTGTTTGCTGCATCCCGTGAGAGGACGACTGGGGATACTTTGTTTGTTGCATCCCGTGAGAGGACGACTGGGGAAGCTTTGTTTGTTGCATCCCGTGAGAGGTCGACTGGGGATGCTTTGTTTGCTGCATCCCGTGAAAGGACGACCGGGGATGCGTTGTTTGCTGCATCCCGTGAGAGGACGACTGGGGATGCTTTGCTAGCAGCATCCCGTGAGAGGACGACTAGGGATGCTTCGTTTGTTGCACCCCGTGAGAGGACGACTGGGAATGCTTTGTTTGTTGCATCCCGTGAGAGGACGACTGGGAATGCTTTGTTTGTTGTATCCCGTGAGAGGACGACTGGGGATGCTTTGTTTGCTGCATCCCGTGAGAGGACGACTGGGGATGCATTATTTGTTGTATCCCGAGAGGGGACGACTGGGGATGCATTGTTTGTTGCTTCCCGTGAGAGGACGACTAGGGATGCTTTGTTTGCTGCATCCCGTGAGAGGACGACTGAGGATGCATTGTTTGTTGCATCCGGTGAGAGGACGACTGGGGATGCATTGTTTGTTGCATCCCGTGAGAGGACGACTGGGGATGCTTTGTTTGTTGCATCCCGTAAGAGGATGACTGGGGATGGTTTGTTTGTTGCATCCCGTGAGAGGACGACTGGAAATGCTTTGTTTGCTGCATCCCGTGAAAGGACGACTGGGGATGCGTTGTTTGCTACATCCCGTGAGAGGACGACTGGGGATGCCTTGTTTGCTGCATCCCGTGATAGGACGACTGGGGAAGCATTGTTTGTTGCATCCCGTGAGAGTACAACTTGGGATTCTTTGTTTGTTGCATCCCGTGAGAGGACGACTGGGGATGCATTGTTTGTTGCATCCCGTGAGAGGACGACTGGGGATGCTTTGTTTGCTGCATCCCGTGAGAGGACGACTGGGGATGCTTTGTTTGCTGCATCCCGTGACAGGACCACTAGGGATGCTTTGTTTGCTGTATCCCGTGAGAGGTCGACAGGGGATGCTTTGTTTGTTGCATCCCGTGAGAGGACGACTGGGGATGCTTTGTTTGCTGCATCCCGTGAGAGGACGACTGGGGATGCATTGTTTGTTGCATCCCGTGAGAGGACGACTAAGGATGCTTTGTTTGCTGCTTCCCGTGAGAGGACGACTGAGGATGCATTGTTTGTTGCATCCGGTGAGAGGACGACTGGGGATGCATTGTTTGTTGCATCCCGTGAGAGGACGACTGGGGATGCTTTGTTTGTTGCATCCCTTAAGAGGATGACTGGGGATGGTTTGTTTGTTGCATCCCGTGAGAGGACGAATGGGGATGCTTTGTTTGTTGCATCCCGTAAGAGGATGACTGGGGATGGTTTGTTTGTTGCATCCCGTGAGAGGACGACTGGAGATGTTGTGTTTGCTGCATCCCGTGAAAGGACGACTGGGGATGCGTTGTTTGCTACATCCCGTGAGAATACGACTGGGGATGCCTTGTTTGTTGCATCCCGTGATAGGACGACTGGGTAAGCATTGTTTGTTGCATCCCGTAAGAGGACGACTGGGGATGCGTTGTTTGCTACATCCCGTGAGAAGACGACTGGGGATGATTTATTTGCTGCATCCCGTGAGAGGACGAATAGGGATGCTTTGTTTGCTGCATACCGTGAGAGGACGACTAGGGATGCTTTGTTTGTTGCATCCCGTGAGAGGTCGACTGGGAATGCTTTGTTTGCTGCATCCTGTGAGAGGACGACTGGGGATGCTTTGCTAGCAGCATCCCGTTAGAGGACGACTAGGGATGCTTCGTTTGTTGCATCCCGTGAGAGGACGACTGGGAATGCTTTGTTTGTTGCATCCCGTGAGAGGACGACTGGGAATGCTTTGTTTGTTGTATCCCGTGAGAGGACGACTAGGGATGCTTTGTTTGTTGCATCCCGTGAGAGGACGACTGGGGATGCTTTGTTTGCTCCATCCCGTGAGAGGACGACTGGGGATGCTTTGTTTGTTGCATCCCGTGAGAGGACGACTGGGGAGGCTTTGTTTGTTGCATCCCGTGAGAAGTCGACTGGGGATGCTTTGTTTGCTGCATCCCGTGAAAGGACGACCGGGGATGCGTTGTTTCCTGCATCCCGTGAGAGGACGACTGGGGATGCTTTGCTAGCAGCATCCCGTGAGAGGACGAATAGGGATGCTTCGTTTGTTGCATCCCGTGAGAGGACGACTGGGAATGCTTTGTTTTTTGCATCCCGTGAGAGGACGACTGGGAATGCTTTGTTTGTTGTTTCCCGTGAGAGGACGACTGGGGATGCTTTGTTTGCTTCATCCCGTGAGAGGACGACTGGGGATGCATTATTTGTTGTATCCCGAGAGAGGACGACTGGGGATGCATTGTTTGTTGCTTCCCGTGAGAGGACGACTGGGGATGCATTGTTTGTTGCATCCCGTGAGAGGACGACTAGGGATGCTTTGTTTGCTGCTTCCCGTGAGAGGACGACTGAGGATGCATTGTTTGTTGCATCCGGTGAGAGGACGACTGGGGATGCATTGTTTGTTGCATCCCCTGAGAGGACGACTGGGGATGCTTTGTTTGTTGCATCCCTTAAGAGGATGACTGGGGATGGTTTGTTTGTTGCATCCCGTGAGAGGACGAATGGGGATGCTTTGTTTGTTGCATCCCGTAAGAGGATGACTGGGGATGGTTTGTTTGTTGCATCCCGTGAGAGGACGACTGGAGATGTTTTGTTTGCTGCATCCCGTGAAAGGACGACTTGGGATGCGTTGTTTGCTACATCCCGTGAGAATACGACTGGGGATGCCTTGTTTGTTGCATCCCGTGATAGGACGACTGGGTAAGCATTGTTTGTTGCATCCCGTAAGAGGACGACTGGGGATGCGTTGTTTGCTACATCCCGTGAGAAGACGACTGGGGATGATTTGTTTGCTGCATCCCGAGAGAGGACGACTAGGGATGCTTTGTTTGCTGCATACCGTGAGAGGACGACTAGGGATGCTTTGTTTGTTGCATCCCGTGAGAGGTCGACTGGGAATGCTTTGTTTGCTGCATCCCGTGAGAGGATGACTGGGGATGCCTTGTTTGCTGCATCCCGTGATAGGACGACTGGGGAAGCATTGTTTGTTGCATCCCGTGAGAGGACGACTTGGGATGCTTTGTTTGTTGCATCCCGTGAGAGGACGACTGGGGATGCTTTGTTTGTTGCATCCCATGAGAGGACGACTGGGGATGCTTTGTTTGTTGTTTCTCGTGAGAGGACGACTGGGGATGCTTTGTTAGCAGCATCCCGTGAGAGGACGACTGGGGATGCTTTGTTTGTTGCATCCCTTGAGAGGACGATTGGGAATGCTTTGTTTGTTGCATCCCGTGAGAGGACGATTGGGATGCTTTGTTTGTTGCATCCCGTGAGAGGACGACTGGGGATGTTTTTTTGCTGCATCCCGTAAGAAGACGACTGGGGATGCTTTGTTTGCTGCATCCCGTAAGAAGACGACTGGGGATGCTTTGTTTGCTTTATCCCGTGAGAAAACGACTGGGGATGCTTTGTTTGTTGAATCCCGTGAGAGGCCGACTGGGAATGCTTTGTTTGTTGTATCCCGTGAGAGGACGACTGGGGATGCTTTGTTTGCTGCATCCAGTGAGAGGACGACTGGGGATGAATTATTTGTTGTATCCCGAGAGAGGACGACTGGGGATGCATTGTTTGTTGCATCCCGTGAGAGGACGACTGGGGATGCATTGTTTGTTGCATCCCGTGAGAGGACGACTGGGGATGCTTTGTTTGCTGCATCCCGTGAGAGGACGACTGGGGATTCTTTGTTTGCTGCATCCCGTGACAGGACGACTAGGGATGCTTTGTTTGCTGTATCCCGTGAGAGGTCGACAGGGGATGCTTTGTTTGTTGCATCCCGTGAGAGGACGACTGGGGATGCTTTGTTTGCTGCATCCCGTGAGAGGACGACTGGTGATGCTTTGTTTGTTGCATCCCGTGAGAGGACGACTGGGGAGGCTTTGTTTGTTGCATCCCGTGAGAGGTCGACTGGGGATGCTTTGTTTGCTGCATCCCGTGAAAGGACGACCGGGGATGCGTTGTTTGCTGCATCCCGTGGGAGGACGACTGGGGATGCTTTGCTAGCAGCATCCCGTTAGAGGACGACTAGGGATGCTTCGTTTGTTGCATCCCGTGAGAAGACGACTGGGAATGCTTTGTTTGTTGCATCCCGTGAGAGGACGACTGGGAATGCTTTGTTTTTTTGTATCCCGTGAGAGGACGACTAGGGATGCTGTGTTTGTTGCATCCCGTGAGAGGACGACTGGGGATGTTTTGTTTGCTGCATCCCGTGAGAGGACGACTAGGGATGCTTTGTCTGTTGCATTCCGTGAGAGGACGATTGGGATGTTTTGTTTGTTGCATCTCGTGAGAGGACGACTGGGGATGTTTTTTTTGCTGCATCCCGTAAGAAGACGACAGGGGATGCTTTGTTTGCTGCATCCCGTAAGAAGACGACTGGGGATGCTTTGTTTGCTTTATCACGTGAGAAGACGACTGGGGATGCTTTGTTTGTTGAATCCCGTGAGAGGACGACTGGGGTTGCTTTGTTTGATGCATCCCGTGAGAGGACGACTGGGGATGCTTTATTAGCAGCATCCCGTGAGATGAAGACTGGGGATGCTTTGTTTGCTGCATCCCGTGAGAGGACGACTGGGGATGATTTTTTTGCTGCATCCCGTGAGAGGACAACTGGGGATGCTTTGTTTGCTGCATCCCGTGAGATGACGTCTGGGGATGCTTTGTTTGCTGCATCCCGTGAGAGGACGACTGGTGATGCTTTGTTTGTTGCATCCCGTGAGAGGACGACTGGGGAGGCTTTGTTTGTTGCATCCCGTGAGAGGTCGACTGGGGATGCTTTGTTTGCTGCATCCCGTGAAAGGACGACCGGGGATGCGTTGTTTGCTGCATCCCGTGGGAGGACGACTGGGGATGCTTTGCTAGCAGCATCCCGTTAGAGGACGACTAGGGATGCTTCGTTTGTTGCATCCCGTGAGAGGACGACTGGGAATGCTTTGTTTGTTGCATCCCGTGAGAGGACGACTGGGAATGCTTTGTTTTTTTGTATCCCGTGAGAGGACGACTAGGGATGCTTCGTTTGTTGCACCCCGTGAGAGGACGACTGGGAATGCTTTGTTTGTTGCATCCCGTGAGAGGACGACTGGGAATGCTTTGTTTGTTGTATCCCGTGAGAGGACGACTGGGGATGCTTTGTTTGCTGCATCCCGTGAGAGGACGACTGGGGATGCATTATTTGTTGTATCCCGAGAGGGGACGACTGGGGATGCATTGTTTGTTGCTTCCCGTGAGAGGACGACTGGGGATGCATTGTTTGTAGCATCCCGTGAGAGGACGACTAGGGATGCTTTGTTTGCAGCATCCCGTGAGAGGACGACTGAGGATGCATTGTTTGTTGCATCCGGTGAGAGGACGACTGGGGATGCATTGTTTGTTGCATCCCGTGAGAGGACGACTGGGGATGCTTTGTTTGTTGCATCCCGTAAGAGGATGACTGGGGATGGTTTGTTTGTTGCATCCCGTGAGAGGACGACTGGAAATGCTTTGTTTGCTGCATCCCGTGAAAGGACGACTGGGGATGCGTTGTTTGCTACATCCCGTGAGAGGACGACTGGGGATGCCTTGTTTGCTGCATCCCGTGATAGGACGACTGGGGAAGCATTGTTTGTTGCATCCCGTGAGAGTACAACTTGGGATTCTTTGTTTGTTGCATCCCGTGAGAGGAAGACTGGGGATGCATTGTTTGTTGCATCCCGTGAGAGGACGACTGGGGATGCTTTGTTTGCTGCATCCCGTGAGAGGACGACTGGGGATGCTTTGTTTGCTGCATCCCGTGACAGGACCACTAGGGATGCTTTGTTTGCTGTATCCCGTGAGAGGTCGACAGGGGATGCTTTGTTTGTTGCATCCCGTGAGAGGACGACTGGGGATGCTTTGTTTGCTGCATCCCGTGAGAGGACGACTGGGGATGCATTGTTTGTTGCATCCCGTGAGAGGACGACTGAGGATGCATTGTTTGTTGCATCCGGTGAGAGGACGACTGGGGATGCATTGTTTGTTGCATCCCGTGAGAGGACGACTGGGGATGCTTTGTTTGTTGCATCCCTTAAGAGGATGACTGGGGATGGTTTGTTTGTTGCATCCCGTGAGAGGACGAATGGGGATGCTTTGTTTGTTGCATCCCGTAAGAGGATGACTGGGGATGGTTTGTTTGTTGCATCCCGTGAGAGGACGACTGGACATGTTTTGTTTGCTGCATCCCGTGAAAGGACGACTGGGGATGCGTTGTTTGCTACATCCCGTGAGAATACGACTGGGGATGCCTTGTTTGTTGCATCCCGTGATAGGACGACTGGGTAAGCATTGTTTGTTGCATCCCGTAAGAGGACGACTGGGGATGCGTTGTTTGCTACATCCCGTGAGAAGACGACTGGGGATGATTTATTTGCTGCATCCCGTGAGAGGACGAATAGGGATGCTTTGTTTGCTGCATACCGTGAGAGGACGACTAGGGATGCTTTGTTTGTTGCATCCCGTGAGAGGTCGACTGGGAATGCTTTGTTTGCTGCATCCTGTGAGAGGACGACTGGGGATGCTTTGCTAGCAGCATCCCGTTAGAGGACGACTAGGGATGCTTCGTTTGTTGCATCCCGTGAGAGGACGACTGGGAATGCTTTGTTTGTTGCATCCCGTGAGAGGACGACTGGGAATGCTTTGTTTGTTGTATCCCGTGAGAGGACGACTAGGGATGCTTTGTTTGTTGCATCCCGTGAGAGGACGACTGGGGATGCTTTGTTTGCTCCATCCCGTGAGAGGACGACTGGGGATGCTTTGTTTGTTGCATCCCGTGAGAGGACGACTGGGGAGGCTTTGTTTGTTGCATCCCGTGAGAAGTCGACTGGGGATGCTTTGTTTGCTGCATCCCGTGAAAGACGACCGGGGATGCGTTGTTTGCTGCATCCCGTGAGAGGACGACTGGGGATGCTTTGCTAGCAGCATCCCGTGAGAGGACGAATAGGGATGCTTCGTTTGTTGCATCCCGTGAGAGGACGACTGGGAATACTTTGTTTGTTGCATCCCGTGAGAGGACGACTGGGAATGCTTTGTTTGTTGTATCCCGTGAGAGGACGACTGGGGATGCTTTGTTTGCTTCATCCCGTGAGAGGACGACTGGGGATGCATTATTTGTTGTATCCCGAGAGAGGACGACTGGGGATGCATTGTTTGTTGCTTCCCGTGAGAGGACGACTGGGGATGCATTGTTTGTTGCATCCCGTGAGAGGACGACTAGGGATGCTTTGTTTGCTGCTTCCCGTGAGAGGACGACTGAGGATGCATTGTTTGTTGCATCCGGTGAGAGGACGACTGGGGATGCATTGTTTGTTGCATCCCCTGAGAGGACGACTGGGGATGCTTTGTTTGTTGCATCCCTTAAGAGGATGACTGGGGATGGTTTGTTTGTTGCATCCCGTGAGAGGACGAATGGGGATGCTTTGTTTGTTGCATCCCGTAAGAGGATGACTGGGGATGGTTTGTTTGTTGCATCCCGTGAGAGGACGACTGGAGATGTTTTGTTTGCTGCATCCCGTGAAAGGACGACTGGGGATGCGTTGTTTGCTACATCCCGTGAGAATACGACTGGGGATGCCTAGTTTGTTGCATCCCGTGATAGGACGACTGGGTAAGCATTGTTTGTTGCATCCCGTAAGAGGACGACTGGGGATGCGTTGTTTGCTACATCCCGTGAGAAGACGACTGGGGATGATTTGTTTGCTGCATCCCGAGAGAGGACGACTAGGGATGCTTTGTTTGCTGCATACCGTGAGAGGACGACTAGGGATGCTTTGTTTGTTGCATCCCGTGAGAGATCGACTGGGAATGCTTTGTTTGCTGCATCCCGTGAGAGGACGACTGGGGATGCTTTGTTTGTTGCATCCCGTGAGAAGACGACTGGGGAGGCTTTGTTTGTTGTATCCCGAGAGAGGACGACTGGGGATGCTTTGTTTGCTGCATCCCGTGAAAGGACGACCGGGGATGCGTTGTTTGCTTCATCCCGTGAGAGGACGACTGGGGATGCGTTGTTTGTTGCATCCCGTAAGAGGATGACTGGGGATGGTTTGTTTGTTGCATCCCGTGAGAGGACGACTGGAGATGCTTTGATTGCTGCATCCCGTGAAAGGACGACTGGGGATGCGTTGTTTGCTTACATCCCGTGAGAGGATGACTGGGGATGCCTTGTTTGCTGCATCCCGTGATAGGACGACTGGGGAAGCATTGTTTGTTGCATCCCGTGAGAGGACGACTTGGGATGCTTTGTTTGTTGCATCCCGTGAGAGGACGACTGGGGATGCTTTGTTTGTTGCATCCCGTGAGAGGACGACTGGGGATGCTTTGTTTGTTGTTTCTCGTGAGAGGACGACTGGGGATGCTTTGTTAGCAGCATCCCGTGAGAGGACGACTGGGGATGCTTTGTTTGTTGCATCCCTTGAGAGGACGATTGGGAATGCTTTGTTTGTTGCATACCGTGAGAGGAAGACTGGGGATGCTTTGTTTGCTGCATCCCGTGAGAGGACGACTAGGGATGCTTTGTCTGTTGCATCCCGTGAGAGGACGATTGGGATGCTCTGTTTGTTGCATCCCGTGAGAGGACGACTGGGGATGTTTTTTTGCTGCATCCCGTAAGAAGACGACTGGGGATGCTTTGTTTGCTGCATCCCGTAAGAAGACGACTGGGGATGCTTTGTTTGCTTTATCCCGTGAGAAAACGACTGGGGATGCTTTGTTTGTTGAATCCCGTGAGAGGACGACTGGGGATGCTTTGTTTGATGCATCCCGTGAGAGGACGACTGTGGATGCTTTATTAGCAGCATCCCGTGAGATGAAGACTGGGGATGCTTTGTTTGCTGCATCCCGTGAGAGGACGACTGGGGATGATTTTTTTGCTGCATCCCGTGAGAGGACAACTGGGGATGCTTTGTTTTCTGCATCCCGTGAGATGACGACTGGGGATGCTTTGTTTGCTGCATCCCGTGAGAGGACGACTGGGAATACTTTGTTTGTTGCATCCCGTGAGAGGACGACTGGGAATGCTTTGTTTGTTGTATCCCGTGAGAGGACGACTGGGGATGCTTTGTTTGCTTCATCCCGTGAGAGGACGACTGGGGATGCATTATTTGTTGTATCCCGAGAGAGGACGACTGGGGATGCATTGTTTGTTGCTTCCCGTGAGAGGACGACTGGGGATGCATTGTTTGTTGCATCCCGTGAGAGGACGACTAGGGATGCTTTGTTTGCTGCTTCCCGTGAGAGGACGACTGAGGATGCATTGTTTGTTGCATCCGGTGAGAGGACGACTGGGGATGCATTGTTTGTTGCATCCCCTGAGAGGACGACTGGGGATGCTTTGTTTGTTGCATCCCTTAAGAGGATGACTGGGGATGGTTTGTTTGTTGCATCCCGTGAGAGGACGAATGGGGATGCTTTGTTTGTTGCATCCCGTAAGAGGATGACTGGGGATGGTTTGTTTGTTGCATCCCGTGAGAGGACGACTGGAGATGTTTTGTTTGCTGCATCCCGTGAAAGGACGACTGGGGATGCGTTGTTTGCTACATCCCGTGAGAATACGACTGGGGATGCCTAGTTTGTTGCATCCCGTGATAGGACGACTGGGTAAGCATTGTTTGTTGCATCCCGTAAGAGGACGACTGGGGATGCGTTGTTTGCTACATCCCGTGAGAAGACGACTGGGGATGATTTGTTTGCTGCATCCCGAGAGAGGACGACTAGGGATGCTTTGTTTGCTGCATACCGTGAGAGGACGACTAGGGATGCTTTGTTTGTTGCATCCCGTGAGAGATCGACTGGGAATGCTTTGTTTGCTGCATCCCGTGAGAGGACGACTGGGGATGCTTTGTTTGTTGCATCCCGTGAGAAGACGACTGGGGAGGCTTTGTTTGTTGTATCCCGAGAGAGGACGACTGGGGATGCTTTGTTTGCTGCATCCCGTGAAAGGACGACCGGGGATGCGTTGTTTGCTTCATCCCGTGAGAGGACGACTGGGGATGCGTTGTTTGTTGCATCCCGTAAGAGGATGACTGGGGATGGTTTGTTTGTTGCATCCCGTGAGAGGACGACTGGAGATGCTTTGATTGCTGCATCCCGTGAAAGGACGACTGGGGATGCGTTGTTTGCTTACATCCCGTGAGAGGATGACTGGGGATGCCTTGTTTGCTGCATCCCGTGATAGGACGACTGGGGAAGCATTGTTTGTTGCATCCCGTGAGAGGACGACTTGGGATGCTTTGTTTGTTGCATCCCGTGAGAGGACGACTGGGGATGCTTTGTTTGTTGCATCCCGTGAGAGGACGACTGGGGATGCTTTGTTTGTTGTTTCTCGTGAGAGGACGACTGGGGATGCTTTGTTAGCAGCATCCCGTGAGAGGACGACTGGGGATGCTTTGTTTGTTGCATCCCTTGAGAGGACGATTGGGAATGCTTTGTTTGTTGCATACCGTGAGAGGAAAACTGGGGATGCTTTGTTTGCTGCATCCCGTGAGAGGACGACTAGGGATGCTTTGTCTGTTGCATCCCGTGAGAGGACGATTGGGATGCTCTGTTTGTTGCATCCCGTGAGAGGACGACTGGGGATGTTTTTTTGCTGCATCCCGTAAGAAGACGACTGGGGATGCTTTGTTTGCTGCATCCCGTAAGAAGACGACTGGGGATGCTTTGTTTGCTTTATCCCGTGAGAAAACGACTGGGGATGCTTTGTTTGTTGAATCCCGTGAGAGGACGACTGGGGATGCTTTGTTTGATGCATCCCGTGAGAGGACGACTGTGGATGCTTTATTAGCAGCATCCCGTGAGATGAAGACTGGGGATGCTTTGTTTGCTGCATCCCGTGAGAGGACGACTGGGGATGATTTTTTTGCTGCATCCCGTGAGAGGACAACTGGGGATGCTTTGTTTTCTGCATCCCGTGAGATGACGACTGGGGATGCTTTGTTTGCTGCATCCCGTGAGAGGACGACTGGGGATGCTTTGTTTGTTGCATCCCGTGAGAGGACGACTGGGGAGGCTTTGTTTGTTGCATCCCGTGAGAGGTCGACTGGGGATGCTTTGTTTGCTGCATCCCGTGAAAGGACGACCGGGGATGCGTTGTTTGCTGCATCCCGTGAGAGGACGACTGGGGATGCTTTGCTAGCAGCATCCCGTGAGAGGACGACTAGGGATGCTTCGTTTGTTGCATCCCGTGAGAGGACGACTGGGAATGCTTTGTTTGTTGCATCCCGTGAGAGGACGACTGGGAATGCTTTGTTTGTTGTATCCCGTGAGAGGACGACTGGGGATGCTTTGTTTGCTGCATCCCGTGAGAGGACGACTGGGGATGCATTATTTGTTGTATCCCGAGAGGGGACGACTGGGGATGCTTTGTTTGTTGCATCCCGTAAGAGGATGACTGGGGATGGTTTGTTTGTTGCATCCCGTGAGAGGACGACTGGAAATGCTTTGTTTGCTGCATCCCGTGAAAGGACGACTGGGGATGCGTTGTTTGCTACATCCCGTGAGAGGACGACTGGGGATGCTTTGTTTGCTGCATCCCGTGAGAGGACGACTGGGGATGCTTTGTTTGCTGCATCCCGTTACAGGACGACTAGGGATGCTTTGTTTGCTGTATCCCGTGAGAGGTCGACAGGGGATGCTTTGTTTGTTGCATCCCGTGAGAGGACGACTGGGGATGCTTTGTTTGCTTCATCCCGTGAGAGGACGACTGGGGATGCTTTGTTTGTTGCATCCCGTGAGAGGACGACTGGGGAGGCTTTGTTTGTTGCATCCCGTGAGAGGTCGACTGGGGATGCTTTGTTTGCTGCATCCCGTGAAAGGACGACTGGGGATGCGTTGTTTGCTGCATCCCGTGAGAGGACGACTGGGGATGCTTTGCTAGCAGCATCCCGTTAGATGACGACTAGGGATGCTTCGTTTGTTGCATCCCGTGAGAGGACGATTGGGAATGCTTTGTTTGTTGCATCCCGTGAGAGGACGACTGGGAATGCTTTGTTTGTTGTATCCCGTGAGAGGACGACTGGGGATGCTTTGTTTGCTGCATCCCGTGAGAGGACGACTGGGGATGAATTATTTGTTGTATCCCGAGAGAGGACGACTGGGGATGCATTGTTTGTTGCTTCCCGTGAGAGGACGACTGGGGATGCATTGTTTGTTGCATCCCGTGAGAAGACGACTAGGGATGCTTTGTTTGCTGCATCCCGTGAGAGGACGACTGAGGATGCATTGTTTGTTGCATCCGGTGAGAGGACGACTGGGGATGCATTGTTTGTTGCATCCCGTGAGCGGACGACTGGGGATGCTTTGTTTGTTGCATCCCGTAAGAGAGAATGACTGGGGATGGTTTGTTTGTTGCATCCCGTGAGAGGACGACTGGAGATGCTTTGTTTGCTGCATCCCGTGAAAGGACGACTGGGGATGCGTTGTTTGCTACATCCCGTGAGAGGACGACTGGGGATGCTTTGTTTGTTGTATCCCGTGAGAAGACGACTGGGGATGCTTTGTTTGCTGCATCCCGTGAGAGGACGACTTGGGATGCTTAATTTGTTGTATCCCGAGAGGGGACGACTGGGGATGCATTGTTTGTTGCTTCCCGTGAGAGGACGACTGGGGATGCATTGTTTGTTGCATCCCGTGAGAGGACGACTACGGATGCTATGTTTGCTGCATCCCGTGAGAGGACGACTGAGGATGCATTGTTTTTTGCATCCGGTGAGAGGACGACTGGGGATGCATTGTTTGTTGCATCCCGTGAGAGGACGACTGGGGATGCTTTGTTTGCTGCATCCCGTAAGAGGATGACTGGGGATGGTTTGTTTGTTGCATCCCGTGAGAGGACGACTGGAAATGCTTTGTTTGCTGCATCCCGTGAAAGGACGACTGGGGATGCATTGTTTGCTACATCCCGTGAGAGGACGACTGGGATGCCTTGTTTGCTGCATCCCGTGATAGGACGACTGGGGAAGCATTGTTTGTTGCATCCCGTGAGAGGACGACTTGGGATTCTTTGTTTGTTGCATCCAGTGGGAGGACGACTGGGGATGCATTGTTTGTTGCATCCCGTGAGAGGACGACTGGGGATGCTTTGTTTGCTGCATCCCGTGAGAGGACGACTGGGGATACTTTGTTTGCTGCATCCCGTGAGAGGACGACTAGGGATGCTTTGTTTGCTGTATCCCGTGAGAGGTCGACAGGGGATGCTTTGTTTGTTGCATCCCGTGAGAGGACGACTGGGGATGCTTTGTTTGCTGCATCCCGTGAGAGGACGACTGGGGATGCTTTGTTTGCTGCATCCCGTGAGAGGACGACTGGGGATGTTTTGTTAGCAGCATCACGTGAGAGGACGACTGGGGATGCTTTGTTAGCAGCATCCCGTCAGAGGAAGACTAGGGATGCTTCGTTTGTTGCATCACGTGAGAGGACGACTGGGGATGCTTTGTTTGTTCAATCCCGTGAGAGGACGACTGGGAATGCTTTGTTTGTTGCATCCCGTGAGAGGAAGAGTGGGGATGCTTTGTTTGCTGCATCCCGTGAGAGGACGACTGAGGATGCATTGTTTGTTGCATCCGGTGAGAGGACGACTGGGGATGCATTGTTTGTTGTATCCCGTGAGCGGACGACTGGGGATGCTTTGTTTGTTGCATCCCGTAAGAGAGAATGACTGGGGATGGTTTGTTTGTTGCATCCCGTGAGAGGACGACTGGAGATGCTTTGTTTGCTGCATCCCGTGAAAGGACGACTGGGGATGCGTTGTTTGCTACATCCCGTGAGAGGACGACTGGGGATGCTTTGTTTGTTGTATCCCGTGAGAAGACGACTGGGGATGCTTTGTTTGCTGCATCCCGTGAGAGGACGACTGGGGATGCATAATTTGTTGTATCCCGAGAGGGGACGACTGGGGATGCATTGTTTGTTGCTTCCCGTAAGAGGACGACTGGGGATGCATTGTTTGTTCCATCCCGTGAGAGGACGACTACGGATGCTTTGTTTGCTGCATCCCGTGAGAGGACGACTGGGGATGCATTGTTTTTTGCATTCGGTGAGAGGACGACTGGGGATGCATTGTTAGTTGCATCCCGTGAGAGGACGACTGGGGATGCTTTGTTTGCTGCATCCCGTAAGAGGATGACTGGGGATGGTTTGTTTGTTGCATCCCGTGAGAGGACGACTGGAAATGCTTTGTTTGCTGCATCCCGTGAAAGGACGACTGGGGATGCATTGTTTGCTACATCCCGTGAGAGGACGATTGGGATGCCTTGTTTGCTGCATCCCGTGATAGGACGACTGGGGAAGCATTGTTTGTTGCATCCCGTGAGAGGACGACTTGGGATTCTTTGTTTGTTGCATCCAGTGGGAGGACGACTGGGGATGCATTGTTTGTTGCATCCCGTGAGAGGACGACTGGGGATGCTTTGTTTGCTGCATCCCGTGAGAGGACGACTGGGGATGCTTTGTTTGCTGCATCCCGTGAGAGGACGACTAGGGATGCTTTGTTTGCTGTATCCCGTGAGAGGTCGACAGGGGATGCTTTGTTTGTTGCATCCCGTGAGAGGACGACTGGGAATGCTTTGTTTGTTGTATCCCGTGAGAGGACGACTGGGGATGCTTTGTTTGTTGCATCCCGTGAGAGGACGACTGGGGATGAATTATTTGTTGTATCCCGAGAGAGGACGACTGGGGATGCATTGTTTGTTGCATCCCGTGAGAGGACGACTTGGGATGCATTGTTTGTTGCATCCCGTGAGAGGACGACTGGGGATGCTTTGTTTGTTGCATCCCGTAAGAGAGAATGACTGGGGATGGTTTGTTTGTTGCATCCCGTGAGAGGACGACTGGAGATGCTTTGTTTGCTGCATCCCGTGAAAGGACGACTGGGGATGCGTTGTTTGCTACATCCCGTGAGAGGACGACTGGGAATGCTTTGTTTGCTGCATCCCGTGAGATGACGGCTGGGGATGCTTTGTTTGTTGCAACCCGTGATAGGACAACTATGGATGTTTTGTTTGCTGCATCCAGTGAGAGGACGACTGGGGAGGCTTTGTTAGCAGCATACCGTGAAAGGATGAATGGGGATGCTTTATTTGCTGCATCCAATGAGAGGACGACTATGGATGCTTTGTTTGTTGCATCCCTTGAGAGGACGACTAGAGATGCTTTGTTTGTTGCATCCCGTGAGAGGAGGACTATAAATGCTTTGTTTGCTGCATCCCGCGAGAGGACGACTGGGGATGCTTTGTTTGCTGCGTCCCTTGAGAGGACGACTGGGGATGCTTTGTTTGTTGCATCCCGTCAGAGGACGATTGGGGATGCTTTGTTTGCTGCATCCCGTGAGAGGAAGACTGGGGAAGTTTTGTTAGCAGCATCACGTGAGAGGACTACTGCGGATGCTTTGTTTGTTGCATCCCGTGAGAGGACGACTGGGGATGCTTTGTTAGCAGCATACCGTGAGAGGAAGACTAGGGATGCTTCGTTTGTTGCATACCGTGAGAGGACGACTGGGGATGCTTTGTTTGTTGCATCCCGTGAGAGGACGACTGGGAACGCTTTGTTTGTTGCATCATTTGAGAGGACGAATAGGGATGCTTTATTTGCTGCATCCCGTGAGAGGACGACTATGGATGCTTTGTTTGTTGCTTCCCTTGAGAGGACGACTAGGGATGCTTTGTTTGCTGCATCCCGCGATAGGACTACTGGGGATGCTTTGTTTGCTGCATCCCGTGAGAGGACGACTGGGGATGTTTTGTTAGCAGCATCACGTGAGAGGACGACTGGGGATGCTTTGTTAGCAGCATCCCGTGAGAGGACGACTAGGTATGCTTCGTTTGTTGCATCCCGTGAGAGGAAGACTGGGGATGCTTTGTTTGTTGCATCCCGTGAGAGGACGACTGGGAATGCTTTATTTGTTGCATCCCGTGAGAGGACGACTGGGGATGTTTGTTTTGCTGCGTGAGAGGACGAATGGGGATGCTTTGTTTGCTGTATCCCGTGAGAGGACGACTGGGTATGATTTGTTTGCTGCATCCCCGAGATGACGACTGGGAATGCTTTGTTTGCTGCATCCCGTGAGAGAACGACTGGGGATGCTTTGTTTGCTGCATCCCGTGAGAGGACAACTGGGGATGCTTTGTTTGTTGCATCCTTTGAGAGGACGAATAGGGATGCTTTGTTTGTTGCAACCCGTGAGAGGACAACTATGGATGTTTTGTTTGCTGCATCGCCTGAGAGGACGACTAGGGATGCTTTGTTAGCAGCATCCCGTGAGAGGACGACTATGGATGCTTTGTTTGTTGCATCCCTTGAGAGAACGACTAGGGATGCTTTGTTTGTCGCATTCCGTGAGAGGACGACTATGAATGCTTTGTTTGCTGTATCCCGCGAGAGGACGACTGGGGATGCTTTGTTTGCTGCGTCCCGTGAGAGGACGACTGGGGATGCTTTGTTTGTTGCGTCCCGTGAGAGGACGATTGGAGATGCTTTGTTTGTTGCATCCCGTGAGAGGAAGACTGGGGATGTTTTGTTAGCAGCATCACGTGAGAGGACTACTGGGGATGCTTTGTTTTTTGCATCCCGTGAGAGGACGACTGGGGATGCTTTGTTAGCAGCATCCCGTGAGAGGACGACTAGGTATGCTTCGTTTGTTGCATCCCGTGAGAGGACTACTGGGGATGCTTTGTTTGTTGCATCCCTTGAGAGGACGACTGGGGATGCTTTGTTTGTTGCATCCCGTGAGAGGACGACTGGGGATGATTTGTTTGTTGCATCCCGTGAGAGGACGAATGGGGATGCTTTGTTTTTTGCATCCCGTGAGAGGACGACTGGAGATGCTTTGTTAGCAGCATCCCGTGAGAGGACGACTAGGTATGCTTCGTTTGTTGCATCCCGTGAGAGGACGACTGGGGATGCTTTGTTTGTTGCATCCCGTGAGAGGACGACTGGGAATGCTTTGTTTGTTGCATCCCGTGAGAGGACGACTGGGGATGTTTGTTTTGCTGCGTGAGAGGACGAATGGGGATGCTTTGTTTGCTGTATCCCGTGAGAGGACGACTGGGTATGATTTGTTTGCTGCATCCCCTGAGATGACGACTGGGAATGCTTTGTTTGCTGCATCCCGTGAGAGAACGACTGGGGATGCTTTGTTTGCTGCATCCCGTGAGAGGACGATTGGGGATGCTTTGTTTGTTGCATCCTTTGAGAGGACGAATAGGGATGCTTTGTTTGTTGCAACCCGTGAGAGGACAACTATGGATGTTTTGTTTGCTGCATCGCCTGAGAGGACGACTAGGGATGCTTTGTTAGCAGCATCCCGTGAGAGGACGACTATGGATGCTTTGTTTGTTGCATCCCTTGAGAGGACGACTAGGGATGCTTTGTTTGTCGCATTCCGTGAGAGGACGACTATGAATGCTTTGTTTGCTGTATCCCGCGAGAGGACGACTGGGGATGCTTTGTTTGCTGCGTCCCGTGAGAGGACGACTGGGGATGCTTTGTTTGTTGCGTCCCGTGAGAGGACGATTGGGGATGCTTTGTTTGTTGCATCCCGTGAGAGGAAGACTGGGGATGTTTTGTTAGCAGCATCACGTGAGAGGACTACTGGGTATGCTTTGTTTTTTGCATCCCGTGAGAGGACGACTGGGGATGCTTTGTTAGCAGCATCCCGTGAGAGGACGACTAGGTATGCTTCGTTTGTTGCATCCCGTGAGAGGACGACTGGGGATGCTTTGTTTGTTGCATCCCGTGAGAGGACGACTGGGAATGCTTTGTTTGTTGCATCCCGTGAGAGGACGACTGGGGATGCTTTGTTTGCTGCATCCCGTGAGAGGACGACTAGTGATGCTTTGTTTGTTGCATCACGTGATAGGACGACTGGGGATGCTTTTTTTGTTGCATCCCGTGAGAGGACGACTGGGGATATTTGTTTTGCTGCATCCCGTAAGAAGACGTATGGGGATGCTTTGTTTGTTGCATCCCGTGAGAGAACGTCAGGAGATGCTTTGTTTGCTTCATCCCTTGAGTGGACGAATAGGAATGCTTTGTTTGCTGCATCCCGTGAGAGGACGACTTGGGATGATTTGTTTGCTGCATCCCGTGAGATGACGACTGGGGATGCTTTGTTTGCTGCATCCTGTGAGAGGACGACTGGGGATGCTTTGTTTGTTGCATCCCGTGAAAGGACGACTGGTGATGCTTTGTTTGTTGCATCCCGTGAGAGGACGTCTGGGGATGCTTTGTTTGCTGCACCCTTTGAGAGGACGAATAGGGATGCTTTGTTTGTTGCAACCCGTGAGAGGACAACTATGGATGTTTTGTTTGCTGCATCCCGTGAGAGGACGACTGGGGATGCTTTGTTAGCAGCATCCCGTGAGAGGACGACTGGGGTTGCTTTGTTTGCTGCATCCCGTGAGAGGACGTCTATGGATGCTTTGTTTGTTGCATCCCTTTAGAGGACGACTAGGGATGCTTTGTTTGTTGCATTCCGTGAGAGGACGACTATGAATGCTTTGTTTGCTGTATCCCGCGAGAGGACGACTGGGGATGCTTTGTTTGCTGCGTCCCGTGAGTGGACGACTGGGGATGCTTTGTTTGTTGCATCCCGTGAGAGGACGATTGGGGATGCTTTGTTTGATGCATCCCGTGAGAGGAAGACTGGGGATGTTTTGTTAGCAGCATAACGTGAGAGGACTACTGAAGATGCTTTGTGTGTTGCATCCCGTGAGAGGACGACTGGGGATGCTTTGTTAGCAGCATCCCGTGAGAGGACGACTAGGGATGCTTCGTTTGTTGCATCCCTTGAGAGGACGACTGGGGATGCTTTGTTTGTTGCATCCCGTGAAAGGACGTTTGGGAATTCTTTGTTTGTTGCATCCCGTGAGAGGACGACTGGGGATGCTTTGTTTGCTTCATCCCGTGAGAGGACGACTAGGGATGCTTTGTTTGTTGCATCCCGTGAGAGGGCGACTGGGGATGCTTTGTTTGTTGCATCCCGTGAGAGGCCGACTGGGGATGTTTTTTTTTGCTGCATCCCTTAAGAAGACGACTGGGGATGCTTTGTTTGCTTTATCCCGTGAGAAGACGACTGCGGATGCTTTGTTTGTTGCATCCCGTGAGAGCACGACTAGGGATGCCTTATTTGTTGCATCCCGTGAGAGGACGACTATGGATGCTTTGTTTGTTGCATCCCGTGATAGGACGACTGGGGATGCTTTGTTTGTTGCATCCCGTGAGAGGACAACTTGGGATGCTTTGTTTGCTGCATCCCGTGAGAGGACGACTGGGGATGCTTTGTTTGCTGCATCCCGTGAGAGGACAACTGGGGATGCTTTGTTTGCTGCATCCCGTGAGATGACGACTGGGGATGCTTTGTTTGCTGCATCCCTTGAGAGGACGAATATGGATGCTTTGTTTGTTGCAACCCGTGAGAGGACAACTATGGATGTTTTGTTTGCTGTATCCCGTGAGAGGACGACTGGGGATGCTTTGTTAGCAGCATCCCGTGAGAGGACGACTGGGGATGCTTTGTTTGCTGCATCCCTTGAGAGGACGACTATGGATGCTTTGTCTGTTGCATCCCTTGAGAGGACGACTAGGGATGCTTTGTTTGTTGCATCCCGTGAGAGGACGACTATGAATGCTTTGTTTGCTGCATCCCGCGAGAGGACGACTGGGGATGCTTTGTTTGCTGCATCCCGGGAGAGGACGACTGGAAATGCTTTGTTTGTTGCCTCCCGTGAGAGGACGATTGGGGATGCTTTGTTTGTTGCATCCCGTGAGAAGATGACGGGGGATGCTTTGTTTGCTGCATCCCTTGAGAGGACGACTGGGGATGCTTTATCGATAACAAAACAGCCAAAATGAGTTGCCTGGCCAAATCTGGAATATGTATACTTCGGAAGAGGCGATCGTGACATCTCATTTTATGTGGGACATGGTGTGAAATATGGCTGGGAAGTTAGACCCAACCGAATTCTTCCATTACCTCATACAACCTCCTTCCTCAGAAGGGAAGTATATGATGTAGGAATGAACTTGCCAGCGTCGAAAAAACAAGGGTGTAGACAGTCTGTTATTGGGTCAGGAGAAACATAGTGCAGGGAATTGTGGACGAAACGTTTACAGCGACTGTTGGACAGAATTGAGGTAACCGAAGAGTGGCTGGAACTCCAGCCAGAAGGTCATATTGACCACTGGGGCTGTAGGCAGAATTATGTAATTAACAACAATGCAGGTCAAGTGGTGTTACGCCTACCCAACGTTCATAGATGCGGTAAATGAGGCAGTCATGGAGTGGACAATCTTCCAGGAAAAATCCAGGGGGTCTATGACGCGTTAAGACTGGCACTCGAACTTGAAGCTTTCCAAATGGGCCGGCCTCTTAGAGTGGGACCAAAATATGCACTGCGTTTAACCTGAAAGGGTGGTGACGATTGTGACATGGGCGGGGTTGACAGCAATCATTCCGGCAGCCAAGACGTTGCAACGATGTTGCAAAATATGGCTGAACGACTTTTCCTGGTAGAAACGAGACTATTACACCCGAATAAGTTAGAGGGCGAGGAACCCTTGATGTTAGCAAGACAGAATGGCATAGAACGGAGAATTGCTACGAGTGCGGAAATTCCGCGCATGTGCGACTTAGGGGAAAATATGCTAAGAGAAAGCGAGCCATAGAACCGATAAGCCAAAGAAAGGTTACCCCGGATGTGTCGAACCGTAGGCGGCAGGCACCGTATGAGTGGAATCAGAACACTCGAAATTAGAGAAACTTAAATTAACGGATGTCGAAGTCCAGACATCCGCTGACAGACTTTCAGAGGGGACCGATATAGGAAAAACCCCGATTAGTGTGACAGCTTATATGTAATGCTTTCCTTGTATGGAGTTAGTGTAAATTGCTTGGTAGATACTGGGTCTACTCACTTCCCGAAAATCAGCGCGCCGCTTTACGGAACTGTCGACTGGCTAATGGCAGATGGCAGCATGGTGTTCGTGATAGGAAAAGTGGATATTTATGCCACCATAGATTCGGAAATTAGCACGCTGAAAATGTATGTCGCAAACATAGATGCAGCGGCCATTCTCGGAATGGATTTCTTCAGAAATCATTATTGCGTGGAGAAAATGTGCCATTTGGGTCAATGTACAATATCATGAATGTATAAAAACCGCAGATAATTACACTGAAAGAAACAACATTGTCCTCGCAACGTACGAACCGATACTGGCAATTATCGAATTGCCTGAAGCCGAGCGGATGAGAGGACTCGCCGTCAGGCCAGATGGCCCGGTAGGCGGCATTGCTGAACGACACACCCCGTCTGGGTTACCTAATCACTCGAGGGAAGTGTGGGGGGCTGCTCCTGTAGTCTGACTCAACAACAACGAGTGGTAATTGAGCAGCTATTGGTGAAAAATGAAACTGTCTTTGCCAAATTTAAGGATGACATCGGACGCACCAACGTCGCTATGCATATAATAAACACAGGAGACGCCGCTCCTGTAAAGCGACCCCCAAGACGGGTTGCGTTGTCACTTAGGGCAGAAGCTGAGGCGGATGATAAACGCATGGTAGACGACGGTGTAATCCGACACTCAGTCAGTCCATGGGCCGCTCCAGTCGTGTTAATTAGGACGAAAGACCGCCTTGGCTTTTGCCTTCCCGGAATCCGTACCAGCTTTACCACCACCGGCTTACGGATCTCGTGGGCGCCATGTGTCGCATAGGGCATGTACAATAGTCCGCCATTCCGCCCTCTCAGCCGCCCTCTGTGCCGCCTCTGCCCATGATTTCCACTCAAACGCATCTCGCTCTTTTTCCACCATTCGCCACCACGTCTCTTTTGGTCTTCCGATCGATATCTTTTCCACAGGTGCCCAATTCATCACTACACGGCACTCATTTGTACTATCAAACTGAAGGTTTTGTTACAGTTCTTCAGGTCAACTTTTAGGTAATTTAATGATGACTCTTTTCTGCCATTCTTTAGGTATTTCTTATTTTTTCCATATTAATTTGAATATTTCCTTATTACTCTGTGTTTTCAATATTTCAGCCTGTATGTTATCAACTCCTGGTGATTTACCGTTTCTCAACGCTTTTATACTTTTTTCAATTTCTTCTGTAGTAGGCGGATTAGTGTCAATGTCTATGTCGAATAATTCATTGTTCGGAACATCAACAGGATCGTCGGGTGCCTCTGAGTTGAGAACCTCAGAGAAGTGTCCTCTCCATCTCTCTATCTGGTCTGCTTCTGATTTTATTACTTCTCCACCTTTGTTCTTGACCGGTGTACTTTTTCTGCAGCTTTCATTAGTTATTTTCTTGGTCAGTGTAAACAAAGTTCTTTGTTCACCTCTGTTTGCAGCATGCTCTGCTTGTTTTGTCTATTTATGTGACATAACTGTTTTCAGTAACACGTCAGAAAACCACGTGTCCATGTTAGACGATGTTCTAGAATGCATTGGCAAAGCCGGCTTGACAATTTCCTCAAAGAAGTGTAAACTTTTCCGAGAGAAGGTTTGTGGGATATGTTGTTTCCAATCAAGGAATTGTAATGCACCCAACGAAAGTGGCTGCTGTGAGAGACTGGAAAACTCCTAGCCATGTTCTGGAGGTTCGTAATGTCTTAGGGCTATGTATCTTCTGCAGGACATGGGGGGGGGGATTTGTTGATATCGCTAAGCCATTGGACCGTCTGACAGAGACAGAAATACGGTTGATGTGGTCCAGAGACCATCAACAGTCGTTCGAAACACTGAAAAACTTGCTCACTTCCGCGCCCATTTTTGGCTATCCAGTTTCGCATACCTTAGATGCGGACGCAAATGGGGTAAGAATCGGTGCTGTACTGTCCCAGGTACAAGATGTGGTCGAACGAGTTATATCTTATTAGAGTAGAATCATGAAGAAGGAAGATCGAGAATTGCTGGCGGTCGTCGAAACTGAAAGGCATTATCATCATCATTGTGTTTGCGGGACCTGAGTAAAGTGCATACAAATCTTTGCGGTGGCTAACAGGGTCCAGGACACCCGAAGGGCAGAAGGCTCGTTGGTTGGAAGTCTTAGGGACTTACAACTTAGAGATACAACATCGTCCTGGTAGACAGCATGACAACACTGACGCACTTTCTCGGAGTCCTTCCGTATCGTGCGCTTATTTTGGGCGCCGCCATAGCCAGGAACTGAAGACGGGAAACCAGACTTTTGTTGTACCTGCCATTACGACAACACATCGACAGCCGTCGTTGATGAGTGTCATGTCCGCGTTATAGGGAACCGTGATCAGGAGGGGATGCCGATAACAATCCACCACCTGAACCCTTCAGTCTTGGGCAGAACTGGGTAGAGCCACGGTGTCATGATGATTTGAGAGTGTGAAAACATAACGATCGAGACAATAGTCAATTGCTGGTGTGAAAACGGAATGGACATCGTCCAGACTGGTCAGAAATGTGTGCAGAAGGTACATTCCTGCGACGCTATTGGTTGATGTGGAGCGAAATTGAGGTTCATAATGGAATCCTTTATAGACGCTGTGGCATTGCCGGACAATTTGAATCTAAGTTGCGATTTAGGTGGCTCCGAAAGAGGTTATAGAAATGTTGTTCATCACAGTAGAATGGCGGGATATTTTGGAATGAAGAAAACGTTGTTTAACTTCAAACTCAGGTTTTGGTAGACAGGCGTATTGGTAGACGTGACCAGGTGATTTCTAAAGTGTCGTCCATGTCAGTTCAGTATCGTACACACTGGACATGGTCTGGCCGCTATGAGACAAGATCTTGTATGATCTCCGCTCGAGCGCATTGCAATGGACATTCTGAGTCTGCCAGTCGAGTCACAGGATGGAAACACTTGCATTCTGGTCGTATCAGACTAGTATACAAAGTGGGCGGAAGCGTTCGCCCTGCCGTATCGTAAAGCCATCTCTGTGGCAGACACACTGGTCACCGAAGTATTTATAAGATACGACACGCCTCGTTTAATTCATTTCGATCAGGGACCTGAATTCCAATCCGATTTGACGAAGGAACTGTATTCACTTGAGATACAGCAGACATGCACCGTCCCATATCATCCCACAATCCGATGGCTTGATAGAACGTCTGAATAGGACGCTCTTAGCTCTGCTTTCTACGTTATCAGCCGATAGTCCAGAAGATTGGGATGATCATTTGCCTTATGTCCTGTGTGCTTATCAAGCCACCATTCACCAAAGTACGGGTTCGAGCCCAAAACGGCTCAGGTTAGGCAGGGAGATTACCCTTCCAGTTAACCTTATGCTTACGTCGCCGGACGAACTGGCCGAAAACTGCTGCCAAATAGAATACGTGGCTACGAAATGCGATGTAACGCAATTTCGAGCTAGCGCGGAGTCGTCTCGGGAAAGGCGCTAGTAGACAAAAGAGTCACGACGATAAACGTGCCAAAGCCATGACGCTTAAAGTAGGGGGTTGGGTAGTAAGGTTCTATCCTCCATCACAGGAGCAGAACAAATTGGCATTCCCTTATACGGGACCATACCTTTTCACCAGCCACCCGGGTGAAGTGACATACACGATTCAGCGCTCTTCCATGTCGAAACCCATTACCGTCCATATGGATGACCTGAACAAGTACTGTGGATCCGATATGCCACAAAACTGTCTGCTGGTAGAGCCAGACGAGGAGCCTCGCCCTGGACAATACACAGCGGACCGGGCTTTAACGGAGGTTCAGACCGGCGTAGATAGCGATGATGAAGGAGTAGAGACGGGGGGACGGACATATCCTGACGTTCCGACGACCAGTAGTGTAGTCCACAGAGGGAAGCGGCTACGTCGACCCCGATGAGATTTGGGTAGGACGAATATACTTAGACAATCTTTCGTATAAATATTATAGTGTGATAGAACGAGGTACTACACCGCGTACAGTACACTGTGTATTCAGCTGTGTCTACATTCCTTATTACATAATAAAAATGTCACCCGCAGCAGGGACTACCTGCCACATATGCCGACCTCCCGAGCCGGGAATATCTACGACGCCACCTGCTGCTGCTGCCCACGGGACAGCGGAAGACCGCGTCCGTGGAGCCGCGGCATTGAAACTCCTTGACAGACGCCCAGCACAACAAACCGCTGTCACCACCGGGCCAACCACGGACCACAGTGCTGATCTGCCGGTCACGCACCTAATCAGACCACAGTAGCAGCAGCAGCTGCAGCCGCAGCGATAGCAGCGATAGCTGCAGCGACTCCGAGGCAAACGAAACACTGCCACAATTGACCCCTCGGCTGGAGCTACCCAAAATACCCCCCCCCGGAAAGAAAAGGACCCTCCAACGAGGAAATGACAAGTCCCCCGGCCCTGACGAGTGCCTTCGAGCCGATAGCTATCGATTCAACAGGCGTCGATTACAGGGACGAGCTGCCGGACCCCCGATTACATTTGATAGGCGTGCCATCAGTGACGTCGCAAGCCGAGATTGCCACCCACGTGCGGGCGCCAGACGATGCCACGTTGATCTTAGCGTCAGCGGCGAACTGGCCAGGACCGCCGCAGAGATGTACACCGAGAGAGCCATCCTGCCGGACGGGCCGTGTATGAGTTGACCCAAACGTGGGTGCCACCGCCGACAGCCTATTCAAGACGCCCACACACACACCTGAACATTAGTTGTAGGAAAGTGAACATTTGACTAGGAACACTGTTCTTACAATCCACATTATATATCTTATATGTTCAGATGATGGAACACTATTCTTACAATCGACATTATATATCTTATATTTTCAGATGATAGAACAGTTTAGCTTTCGATCACCTTTTACTTTAACTGCATAATTATATGTTTTATTTTAGCATCACTATATGACGTGTTGCATATATGTGTCAATGTTATATTTTACCATTTCGGGACGAAATTTGAAATGGCTGGGGCTAGTGTAACACATTTAGGAGGATACTACACACAGGATACACATTATCTTAATTACCGAATGTTTCACCATAAAGCCAATCAATATGCAAATCGCTAGTTGGAAGGTTGTTTGCAATGGGGGGCATCTGTTTTTGGGAGGCAGAGCTCTACACAGGGAGGCCTTTGTTTAGAAGGTTAGCTGAAGTTCTCAGGCACCCTGCCAACATTCCAAGGAATCGGGAGCAAACGACATACTCAGCGTCCACGTCTAACACAAGGCTGTAGATTGAACAATATAAATAAGGGGGATTTGGAATGATCGGGGCGACTACTGGGCAAATACTGGGAGACGATTGCCATTCCGTCACCTACTGTCAGAGCGCAATTTCGAGAACACAGAATATCGCAGTACGCAGCGAAAGCCTTGAAGGTTAATACCTTGGTTGTCTGAATAAGACACCGCCATCTGGGAATATCGCTGATATATTATATACCCGAATCTGAGAGAGGTTTGATATGTAATAAACCGTTAGAATTTATATTTGTATCATCCTTAGTACGAACAAGTGAGTGACCGTGTGCCCGCGCGCCTCCTTAACGACCGCTCGACTTAAACAAGTGAGTGACCGTGTGCCCGCGCGCCTCCTTAACGACCGCTCGACTTAAACAAGTGAGTGACCGTGTGCCCGCGCGCCTCCTTAACGACCGCTCGACTTAAACAAGTGAGTGACCGTGTGCCCGCGCGCCTCCTTAACGACCGCTCGACTTAAACACTACAGGTATAAAATCGAATAACAAACTCACAGTTGTCGAAGAGCAAATATGTCATGCTGCCTCTCAGATACATTTAATGCTAGGCACATTTCTAACGAAACGTAGCGGATTTTGTATGTTGAGGAATGGCATGCTACATCCCTTCACGCAACATTGTTTTTCAACCAGTCGCTAGGTGGCGTTATTGGTATTGTATTATGGACATATTTTGTGTGGATTCATAACATTAATTCATTAAAAATAAGCCTCGAAGACGTGAAGTGAACGCCACCTAACGAATACTGAAAACACAAATGCGTGAATGGGATGAAAATGAATAGTAGACACTCAAATATGAAAGGCTTGATGTATATATATTTGGCAGCCTGCTACAAGGCGGCTCTCGACCGTTGATGCACGCCAAATAGTTGATGCACGCCAAATAGTTGATGCACGCCAAATAGTTGATGCACGCCAAGTAATAATACATATGGTGCAGCCCTTTTACTATTTCCATGAATGATACAAACATTACATTTTAAGGAACATTGTTTTAACAACGCACCTGACGAATCATTATGCTAGTATATAAATTGACTTGATCTCCGCATGAATGTCGACGTTTCACTTCTGTATGAAATGCCAACAAAATGTACTTTATTAAACACATTAAGAAGAACAATTATGACAGATAAATGATCGTAAGATGAAGCGATCAATATAGTAATAATATTAATAAAAAAATAATTAATAATTTTAATGTTAATAACTCATTGAATGCAGCACCCGTACACCCGTCCAACCCGTCCACTCCATTCTCTCCCGTCCACACCGCCAACCCATTCCTCCCGTCAACCCCGTCCACCTAGTCCACACCGTTCACACCATCCACACCGTCCATACCATCAACACCATTAACACCGTCCACACCGCCCTGACTGCCCACACGGTCCACCCCGTTACTATCAATGTTCACCATAATAGCGACACTATCTACCGATAGTACAATTTACTACCAACAGTTCTGCATCGTCACGTCGCCTACTGCGATGATTCGAAATTTCGATATAGTATTTATTAATATGCCGACTATTTTGTTTCCAGTGTCAGTTTGTCGTTGAAGGCATCACCCATCCACTCTTCCCATCCCATCCGTACCATCAACCCCGTCAGCCCCGTCCACCCCGTCCTCACCGTCCACACCATCCAACCCATCCACACCGTCCACCCCGTCCACCCCATCTACATCATCCACCCCGTCCACCCAGTCGACACCGTCGTCACCGTCCACCCCGTCCACACCGTCCACCCCGTCCACCCCGTCCACCCCATCCACCCCATCCACACACTCCACCCCATCCACCCCGCCACACCATCCAACCAGTCCACCCCGTCCACCCCGTCCACCCCGTCCACCCCATCCACCCCATATACACCATCCACATCGTCCACCCCATCCACCCGCCACACCATCCACCCAGTCCACCCCGTCAGCACCGTACACCCCGTCTACCTCTTTCACACAGTCCACACATTCCACCCCGTCCGCACTTTCAACCCCGTCAGCCCCGTCTACACCGTCCACCCCATTCTCTCCGTCCACACCGTCCACCCACGTTCACCCCATCAACACCATCCACACCGTCTACACCGCCCACACCGTCCACCACGTCCGCACCTTCCACCCTATCTATCCCGCCACACCGTCCACCCCGTGCACCCCGTCCATCCCGCCCACCCGTCCACCCCTACCACGCCGTCCACACCGTCCACCCCGTCCACCCCGTCCACCCCGTCCTCCCATCCACACCTCCACATTAATTCGTTCGTTCTGATTGATTAAGTCGTTCTTCAACTACACCATAGACTCAACCCGGCTTTTATTATCGTGTGAAATTCGAAATTCGTAATTGAAGAAAATAAAGACAACTTCAGATGCCGCTCGCGTGTGCATCAACAATGGGTCTCTGACACTGAGCATCGAGTTACAACGAGTTTGACAAGAAACGTGCGATGACATCAACGACTTTGTTATTTTTAGTAAACGTCGAAGCTGTTTGGCCGGGTGGACGGCATGGTCGGTGTAGACATGGTGGACGATGTGGCGGGGTGGCGGGGTGGTCGGTGTAGACATGGTGGACGATGTGGCGGGGTGGCGGGGAGGACGGTGTGGCCGGGGTGAACAGTTTGGCCGGGTGGACGGCATGGTCGGTGTAGACATGGTGGACGATGTGGCGGGGTGGCGGGGTGGTCGGTATAGACATGGTGGACGATGTGGCGGGGTGGCGGGGAGGACGGTGTGGCCGGGGTGAACAGTTTGGCCGGGTGGACGGCATGGTCGGTGTAGACATGGTGGACGATGTGGCGGGGTGGCGGATTGGACGGTGCGGATCGAGTGAACTGTGTGGCGGGGTAGACGGAGTGGAAGATGTGGACGGTGTGGACGGGTTTGACGTGGTGTACGATGTGGATGGGGTGGACGGTGTGGACGTGGTGGAATGTGTGGACGGTGTGGACTGGGTTGACGATGAGGACGGTGTGGACAGTGTGGATGTGGTGGATGGTGTGGACGTTTTTTTTCCTCAAATATAATCCATGGTTTTATTTATTATCCTAACGTCAGCAATCGACGATAATATATGTATATATATATATATATATGTATATGTATACATATATACTTATATACATGTATATATATATATACATATATATATATATATATATATATATATATATATATATATATATATTTTTTTTTTTTTTTTTTTTTTTTTTTTTTTTTTACCCATTTTCTCCCAAGCCACTGTTTCTCAAGCCACTTTCTCCAACTTTTTTCAACTCACCCAAACACTTATTTTTTCCTCCATTCTCTTACCCCCACCCCCAATTTTTCCGATCTAGTTGATCATATCCATATGATTTTGCTTAGATGCTAAAAGCCAGTTACTGCCACCCCGTTGTCGCAAATATAGTTCAACCCCAGAGCGTCGCACTTTCTAGCGGTGATGTCACCTTGACCTGTTTCTGCTGTCGGTGAGTGTAGTCTTTCAAAGAATCCACCACTCCCTCCTGTCACTGTTACTTGTTCTCGAACAGCTACAGCGGTCTTTGTTCGCTTCCGGGTAACTCAACATTTGTGCAGATATGGCGTGGGGATCACGAATGGAATATGTAATGCTATAATAATTTTAATACAAATAAAAATAATGATAATAATAGTATTAATATAAAATGATGATAATAATAATAATTAAGTAATAATAATAATAATAATAATGTAATGCCATAATAATAATAATGACGATGATGATGATAATAATAATAATGAATTAATGCTACTACTACTACTAATAATAATAGCAATAATAACGGCGATGAGGATGATGATAACGACAATAATAATAATAATAATAACAATAATAATAATTAAGTAATAATTATAATAATTGCCATAATAATAATAATAAGAATACACTAGCATTAGCAACAGCAATAACAATAGCGGCGATAATAATAATAATAACAATAATAATAATAACAACAACAACAACAAATATTGCTGCTGCTGCTGCTGCTGCTGCTGCTTCAACTTATGCTGCTGCTGTTGCTGCTGCTGCAGCTGCTGCTGCTGCTGCTGCTGCTACTGCTATAACATAGTCCGACCGACACTTGATAACACAACTTGCGGCTGGGCACCAAGACCGACAAAGTTGAACAAATGCGCGTTCCGCAGCTCGTCTTGTCTTTGGTGACAGAGAACTCCAAGCGTCACTGCTATTTAGAGATTCCACTATATTCTTTGTACGATTCAACATGATCGGATCAGTTTGCCTACCGTCGTTGTCACCACACCAGATGCTCGCACGACAAGCCACCACGTCTATTAAATGCGAACACTGCCAGCCTCCTGCACGACTTATCAGCACTCGTTCGCATGCCTGCGTCTTGTGTCAATAAGCAAAAATGCCTAATATATCATACTAAAGTTGCTATTATAAACTGACAAGTAAACGGACCTCGTTTCTGTGGATATCCGTAATAACGAGTACACATGCCTTTGTGAACAAAATTATATCCTATTTGTTGAACACAGAATAGCAATAAGTATGGGTTGCCGAAGTACCCCTTGCTAGATGTTAAAATGAACGTCCGTTGGTTACAACGAGCTGCACTCTAGGGGTGTACATGTAATCATGCAAATAAATCATATGTTACAAAACATGACAAAGTGTTCTAATCATACGTGCATTGATGTAAAAACAGAAAGGCGGGGATACCTTGAGCCCCCAACTCCCACGGTACGAGGGAGACGCCCCACTTTCTACTTTCACTCTCTACCAATGGGGAATGCGTTCTCCCAGATTGTAGTCATGGCATCTACTGTAGAAACATTCCAGTGAGCCGCACTCGAAGTCATCACTTATTGTTAAACCCACTTTTTTGTAACCTTGAAATGCACGATTTTATTGACGCTACAAACTGCAGGATAGTAAATTATTACTCAGTATATACTTGAAGACCAATAATAATAATAATAATCATAAAAGTACATTTATGTGAAGCCGTATGGTTGGATAAAGTCAATTCAGAGGCGCTTAAATACATTGCGAATTTAATATTGCAAAATAAGCATGTCAGAATTGGGAAATATTCAACGTGGATCATGTTATTCTCCAGTAGGAATATTCAATGTTTAGCATATAGGAAAAAAAATACTAGAACACGCGGATAAAATTAAATATTGCGATGCGCCGATAGTTCGATATATCGTCACACCCTTTATTAATACGCCGACTATGTTTGCTTCAACCCCGTCCACTCCGCCACCCCCATCCACCCCATCCACACCGTCAACCCCGTCCACACGTTCAAACCCGTCCACACCGCCACCCCATCCACACAGTCCACCCCATCAACACAGTCCACCCCATCCAAATTGTCAACCCCGTCTACCCCGTCCATACCGCCACTCCGTCAACACAGTATACCCCGTCTACTCCGTCCACATCATCCACACCTTCTACCCCGTTCACACCGTCAACACCGTCCGCCCCGTCCACTCCGTTAACCTAGTACACACCGTCCACTCCGTTAACCTAGTACACACCTCCGGCTGAGCTAAACTGATCTGTCACATTGGGTCCCGCCATTTTTTCGACTACGGTAAGCAACTACATGACCTTCACCTTTGACGTCGTGCGATATGTCCGATCCAACTGAAGCGTAACGTGTGTCTATTAATCCGAGGCGTACGGCTCGATTGCATCGTTCGCTAGGCTCGGTTACATCGTGTCGTGGATTTGTGCAATTAGCGCGGTGCGTTCGGGCGATGACACGGTTTGTGCGGCTGTTCTGCCGAATATCCCACACGGAATAACTCCGCAATTGGCATCATGAGGTCTGACCCCATTTAGGCTTCCTCAAATATATCAGGAATGTAGTGCCTACAAATTAATTCGGTGCAATTCGAATTAATTTTAAACTGTGGTTATATTAACACAACTGTCTGATTGAAAAGCTAAGCCAGGCAAAAAAGTGTTAGTGTAGCATCTCGATAATGACGCTGGTTTGTTGCTGATATTTAACGGGAATGCCTATGAAAACGGAGACCACGCCTCTGCATCTAGACTTTCTTCTCGGTAAAAATCACGAAGCAGAGCGCAAGTCAGATAAGCGAAACCAGTAATAATGTTATCCCAGGCAGCTGTGTACACAGTGGTCGGAGGAAATCGGAGAAAACATTTCTTCGCCATCGTTTATGGCAGCAAAAAATTATTTACACACGTAAAATATATATATGTATATATAGCTCAGGTTACGGGTCAGTTTATAATAGCAATTTTAGTATGATTTATTACGGAGTTTTAATTTATTTACACAAGACGCATTCATGCGAACGAGTGCTGGTAAGTCGTGCAGGAGGCTGGCAGTGTTCCCATTTTATTGGCGAACACTGATGGAATATCCAGCAAATTATTAAAACTTATTGAACCAGACATATTGAAACTTTTAACATTATTAATAAATCAAGTGCTAAACACAGGACAATTTCCTGACAAATTTAAAGTATCAAAATTTATTCCATATTTAAGAAACATTATCCCACATTATTCACAAATTATAGACCAATATCCCTTTTGCCTGTTATTTCAAAAGTCTTGGAAATAATTATGAATAACCAATTACTCATGTATTTTATTAATACAAATCTACTGTCTGATAATCAATACGGCTTCAGACCCCACCATTCAATTAAATATGCAGCTCTAGAAAAATTCGATAGGATCACTACACATTTGGATAACAACCAATTACCCATCATTATATTTCTTGATTTATCGAAAACATTCGATACACTCGACCACACAATCCTAAAAAAATAGAAAAACATTATGGGTTGGAATCATCAGCATTACAATTACTAAACAATTACTTAACAAACCGTGAGCAATTTGTAAAAAATTATGACAGAAAATCAAATGTCTTTCCTATAAACACAAGAGTCCCACAAGGCTCTATACTAGGTCCTCTGTTATTCATTATATATATTAACGATTTCTCACACGCCAGTACTATCTTTAAATTCATTACATATGCCGATGATACTTCTCTAGTAAGTACGCTCGGGTCTTTTACAAATGGTACAAACAATCCAAATACTGAACATATGATAAATACAGAACTACACAACATAGCAGAATGGCTAAAATTAAATAAATTAACATTAAATATCAACAAAACTAAATATATGATTTTTCAAATGCGAAACACAAAACTAATACTAATACTACCAACACTAACAACTGATGATGTAAACATTGAAAGAGTCCAACATTTCAACTTCTTAGGTTTAATATTAGACTCACGTTTAAATTGACATAAACTCATTGCGAAAATAGCAAATAAGATCTGGGGCTACTAAATATATGCTAAAACATATATTATAAAAGCTATATATGCATATGCACCGTTGTTAACAGCTACACTTGCACGCGTGGTCAATAATAAATAATTAATCCAGCTATACGTGTTAACATTAATTTACACAAGCGGAAATATACAATAACTTCATTGAAAACATACCAGGGTGGCTCCTATCAGAGCGACTACCTTAGTTTTAATAGGAGTATCCCTAATCCACTTTGTACAAAATACCATACCAGGGTGGCTGCTATCAGAGCGACTACCTTAGTTTTAATAGGAGTATCCCTAATCCACTTTGTACAAAATACCATACCAGGGTGGCTCCTATCAGAGTGACTACCTTAGTTTTAATAGGAGTATCCCTAATCCACTTTGTACAAAATACCATACCAGGGTGGCTCCTATCAGAGCGACTACCTTAGTTTTAATAGGAGTATCCCTAATCCACTTTGTACAAAATACCATACCAGGGTGGCTCCTATCAGAGCGACTACCTTAGTTTTAATAGGAGTATCCCTAATCCACTTTGTACAAAATACCATACCAGGGTGGCTCCTATCAGAGCGACTACCTTAGTTTTAATAGGAGTATCCCTAATCCACTTTGTACAAAATACCATACCAGGGTGGCTGCTATCAGAGCGACTACCTTAGTTTTAATAGGAGTATCCCTAATCCACTTTGTACAAAATACCATACCAGGGTGGCTCCTATCAGAGCGACTACCTTAGTTTTAATAGGAGTATCCCTAATCCACTTTGTACAAAATACCATACCAGGGTGGCTGCTATCAGAGCGACTACCTTAGTTTTAATAGGAGTATCCCTAATCCACTTTGTACAAAATACCATACCAGGGTGGCTGCTATCAGAACGACTACCTTAGTTTTAATAGGAGTATCCCTAATCCACTTTGTACAAAATACCATACCAGGGTGGCTGCTATCAGAGCGACTACCTTAGTTTTAATAGGAGTATCCCTAATCCACTTTGTACAACATTTATTCGCTTACATGCCTTATTTACAAACAACTAATTTGTTATGTTTTAATTACTGTTACTGTAACATTATGTACAAATGGATCAATAAACAATGTTGTATGTCTGTATGTCTGTCTGTCTGTCTGTCTGTCTGTCTGTCTGTCTGGCGTCGCTTGCGACCATCTGGTGTGATGACAATGATTGTAAGCAAACTGGTGCGAACGTGTCGTGTTGTTGCCAATGCTACTGTATTATTATTATTATTATTATTATTATTACTTAATTATTATTAATATCATCATCATCGGCATTATTATTATTATTATTATGGCATTACATATTCCATTCGTGATTCCCACGCCATATTTGCACAAATGCTTAATTACCCGGAAGTCTTTCAAAAATACTGGCCGAGTGGTACGCACCGAGCGAACAAAGAAAGCTGCAGCTGTTCGGGCACAGGTAACAGTGACAGGTGGGAGCGGTGGTTTTTTTGAAAGACTACACTCACAGACGGTAGACACAGGTCAATGTGACTTCACCGCTACAAAGTGCGACACTCTGGGGTGAACTATATTTGCGACAACTGGGTGGCAGTAACTGGCTTGTAGCAGCTAAGCAAAATCGTCTGGATATGATGAACAAGATAGGAACAATTGCGGGTGGGGAGAAAGTGAACAGACAAAAAGTAAAAGTAGTTTTAGTAGTTGAGTTGGAATAAATAAATAAATAAAATCATCGATTATATTTGAAGAAGGAAACATGTTTATTTATATTTGAATATGAAACAAATAGTGCTGCTGAATTGTTTTGCCGACTACTGTTACTCCTATTTTCATAGCACTATCGACGATAACTACCGATAGTTCAATTTATTACCGATAGTTCAGCATCGTCACGTCGACTATTGCGATGCGTTGATGGTTTCAGAGTCAGTTTGTCGTTGAAGGCAGCACCCGTCCACCCCGTCTACACCGTCAACCCCGCCCTCCCCGTCCACACCATCCACACCGTTCACACCGTCCACCCCGTGCACACCATCCACCCCGTCCACTACGCCTCCCGTCCACCCCGTCCACACCGTCAACCCCGCCAACCCCGTCAACCCCGTCAACCCCGTCAACCCCGTCAACCCCGTCTACCCCGTCTACCCCGTCCACCCTGTCAACACCGTACACCCCGTCCACCCCGTCCACCCCGTCCACCCCGTCCACCCCGTCCACCCCGTCCACCCCGTCCACCCCGTCCACCCCGTCCACCCCGTCCACCCCGTCCACCCCGTCCACACCGCTGTCGGAGCTAAACTGATCTGTCACACTGAATCCCGCCATTTTTCGACTATGGTATGCAACTGCATGACCTTCACCTTTGACGTCGTGCGATCTGACCGATCGGACTGACGCATAACGTGTGTCTATTTGTCGGAAGAGTACGGCTCGATTTCATCGTATCGTTTCCTCCTACGATGAGCTAGGCTCGGTCACATCAAACCGTGGAGCAGTACATTTAGGATGGTGAGTTCGTGCGACGAAACGGTTGGTGCGGCTATTCTGCCGAATTTCCCACATTGATTAACTCCGCGATTGTCATCAAGAGGTCTGACCGCATTTAGACTTCCGCAAATATCTCACCACTTCAACTCTTAAAAATTAATTCGATGCAATTCGAATTAATGTTAAACTGTGATTATGTTAACACAACTGTCCGACTGAAAAACTAAATCAAGCAAACAAATGTTTAGTGTAGCATCTCGATAATGACGCTGAATGGTTGCTGACACTTAAAGGGAACGCCTAAAAAAATGGAGACCACGCCTCTGCATCTAGACTTTCTTCTCGGTAAAAATCACGAAGCCGAGCGAGAGTCAGATAAGCGAAACTAGTAATAATTCTAGCCCAGGCAGCTGCGCACACAGGGGTCGGGGGAAATGGGAGCACGGAAATCGGAAAATACATTTCTTCGCCATCATTTATCGCAGCAAAAAAAATATTTATACACGTGGCCGCAATCATCGAACACTCCGATGGGGTCTTTATTGGCATTACATAGCACGGGAACTGGTCGGCTAGCCGACACGAACAAACTTGATTGCTCTCGTCATTGGAATAATTTGTTCGCTTCGGTTATGAATTATGGTCGCTTCAGCGCCGTTTTATGAAAGGAATTTCGCTGAAGTGTTATCGCCGACGACGCGAATTTCAAAGTATTTGAAGCATAAATACATTTAATGTGTATATTAACGCAAATACGGTTACTTCAATATAATCAAACGCAATCACATTTTTTTTTACAAATGAATAAAAATATTATATATATTTTTATAATGAAACAGATGTAAACTAGAGTGTGCACTGTTGCCTTTTTTGCTAAAAAAACATTTGAAAACTATTCGAGTACACTTTTTAAATGTATACGCATGTGCATATTTCCACCATTCGCTAGGTGGCGTTGTTGTTATTGTATTATGAACATATGTTGTGTGGCTGCATAAAAATAATTCATTAAAATACAAGCCGCGAAGACCAGATCCCTTCTATGCTTATCAAGGGTTCCGTCGAAGACATGAAGTGAACGCCACCTACCGACTGATGACAACACAAATGCGTGAATGGGGTGAAGTAGGTCGGCGACTGTGACCGGCGACACACGGGATTTTGCTTGATGTAGTTAGTTGGCAGCCTGATAGATGGCGAATCTCGGTCCGATTATGAATATGACATAGGCTGTTTAACAAGTGACACTTGTTATACGAATATATACGGTTTTCGGTGTGTTTGTGTTTGCGTGTGTACGTGTGTGCGTGTGTGCGTATATATTCGTGTCCGTGTGTGTGTGATGTGCGTGTGTGTGCGTACGTGCGTGTGTGCGTGTGTGCTTGTGTGCGTGTGTGCGTGTGTGCGTGTGTGTGTGTGTGCGCGTGTGCGTGTGTGCGTACGTGTCCGTGTGCTTATCTTTGTGCGTGTGTGCGTATAGCTATAAAACGTAATTGATGTTTCATATAAAAATACGAATATCAGGCGAAAAAAATAGATTATTTTATATCTACGAGGAATTTGTTTGAGGAAAGAAATATTGCGTGTGTGATGATTGAAAGGAATTGTTATGTTTTCTTGTTTAATTTGTTTCCATTTTATATTAGTGTTCTTAATATTAACACTATACGTTACAACCTCCATGTAATGCTCCGTGTAATGCAATTAAATATATATATATAATATATATGTATGTGTGTTTGTGTGTGTGTGTGTGTGTGTGTGCGTGCGTGCGTGCGTGTGTGTGTTTGTGTGTGTGTGTGTGTGTGAGTGTGTGTGTGTGTGTGTGTGTGTGTGCGTGTGTGCGTGTGTGCGTGTGTGCGTACATATTCGTGTCCGTGTGTGTGTGGTGTGCGTGCGTGTGTGTGCGCGTGCGTGCTTGTGTGTGTGTGTGTGTGTGTGTGTGTGTGTGTGTGTGTGTGTGTGTGTGTGTGTGTGTGTGTGTGTGTGTGTGTGTGTGTGTGTGTGTGTGTGTGTGTGTGTGTGTGTGTGTGTGTGTGTGTGTGTGTGTGTGTGTGTGTGCGGCCTCATTCATACTTCAAGGACACATGTGATAGCAACACACATAACACAAGTAGTCAAAACACATCAGTTATATTTTTAACTTCAGTTTTATTCTGAATATTACAACATTGATTAGTCGTAGAAATATAGGTCAACCAATTAGTTTGCTACATGGTGTAAGCCCTACGGTGAAATGACACAATCTTGTTTTAAAGAACTTGATTTATATGTGAGAGTTGTTTTCTTAAATATATTACACATTGAATGCGGTGGCCCTATACAATATGCATGATTTGAATTGGAAAACAACGGTGTGCATCAATACAAACACATTACAAGTTGCAACAACATTGTACCACCGGTTTGACATTATTTGGCATAACTAACTAACATTCTAGTTTTCACAAATTGTGCATTGATGATAACAAACGACAACGTGTAATCGACAATATCAATGGACTTACAGTCCCTGGTATTAGTGCACAACAATTTTTTTTAATGATTTGATCATTTATTACAATAAATGAATCACGTTTTGTAGAAATTATTACTCTAAGCTTCCGAACACAAAAAAAAAGATCGCGAGTCATGGTGTGGCTGTTGTGACTCGAGCGAATGTTTCCACGCCTGTCCTGCCTGTCCTTTGGCGCCGAAACTATATACAACTGCATCATTGTCATTGTTGGTGAACTCGACAACGTCTTACGTTGTGGTCAGTGGGAGAGATGGGAGGGGCGGACACCACTCAGTGGAGAACTAACACAGTCGGAACCTGTTGCAGGAAGGCATTCTGAAGAGGTAGACGGGTCGGCGACGGTAGTAGAGACTGTAGTAGGCCGTGCCCCAGATCACTCTCCTTGTGCATTGCACCCACGGGGAGTACAATCGGTAGCAGCCGCACTCAACGCAAGCTAGGTTCGATCTCTTGCTTCGAGTCTTCACGTCATCTACAGAGAAGCAACAACATACATTTACTACGGTGTTGTCACTCTTGATTGAAACATATGGTCAAACGAATGTTACATTAGTTATGAATGAATGATTGACGTTTATTTCAATACAAACACGTAATAAAATGTTAAAAAAAGTAAGTGTATTACTTATAACTATTGCCTTATTACAATGCATTATGATACGGCATAATGATAGTTTATACAGTAGCATGGATGTGTTTCTATGTCCATTATGCATGCATAACTACTTAGCGTAATGAGAGTGTTTTAACTAGATATTTATTCTAACCTAGCAACAACCATACTGATCAAGACCAACATCATTAAAATTATGTAATAAGTAATGTTACAATAACTTGTCTTTCCCCAACAAGAACTGCTAAACCATTTAGTATGTTATGTGTTTTTAAAATAATGTTCTCCTGGAGCACATTAAAGAATTATCAAGTGAATTACATAGCTTTACGCCTTTAACCGGTATACACTGCATAACAAAAATATGTAATATAAATAAATAATAATTTTATTATATTACTGTTAATATAATACCCTTACAACAAAATATATGTATATAATTTGTATACAGCATTACATAGGATATTGTGCTGACACAAATGTGCAGAATTCACAAAATATCCTATATAATTTGCATAAAATATTCAGTAGAATTTGTTTCATAGAACGTAATATGGAATTTGTATGGATATATCTATAAAAGTTGTCGTTTTTATTATTTTGTTTATATAATATTCTGCTATATGCTCTGTAGAAGGCTATGCTATGTATAATTGTATTGATTTATATATGTTTATATTATAATGGTTCTATAGAATTCAATATAATTGTTTGCTATAACTGAGTATTGCTTCATTAAGACAGTGTAATCAGTTGATGCACGAAAAGTAGAGACGCATAATTTTTAATTCGGATTACGCCTAGAATAAGTGTACCGGGAAATGACAATAAACCCACCTTCCGATTCGGGTCTCTCAGCCAGGTCGGTGCTGTTGCCGCCACATTTCGGACTCAGCCAGTAGATGGAGGCACCGCTGCACATGTTGTTGATGGTTTTGCCGAGGAAAGCGGGCTTCTTGATGGCGCCCTCCGTAACTTGGAATATGGCGGATTCGGTATTTCGGATCCCGTTCTGCATAAAAATACAGTATGCGTTAAGGACAGTAAACCATTTATGAAGTATTGCTATGTTTATTTATTACGTCGACCACTTAAAAACAATTTAACGAATAACAACAAATAGACCAATCACAATTAAGTCCACAAATATTACGAATCCATTACTGGCCCGCGGATAAATTTTATTAACAAAAACAATACGAATTGTTTAGCAAATGTTCGAACATTTGTAGCATACATATCGAGCTGTTAGACTATATAATTTACGCCCAATGCATGTTATTGACATTGCGTTATCTACCGACAATTTGTCTATAAAAACGTCGTACATACATATATGTATCAAACATCTAGTACTCTATATGTGCAACTCACATCTTTCATGTTGGCCCTCACTGTCTCCGGGTCAGCCTCCGACTGGTTCAACGGAGTCACAAAACACGCCGTGTTGCCGTTAGAGTTTATCTTGTGCAGTGTGATGTCCTACGAGATAACATGAACATTATGTTGACACCTGTGTTAATGCCAGCAATGATGCAATGGTAAATACATTGATAAAAACAACATAACAGTCAAGTGCTCGGATACGTCAATAAATCTACTTTTCGAAACAGAATATGCCCATTTGTTTTTTGTTTTTTTCAAAAATAAAAAACCTATGACGCAGCCCTTTTAATATTTATATTAAGGATTTTTATTTTTCAGGAACATCGTTGTTCACAAAGCATCTAACGAACCATTATGCTATTTGTATAATTTGACTTTATATCCATATGAATGTCGACGTTTCCCTTCTTTATGGAATGCCAACAAGCATTATTAAATACATGAAGACGGACAATATGACATAGTAGATATGCAAAGTGACATATATATGATCGTAAGATACAATTATCAATGTAATAAATATATTAATAATACAACTAATTAATAATTTTAATATTAATAAACTAAAAATATTCCTATTGTAATACTAATGACGACTACGCTAGTAAAACTATTGCATATACTTCAGCCACAAAACAGTATGTTAATTACCTTGCTGAAGTCGTTCAACACCCAATGTTCTCCCATTGGCGTCATCAGGTGGTAGGTGACTACGTCATTAGTCTTGTCAGTCTCAACGTCCTCGTCGATTGGCTCTCCGTCTTTGTCTTTCGCCTTCAGATGAAACTACAACCAGCAGGATTCAAGTTCAAAACCGTTTATGCGAGCCACAGCTATTGCAATAAGTATATTTTGTCTTGTTCCATAATACGTATTGGATTAGATAATCAAAAGATCACATATGTACAAATACACAACAATAATGTATGGCCGCATCAATATATATATATATATATTATATATATATATATATATATATATATATATATATATGTATATAATTACTTGTAATATAGTTGACTACATTTAATATAATAATTTCGTGCCAGAACGGCTGATTAATTTAACCGACGTATTTTAATACCGTGGTAATAGGGAAATACTCAATATATTTGATTGTACTAGACGGCTGATCCTGTCACACGCGATGTTAAGTCCAGAGTATACAATATGCGACAACTAAATAAACATTGACGACGCATTTAGAAAACAACTAATAACGAACTATAGTTACATATTGAACATTTGTCATATGGACATATCAAAACAAACGGAATGACATATTTTGATAGTGCCTACCTTAACGATGTCCTTTGCCGCTGACTTGAAGACATACGCCGCACCGATAAGTCCGGCCACCAACAC
>OY759268.1:48656992-48669492 GCA_963662155.1 Lamellibrachia columna | reverse complement strand
GAAAACTTGTGTTACGAATTCGTAAATCTTTCACGATTACGGGCCTAGCCGCAGAGGTCTGATCGTCACGGGTCGTTGCACTCGTCACGCGTCCTTGCACAAAGGATTGGCCACGCGCAGGAGTAGGTGCTGCAGTCGTCTTCGTTCAAAGTCAACCCAACTATGACATGGCAAAAAAAAGAATGCCATGGAATACGTTGTGTCAATTCATTGCATTAAATAGGCCTACGTTATGCTGTGTCAAACAAAAACAACATACACTGTTGCGTGTGTGGAGACACGTACGCCTAAGAAAATCATCCCATTGCCGTGGACATTATCAGATAAGGGAATCCATAGTTCACGATCTGGAGTAAAATTGCAAAAGTCAATTATGAGAACGCCGAGGCGCCGAAGGGTGAGTGAGTGTGTGCGGGGAGGTGATCAACATCGGTGACTAAAGTAGAATCCAAACATCTGCCTCCAGAAATGGGCATCATCCCCAAGGGATATATATATGAATATATATATATATATATATACATATATATATATATATATATATATATATATATATATATATATATATATATATATATATATATATATACACACATCATATATATATATATATATATATATATATATATATATATATATATATATATATATATATATATATACACACATCATATATATATATATATATATATATATATACATGGTACATTATATATATATATATATACATGGTAAATTATATATATATATATATATATACACATCATATACACATCATATATATTAATATATATATATATATATATATATATATATATATATATATACACACACATCATATATATATATATATATATATATATATATATATATATATATATATATATATATATATATATATATACACACACATCATATATATATATATATATATATATATATATATATATATATATATATATATATATATATATATATATATATATATATATATATATATATATACATATATATAATTATCATCATTATCATTATTATTATTATTAATGTTATTATTAGTGTTGTTATTATCATGGTATTACATATTGCATGTGTGATCCCCACGACATATTTGCAGAAATTTTTAGTTACCCGGAAGTATGTCTCAAATACTCGCCGAGTGGTAGGCAGTGAGCAAACAAAGACCGCTGCGGCTGTATCAGGTATCAGTGAAAGATAACAGTCACGGATAACAGTGACAGGTTACAGTGACATGTAACAGTGACAGGTAACAGTGACATATAACAATGACAGGTAACAGTGACATATAACAGTGACATGTAACAGTGGCAGGTAGCAGTGACATGTAAAAGTGAAAGGTAATAGTGACAAATAGCAGTGACATATAACAGTGACAGGTAACAGTGACATGTAACAGTTACACGTAACAGTGACATATGACAGTGACATGTCACATTGATAGGTAACAGTGATAGGTAACAGTGACATGTAACAGTTACATGTAACAGTGACAGTGACATGTTACATTGATAGGTAACAGTGACAAGTAACAGTGATAGGTAACAATGACAGGTAGCAGTGCCAGGTAACAGTGACATGTAACAGTTACATGTAACATTGACAGGTGACAATGACATGTCACATTGATATGTAACAGTGACAGGTAACAGTGATAGGTAACAGTGACATGTAGCAGTGACAGGTAACAGTGACAGGTAACAGTGACAGGTAACAGTGACAGGTAACAGTGACAGGTAACAGTGACAGGTAACATTGAGAGGTAACAGTGACAGGTAACAGTGACAATTAACAGTGACAGGTAATAGTGAAAGGTAACAATGACAGGTAACAATGACAGGTAACAGTGACAGGTAACAGTGACAGGTAACAGTGACAGGTAACAGTGAGAGGTAACAGTGACATATAGCTGTGACAGATAACAGTGACAGGTGGGAGTGGTGGTTTCTAAGAAACATTACATTCGCCGGCGGCAGAAACCGGTCAGGGTGACTGCACAGCTGCAATGTGTGACGCTCTGGGTTGATGTATATTAGGAACAACTCGATGGGAATAACTGACTTGGAGCAGCTGAGCAAGGTCATCTCGGTAGGAGCACCAATTGGGGTTGGGGGAGAAAGTGGAGAGACCAATGAAGAAGACGAAGAGGCCGAGTCAGGCATCGATGAAGTGCGAGTGGAAATGCTGGTGATAGCTGAACGCGTTGGGGTTAGGTGGACAAGGTGTTTGTTAAATACCTGTATGAAAGAGGGGGAGATCCCAGAGGAGTGACGGACTTGGTTGATAGTGTATGTACGGAATAGAAAGCAAGATGTTCGCGACCCCGGGAAATACCGATGTATCACGTTGCTGAGTCATGTTCTGAATGTGTTAGAGAAAATTATGGGTCGAAGAATGAGGAGGATAGTGGAGTGTGAATTGGGAGAAGAACAACACGGTTTCAGAAGAGGAAGAGGTACGGTGGATGGGATGTTCAACTGGTGGAAAAGAGACTGGAGGGACGGGAGAATATAGTTCTGGGGTTCATCGACCTTGAAAAGACATACGACACAGTTCCGAGAGAGATGACCATGGCCACGTTGAGGTAGATGGGTGTCCCAGGGTGGAGGTGAGGATGGTCGAAGGCTCATATGAAGACTGAATAGGTAGAGTGGTGTGCTGACCTGGAATATCAGGAGGAATTCCGAGTGGACGTCGGCCTGAGAAAGGGAGTGTCCTAAGCCCATTGTTGCTAATCACATTAGTGGAGGTGATCAGCATAAAAAACGAGATACTTTCTCCGTAAGTCGTTGTACGTAGATGACACGGCAGTAGTAGCGGACAGTGGGGCAGACCTTCAAGAACGGCTGGTAGAGTGGAAGGACATCTTTGGAGGACTTGGACTGAGAGTAAGTCTAGGGAATACGGTGTACTGTGGTGCTTTGGATCGGGCAGCAAGTAAAAAAACATCTAGAAATAAGATTGGATGGGAAGAAACTGAACCAACTTTTGTATATACAAGCTGGGGCGAGTGCCTGAAGGAAAATGGAAGGGGTGATGGGATATGGACACATCTGTTGGAAGCTAAAGGGAAAGGTGTTAGGCGCATGCGTAACACCAGCTTACGTATACGGCCTAGTGACAATGGCGGTGGCAGGGAAAACCTAGAAACTGCAAGTTTGCGAGTATAACTGGGTGAGACGAATTGTGTGAATGAAAAGAATATACAAGCGAATAAGCTGAGGGAGGATGTTGGTGAGAGAGAGAGAGGGAGAGAGAGAGAGAGAGAGAGAGAGGGAGAGAGAGAGAGAGTCTCGCGAGGAAGCTGGTGAGGAGCCGGTAATAGTGGGCTGGACACGCGGAAATAATGGAAGGGACAGGAATGACGAAGATAGCGAATGTGGTTTGAGTGGAGGGTACAAAGAGGAGAGGAAGACCGAGACGGAGATGGGAGGACTGCGTGAAGAGAGATTTGGCTGGAGTGGGAGGGGAGTATAGAATGAGAGCGAGGGATGGGGGAGTGGAGACGGTTGGTGAAGACGGCAATGAAAAGGGACTGGTAATGAAAAAAAGGGAACACAACAATCGAAGACCGGTATCGGTGCCAGCCTCACCCGGACTACAGAGATACAGAGGAGAGCAACAACGTGTGGATGAGTAGAGCAATTGCAATGTTCGTTCAGGGACCTGGGGACCTTGGCGCCTGAGGACCTGGGAGAATGGGGATATGGGGGCCTGGGGACTTGGGGGCTTGGGGACTTGGGGGCTTGGGGACTTGGGGGCTTTGGGACTTGGGGGCTTGGAAGTGAGAACGCCTGAGAAACGGGGGCTCTGGGGACCTGGGGGACTGGGGACTGGGGACTTGGGAGTCTGGAGGCCTGGGGACCTGGGGACCTGGGAGCCTGATCTCTCCCATATTTTGAGTGTTTGGGTACTCGAGTGTACGAGCTCCCTCCTCTGAATGTGCCCAGTGTTTGCTTTAATACACACACTGATTTTATCGGGGCATGGGACCCGTCCAAGGTCACGGAGCGCAACAACTAACTTCACCCAGCCCCACAGTATTAAGTAGCTGGGCAGGAACGACTCGATGTGGGCCACTGGGAAGCATTGGATTATAACACCTGGATAAAACAAATTGACGGAAGGAACATCCGGAATGGGCACCCCATTTTTATAATGCAGTAAACATTGTGATTGAGTTTATTTATAGGCAGATGAAGACGTGCACTCGTTTTTGAACTACACTGTGTACTCAATCCGGTTTTTGTGTAAGTTCTTTACTGACGAACGTGATCGATGGAAGTGCCAATTAAATTACCTCTCGCATGTCAGTCAACAATACTTCTTGGAAATTGATCATAAGGAGAACAGCACTGTTATAAACGATGATGTCATTGTCAATAATTGCCGCAGTTGGTCATCACGTGTAGGTAGAAGCAACGATAAGGAAACGTCTCCACTTAACTTCCTCGTGAGAGGTTTACAAAGCTGGGGAATTGTTATTTATATTGTATTATTATTTAACCCTTTGAATATATTAATATATATTGCGACATCAATAACATCAACTGAACTTCCTGGTCATAGGTCTCCTGAGTCAAGTAATGAACGAGTCGCCAATGCAGCGTATATTAAGAAGACACGGGATGCACTACTACAAATATGCAGATAATATTCAGCTATTTGCGTCCTGTGTCGGCCGACCAACTGGAAACAGCGAGACGACTCACACACTGCATTGGTGAAGTCAGAGGGTGGATGGCCCTTCGCATGCTGGTAAATGAAGACAAAACTCAGATGAACTTCTTTACATCAAAACATCGTATGATGTTATACGGAGTTTGCTCCATGGTCATTGGAGATGACGTGATCTCTCCAGTTGACCGTGTACGAAACTTGGGAGTTCATATGGACCAACATTTGACGATGCTACACCGCGTGACAGCTGTGTGTGCTGCTTGTAACTGTCATCTGTACAGATTGTTATCAATACGTTACTAACAACTGTGTTGTCAACGCAATTTTCACCTCTCGTCTAGATTATTGTATTTCACTTCAACTCAATAAATCATCGTTTCAGACAGCTCGCCTTCAACGAGTACAGAACAATGCTGACATACTACTCATCCACAAAAGTAGAAATGACCATATCACACCTCTGGTAATGGGGTTACACTGGATGTCGATAGAGAGCTGCGTCACATTTGAGGTGTTGGTCTTAGCGTACATCCATGCTTTGGAGCCGACTTACTTGGCGGAACTGGAAGACGTGTATCGGCGACTCTGCACTTGGAGGAACAGCCTATTTAAAGATGGCGACATAAATGTTCCGGGGGTGGAATGGCAGTTGCAGTAGCAGTAGCAATAGCAATAGCAGTAGCGGTACCGGCAGCGGCAGCGGTAGCAGTAGCTTTAGCACCAATAGTAGCAGTAGCATTATTATCATGTTATCTTGGTATGTTGTTAGTAGATGTTCTGTGAGTCGTCCCCGCACTATATTTGCGAACAATCTTAGTTACGCGGAAGTTTTCGAAAATACTGGCTCCCAGGTGATCGATCACAGGTGACAGGGACAAGTGTGAGTGGTGGTTTCTCAGAAACATTGCATTCACCAAGCGCAGAAACAGGGTGACTCGGCCTTTATAAAGTACGACGGTCTGGGATGAAATATATTTAGGACAATAACAGTTATCGATTTTATTTGAAAAAAAAACATGTATATTTATATTATAGTGCCACACAAGTAGTGCTCCTGAATAGTTTGCGACTACCTTTACTGCTGATGATCAGCGTATCATCGAGGAAGAGTATCGACAGTTCAATTCACTCAATAGTCACATCGACTATTGCGAAGCTTCGATAGTTCGATATCTTGTTACACCCCTAATTGTTATGTCGACTGGTTGATTTCAGTTTTATCGTTGGAGGCAACATCCCTCCACCCCCTCCAACCCTCCAACCCCTTCACCCCTCCACCCCTCCACCCCCTCTAGCCACTCCCTCCAACCCTTCTAACCCATTCCACCCCACCTCCTCCACCCTCCACCCTCTCCAATCCTCCACCCTCCACATCCTCACTGCCTCAACCCCTCGACCCCCTTCATCACCTCTAATCCCTCCCTCCACCCTTTCTAACCCCTCCATCCATTCTAACCCATCCACCTCACCCCCTCCACCCCTCCACACTCCACTCCTCCACACGTCCATAATTTCCACCCTTTCCACCCCCTCCACCCCTCAATCCATCCACCCCTTCACCCTCCACCCCTCCACCCATCCACCCCTCCACACATCCACCACTCCAACCATCCACCCTTCCACCCATCAACCCCTCCACCCCTCCAACCATGCACCCTTCCACCCCTCCAACCATCCAACCATCCACCCATCCACCCCTCCACCCCTCCAACCATCCACCCATCTACCCCTCCACCCCTCCACCCATCCACCCCTCCACCCACCCACCCTTCCGACCATCCACCCCTCCACCCCTCTACCACTCCACCCCTCCAACCAACCACCCGTCCACCCATCAAACCCTCCACCCTGATTAACATAGAGTATATTTGCAAAGTAACAATGATGAATTGTGGCATATTGTGACACGAGATCGTTCTCATTGATGAAGACGTCAACTATTCGTGCTTGAACTACATCGCAGACTCAACCCGGTCTTTACTGTCGTGTGAAGGTCGTAAGTGACGAAAATAAATACGACTTTATATGCCGCTCGCGTGTGTGTCTACAATGGTGCTCTGAAACAACGCATCAAGTTACAACGCGTTTGACAGAAGACTTGAGATAATATCATCGACTGTGGCGGCGCTGGCTATCGCATCTAGACCCGCTATTATCAAAATAAGGAAACTCCTTGAATGAACATCCAGACCCTCCAGGTCAGGGGTTTGGTCTTCCCACTCACCCTCGGGTGGGGGGGCAGTGGGACGCATTGAATTATCCCTTGCCTTTGATAGATGTTGCACAGTCCCTGGATTTGACGCGACTACAACTTGCATATCTAGTGTTATCTGTGTTTATCGTTTATCCGTGTATATCGTATATGCCCTTGGTCGATATAGTTACAATAATAACAATAATGTGTGGTCTTACATACTGCCAGCATCCGCTTAATTAGGCGCTCAAGGATGGGCTTATTCCGTTATCAGAGCACGTATAGAGCATGAGCTAATGCAGTGCAGGTGTGGGTTTCTCATAGGTCGAGATCATTGACTTTGTGAGTTAAAGAAATTTTTTTTCCACTTCCCTCTGTGGTCATACACTCCAGGTAGAAGGGATCAACTGTTGTTAGTGTCTCTTCCGAAAGACAAATGCAAAGTGCGGTACACGAAATTGCTAAATTTTCGAAATGGAAGTTGGTGGGCTCGAAACCAAGTCCTTCTTTCAGCTTAATCTCAATAGCTCTAAGCCCCAGTCGCCGCGCCCCATCACGCCTTCTGTGGGCATCAAGATGGCCCGGTTGTGCAGGGATCACACTTGTCACCGAAGTATTTCTAAGATACGACACCCCTCGTTTAATTCATTTCGATCAGGGACCTGAATTCCAATCCGATTTGACGAAGGAACTGTATTCGCTTGAGATACAGCAGGGGGCTAAATCTGACTATTTAGGTCCGTTAGTTGTAACTCCAGAATTGGTAGCTAAGAAAATAAAGGCAATGAAGGATAACAAATCACCGGGAGTGGATGGGATTCCTCCAAAATTACTAATGGAAACAGTAGAACAAATCAGTATACCACTTGCAAGAGTATTCAACTTGTCATTAAAAGAGGGAGTTGTTCCGTTTGAATGGAAAGAAGCAAACATCATACCATTATTTAAAAAGGGTTCGAGAAATAAGTCAGAGAATTACAGACCAGTGAGTTTAACGTCAGTGATTTGTAAATTATTAGAAAGGTTAATTAAAGACCATATGGTGGACTTCCTCGTTAAGCATAAATTATTAAATTCATCTCAACATGGATTCCTTAAAGCGAGGTCATGCTTAACAAATATGTTATGTTTTTTGGAAGAAATCACTAAGTGGATAGACGTGGGATCGCCAGTAGATATTATCTACTTAGATTTTCAGAAAGCTTTTGACAAAGTGCCACATCAAAGATTACTACTTAAATTAAAAGCCCATGGTATCGGGGATAGCATAACTGACTGGATAGAACAATGGCTGACTGACAGAAAACAACGAGTTGTAGTAGATGGAGAAGTTTCAAATTGGAAATCGGTTTTGAGTGGGGTACCTCAAGGATCAGTATTAGGACCTATATTATTCTTAATTTATATCAATGACTTGGACGACAGTATAACAAGTAATGTACTGAAATTTGCGGATGACACAAAACTGTTTAGAAAGGTTAATACTGATGGTGATAAACAACATTTACAAAACGATCTAGACAGATTAGTGAAATGGTCTGAGAAATGGCAGATGTTGTTCAATTTTGGGAAATGTAAATGCCTACATACAGGACATAGGAACTTGAATGTAAACTATAGAATGGGAGATACTGTTCTGGGTACTACTGTAAAAGAAAAGGACTTAGGAGTTACAATAAGCGCTGATATGAAAGTTTCAGAGCAGTGTGGTATTGCAGCTTCAAAGGGTAATCAAATTCTTGGATTGATTAGAAGAAACATAACATACAAGGGAAAAAAGTTAATTATACCTCTTTATAAAGCAATAGTTAGACCTCATTTAGAATACTGTATACAAGCATGGAGACCATATCGTAAGAAGGATATAGATACGCTTGAACGCATACAAAGGAGAGCAACTAAAATGATTCCAGAACTGAGAGACCTTAGTTATGAAGAACGCCTGAAAGAATGTGGTTTAACAACTCTAGAGACAAGGAGGTTAAGAGGAGATCAGATTGAAGTTTTTAAGATATTGCATGGGTATGAAAATATTGATAGAAATATGTTTTTCTCACTCAAGAAGGATAGCAGAACTAGAGGACATGAGGTAAAATTAGTAAAGGATCAATGTAGATTGGACATCAGGAAGCACTCGTTCTCACAGAGGACAATAAATGAATGGAACAAATTGTCAACAGATTGTGTAACTGCTAGCAGCGTGAATATGTTTAAAAACAAGGTTGACACATATCTCAGGAGGGCAGGCTATAAGTAGATGAACATTGTTGGACTCTCGATAAGCCAATGGCTTCCTTGTCCACTTGCCATCTGGGCCTTTGGCTTGGATGGCAAATCTTGTTAAATCTTGTTAAATCTTGACACGCACCGTCCCATATCATCCCACAATCCGATGGCTTGATAGAACGTCTGAATAGGACGCTCTTAGCTCTGCTCTCTACGTTATCAGCCGATAGTCCAGAAGATTGGGATGATCATTTGCCTTATGTCCTGTGTGCTTATCAAGCCACCATTCACCAAAGCACGGGTTCGAGCCCAAACCGGTTCATGTTAGGCAGGGAGATTACCCTTCCAGTTGACCTTATGCTTACGTCGCCGGACGAACCGGCCGAAAACTGCTGCCAAATGCGATGTGCAATAACGGAGCCAGACGAGGAGCCTCGCCCTGGACAATACACAGCGGACCGGGCTTTAACGGAGGTTCAGACCGCCGTAGATAGCGATGATGAAGGGGTAGAGACGGGGGCACGGACATATCCTGACGTTCCGACGACCAGTAGTGTAGTCCACAGAGGGAAGCGGCTACGTCGACCCCGATGAGATTCGGGTAGGACGAATATACTTAGACAATCTTTCGTATAAATACTATAGTGTGATAGCACGAGGCACTACACCGCGTACAGTACACTGTGTAGTAAGCTGTATCTACATTCCTTCTTACAAAATTAAAATGTCACCTGCAGCAGGGACTACCTGCCACATGTGCCGAACTCCCGAGCCGGGAATATCTACGACGCCACCTGCTGGGGACAGACAACAGTAGAGAATTGCATTGGTGGCCATGTTAACGTTTTGTCTGATTATAAGAAAAAAATAACCATCAAAAATTCTTAAACTTTTTTACAGCAACTGGCATCACGTCACTGACGTGTTCACCAGCTTTTATCAAAATCACATACTTCCAGCTCTTTTAAAACGCCCCCACGTGCGATGTCCGTCAATATTTACAAAAATAGCCATGTATTCATGCGCCCACGTGGCCCATAGCAGAATAATTCCCATAAATCCCTCCGCCAGTTAAACTCTAAAAAATGCACTGTTTCACAGCCAATAGCTTCTACAAACAAACCTGTGAAAATTCCTGCTCAAAGGCACTCATGTCACATAATATTAATTTATTAAATTTCCATTTCACAATTTCATACGCCCTTCATTCGTGTGAAACAATAAACAGGAAGGTCAAATGTGGTCTTACCCCTGCTGCTGCCCACGGGACAGCGGAAGACCGCGTCCGTGGAGCCGCGGCATTGACCCTCCTTGGCAGACGCCCAGCACAACAACCCGCTGTCACCGCCGGGCCAACCACGGACCACAGTGCTCATCTGCCGGTCACGCACCTAATCAGACCACAATAGCAGCAGCAGCTGCTGCCGCAGCGATAGCAGCGATAGGGGCAGCGACTCCGAAGCAGACAAAACACTGCCACAATTGACCCCTCGGCTGGAGCTACCCGAAATACCCCCCCCTCCCCCGAAAAGAAAAGGACCCTCCAACGAGGACACGACAAGTCCCCCGGCCCTGACGCGTGCCTTCGACGCGAGCTATCGAGTCAACAGGCGTCGATTACAGGGACGAGCTGCCGGACCCCCGATTACATTTCATAGGCGTGCCATCAGTGACGTCGCAAGCCAAGATCGCCACCCACGTGCGGGCGCATCGCCGACGCGCCTGACGATGCCACGTTGATCTTAGCGTCAGCGGCGGATTGGCCAGGACCGCTACAGAGATACACCGAGAGAGCCATCATGCCGGACGGGCCGTGTATGAGTTGACCCAAACGTGGGAGCCACCGCCGACAGCCTCTTCAAGACGGGACGTACACACACAGACGTGAACATTAGTTGTAGGAAAGTGAACATTTGACTAGGAACACTATTCTTACAATCGACATTATATATCTTATATTTTCAGATAATGGAACACTATTCTTACAATCGACATTATATATCTTATATGTTCATATGAGGAACACTATTCTTACAATTGACATTATATGTCTTATATTTTCAGATGATGGAACCGTTTAGCTTTCGATCACCTTTTACTTTCAATGCATAATTATGTGTTTTAATTTAGTATCACTATATGACGTGTTGCATATATGTTAGTGTTATCTTTTACCATTTCGGGACGAAATTTTAAATGGCTGTGGGTAGTGTAACACATTCAGAAGGATACTACACACAGGATACACATTATCTTAATTACCGAATGTTTCACCTGCTGCATAAAACCAATCAATATGCAAATCGATAGTTGGAAAGTTGTTTACAAAGGGGGCATCTGTTTTTGAGAGGCAGAACACTACACAGGGAGGCCTTTGTTCAGAAGGTTAGCTGAAGTTCACAGACACCCTGCCAATATTCCAAGGACTCCTAGAATCGGGAGCAAGTGACATACTCAGGGTCCGCGTCTAACACAAGGCTATATATTGAACAATATAAATAAGGGGGATTGGGGTGATCGGGGCGACTACTGGACAACCACTGGGAGACGACTGCCATCCCGTCATCCACTGCCACAAAGCGCCTTTCGAGAACCCAGAATATCGCAGTACGCAGCGAAAGCCTTGAAGGTTAGTACCTTGGTTGTTTGAATAAGCCACCGCCATATGAGAATATCGCTGATATATTATATACCCGAATCTGAGAGAGGTTTGATATGTAATAAACGGTTAGAACTTATATTTGTATCATCCTGAACGCCACCTAACGACTACTGAAAACACAAATGCGTGAATCTGATAAAAATGAATAGTAGACACTCAAATATGAAAGGCTTGATGTAGGTATATTTGGCAGCCTGCTAGGTATATTTGGCAGCCGCAGAGGCTTTGTCATCACGGGTCACTGCACTCGTCCCTCGTCGCTGCACATGGGTTGGTCATACGCTGATGTAAGTGCTACAGTCGTCTTTTATCAACATCAACCCACCTACGATACGACAAAGAAAGAATGTCATTGAATACGTTGAGTAAATTTACTGCATTAAATACAGGAGGCTGGCAGTGTTCGCCAGTGGTGGCGTCTCTTGCGACCATCTGGTGTGATGACAATGATGGTAGGCAAACTGATTCGAACGTGTGATGTAGTTGCTAATGTTATTGTATTATTATTATTATTAATAATTAATTATTATTATTATTATAATCGTCATCATCACCATCATCGTCATTATTATTATTATGGCATTACATATTCCATTGGTGATCTCCACACCATATTTGCACAAGTGTTTGGTTACCCGGAAGTATGTCAACAATATTGGCCGTGTGGCACGCACCGAGCGAACAAAGACCGCCGCAGCTGTTGGAGCACAAGTAACAGTG
>OY759268.1:48624492-48651992 GCA_963662155.1 Lamellibrachia columna | reverse complement strand
GTGGACGGTTTGGCAGGGTGGACGGCGTTGACAGGGAGGACGGTTTGGCCGGGAGGACCTTATGGACGGTGTAGACATGACACGGTGTGGCGGGGTGGAAGGAGTTGAAGATGACGGACGGTGTGGATGGGTTTGACGTGGTGTACGGTGCGGAAGGAACGGGGTGGAATGTGTGGACGGTGTGGACTGGGTGGACGATAAGGACGGTGTGGACGGTGTGGACGTGGTGGATTGTGTGGACGGTAAACTACCGGTAGTAAATTGAACTATTGGTAGTTATCGTCGACAGTACTGTGAGCATTGATAGTAACGTTAATCGGCAAACAATTCAGCAGCACAAATAATATTATATTAAAATATAAATAAAACATTTTTCAAATATAATCCATAATTTTATTTAGTATCCTAACATCAGCAATCGACGATAATGTATGTATGTATGTATATATATATATATATATATATATATATATATATATATATATATATATATATATATATATATATATATATATATATATATATCTCTATATATATATATATATATATATATATATACATATATATATATATATTTTTATGATTTTTTTTTTTTTTATAAATTTTTTTTTTTTCGAACATTATAAGTTACACGAAAGACAAAAATACACCAATTACTCGCCGTTTTAATGGTAGGTGCGGTTGAACATTTAACGGGTTCAATAGGAAGTTCAGTTGATGTCACCAAATATATAAATACATTCATAGAGTTTAACGATGTCACGACTGCTTCCTGTTTATATAATGTATATGCATTTATGTATAACGGTAAGCTCTATGAATGTATTTATATATATATGGTGACATCAATGACATCAACTGAACTTCCTGTTGAACCCATTAAATGTTGAACCGTACCTATCTCTATACGTATATATATATATATATATATATATATATATATATATATATATATATATATATATATGATCCCAGGCTCCCAGACTTTCAGGCTCTCAGGTTCCCAAGTCCCCATATCTCTAGGTCCCCAGGCTCCCATATCGCGGAACGAACACTTCAATTTATCTGCTCATTGTAACTTAATGATGCTTGTTTTCCATGATCTTATTCATATTAATTAGCACTAATAAAAAAGTATTTGATTATTTAATATAGTATCATGCAAAGTGATACAAGTATTATTGATGGGATACCTATGTTTTTTAGTTATAATTACCCATTTTCTCCCAAGCCACTGTTTCTTAAGCCACTTTCTCCTACTTTCTCCCATACACATTTCTTCAAACTGATCCAAACACTTTTATTTTTTCCTCCTTTCACTTTCTCCCCTCCTCCAATTGTTTCGATATAGTTCATCATATCAATAAAAAATTTTCAAAGGTGCTAAAAGCCAGTTACTGCCACCCATTGTCCCAAATGTAGTTCACCCCAGAGCGTCACACTTTCTAGCGGTGATGTCACTTTGACCTGTTTCTGATTTCGGTGAGTGTAGTCTTTCAAAGAAACCACCACTCCAGCTGTCACTGTTACTTGTGCCCGAACAGCTACAGCGGTCTTTGTTCGCATTTTTAAAGATATGGTGTGGGGATCACGAATGGAAAATGTAATGCTATAATAATGTTAATACAAAAAATAATAATTATAATAATATTATTAATAAATAATATTAATAATAAAAATAAAAATTAAGTAATACTAATAATAATGTAATGCCATAATAATAATAATAATAATGACGATTATGATGATGATGATAATAATGAATTAATGCTACTACTACTACTACTAATAATAATAACGGCGATGATCATGATGATAACGGCAATAATAATAATAATAATAATAACAATAATACTAATTAAGTAATAATTATAGTAATAATAATACACTAGTATTAGCAAAAGCAACAAAAATAGCGACGATAATAATAAAAATAATAACAAGAAGAATAAGATATGTTGCTGCTGCTGCTACAGCTGCTGCTGCTGCTGCAGCTGCTGCAGCTGATGTTGCTGCTGCTAGGACTGCTGATGCTGCTGCTTTATATGTTGTTGCTGCTGCTGCTGCTGCTGCTGCTACAACATTGTACACCGACACTTGATAATACAACTTGCGGCTGGTCACCAAGACCGACAAAGTTGAACAAATGCGCGTTCCGCAGCTCGTCTTGTCTTTGGTGATAGAGAACTCGAAGTCTCACTACTGTGTGTGTTAACCTGATGTGGAATTCATTACACACCAGACGTTGCATTTAGAGATGCCACTATGTTCTTTGTACGATTCAACATGACAAGTTCGCATCAGTTTGCCTACCATCGTTGTCACCACACCAGATGCTCGCAAGACAAGCCACCACGTCTATAAAATGCGAACACTGCCAGCTTCCTGCACGACTTATCAGCACTCGTTCGCATGCCTGCATCTTATGTCAACAAATAAAACTCCATAATAAATCATACTAAAATTGCTATTATAAACTGACCCGTAAACTGAGCTCGTTTCTGTGGATATCCGTAATAAATAGAACACCTGCCTTAATGAACAAAGGCAGATCTTATTTGTTGAACACAGAATAGCAATAAGTATGGGTTGCCGAAGTACCCCTTGCTAGATGTTAAAATGAACTTCCGTTGTTTACAGCGTGCTGCACTCTAGGGGTGTACATGTAATCATGCAGTTAAATCACAACACTCTAGGGGTGTACATGTAATCATGCAGTTAAATCACAACACTCTAGGGGTGTACATGTAATCATGCAGTTAAACCACAACACTCTAGGGGTGTACATGTAATCATGCAGTTAAACCACAACACTCTAGGGGTGTACATGTAATCATGCATTTAAATCACAACACTCTAGGGGTGTACATGTAATCATGCAGTTAAATCACAACACTATAAGGGTGCACATGTAATCATGCAGTTAAACCACAACACTCTAGGGGTGTACATGTAATCATGCAGTTAAATCACAACACTCTAAGGGTGTACATGTAATCATGCAGTTAAACCACAACACTCTAGGGGTGTACATGTAATCATGCAGTTAAATCACAACACTCTAGGGGTGTACATGTAATCATGCAGTTAAACCACAACACATGCCAAACTGTTCTAACCATACGTACATTGATGTAGAAACATAAAGGCGGGGATACCTTGACCCCCAATTCCCACGGAACGTCGGAGACGCCCCACTTTCTACTTTCACTCTCTACCAATGTGGATTGCTCTCTCCTAGGATGTAGTCGTGACATCTAATGCAGAAACATTCCAGTGAGCCGCATTCCAAGTCATCACTTATTGTGGAAACCCATTTTTTTAACCTTGAATGGTTGGATAAAGTCAATTCAGAGGCGCTTAAATACATAGCGAATTTAATACTACAACATAAGCATGTCAGATATTCAACGTGGATCATATTATTATCCAGTAGGCATATTCAATGTTTAGCATATAGGAAACAAAATACTCAAGTTTTCTTTGAACACAAAATAATGTTACACTTGACACACTAGGAATACACAAATACATTGTGTATGATCTTCTCCACTGGAACACGTAGATAAAATTAATTATTGCGATAGTTCAATATATTGTCACACCCTTTATTAATACGCCGACTATTTGTGCTTCCACCCCATCCACACCGCCACCCCATCCACACCGCCACTCCATATACACAGCCACCCCGTCCACCCCATCCACACCGCCACCCCGTCCTTCCCATTCGCACCGTCCACAACGTTCATCCCGACCACACTTTCCACACCTTCCACGCAGTCCACACCTTCCACTCCGTCCACACCGTCCACCCCGTCACATCGTTCTTCCCGTGGACCCCGTCAACACAATATAACCCGTCTACCCTGTCCACGCCATCCACACCTTCTACCCGTCCACTCCGTCAACCCCGTCCACTCCGTCCACCTAGTACACACCGTCCACTCCGACAACCTAGCACACACCGTCCACTCCGTCAACCTAGTACACAACGTCCATTCCGTCAACCTAGTACACACCGTCAACTCCATCAACCTAGTACACACCGTCCACTCCGTCAACCTAGTACACATCGTCCAATCCGTCAACCTAGTACACACCGTCAACTCCTTCAACCTAGTACACACCGTCCACTCCGTCAACTTAGTACACCTCGTCCAATCCGTCAACATATTACACACCGTCCACTCCCTCAACCTAGTACACACCGTCCACTCCCTCAACCTAGTACACACCGTCCTCTCCCTCAAACTAGTACACACCGTCCACTCCGACAACCTAGCACACACCGTCCACTCCGTCAACCTAGTACACACCGTCCCCTCCGTCAACCTAGTACACACCGTCAACTCCTTCAACCTAGTACACACCGTCCACTCCGTCAACTTAGCACACATCGTCCAATCCGTCAACCTAGTACACACCGTCCACTCCCTCAACCTAGTACACACCGTCCACTCCGTCAACCTAGTGCACACCGTCCACTCCTTCAACCTAGTACACACCGTCCACTCCGTCAACCTAGTACACATCGTCCAATCCGTCAACCTAGTACACACCGTCCACTCCCTCAACCTAGTACACATCGTCCACTCCCTCAACCAAGTACACACCGTCCACTCCCTCAACCTAGTACACACCGTCCACTCCGTCAACCTAGTACACACCGTCCACTCCCTCAACCTAGTACACACCGTCCACTCGGTCAACCTAGTACACATCGTCCACTCCGTCAACCTAGTACACACCGTCCACTCCGTCAACCTAGTACACACCGTCAACACCATTAATTATTGCGATAGTTCAATATATTGTCACACCCTTTATTAATACGCCGACTATTTGTGCTTCCACCCCATCCACACCGCCACCCCATCCACACCGCCACTCCATATACACAGCCACCCCGTCCACCCCATCCACACCGCCACCCCGTCCTTCCCATTCGCACCGTCCACAACGTTCATCCCGACCACACTTTCCACACCTTCCACGCAGTCCACACCTTCCACTCCGTCCACACCGTCCACCCCGTCACATCGTTCTTCCCGTGGACCCCGTCAACACAATATAACCCGTCTACCCTGTCCACGCCATCCACACCTTCTACCCGTCCACTCCGTCAACCCCGTCCACTCCGTCCACCTAGTACACACCGTCCACTCCGACAACCTAGCACACACCGTCCACTCCGTCAACCTAGTACACAACGTCCATTCCGTCAACCTAGTACACACCGTCAACTCCATCAACCTAGTACACACCGTCCACTCCGTCAACCTAGTACACATCGTCCAATCCGTCAACCTAGTACACACCGTCAACTCCTTCAACCTAGTACACACCGTCCACTCCGTCAACTTAGTACACCTCGTCCAATCCGTCAACATATTACACACCGTCCACTCCCTCAACCTAGTACACACCGTCCACTCCCTCAACCTAGTACACACCGTCCTCTCCCTCAAACTAGTACACACCGTCCACTCCGACAACCTAGCACACACCGTCCACTCCGTCAACCTAGTACACACCGTCCCCTCCGTCAACCTAGTACACACCGTCAACTCCTTCAACCTAGTACACACCGTCCACTCCGTCAACTTAGCACACATCGTCCAATCCGTCAACCTAGTACACACCGTCCACTCCCTCAACCTAGTACACACCGTCCACTCCGTCAACCTAGTGCACACCGTCCACTCCTTCAACCTAGTACACACCGTCCACTCCGTCAACCTAGTACACATCGTCCAATCCGTCAACCTAGTACACACCGTCCACTCCCTCAACCTAGTACACATCGTCCACTCCCTCAACCAAGTACACACCGTCCACTCCCTCAACCTAGTACACACCGTCCACTCCGTCAACCTAGTACACACCGTCCACTCCCTCAACCTAGTACACACCGTCCACTCGGTCAACCTAGTACACATCGTCCACTCCGTCAACCTAGTACACACCGTCCACTCCGTCAACCTAGTACACACCGTCAACTCCTTCAACCTAGTACACACCGTCCACTCCGTTAACATAGTACACAACGTCCAATCCGTCAACCTAGTACACACCGTCCACTCCCTCAATCTAGTACTCACCGTCCACTCCCTCATCCTAGTACACACCGTCCACTCCCTCAACCTAGTACACACCGTCCACTCCGACAACCTAGCACACACCGTCCACTCCGTCAACCTAGTACACACCGTCCACTCCGTCAACCTAGTACACACACCGTCAACTCCTTCAACCTAGTACACACCGTCCACTCCGTCAACCTAGTACACATCGTCCAATCCGTCAACCTAGTACACACCGTCCACTCCCTCAACCTAGTACACACCGTCCACTCCATCAAACTAGTACTCACCTTCAACTCCCTCAACCTAGTACACACCGTCCACTCCGTCAACCTAGTACACACCGTCCACTCCGTCAACCTAGTACGCACCGTCAACTCTTTCAACCTATTACACACCGTCCACTCCGTCAACCTAGTACACATCGTCCAATCCGTCAACCTAGTACATACCGTCCACTCCGTCAACCTAGTACACACCGTCCACTCCGTCAACCTAGTACACATCGTCCACTCCGTCAACCTTGTACACACCGTCCACTCCGTCAACCTAGTACACACCGTCCACTCCGTCAACCTAGTACACACTGTCCACTTCGTCAACCTAGTACACACTGTCCACTCTGTCAACCTAATACTCACCGTCCACTCCGTCAACCTAGTACACACTGTCCACTCCGTCAACCTAGTACACACCGTCCACTCCGTTAACCTAGTACATACCTTCCACTCCGTCAACCTAGTACACACCGTCCACTCCGTCAACCTTGTACACACCGTCCACTCCGTCAACCTAGTACACACCGTCCACTCCGTCAACCTTGTACACACCGTCCACTCCGTCAGCCTAGTACACACCGTCCACTCCGTCAACCTAGTACACACCGTCCACTTCGTCAACCTAGTACACACTGTTCACTCTGTCAACCTTGTACACACCGTCCACTCCGTCAACCTAGTACACACCGTCCACTCCGTTAACCTAGTACACACCGTCCACTCCGTTAACTTAGTACACACCGCCGGCGGAGTTAAAATGATATGTCACATTGAGTCCCGCCATTTTTTTCGACTAAGGTAAGCAACTACATGGCCTTCACCTTTGGCGCCGTGCGATATGTTCGATCCAACTGACGCGTAACGTGTGTCTATTTGTCCGAGGCGTACGGCTACAAGGAAACACATACGATGAGCTCGGCTCGGCTACATCGTATCGTGGAGCGGTGCATTTAGGGCGGTGCTTTCGAGCGACGACACGGTTGGTGCGGCTGTTCTGCCGAGTATCCCAAATGGATTAAATCCGCGATTGGCATCAATACGCGAGACCGCATTTAGGCTTCCGCAAATATCTTATGAATGTAGTGCCTACAAATTAATTCGATGCAATTCTAATTAATTTTAAACTGTGATTATATTATCACAACTGTCTGACTAAAAAACTAAATCACGCAAACAAATGTGGCGCTGATTTGTTGTTGGCACTTAACGGGAACGCCATCACAAAATGACAACGTCTCTACATCGATACTTTCTTCTCGGCCACAATCACAAAGACGAGCGAGAGTCAGATAAGCGAAACTAGTAATAAGTGTAGCCCAGTCAGCCGGGCACACAGGGGTCGGAGGAAATGGGAGCACAGAAATCGGAAAAAAACATTTCTTCACTATCGTTTATCGCAGAAAAAAAAATATTGATGCACAATCATTGAACACCCCGATCGATTCTATAGTGGCATTACCAAATTTTATTGGTCTCACCTTAATAATAAAATAGATGTTATCTGGTGTATGCTCTGTAGCCTTTTTTGCCAAAAACAACATTTGAAAACTAGTACATTTCTAATGCCCACACATGTGATTATTTCTACCAGTCTCTAGGTGGCGTCATTTTTATTGTATTCTGAACATATCTTGTGCGGCCGCATAAAATAAATAATTAAAATACAAGCCGCGAAGACCAGAGCCCTACTATATTTCACAAGGTCTCTGGCGAAGACGTGAAGTGACAGCCATCTACTTTCTAGTAATTGTTTGTGTTGAAATCCGTATTTTTTTACTTTTGTATTAAGCCGTGGAAAACCGTATATTTTCGTATAAGAAGCATCATTTGTTAAGCAGCCAACTAACTAACATCAAGCAACATCCCCTAGGTTTTCGTTAGTCTGTAGACGGCTGTTACTTCACGTCTTCACCAGCCAAGAGGTATAAGGGAATGCCAATTTGTTCTGCTCCTGTGATGGAGGGTAGAACCTTACTACGTCATGGCTTTTAGCACTTTTATCGTTGTGACTCTTTTGACTATTAGCGCCATTCCCGAGACGACTCCGAACTAGCTCGAAATTGCGTTACATCGCATTTCGTAGCCACGTATTCTATTTGGCAGTAGTTTTCGGCCAGTTCGGCGACGTAAGCATCAGGTCAACTGGAAGGGTAATCTCCCTGCCTAACATGAACCGGTTTGGGCTCGAACCCGTGCTTTGGTGAATGGTGGCTTGATAAGCACACAGGACATCAGGCAAATGATCATCCCAATCTTCTGGACTATCGGCTGATAACGTAGAGAGCAGAGCTAAGAGCGTCCTATTCAGACGTTCTATCAAGCCATCGGATTGTGGGATGATATGGGACGGTGCGTGTCTGCTGTATCTCAAGTGAATACAGTTCCTTCTTCAAATCGGATTAGAATTCAGGTCACTGATCGAAATGAATTAAACGAGGGGCGTCGTATCTTAGAAATACTTCGGCGACCAGTGTGATCCCTGCACAACCGGGCCATATTGATGCCCACAGAAGGCGTGATGGGGCGCGGCAACTGGGGCTTAGAGCTATTGAGAGTAAGCTTAAAGAAGGACTTGGCTTAGAGCCCACCTACTTCCACTTCGAAAATTTAGCAATTCGTATACCGCACTTTGCGTATGTCTTTCGGAGGAGACACTAACAACAGTTGATCCCTTCTACCTGGAGTGTATGACCACAGAGGGAAATAAAAAAAAATTGCCTTGACTAACAAAGTCAATGATCTCGACCTATGAGAAACCCACACGTGCACTGCATTAGCTGATGCTCTATACGTGCTCTGAAAACGGAATAAGCCCATCATTGAGCGCCTAATTAAGCGGATGCTGGCAGTAAGTAAGACGACACATTATTGTTATTATTGTAACTATATCGACCAAGGGCAACGCGACAATATTCCACTTAAAGTACACTGGTTTTAGACGAGACCATCTAAGGTTTCCGTAAAGCTGTTGATGGAGAAATGTTTGTTTTAGTTTTTTTATTATATTTCATATTATTATTATATATCTCATATATATATATATATATATATATATATATATATATATATATATATATATATATATATATATATATATATATATATATATATATATATGTATAAATATATATGTATATATATATGTATATATATATATATATACATATATATATATATATATATATATATATATATATATGTATATATATATATATATATATATATATATATATATATATATATATATATATATATATATATATATATATATATATATATATATATATATATATATATATATATATTTATTAATTATACGATAAACACATATAACACTAGATATGTAAGATCACACATTATTGTTATTATTGTAAAATATCGACCAAGGGCATATACGATATACACAGATAAACGATAAACACAGATAACACTAGATATGCAAGTTGTAGTCGCGTCAAATCCAGGGACTGTGCAACATCTATCAAAGGCAAGGGATAATTCAATGCGTCCCACTGCTCCCCCCCCCCGAAGGTGAGTGGGAGGACCAAACCCCTGACCTGGAGGGTATGGGTGTTATTTCAAGGAGTTTCCTTATTTTGATAATAGCGGGTCTAGATGCGATAGCCAACGTCGCCACAGTCGATGATATTATCTCAAGTCTCCTGTCAAACGCGTTGTAACTTGATGCGCTGTTTCAGAGCATCATTGTGGAGGGGTGGAGGGGTGGAGGGGTGGATTGTTGGAGGGGTGGAGGAGTGGGGGGTGCATGTGTGGAGGAGTGGAGGGTGAAGGGGTGGATGAATGGAGGTGTGGAAAGGGTGGAAATTATGGAGGGGTGGAGGAGTGGAGTGTGGAGGGGTGGAGGGGGTGAGGTGGATGGGTTAGAGTGGGTGGAGGGGTTAGAAAGGGTGGAGGGAGGGGTTAGAGGGGATGAGGGGTCGAAAGGTTGAGGCGGTGGAGAAGTGGAGGGTGGATGATTGGAGAGGGTGGAGGGTGGAGGAGGTGGAGGGGTGGACTTGTGGATGGGGTGGGGTGGAATGGGTGAATGGGTTAGAAGGGTCGGAGGGAGAGGCTAGAGGGAGTGGAGGGGTGGAGGGGTGAAGGGTTTGGAGGGTTGGAGGGGTGGAGGGATGTTGCCTCCAACGATAAAACTGAAATCAACCAATCGACATAAAAATTAGGGGTGTAACTATATATCGAACTATCGAAGCATCGCAATAGTCGATGTGACTATTGAGTGAATTGAACTGTCGATACTGTTCCTCTATGGTACGCTGATCATCAGCAGTAAAGGTAGTCGCAAACTATTCAGGAGCACTACTTGTGTGGCACTATAATATAAATATACATGTTTTTTTTTTCAAATATAATCGATAATTGTTATTGTCCTAAATATATTTCACCCCAGACCGTCGTACTTTATAAAGGCCGAGTCACCCTGTTTCTGCGGTTGGTGAATGCAATGTTTCTGAGAAACCACCACTCACACTTGTCCCTGTCACCTGTGATCGATCACCTGGGAGCCAGTATTTTCGAAAACTTCCGCGTAACTAAGATTGTTCGCAAATATAGTGCGGGGACGACTCACAGAACATCTACTAACAACATACCAAGATAACATGATAATAATGCTACTGCTACTATTGGTGCTAAAGCTACTGCTACCGCTGCCGCTGCCGGTACCGCTACTGCTATTGCTATTGCTACTGCTACTGCTACTGCAACTGCCATTCCACCCCCGGAACATTTATGTCGCCATCTTTAAATAGGGTGTTCCTCCAAGTGAAGAGTCGCCGATACACGTCTTCCATTTCCGCCAAGTAAGTCGGCTCCAAAGCATGGATGTACGCTAAGACCAACACTTCAAATGTGACGCAGCTCTCTATCGACATCCAGTGTAACCCCATTACCAGAGGTGTGATGTGGTCATTTCTACTGATGTGGATAACTAGTCTGTCAGCATTGTTCTGTACTCGTTGAAGGCGAGCTGTCTGAAACGATGATTTATTGAGTTGAAGTGAAATACAATAATCCAGATGAGAGGTGAAAATTGCGTTGACAAAACAGTTGTTAGTAACGTATTGATAACGATCTGTACAGATGACAGTTGCGAGCAGCACACACAGCTCTCACGCGGTGTCAAAGCATCGTCAAATGTTGGTCCATGTGAACTCCCAAGTTTCGTACACTGTCAACTGGTGAAATCACGTCATCTCCAATGACCATGGAGCAAACTCCGAATAACATCATACGATGTTTTGATGTAAAGATGTTCATCTGAGTTTTGTCTTCATTTACCAGCATGCGAAGGGCCATCCACCGTCTGACTTCACCAATGCAGTGTGTGAGTCGTCTCGCTGTTTCCAGTTGGTCGGCCGGCGCAGGACGCAAATACCTGAATATTATCTGCATATTTGTAGTAGTTCTGAATAACTGGTGAACGTGTGTGTGTGTGTGTGCGTGTGCGTGTGCGTGTGCGTGTGCGTGTGCGTGTGCGTGTGCGTGTGCGTGTGCGTGTGCGTGTGCGTGTGCGTGTGCGTGTGCGTGTGCGTGTGCGTGTGCGTGTGCGTGTGCGTGTGCGTGTGCGTGTGCGTGTGCGTGTTCGTGTGCGTGTGCGTGTGCGTGTGCGTGTGCGTGTGCGTGTGCGTGTGCGTGTGCGTGTGCGTGTGTGTGTGTTTATATATATTAGATCGATCCCTTCCAGTGGACACATGCGCTACACAAACACTAGCATGATAGACAAAAACACCCCAACAACAAGCCCTGGTAGGAAAAGGTGCGGTGCAACATTTAGCACAGACAGCGACTCGTTCATTACTTGACTCAGTTCCCCCTGTTAGGAAACCTCTGACCAGGAAGTTCAGTTGATGTTATTGATGTCGCAATATATATATTAATATATTCAAAGGGTTAAATAATAATACAACATAAATAACAATTCCTCAGCTTTGTAAACCTCTCACGAGGAAGTTAAGTGGAGACGTTTCCTTATCGTTGCTTCTACCAACACGTGATGACCAACTGCGGCAATTATTGTCAAAGACATCATCGTTTATAACAGTGCTGTTCTCCTTGATATCAATTTCCAAGAAGTTTTGTTGACTGACACACGTAATTTAATTGGCACTTCCATCGATCACGTTCGTCAGTAAAAAACTTACACAAAAACCGGATTGAGTACACGGTGTAGTTCAAAAACGTGCGCACGTCTTCATCTGCATATAAATAAACTCAATCACAATGTTTACAGCATTATACAAAATGGGGTGCTCATTCCGGATGTTCCTTCCGTCAATTTATTTTATCCAGGTGTTATAATCCAATGCTTCCCAGTGGCCCACATCGAGTTGTTCCTGCCCAGCTGCTTAATACTGTGGGGAGGGGTGAAGGTAGTTGTTGCGTTCCGTGACGGGTCCCATGCCCCGATAAAATCAGCGCACGTTTTAAAGCAAACACTGGGGACATTCAGAGGAGGGAGCTCGTACACCCGAGTACCCAAACACTCAAAATATTTGAGAGATCAGACTCCCAGGTCCCAGTCCCCAGTCCCCCAGGTCCCCAGAGCCCCCGTTTCTCAGGCGTCCACACTTCCAAGCCCCCAAGTCCCCAGGCCCCCATGTCCCAATTATCCCAGGTCCTCAGGCTCCAAGGTCCCCATATCCCCGAAACGAACATTGCAGTTGCTCTAATCATCCAAACGTTGTTGCTCTCCTCTGTATCTCTGTAGTCCGGGTGAGGCTGGCACCGATACCGGTCTTCGATTGTTGTGTCCCCTTCTTTTTCATTACCAGTCCCTTTTCATTGCCGTCTTCACCAAATGTCTCCAGATCCCCATCCCTCGTTCTCATTCTATACTTCCCTCTCACTCCAGCCAAATCTCTCTTCACGCAGTCCTCCCATCTCAGTCTCGGTCTTCCTCTCCTCTTTGTACCCTCCACTCAAAACACATCCGCTCTCTTCGTATTCCGTGTCCCTTCCGTTCTTTCCACATGTCCAGCCCATTATAATCGGCTCCTCACCAGCTTCCTCGCGAGACTCTCTCTCTTTCTTTCTCTCTCTCTCTCTCTCTCTCTCTCTTTCTCTCACCAACATCCTCCCTCAGCTTATTCGCTTGTATATTATTTTCATTCACACAATTCGTCTCACCCAGTTATACTCGCACACTTGCAGTTTCTAGTTTTTTTCCTGCCACCGCCATTGTCACTAGGCCGTATAAGTAAGCTGGTGTTACGCGTGCGCTTAACACCTTTCTCTTTAGCTTCCAACAACTTGTATTCTCCTGCGAATTTCCATCTCCGTGCCGCCGTCCCCGCAAACCGCTCCCCCTAGATATACAAAAGTGTCTCGTTGGTTCAGTTTCTTCCCATCCAATCTTATTTATAGATGTTTTTTTTGTGCTGCCCGACCCAAAACACCGTATTCTCTAGGCTTACTCTCAGTCCATGTCCTCCAAAGATTTCCTTCCACTCTACCAGCCGTTCTTGAAGGTCTGCCTCACTGTCCGCTACTACTGCCGTGTTTTCTACGTATAACGACTTGCGGAGAAAGTATCTCCTCCAGTGGGCTTATCACACTCCCTGTCTCAGGCCGACGTCCACTCTGAATTCCTCCTGATATTCCCGGTCAGCACACCACTCTACCTAGTCTGTCTTCATATGAGCCTTCGACCATCCTCACCTCCACCCTGGGACACCCATCTACCTCAACGTGGCCATGGTTATCTCTCTCGGAACTGTGTCGTATGTCTTTACAAGTTCGATGAACCCCAGAGCTATATTCTCCCGTCCCTCCAGTCTCTTTTCCACCAGTTGAACATCACATCCACGGTACCTCTTCCTATTCTGAAACCTTGTTGTTCTTCTCCAAATTCACACTCCACTATCCTCTTTATCCTTCGACCCATAAGTCTCTCTAACACCTTCAGCAATGTGATACATCGGGATTTCCCGGGGTCGCGAACATCTTCCTTTCTATTCCATACATACACTATCGACCAAGTCCGTCACTCCTCTTGGATTTCCCCCTCTTTCATACAGGTATTTAACAAACGCCTTGTTCACTTAACCCCAACGCGTTCAGCTATCTCCAGCATTTACACTCGCATTTCATCGATACCTGACTCGGCCTCTTCGTCTTCTTTATGGTTCTCTCCACTTTCTCCCCCAACCCCAATTGTTGCTACTATCCAGATGACCTTGCTCAGCTGCTCCAAGTCAGTTATTCCCATCGAGTTGTTCCAAATATACACCAACCCAGAGCGTCACACATTGCAGCTGTGCAATCACCCTGACCGGTTTCTTCCTTCGGCGAATGTAATGTTTCTTAGAAACCACCACTCCCACCTGTCACTGTTATCTGTCACAGTTATATGTCACTGTTACCTGTCACTGTTACCTGTCACTCTTACCTGTCTCTGTTACCTGTCACTGTTACCTGTCACTCTTACCTGTCATTGTTACATGTCACTGTTACCTGCCACTGTTAATTGTCACTGTTACATGTCGCTGTTACCTCTCACTGTTACCTGTCACTGTTACCTGCCACTGTTAATTGTTACTGTTCCCTCTCAATGTTACCTGTCATTATTACCTGTCACTGTTATATGTCACTGCTACCTGTCACTGTTACCTATCACTGTTACCTGTCACTGATACTTATCAATGTGACATGTCATTGTCACCTGTCAATGTTACATGTAACTGTTACCTGTCACTGTTACCTGTCACTCTTACCTGTCTCTGTTACCTGTCACTGCTACATGTCACTGTTACCTATCACTGTTATATGTCACTGTTACCTCTCACTCTTACCTGTCTCTGTTACCTGTCAATGTTACATGTCACTCTTACTTGTCACTGTTACCTGTCACTGTTACCTATCACTGTTACCTGTCACTGTTACCTGTCACTGTTACCTGTCACTGTTATGTGCCACTGTTAATTGTCACTCTTACCTGTCTCTGTTACCTGTAAATGTTACCTGTCAATGTTACCTGTCATTACTGTGGAACTTGGCTGAAGGCGAATTTATCTTGATTGACGACCAAATGCGATGACATTGCGTGAGGAAAGAAATATTGTCTCTGATGTGAAATGATGTTTGTTTGTTTAGTTTGTTTCCATTTAATATCACTGTTCTTAATATTAGCATTATATATTACTACCATACTCCAATGTATTGCAATAAAAAAAAATAATATAATATATATATGCCCATTTCTGGAGACAGGTGGTTGGATCCAACATAATTCTACCTTAGTGGCCGGTATTCATATACCCCCCCCCCTATACTACCCATACGACGCATTGGCGTTCTCTTAATTCACGTTTGCAATTTTATGTCAGAGCATGAACGTGGGATACACTAGTCTAATAATTAATTTCCACGATAATGGGGGTGATTTTTATTGTTTTTTTCTTGCGAGAACATGAGCGTTCTAGTCAAATGTAACATTGCGTTTAAAACGATCCCTCAACCGGCATGCTCTAAGACGCTGCCAGTTTGAAAAGATACATATAGTCAGTCAGACCCGCATATCACGGTTCGCTGCACTCGTCACGCGTCGCTGCAAATGGGATTGGCCATGCGCTGATTATAAGTGCTACATTTGTCTTTTATCAACGTCAACCCATCTAAGATACGACAAAGAAAGCTATGCCATAGAATATGTTGAGTAAAATTACTGCACTTAATATGCCAACGCCATTGTCTGTCAAAAACAAACCAGCAGACACTGTAGCATATATGGAGACACGTATTCCTAATAACATTAACCCAATCCATACTGAAGGGGAACAGTTAACTCTTAGTAATGGGTTCATAACATGTGTGTGTAGTCCAGTCGGAAATAGTATTATCAAGTATCGGTCGATCTTTGTAGTAGTAGTAGTAGTAGTAGTAATAGTAGTAGTAGTAGTAGTAGTAGTAGTAGTAGTAGTAGTAGTAATAGTAGTAGTAGTAGTAGTAGTAGTAGTAGTAGTAGTAGTAGTAGTAGTAGCAGTAGTAGCAGCACAAGCAGCAGCAGTAGCAGCAGCAGCAGTAGCAGTAGCAGCAGAAGCAGCAGCAGTAGCAGTAGCAGCAGTAGCAATAGCCGCAGTAGCAGCACCAACAGTAGTAGTAGTAGTAGCAGCAGCAGCAGTAGCAGTAGCAGCAGCAGCAGTAGCAGCAGAAGCAGCAGCAGTAGCAGTATTAGCTGCAGCAGTAGAAACAGAAGCAGCAACAGTAGCATTAGCAGCAGTGGCAGCAGCAACAGCAGTAGCAGCAGTAGCAGCAGCAGTAGCAGCAGCAGTAGCAGCAGTTGTAGCAGCAGAAACAGCAGCAGTAGCAGCAGTAGCAGCAGAAGCAGCAGCAGTAGCAGTAGCAGCAGCAGCAAAAAATTTCTTCTTGTTGTCTGTTATTATTATTAATATCACCGCTGTTGTTATAGCTCTTGCTAATCCTATTGTATTATTATTATTATTGTTTTATTAATAATAATAATAATAATAATAATAATATCATTATTATTATTATTATTATTATTTTCGTCATCGTCATTATTATTATTACTATTATTATTATTATTATTATTATTATTATGACATTACATATTCCGTTCGTGATCCCTACGCCATGTTAGCAAGAATGTTGAGTCACCCGGAAGTCTGTCAAAAATCCTGGCCGCGTGGAACGCACCGAGCGAACAACGACTGCCGCAGCTGTTGGAGCGTAACAACAACAGGTGGGAGTGACAGGTAACAGCGACAGGTAAAAGGGGCAGGTAACAGCGACAGGTAACAGCGACAGGAGGATGTGGTGGTTTCTGTGAAGCACTACGCTCACCGTCGGAAGAAACAGTGCAACGCTATGGAGTGAACTATATTTGGAACAACGGGGTGGCAGTAACTGGCTTGTAGCAGCTAAGCAAAATCGTCTGTATATGATCAACTAGATAGGAACAATTAGAGGCGGGGAGAAAGTGAAGGAAGGAAAAAATAAAATGTTTTCGGTGAGTTGAAAGAAATTTGTATGGAAGAAAGTGATTTGAGAAACAGTGGCTTGTGAGTAAATGGATAATAATAAAAAATAGGTATCCCATAAATAATACTATTTAAATATGCATGATGCTATATTAAATAATCAAAATACGTTTTCATTAGTGTTAATAAATATGAATTATATTATACAAAACACACATTATGAAGTTACAATGAGCAGATAACTTACATTGTTCGATCGGCGGCCTGGAAGCCTGGGGACATAGGGATATGGGGACTTGGGAACTTGGGAAACTGGTATATATATATATATATATATATATATATATATATATATATATATATATATATATATATATATATATATATATATATATATATGTATATATCCATATATATATATATATATATATATATATATATATATATATATATATATATATATATATATATATATATATATATATATATATATATATATATATATATATATATATATATATATATATATATATATATATATATATGTATATATCCATATATGGGGATTAGGCCCATTTCTGCAGGCAGATGGTTGGATCTAACATAATTCTACTTTAGTGGCCATACTACCCATAAGACGTCTCGGCGTTCTCATAACTGATTTTTGCAATTTTATACCAGAGCGCGAACGCTGGTCTGATAATTAATGACCACGATAACGACGGTGATTGTCATCGTTTTCTTATTCTTGCGAGAAAATGGATGTTGTAATCAAATGTGACATTGCGTTTAATACGACCCCTAAACGGACATGCTGCAAGATGATGCCCGTTTGAGTAGAGACGTATAGTAAGTCAGACCCACACATAAGAAATATTCTTTCGCGATTACGGGCCTAGCCGCAGAGGTTTGGTCATCACGAATCCCTGCACTCGTCACGCATCGATGCACATGGGATTGGCCATACACTGCTGTAAGGGCTACAGTCGTTTCTTATCAACGTCAACTCACTTGCGATACGACAAAGAAAGAATGTCATGAAATATGTCGAGTACACTTACTGCATTAAATATGCGAATGCCACGGTCTGTCAAATACAAGCCAGCAGACACTGTAGCGTATATGGAGACACGTACGCCTAATCAAATTACCCCATTCCATACTGCTGGGGTACAGTTAACTTTTAGTAATGGGTTCATAACATCCCAATAATAGTGCGCCTACCACCTTCCACTTCGTCCACTCCGTCAACCAGGTCCACCCCGTCCACTCCACCGTCCGATTCCACACCTTCCATATCGTCAACACCGTCCACCCCGTCCACTCCGCCCTCCCCGTCCACCCCGCCACACCGTCCACACAGTCCACCCCGTCCACTCCGCCCACCCCGTCCACCCCGCCTCACCGTCCACACCGTCCACCCCGTCCACTCCGCCCTCCCCGTCCACCCCGCCTACTCCGTCCACACCGTCCACACCTTCCACCCCGTGAACACCTTCCAACCCGACAAGGTTGATGCGGCTGTTCTGCTGAATATCCCACACGGATTGACTCTGCCATGGGCATCAATATGTCTGTCCGCATTTAGACTACAAAACATATATCACGACTGTAGTGCCTACAAATTAATTCGCTGTAATTAGAATAAATTCTACTGACTGGCTGAAAAACAAAGTTGGTCAAGATGTGTTAGTGTAGCATCTAGATAATGACGCTGATTACTTGCGGGCAGTTAACGCCTACACAAACGGAGATCACGCCTCTGCATCTAGACTTTCTTCTCGGCAACAATCACAAAGCCGAGCGAGAGCCAGATAAGCGAAACTAGTAATAAGTGTAGCCCAGGCAGCCGGGCACACAGGGGTCGGAGGAAATGGGAGCACAGAAAACATTTCTTCGCCATCGTTTATCGCAAACAAAATATTTATACACGTGTCCGCAGCCATGGAATCGACTCTTTATTGGCATTAAATAGCACGGGAACTTTTCGGCCGACACGACCAAATTTTTTTGCTCTCCCTTGCGAGACAATTTGTTCGCTTCGACAGTGAAATTTGGTAGCTTCGGCGTTGTTTTATGAACTTGTATACATATACTTATATACATAAGGTTACTTCAATACAATCAAACGCAATTAATTTTTTTTTACAAATGGTGGCGTATTTTTCTTTTAGTAATAAAATATATGTAAACTGTTGTGTGCTCTGTTGACTTTTTTGACAAAACAAACATTTGAAAACTAGTAAATTTTTAATGCACACACATGTGCATATTTCCACCAGTCGCTAGGTGGCGTTATTGCTATTGTATTATGAACATATGTTGTGTGGCCGCATAAAAATAAATCATTAAAATACAAGCCGCAAAGAGCAGAACCCGTCTATATTTATCAAGGGCTCTGGCGACGACGTGAAGTGACCGCCACCTACCGACTAATAAAAACAGAAATGCGTGAATGGGGTGAAGTAGTTGGTCGGCGACACTCAACTGTAACCGGCGACACACGGGATTTTGCTTGACGTAGTTAGTTGGCAGCCTGATAGATGGCGACTCACGACAAATGACACTTGTTATGCGAATAGATACGGTTTTCCACGGCTTAATACGAAAGTCCAAAAATACGGATTTCAATCAAAACAACGAGTATATAGATTTGGCGGTAGTGGGAGTTTGTGTGTGTGTGTGTGTGTGTGTGTGTGTGTGTGTGTGTGTGTGTGTGTGTGTGTGTGTGTGGGTGTGTGTGTGAGAGAGAGAGAGAGAGAGAGAGAGAGAGAGTGTGCGTGTGTGCGAGTGTGCTTACATGTTCGTGTTCTTGGGCAAGTGCGTGTACGTGTTTGTGCGTACGTGCATGTGTGCGTGTGTGCGTGTACACGTGGGTGCGCGCGCACTTGTGCATGTGGGTGCGTTCGCGCGTGTGTGAGTATGTGTGGGTGGGGGGTGCGTGTGTGTGTGCGTCCGTGTGGTGTGTGCGTGTGTGTGCGTGTGTGCGTGTGGTTGTATGGTGTGTGTGTGGGTGCGTCGTGCGTATGTGTGTGTGTGTGTGTGTGTGTGTGTGTGTGTGTGTGTGTGTGTGTGTGTGTGTGTGTGTGTGTGTGTCTGTGTGTGTGTGTGTGTGTGTGTGTGTGTGTGTGTGTGTCTGTCTGTGTGTGTGTGTGTGTGCATGTGTGTGTGGATGTATGTGTGTGTGTGTGTGTGTGTGTGTGTGTGTGTGTGTGTGTGTGTGTGTGTGTGTGTGTGTGTGTGTGTGTGTGTGTGTGTGTGTGTGTGTGTGTGTGTGTGTGTGTGTATGAGGGGGTGGGGGCGAGGGTGGAGAAAAATGGTGGACACCGCAATGAAACAAGATCAGTGTCATACGGAGAAGGGAAACAAACTCCCGACTTCAGGGACACATGTGAGAACAACACACATAACACAAGTAGCCAAAACACATCGGTGATATTTTTAACTTCAGTTTTATTCTGAATATTACAACATTGATGAGTCGTAGCAATATAGATCAACAAATTAGTGTATTACTTGGTGTAAGCCCTACGGTGAAATGACACTATCTTTATTTAAAGAACTTGAGTTATATGTCAGAGTTGTTTCTAAAATATATTACACATTGAATGCGGTGATCATATACAATATGCATGACTTGAACTATAAAAAAACAAACACATTACATGTTGCAACAACATTGTACCACCGGTTTGACATTAGTTGGCATAACTTCATTCTAGTTTTCACAAACTGTGCATTGTTGTTAACAAGCGACAACGTGTAATCGACATTATCAATGGATTTACCAACCCTAATATTAGTGCAATACATTGTTTTTATGATTTGATCATTTATTACAATAAATGAATCACATTTACTCTAAGCTTCCGAACACGGATAAACCATCGCGAGTCATGTTGTGGCTGTCGTGACTCGAGCGAGTGTTTCCACGCCTGTCCTGTCGTGACTCGAGCGAGTGTTTCCACGCCTGTCCTGTCGGATCTCTCCGAACCGCGACGTTCTCATCGGCTGTATTGTCGACGACCCATCTATTTTTTATTTCAACTGAAATTTCTTGTCAGCACGAACTGTTTCACCAAATTTGAAAGGTTCACCTGCTTTAAATGCAGAATGCAAATGCAATTTTTAAAGTGTTGTGGCAAATGTTATTAAAAATGTTTATCAAATAATATTTTTTTGAGAATAACCAACAAATATTAATCAAAATATATCGTTTTATTATCCTTTATGTTTTTTACGCCGAAATTATATAAAACTGCAACATTGTCATTGCTGCTGAACACGACAACGTGTTACGTTGTGGTCAGTGGGAGAGATGGGAGGGGCGGACACCACTCAATGGAGAACTAACACAGTCGGAACCTGTTGCAGGTGTAAGACACTCTGAAGAGGTAGACGGGTCGGCGACGGTAGTAGAGACTGTAATAGGCCGTGCCCCAGATCACTCTCCTGGTACATTGCACCCACGGGGAGTACAATCGGTAGCAGCCGCACTCAACGCAAGCTAGGTTCGATCTCTTGCTTCGAGTATTCACGTTGTCTACAGAGAAGCAACAACATCAAGTTACCACGGTGTTGTCACTCTTTATTGAAACATATGGTCAAACGAATGTTACATTAGTTATGAATGAATGATTGACGTTTATTTCAATACAAACACATAATAAAATGTTGTAAAAAGTAAGTATATTACTTATAATTATTGCCTTATTACAATGCATTATGATACGACATAATGATAGTTTATACAGTAGCATAAATGTGTTTCAATGTCCATTATGCATGCATAACTACTTAGCGTAATGCGAGTGTTTTAACTAGATATTTATTCTAACCTAGCAACAACCATACTGATCAAGACCAACATCATTAAAATTATGTAAAAAGTAATGTTACAATAACTTGTCTTTCCCCGACAAGAACTGCTAAACCATTTAGTATGTTATGTGTTTTTTAAAATAATGTACTCCGGGAGCACATTAAAGAACTATCTAGTGAATTACATAGCTTTACGCCTTTAACTGTATAACACAAATATGTAATATAAATAAATAATAATTTTATTGTATTACTGTTAATATAATACCCTTACCACAATATATATATATATATATATATATATATATATATATATATATATATATATATATATATATATATATATATAATTTGTATACAGCATTACATAGGATATTGTGCTGACACAAATGTGCAGAATTCACAAACTATCCTATATAATTTGCATAGAATATTCAGTAGAATTTGTTTCATATAACGTAATATGAAATTTGTATGGATATATCTATAAAAGTTGTCGTTTTTATTATTTTGTTTATATAATATTTTGCTATATGCTCTGTAGAATGCTATGCTATGTATAATTGTATTGATTTATATATGTTTCTATTATAATGGTTGTATAGAATTCAATATAATTGTTTGCTATAACTGAGCATTGCTTCATTAAGACAGTGTAATCAGTTGATGCACAAAAAGTAGAGACGCATAATTTTTAATTCGGATTACGCCTAGAATAAGTGTACCGGGAAATGATAATAAACCCACCTTCCGATTCGGGTCTCTCAGCCAGGTCGGTGCTGTTGCCGCCACATTTCGGACTCAGCCAGTAGATGGAGACACCGCTGCACATGTTGTTGATGGTTTTGCCGAGGAAAGCGGGCTTCTTGATGGCGGCCTCCGTAACTTGGAATATGGCGGACTCGGTATTTCGGATGCCGTTCTGCATAAAAATACAGTATGCATTAAGAACAGTAAATCATTCATAAAGTGTTGCTATTTTTATTTATTACGTCGACCACTTCAAACATTTAAATCAATCAAAATTAAGTCCACAAACATTACGAATTTCATTAAGGGCCAGCGGATAAATGTCATTAACAAAACCAATATAACAAACGACCGAAATAGTATTGACCAAACGAATTGTTTAGCAAATGTTCGAAAATTAGTAGCATACATATCGAACCGATAGACTATATAATTTACGCCCAATGCATGTTATTGACAATGCGTTATCTACCAACACTTTGTCTATGAAAAGGTCATACATGCATATATGTATCAAACATCTAGTACCCTATATGTGTAACTCACATCTTTCATGTTGGCCCTCACAGTCTCCGGGTCAGCCTCCGACTGGTTCAACGGAGTCACAAAACACGCCGTGTTGCCGTTAGAGTTTATCTTGTGCAGTGTGATGTCCTACGAGATAACATGAACATGATGTTGACACCGGTGTTATTGTCAGCAATGAAGCAATGGTAACAACATTGATTAAAACAACACAACAGTCAAGTGCACGAATACGTCGGCAGATCCACTTTTCCATATGCCGATTTGTTTTTTGTTTTAAAAAAAAAACCGATGATGCAGCCCTTTTACTATATTTCTATCAATGATTTACATTTTTCAGTAATATTGTTCTCCACAAAGCTTCTGTTGAATCATTATGCTATTGTATAATCTGACTTATATCCACACGAAGGTCGACGTTTCCCTTCTGTACGGATTGGCAACAAGCATCATTAAACACATGAAGACGGATAATATGACAGAGTGGATATGTTTTATGAGAGATAAATGATCCTTCGATACAATGATCAATATAATAAATATATTAATAATACAAGTAATTAATCATTTTAATATTAATAAACTAACACTATTCATATTGTAATACTAATTACGGCGATACTAGTAAAACTATTGCATATACTATTGCCACAAAACAGTGTGTTAATTACCTTGTTGAAGTCGTTCAACACCCAGTGCTCTCCCATTGGCGTCATCAGGTGGTAAGTGACTACGTTATTAGTCGTGTCAGTCTCAACGTCCTCGTCGATTGGCTCTCCGTCTTTGTCTTTGGCCTTCAGATGAAACTACAACCAGCAGGATTCGAGTTCAAAACTAAGATTATTGAACGTTTATGCCACAGCTATTGCAATAAGTATATTTTGTCTTGTTCCATAATAAGTGTTGCTTTAGATAATCAAAAGACCATACATGTACAAATACACAACATTCATGTATGGCCGCTTCAGTATATATCAATAAATACTTATAATATAGTTGACTCCGTTTAATATAATAACTTCGTGCCAGAACGGCTGACTAATTTACTCGGCGTATTTTAATACCGTGGAAAGTGGGAAATACTAAATATATTTGATAGTACTAGACGGCTGATCCTGTCATGCGCGATGTTAAGCGGAGTTGAGAGTATACAATATGTGAAATAAACATTGACGACGCATTTAGAAAACAACTAATAACGAACTATAGTTACATGTTGAAACATTTGTCATATGGACATATCAAAACAAACAGAATGACATATTTTGATAGTGCCTACCTTAGCGATGTCCTTTGCCGCTGACTTGAAGACATACGCCGCACCGATAAGTCCGGCCACCAATACGACTACGACAACGATGCACGTGACTGCCACGAATACGTGTTTGGTCTTCACAGTTCCGCTCTCGTTCGACGGACGCGCTCTCTCAACGTACTGCCAACGTAGAAAACAAGTGTAATATAACTAGCGCAAACTAACTGAAAAGTTAACGTCATTGTATATTGACTACGAAGTGATTTGACAAGTACACTAGTCCGGCAAATTGGTTAGACTGAACAGTGTTATGTTTGTGATCTAAACTATCTGGCGTTAGTCTAACTGCATCAGTTGTGAAGTTGCTAGCTGTTTTTTCAATATGCTCAAACCTTCCAAATACAACCTATCCTTTATGGAGACGGTATATATGGTGTCGCTTCATAGTAAATAAATAAGAAAACGTTGTTTTGAGAATAAAATCAATAATACAACATATATGCAAGACATGACTATATTATTTTCTCAACGGCATGAACCATGTTTCATTTCGTATATGCTGAGCTGTATCTAGTAACTCACAATTATAACACAATATACACTTCGCAATCCATCAATATATGGAGGACATAGACGTAACTCACGTATACAGACGAACACCAATTATAGCTGTACTACGCTTTTATATATTTTTTAATGAAATACTATTACAAACCTCGCAAGTAGCTATTTTCCCCTTCTCTTCTGCCATTGTCGCTGTCGGGTGCATCGGTTCTTCAGTTTCGAGACGTAGAAGAGCGGACGGGGTTGACTTGTCCAGGTCGTTGTGCCACACCACGGAATAAGCGGGGATTATATACAGATCCCAACAAGGAAGTTGTCAGTTCAGCGAGTGACCGCCATGCGGAAAGGTTGGTAGCTGGACAAAGATTCGACGACTGTGATCAGAATCACCAGCGAATCAGCGGGGTTTGTATAAAAATACACCTCGCAAATAGGAAGTTGTTGCTTTTTCCGCATGATGTAACTATAGCTGAACAAAGACTTGATCTCCAGCTTTTTTTAGAAACACAGCAGTATAACTAGTTAGCAGCGGAATTTTCAACGATGTTTTGTTGACAAATGACAATGTGGTTCGTATCTACCATACTGGTGTTACGAAACTTGGACACATGTGTTCACCCATATTGCACGATAAATAGCTGGACATATCGCAGGTGGTTAGTAGGAAGCACTTAACTATTGAACATATAAAAAGTTATGAAACGTACGAGAGACCGGGGCGGGTTGACGCAGGGGGCGGGTTGAATTGTTGCCGTTGCAGAAGCAACAACCGTAATAGCAGCAGCAGCCGTAGCAGCAGCCATAGCAACAGCAGCCGCAGCAGCAGCAGCAGCAGCCGTAGCAGCAGTAGCCGTAGCAGGGCTATCCTTATTAGTTTTATTATTATTATTATTATTATTATTATTATTAGTAGTATTATTATTATTATTATTATTATTATTATTATTATTATTATTATTGTTATTACTATCATTGCTTTTCTTCCCATTCACCCAACCACTTTTTTCTCAGTCCACTTTCTCCCCCCCAAATTGTTTTTACTGCCACCGCATTGTCCCAAATGTAGTTCACCCCAGAGTGTAGCACGTTGTAGTGGTGAAGTCACCTTGACCTGTTTCTCTTGTCGGTGAGTGTAGTCTTTCAAAGAATCCACCACTCCACCTGTCACTGTTACCTGTGCTCGAACAGCGGCAGCTGTCTTTGTTCGCTCTGGGCTTTCCACTCGGCCAGTTCTTTCGACAGACTTCCGAGTAATTCAATATTCCTGCTAATATTGCATGGGGATCATGACTGGAATAGGTAATACCAAAATAATAATGATGACGACGATGTTTGCGTTCCGTCTAGAATTTTATTTCATATTATACTTCTGTAAATATACTATTTTCAATAAATGGTTATGGATCGGTTTTATCCTGCATACTAAAATTACTGGGATGTTATAAACCCGTGGCTTAAAGTAAATTGCACCCCTGCCTGTAAAGCCCCATACATATAGAGTATATTTAATTTTACATAAAATAATAAATCTGCCATTTGTGGGTCTAACAGCGTCATGCATATTTTTACATAACTGGCTACTGTCTTATTATTAACTTTTCCCTAAAGCAACATATTTCTAGATGCCATTTGTTCATTCAAAATTGTTCTTCCTTTCTTGCGCACATGTGTATTACATATATTCTGTGTATGATTCCCTGGAACAATTTGGCCGCCATATTTATGAAAACATTGGGTAATCAATTCATAAATATTTCAGTAAGACTGGTCCAGTGTCAAATCGTCCATATTTCCATAAATCTGACGACAAAAGTGTATCCAGTATGTTCATTCTGGGTAAATATTATCCGATGTGCTAAATAATGAAGTATTCAATAATTAATCTTGAATCTCAGCCAATATGTTATTTATATTTATTATGTTTTACTCAAGCGACCATTCGGAGCCATATTTGATCACACGTGTGCGGAAAACTTGGAGTTACGAATTACTAAATCTTTTACGATAACGGGCCTTGCCGCAGAGGCCTGATCGTTACGTGTCGCTGAACTCGTCACGCGTCCTTGCACAAAGGATTGGCCACGCGCAGTTGTAGGTGCTACAGTCGTCTTCGTTCAAAGTCAACCCAACGACGACACGGCAAACAAAGAATGCAATGGAATACGTTGTGCCAATTCACTGCATTAAATAGGCCTACGTTATGCTCAAAATTCAAGCAAGAGTACTCGGAGACGTCAAACTCCAGAAATGGACATAATCCCAA
>OY759268.1:48494492-48619492 GCA_963662155.1 Lamellibrachia columna | reverse complement strand
ACATTGCTGTACCGTGTTCTGAAGGTATTAGAGAACATTATGCGTCGAAGGATAAGGAGGATAGTGGAGTGTGAAATGGGAGAAGAACAACACGGTTTCAGAAGAGAAAGAGGTATTGTGGATGGGATGTTCAACTGGTGGAAAAGAGACTGGAGGGACGGGAGAATATGGCTCTGGGGTTGATCGACCTTGAAAAGACATACGACACAGTTCCGAGAGAGATGACCATGTCCACGTTGAGGCATATGGGTGTCCCAGTGTGGAGGTGAGGATGGTCGAAGGCACATATGAAGACAGAAAAGGTAGAGCGGTGTGCTGATCGGGAATATCGGAGGAATTCAGAGTGGACGTCGGCCTGAGAAAGGTAGTGTCCTAAGCCCATTGTTGCTCATCGCATTACTGGAGGTGATCAGCAGAAAAAAGAACGAGATACTTTCTCCGCAAGTCGTTGTATGTAGATGATACGGCAGTGGCAGTGGACAGTGGAGCAGACCTCCAAGAACGGCTGGTAGAGTGGAAGGAAATCTTTGGAGGGCATGGACTGGAGTAAGTCTAGAGAATACGGTGTACGGTGGTGCTTTGGGTCGGGCAGCAGAAAAAAACAAGCTGGGGCGAGTGCATCAAGGAAAATTGAAGGGGTGATGGGATATGGACATATCTCTCCGAAGCTAAAAGGAAAGGGGTTTAGCGCATGCGTAACGCCAGCTAACTTATACGGCCTAGTGACGATGGCGGTGGCAGGAAAAAACCCAGAAACTGCAAGTTTGCGAGTATAACTGGGTGAGACGAATTGTGTGAATGAAAAGAATATACAAGAATAATGGAGAAGTTGAGGGAGGATGTTGGTGAAAGTGAGACAGAGAGAGAGAGAGACAGGGGGGAGGGAGAGAGAAAGAGAGAGAGAGAGAGACAGGGGGAGGGAGGGAGAGAGAGAGTCTCACGAGGAAGCTGCTGAGAAGCCGGTAATAGTGGGCTGGACACGTGGAAGGAGAGCATTTGTGCTTTGAGTGGAGGGTACAAAGAGGAGAGGAAGATCGATACTTAGATGGAAGGACTGCGTGAAGAGATATTTGGCTGAGATAAATGAAGACAAAACTCGGATGATCATCTTTACATCAAAACATCGTATGATGTTATAAGGAATTTGCTCCATGGTCATTGTAGATGACGTGATTTCACCAGTTGACCATGTACGAAACTTGTGAGTTCATATGGACCATCGCGTGACAGCTGTGTGTGTTGCTTGTCAGTGTCATCTGTAAAAAGTAAAAAGTGCTGCCAACGCAATTTTCCCTTCTCGCTTGGATTATTGTATTTCACTTCAACTCAGTATATCATCATTTCAGACAGCGCGCCTTCAACGACTACAAAACAATGCTGGCAGACTAGTTATTCGCGCCAGCAGACATGACCATATCACATATCTGCTAACGGGGACACACTGGATGTCGATAGAGAGCTGCGTCACATTTGAGGTGTTGGTCTTCGCGTACATCCATGCTTTGGAGCCGACTTACTTGGAACTGGAAGACGTGTATCGGCGACTTTGCACTAGGATGAACAGCCTATTTAAATGTATTAATAAAGTTCGCTACATAAATGGTATGGGGGTTCAATAGCAGTAGCAATACCAGTAGCGGTACCGGCAGCGGCAGCGGTAGCAGTAGCTTTAACGCCAATAGAAGCAGTAGCATTATTACCATGTTTTTTGGGGATGTTGTTAGTAGATGTTTTGTGAGTGATCCCCGCACTATATTTGCGCGCAATCTTAGTTACGCGGAAGAAGACAACAACAATAATTATTATCGATTATATTTCAAAAAGTGTATATCTTTACTATTGATGATCAGCGTACCATCGAGGAACATTATCGACAGTTCAATTCACGCAATAATCACATCGACTATTGCGATGATTCGATAGTTCGATAAATTGTTACACCCCTAATTTTATATCGGCTGTTTTGTTTAAGTTTTGTCGTTGGAGGCAACACCCCTTCACCCCTACAACCCCTTCACCCCACCACGCCGTCCAGCCATTCCCTCCACCATTTATGTGACATGAGATCGTTCTCATTGATGAAGACGTCAACTATTCGTGCTTGAACTACACCGTAGACCCAACCCGGTCTTTACTGTCTTGTGAAGGTCGTAAGTGACGAAAATAAATACGACTTTATATTCCGCTCGCGTGTGTGTCTACAATTGTGCTACAGGTCAGGGGTCTGGTGCTCCCACTCTCCCTCGGGGGGGGGGGGCATTGGGACGCATTGGGACGCATTGAATGCTAATGCAGTGCCCGTGTGGGTTTCTCATAGGACGATATCATTGGCTTTGTGAGTCCACGACACTTATTTTTCCATTTCCCTCTGTGGTCCTAGACTCCAGGTAGAAGGGGTCAACTGTTGTTACTGTCTCCTCTTAAAGACACATGCAAAGTGAGGTACACTAAATTGCTCAATTTTCGAAATGGAAGTAGGTGGGCTCTAACCCAAGTCCTTCTTTAAGCGTACTCCCAATAGTTCTAAGCCCCAGTCGCCGCGCCCCATCACGCCTTCCTTTGTGCATAGATCAAATGTCACGCCAGTAGCCCGCGCTTCCAGGTATTCGAGTAGGGGGTGACGCAGTGGCAGAGCAATGACAATTTGAGAAGGATGTGGTGATACAGTGACAGAAACGGGCAGAAAAACATATTTAATATAAAGTAGTTTGTGACTCTGTATGTCTGCATGTCTGTCTGTATGTCTGTATGTATGTATGTCTGTATGTATGCATGTTTGTCTGTATGTCTGTTCCCGTCACGTTCGCATTGATGTAGCTACAATTGAGTAAGCGTGCCCGGCAGCACATAGTTGTGGTTCGTACAGAGACAGTTGGACATACGTGACAAACTTTGACATGCCACACAGTTGTATATATGTATTATGTTGTATGAAGCAGTTGGACATACGTGAAATAGTTGGACAAACAGGGTGACAGAGTAAGAGAGAGACGTGGTGACATAGTTGGACATACGTGACGCTCTTGGACAGGCATGGTGGCATTGTAGGAGAGACTGGATAACACAGTTGGACATACGTGACGCTCTTGGACAGGCATGGTGGCATTGTAAGAGAGACTGGGTGACACAGTTGGACATACGTGACGCTGTAGGACAGGCATGGTGGCATTATAGGAGAGACTGGATGACACAGTTGGACATATGTGACGCTCTTGGACAGGCATGGTGGCATTGTAGGAGATACTGGATGATAAAGTTGGACATACGTGACGCTCTTGGACAGACATGGTGGCATTGTAGGAGAGACTGGATGATACAGTATGGCATACGCGATGACACAGTTGGACATACGTGGTAACACAATTGAAACACATGTTGACAAGTTAGTCAGTCGTGGTGACACAGGTGGACATAGGTGATTGCAAAACTGGACAGACGTGTTGACAAATGATACAGTCATTGTGACGCTTTAAGACACATATGGTGACACAATTAAAATACTTACAATGTGTCATATGTTGTGAAACAGTTGGATATACGTGAGTCAGTTGGTCAGACGTGTAACAGTTGGACAGTGGTTATGGCATAATTAGACAGGCGTGACACAGTTGGGCAGATTTGGTGAACCAATTGAACAAACGTATCACAGTTGGACATACGTGAAACAGTTGGCCATGCGTTGTGAAACTGTGACATAGTTGGACGGACGTGGTGAAACAATAGGAGAAACGTGGTGACACAATAGGACATATGTGGTAACACAGTTGGACATACATGTGACACAGTTGGACAAACATGACGCAGTTGGACAGATGTGATGACACATATGAACAAACGTGGTTACTCAGTTGGACAGACGTGATGACACGATTGAATAGATAAGATGACGTAATTGAAAATACACATTTTGAAAATTGACGCAGTTGTGCATATGTGGTGACACAGTTAGGCTCACGTGCACAAAACATTGGTCAGCCGTAGTGAAGTAGTAGGACATATGTGGTGACACAGTTAGGCACACGTGCACAAAACTTTGGTCAGCCGTAGTGAAGCAGTAGAACATACGTGTTGGTGGCACAGTTGTCCAGATGTGGTGACATTTGGAGAGACACGGAGGAGATACTGTAGTACAGGCGCGTTGACAAGGTTGCACAGTCGTGATGCCACAGTTGGACAAACAAGTTTACACAGTTGGACAGACTTGGTTACATATTTGGATATACGTTGATGCACTTTTGGGCAGATGTGATACAGATCCCATCCACCCGTGCACATTTGCACCCCTGCACCCCTGCACCCCTGCACCCCTGCACCCCTGCACCCCTGCACCCGTCCCGCGACCATGCCGCCGTGGCGTATTAACTTAAAAGTTATAATTTTTAGTTAACTTTTTGTTGACAGAGTATTTAGATTAATGTCATCAACATGAATAGATATAATAAAAGTAAAAGTTCATTGGATCAGTGGGTAAGATTTTGAATTTATAGTAGATCGGAATAGTTGATCGGCTGAACATCCTATTAATTGCAAATTTGCATGCAGTGTAAGTCAATTTAACCATTAACGTAATTGGTTAAATCCATAAATTAACTTAGCTAGTTAACTTTCAAAATGCAAGTTAAATTAACTTAGCTTAATCGAAACAAAATCAATATTGATTTAAATGAACTAGTTAACGTAGTAGGTGAATCGCCCCTTCTATGACGGGTGGGAGCAACAGCGGGGATACTTAGCTGCAGCAACTGTGCCGTAACAACTGAGCCTCAACAACTGAGTCGTAACAACTGAGCCGTAAAAACTGAACCGTAACAACTGAGCCTCAACAACTGAGTCGTAACAACTGAGCCGTAACAACTGAACCGTAACAACTGAGCCGTAACAACTGAGCCGTAACAACTGAGCCGTAACAACTGAGCCGTAACAACTGAGCCGTAACAACTGAGCCGTAACAACTGAGCCGTAACAAATGAGCCGTAACAAATGAGCCGTAACAAATGAGCCGTAACAAATGAGCCGTAACAAATGAGCCGTAACAAATGAGCCGTAACAAATGAGCCGTAACAAATGAGCCGTAACAAATGAGCCGTAACAAATGAGCCGTAACAAATGAGCCGTAACAAATGAGCCGTAACAAATGAGCCGTAACAAATGAGCCGTAACAAATGAGCCGTAACAAATGAGCCGTAACAAATGAGCCTGCAATTTGGCGTGTCACACGATTAACAGAGAGTCTATTTGCAAAGTAATAATGTTAACTTGTTATATATTGTGACACGATTTCGTTCTCAATGATGAAGACGTCAACTGCACATTCGATCTTGAACTACACCATATACTCAATCCGGTATTTCCTGTCGTGTGAAGGTCGTAAGTGACAAAAATAATGAAAGTCGTAGTTGACGAGTCGTAGTTGACGAAAAAAAGTACGAATTTAGATGTCGTCGCGTGTGCGTTAACGATACAACACGTTTGAGATGATATCAACGACTATGTCATTTTCAATAAACGTCGAAGCTGGCTATCGCGCTTAGGCCCGCTATTATCAACAGTAAGAAAACTATTCTACTGAACATCCAACCCTTCTAGGTGAGGGGGGTGTTTGATGCATTGAATTTTCCCTTGTCTTTGATAGATGTTGCACTGTCCCTGGATTTGACCCGACTACAAGTCTAGCGTCCTCTGTATATAGCATATTTCATAAAGCGCTGACAATTATCTGATGTAACGACTAGACCACAGAGGGGGCTGTGTGGTGTCCATATACTCACTATTTAAGAGCACTCACCGATAACATACGATATAATTAGCCATATGTTAGTCAATATCACAAATGGAAAAGAACAGCAGATAACGTAATAGATTTTTTTTTAATTAGTGTGACATTTCAATAAACACACACACACATATATATGTATATATATATATATATATATATATATATATATATATATATATATATATATATATATATATATATATATATATATATATATGTATATATGTATATATATATATATATATATATATATATATATATATATATATATATATATATATATATATATATATATATATATATATATATATATATATATATATATATATACATTTAGCAAAGACAGCTACTCATTCAATAAATGATCCAGTTAGTAAACCTCTCACCAGGAAGTTAAATGCAGAAGTTTCCTCATCGTTCCTTCTGCCTACGCGTGACTACAAACTGCGGCGTTTATTGACTGTGACAGAGTTGTTGATAACTTGTTAGTTCTCCTGCGCGTTGTAACTTGATGCCCAGTCTCTAAGAAGCACTGACACGCGAGAGAGGTAACTTAATTTGCACTTCCATCAATCACGTTCTTCACTTACACAACAATCGGATTGAGTATACTGTGTAGTTCAATAATGTGCGCACAGCTGACGTCTTCATATGCATATAAACAAAATCAATCACAATGTGTCTCAGTCACATCTCAGTCAATCGTATTCATGTATCGTTCGTTACGAACCAGGGGGACGGGACGACACGTGTCGTTCTACTTGCAGAGGGGTAATATTAGCCGGCTGCTAACAATTCAGTATTTACATTGACACTAATTCCGATGTAGGCCTATATGCGTTGTCCTTTAACGTAGTATTTGCCACGGACATAGGGGGGGGGTGAAGACTACATGGCCTAGGGGGTCTTAAGACCCCTAAGACCCCCCTGAATCCGCTGCTGCATCAGTAAAATACAAGAAAGGAAGTAACTTACAAAATACCATAGTGCAACCAATATCAGCAATATACATTCTCATATGTTGGACCCGTTTGGAATATTTTAATCATACAACATTCTCTTTTCAAAACTGTATTTGTGTTGATATATTAAAAAAGTTAAATATGTGCTCATATGTTATTAGTAAACAGTTGTTTCAACACATTAATACTTTATTTATGACTAATGGTCGTTTTTTATAACTACTGTGTTATAAATCAGTGTTGTCACAAAAAGTAATGTATCACAATTATTGCGATACATATAAATCACGCTTTCTATTAATGACATATTTGCTCAACTATTGCACATCTGCACTATTAGTATTATTAAACTATTTCGAAATATGTTATTTTAGTTTTTTAATACTGATTACACAATCTTAGTATATTAATTTGTGCATTGCTAGCAAGAACGGCAGGGATCTCTTATTTGTGTATCTTTATTTTGTTTTCTTTATATTCTTTTATCTGTTTTCTGCACACAAATGTGTCATGGATTTATTGAAGTTAGTATTTTCGATTGTGAATAAACATAATATTATATCACTGGCACAAATGAGATGTTAACTAATTGAATAAGGAATAACAATGCTTCTTTCCACTGTCTCAAAATATGTATATATCTGATGTACGTATATACATATACATATATACATATATATATATATATATATATATATATATATATATATATATATATATATATATATATATATATATATATATATATCAAATTGTATTTAATTTTCAGTTGGAAGTGATATACAACTTCAACCAGCGTAGTATTCCTTCTAACTGCAAATCTATAAACGTAAATAGAGGCAGTTTACCTTTGAATTGAACTGTCGGATTTTGTTGGGTTTAATTATAGAAACGTTGCACTTTTGATGTGGATAGCAACCTAGTCGTGAACCATAATGAGTACTTGAATAACAAAATAACATTGACGCTTCCAATATGGTTGCGTGACCACTGTGGAAGTAACCATGTTGATACGATTTATCTTCCGTCACCTGGACGCCATGCAGAGGGATGGTCGTATACAAATGGCAGATATATTCAGCAGCCTCACCCGGACTACAGGGATACAGAGGAGACGACAACGGTTGAATGAGTAGAACAATTGCTGTGTTCGTTCAGGGACTTGGGCACATTGGAGCCTGAGGACCTGGGAGCATGGGGACATGGGGGCCTGGGGACCTGGGGACTTGGGGTCTTGGGGACTTGGGGGCTTGGAAGTGTGGACGCCTGAGAAACGGGAGCTCTGGGGACCTGTGGGGCTGGGGACCTGGGAGTCTGGAGACCTGGGGACCTGGAGAACTGGGGACTTGAGGAACCGGAACCTGATCTCTCCAATACGTTGAGTGTATGGGTACTCGAGTGTACGAGTTCCCTCCTCTGAATGTCCCCACTGTTTGCTTTAATACACGCGCAACTAATTTCACCCCGCCCCACAATATTAAGCAGCTGGGCAGGAACAACTCGATTTGAGCCATTTCACATAAACACGTGTTTTGTCGAACAGATTATATTAGTAATGTGTGCTTACAGAAAACACACGTTATCTTAAATGTCATGTTGACCTGCGGTAATTTTTCTTTGAGCGATGTTATGCCACAGCGGATTGTTTACGATACTTGACATTTCACAAACTGTGACACTGAAGCATCACTTCAAAGACACGGGTAGGGCAATAAATAAGTGCAAAGGAATTACATAAAACATGAACAACATTAACTCCACATGAACAACATTAACTCCACATGAACAACATATTTGGCTAACCCTGCTTCATTGAATCCGACGCATGACCAATTTTTTTTTATGTGTCAGCCTAATGTTGCACATGTTGCTAATGACACCCTAAAATGCTTCGTGTTGTCAATGTGTGTTTGTGTTATTATATATATATATATATATATATATATATATATATATATATATATATATATATATGTATATATATATATATATATATATATATACGTATATATATATATATATATATATATATATATATATATATATACGTATATATATATATATATATATATATATATATATATATATATATATATATATATATATATATATATATATATATATATATAAATATATATATATATATATATATATATATATATATATATATATATATATAAATATATATATATATATATATATATATATATATATATATATATATATATATATATATATATATATATATATATATATATATATATACATTTGTGTTCAGTTTATTTTTTTCATGCGATACCTTTACAATAATTGTATTGCCCTATCAGTGACGTCGAAATGATGCGACATTGTCAGAGTATTTAGATATATTAATGTTCCACAACGATCCATAGTGGCATGGTATTGCACTAGGTAGAAATATTAACTTTCCTTTTAGTACAAAAGACCGCAGGTCAATATGACATTTAAAATAACGTGTTTTCCTGTAAACACCAACTGCTAATCTAAATATGTGATCTGTGTCAGCATGACCTTCATGCAGGACCATTTTACAAATTGGCCTGTGACGCAAATACACACGGTGACAATATCTGTCATATGAATACGACCAATCTCTCTGTCTGGCGTCCAGGCGACGGAAAAAAAATTGTATCAACATGTTTACTACCACAGTGCCCAAGCAACCCTGTTTTTTTATTCGAGTGCAATTTTGGTTTACGACAAGATTGCTTTCCACATCAATCAATGTGTAATGTTTATATAATTAAATCCAACCCAAACCGACAGTTCAAGTCAGAGGTAAATTGTCTCTGTCTATATGTATAGTTAGTATGTGCAGTTAGAAGGAAAACGACGCTGGTTGAAGTTGTATGTCACCTCCAGCTGAAATCTACCTGAAACGAACGTGTGAGAGCCCACTGATAGGACAGCTGTAGATCACAGTGACTCAAGTCATTATGTACTTCACAAGAAATGAACTATTGTATGGTCATACCAAATATATCAACAACCTGAATTAGTTAGCACCATAATCAAAATAAATAATGTAGTTGGTTACTATTAGATTAATTAATGCTGACATGTGTCCATATAGTCTTTGTCTATGCTTTCACCCCCGCCATTCAGGCACGGGTGGTGGGCCGTATTTCTTGTGCCTGAAACACATAAATTATACATTATTCATACATTACTATACCAACGATTTGAGGTAATATGTATTCTTATAAAACACTTATCCATATATGCTAATTTTATATGAATCTACCGTCCTCCTGCAAGCACAAATATATGTTTTGATGAATTTTCAGATGTTCTTGAAACCACCTTACAATTCCAAGAAGACCTAAATATGTTTTGAGATTTCAACACCCACCTTGAATTACCAAGTCTAAAGTCATTGATGGATATCGTTCAGACATATGCATTATATCAACACGTTTAATTATCTACCCTTATACATGGTCATTGGCTTTATTTTCTGTAAGATGTCCACTCTCACATATCGTGCTCTATCTACACAACAACCACCCTACTTGGCTAGTCTCCTTCATCTTTGAAATATCCCTAGGCAGCTCTGATCATTAATTTCACAACATATTGTGCCAAAAAGAAAACTTAACTTAGGCAAACGTGCTTTCTCTGTCGCTGCGCCTAGGGTCTGGAATGAACTCCCCATCACTTTGAACACAACTGTAACTTCAGCTATCTTCCGAAGAAAATTCAATACATATTTATCCCAAATTGCATTTTCACCGTAAATTTTCGGTTGTCCCTCGTTCTGATAATGACATTTGGGCGTCCCTGTTCTTTCAAACATATCACTTTGAATCTGATTGCAGTGGGATAAATTGTGAATTAATGCTATTAACAAATACATAACAATGCAGATAATTATATACCAAAGTTGCTAAGTCGTTTTTTTTATGATTAAGTTATACGTAGGTAAAAGGTCATGCATTCTGCTAAATATCAATGGCGTAATATTAAGCAATGATATATAACACATACACGCGCGCGAGCTCTCGCACACGCACACACACACACACACGCATGCGCGCGCACGCACACACACACACACACACACACACACACACACACACATCACATGCACATGCACATGCACATGCACACGCACGCACGCACGCACGCACGCACGCACGCACGCACGCACGCACACACACACACACACACACACACACACACACACACACACACACACACATCACACGCACACGCACACGCACACGCACACGCACACGCACACTCACACGCACACTCACACTCACACTCACACTCACACTCACACTCGCACTCACAAGCTCAAGCTCAAGCACAAGCACACGCACACGCGCACGCGCAACCGCGTACGCAAATGCAAGCATGCAGGCAGCAAATGCAACCGTGATTACAAAACATAAAACATTTCGCACGTCCTTCGAGTTTTGCAATATCCAGCCAAATAAGCATATAAAACAGTTCGATGACTACCACTTGTAATCCAGGAACCACATTTGAATATATTGGGTTAATATATTCTGGCGCACGTCTGCCCAGTCGGTGTTACGTCTTCCGACAGATGACTTGGCCCATGATTGAAGCGATACGTCGCGGGTCCTGGCAGCTATTCAGCACGGTAGCTGCAATTCTACAGTCGCCTTCACACCGATCAACTCACGATCAATGGTGATTACATGCGGTGTGCGTAATCGTGCAGGTCGTCAGGGGACATGTCATGCTGACACCTGTGTAAATAGTTCGACGTTTCAAAATAACTTGATGACGTAGAATCACAATAATAACGTTGAGTCGCTGCTGTTTCTTCACGGTAGCGCCTATATAAAACGGAGTTTGTGACAGTCAAACCATGTTTCCAAACCTTTATTGTTGAGTTAACGAAGGCGAGCGAAAATCAGAAAGCGAGACTACAGATATTGGACGGAAGTAGGGGAAATTTCCGATATTTCCTTGCAAATTTTTTTTCGGATATTAACTATTGGCGTTACTGCGCGTGTGCATACAGGACATTGCGAAACAACATTACTTTGTGCGGAGATAGTTAAACATGATTTTTGGCTTTCAGAATGACAATTCATATAGTGTCTTGCTTACTAGCTAGAGTGCTGCCTATGCAACATGTCCCCTTCCTGCTAATTGGGATGACGCTGAATTAGGCCAGCCTGGTTGTCTTCGGAGCTTCCCATTGGCTAGTATAGTGAATAGTAAATAGTCTAGCTGGTGCTTTGCTTGTGCAATCTGCACCTGAATAAATTTTATCCGATACGCGAGTATAACATGATGCCGGAGACAACATTCACATGCTTCTGTTGCAATCTTCAATTCACATGTATCTTAGGCGCTTCTGAATTTACTTTGTCCAACAGTATAGCCATATATTTATTAACACGTGTTAAATGAATGGGACGCCAATTTACACATACATGTGTTCTAACTACAGATGTATACAGAACAAGTTTATAATAGCAATTTCGGTCTGATTTATTAGGTAGTTTTAAGTTTTAATTGAATGACAGTAGTAGTAGTAAAGTAGTAGTAGTAGTAGTGGTAGTAGTAGTAGTAGTAGTAGTTGTAGTAGTAGTAGTAGTAGTAGTAGTAGTAGTAGTAGTAGCCGTAGTAGTAGTAGTAGTATTAGTAGTAGTAGTAGTAGTAGTAGTAGTAGTAGTAGTAATAGTAGTAGTAGTAGTAGTAGTAGTAGTAGTAGTAGTAGAAGTGGTAGGAGTAGTAGTAGTAGTAGAAGTAGTAGTAGTAGTAGCAGTAGTAATAGTAGTAGTAGTAGTTATTGTTGTAGTTGTTGTTGCAGTAGCAGCAGCTGTAACAGCAGCAGCCGCAGCAGCAGCCATAGCAACAGCAGCCGTAGCAGCAGCAGCCATAGCAGCAGCCGTAGCAGCAGCAGCCGTTGCAGCAGCAGCCGTAGCAGTGCTATCCTTATTATTTTTATTATCATTATTATTATTATTATTATTAATATCATTGTTTTCTTCCAATCACCGAACCACTTTTTCCTCAATCCACTTTCTCCCCCCCCCCCAATTGTTTTAACTGCTGCCCCATTGTCCCAAATGTAGTTCACCCCAGAGAGTGGCTCTTTGTAGTGGAGAAGTCACCTTGACCTGTTTCTACTGTCGGTGAGTGTAGTCTTTCAAAGAATCCACCACTCCCACCTGTCACTCTTACCTGTGCTCGAACAGCTGCAGCGGTCTTTGTTCGCTCTGGGCTTTCCACTCGGCCAGTTCTTTCGACAGACTTCCGGGAAATTCAACACTCTTGCTAATAAGGCATGTGGATCATGACCGGAATATGTAATACCATAATAATAATAATGATGACGACGATGCTTCCGTTCCGTCTACAATTTTATTTCATGTTACATTTCTGTAAATATACTATTTTTAATAAATGGTTATGGATCGTTTTTTACCTGCATACTAATATTACTGGGATGTTATGAACCCGTGGTTAAAAGTTAATTGCACCCCTGCCTATAAAGCCCCAGACATATACAGTATATTTAATTTGACATAAAATAATAAATCTGCCATTTGTGGGTCTAACAGCGTCATGCATATTTTTTTACATGACTGGCTACATATCTCGATTGAAAATGGCAGCTTCGTGGAGCATACCGGTTTAGGAGTCATATCAAACTCAATGTCAAATTTGTTCAGAACATTTGCAAGACAAAAACAGTGTTTCGTTCACTGCAATGTGTGTCGTCTGTGTGGTTAAGTTGTCTTGTTATAAACTTTTCCCTAAAGCAACACATTTCTAGATGCCATTTGTTCATTCAAAATTGTTCTTCCTTTTTCTACGCACATGTGTATTACATATATTCTGTGCATGACCCCCTAGAACAATTTGGACGCCATATTTATGAAAACATTGGGTAATCAATTTGTAAATATTTCAGTAATACTGGCCCAGTGCCAAATCGTCCATATTTCCATAAATCTGACGGTAGAAGTGTACCCACTATGTTCATTATGGGTAAATATTATCCGATGTGCTCAATAAAGAAGTATTAAATAATTAATCTTGAATCTAAGCCAATATGTTATTTATATTTATTATGTTTTACTCGAGCGACCATTCGGAGCCATATTTGATCGCACGTATTTGGAAAACTTGAGTTACGAATTCGTAAACCTTTCACGATTACGGACCTAGCCACAGAGGTTAGATCGTCACGGGTCGCTGCACTCGTCACGCGTCCTTGCACATGGGATTGGCCACGCGCAGGAGCAGGTGCAACAGTCGTCTTCTTTCATCGTCAACCCAACGACAACACGGAAAAAAAGAATGCCATGGAATACGTTGTGTCAATTCACTGCATTAAATAGGCCTACGTTATGCTCTGTGAAACAAAAACAACATACACTGTTGCGTGTATGGAGACACGAACGCCTAAAAAATCACTCCATTACTGGTGACATTATCAGATCAGGGAATCCATAGTTCACGTTCTGGTGTAAAATTGCAAAAGTCAATTATGAGAACGCCGAAGCGTCGTAGAGGGAGTGAGTGTGTAGGGTGTAGGTGATCAACATCGGTGACTAAAGTAGAATCCAAACATATGCCTCCAGAAATGGGCATAATGAATTAATATATATATATATATATATATATATATATATATATATATATATATATATATATATATATATATATATATATATATATATATATATATAAGGTATAATTTTTTTTTTTATCCAACCATTTTCTTCCAGAAATGGTCATAATCCCCAAGGAATATATATATATATATATATATATATATATATATATATATATATCATATCATGCTGCTCCATGTGACTATAATTCTCCGGCAGTACTGTTTATGCTTTGTGGCAGGGAAATAAACATGCATACATATCATACAACAAGCTATCTGGCTGATGACATCAGGGAATTAACTATCTGTAAATGTGTCCAACATAAATTGCCTTAAGAAAGTGCGAATAACTTGTGCACCGTTCTCTTTGTAATAAACTTGTATTTATAGTTTGTATTGCCTGTGTCATTTTGGCTTTGTGGTGACTTAATGTTGTAGATTCAGTGACGTTTGCATATTGATTATATATTTTCTTTTACAATGTTGCGACATGTCTTCATCCTTTAAAAATTACACGCGAAACATTTCAAAGTAAGTCAAGTAATTGTCAAGATATGATTTACTAAAGAACAGTAATTTTTTTCTCGAATAATGGTGCCTGTTTAATGTACAACTACCACCATTGCAATGGAAGTGATGGATATAACGGTGTGCCCCAAAACTCACTATCGGTTTCACGAAGCGTTCTTACCGTACTTATATGGACGTTTGACGGAAATCATATAACTCGGAACAATCGTAGAAAACACGAGATGTACGACGTTGCACGAGGGGAAAAAGCAGCTACTGCAGCATCTTACGACACCTTGCACTACCCAGCCAAGGTTTGGTAGGGCAAAGTCAATGGCTTTGATAGATAAAATTCGAAACAATTGCAGAAAACACCCGTAGCGTCGCATACAATTGTACAAAACTAGGAACAGACATTGTTCCGGGATACGTAATGTACTTTAACAGTTAGAAGCAACAATACGGAACTTCTTCACTGAACTTCCTGGTGAGAGGATTACTAAGCCGGGGAAGCTAAACACACATACACACATACACATACACATACATACACATACAAATATGCATGCATACATACATACATACATACATACATACATACATACATACATACATACATACATACATACATACATACATACATACATACATACATACATACGTACATACATACATACATGCATACATACATACCTTCGTACATATATACATGCATGCATACATACATACCTTCGTACATACATACATACATGCATACATACATACCTTCGTACATATATACACGCATGCACGCATACATACTTACATATATGTATGCACTCTCTTCTTCCAGTTCTACTTTGTCCTTTGTGTGTTGTGTGAGGACGTATGGATGTGGTCAGTGGTCAATCCGTATTTCTTCAGAACCAGTTCAACCCTCCATGGGACGCCTTCTACGTATGGGGTGACAACCTGGTTTCTGTAATTATTTTCCTTCTTTCTCTTTTCTACTGTTTTTTCGTCTTGTTTTCCGTAACTTTTTTCAAGGCAAAGGACGGATTGCCGCACCTTCTAAAGCTCCAAATTACGTTACCATCGCACAACTGAAGCCACCAAAAGTGCTCTCAACGCACACGTCACCTCTCGCCTGGGCTATTGTAATTCACGTCTACTCAATATATTATCATATCCGTACAATGAGTACAGAACATTGCCGCCAAACTGGTTACCAGTAGACATGACTGTAGTAATTTATAACACTTGGGCTAATGGGTTTACCCTGGCTGCCGATAGAGAGCCGCGTCACTTTTCAATTGTTGGCGTTAGCTGATATATGTATCCCTGATTTGGCGAAACTGTTGCAGCCGAGATGTCACTAAAGCAATGCATCACCAAGAAGTGCATCAGCGACACTACATTTGGAAGAAGAGCGCCGCTGCTGTGGAATCTAGTGCTAGCAAACATTCGTGTTTCTAGAACACTAACCATTCTTAGGAAGTCTTTAAAAACTCATATATTTATAAGTTACTTCAATTAGACGATTATTAATATGTACCTTAGTTTGGTATGTTGTTAGTAGAAGTTCCACGAGGGATCCCCATGCCTTTTTGCGAAGAATTTCAGTTAAGCGGAAATCTTTCGAAAATAATATAGTAGTGACAGCGGTGGCTCCTCAGATATTATCTTCGCCGCCGGCAGAAACAGGACAGCGTGATTCCTTTACAAAGTGCAACTTTCTACTTTCAAATTGCAAGTTAAGTTAACTTAACTTAATAGAAAAAAATTGGATATTAAATTAACGGAACTAGTTAACACAGTAGCTCCTCCTACCATGACGGGTCGGAGGAACAATTGGGAGGTTGCGTTGTTATAAATGAACCGCAACAACTGAGTTGCAACAGTTGAGCCGTAACAACTAAGCCGTAACAACTGAGCCGAAATTTTGCGGAAATGCAAAAGTGGCAGACCATTAACATAGAGTCTATCTGCAAAGTAATACTGTCGAATTGTGAAACATTGCGACACGAGTTCTCATTGCTGAAAACTTCAATTATATATATATATATATATATATATATATATATATATATATATATATAATTATCATCATTATCATTATTAATGTTATTATTATTATTTTCATGGTATTACATATTGCATTTGAGATACCTATATATGCGGACATTTTGATTTATCCGAACAGCCGGAAGTATGTCGCAAATACTGGCCGAGTGGAAGGCAGTGAGCAAACAAAGACCGCTGCAGCTGTTGGAGCACAGGAAACAGTGACAGGTAACAGTGAGAGGTAACATATACGGGTAACAGTGACAGGTAACAGATACGGGTAACAGTGACAGGTAACAGTGACATATAACTGTGACAAATAACAGTGACAGGTGGGAGTGGTGGTTTATAAGAAACATTACATTCGCCGGCGGCAGAAACCGGTCAGGGTGACTGCGCAGCTGCAATGTGTGATGCTCTGGGTTGATGCATATTAGGAACAACTCGATGGGAAAAACTGACTTGGAGCAGCTGATCAAGGTCATCTGGGTAGGAGCAGCAATTGGGGTTGGGGGAGAAAGTGGAGAGACCAATGAAGAAGACGAAGAGGCCGAGTCAGGTATCGATGAAGTGCGAGTGGAAATGCTGGAGATAGCTGAACGCGTTGGGGTTAGGTGAACAAGGATCCCCCTCTTACATGTATGAAAGAGGGGGGGGGACACAGAGGAGTGACGGACTTGGTTGACGATGTATGTATGGAAAAGAGAGGAAGATGTTGGCGACCTCAGGAAATACCGATGTATCACGTTGCTGAGTCATGTTCTGAATGTTTTAGAGATAACTATGGATGGAAGGATAAGGAGTATAGGGGAGTGTGGAATGGAAGGACAAAAACACTGTTTCAGAAGAGGAAGAGCTACGATGGATGCGATGTTCAACTGGTGAAAAAAAAACTGGAGGGACAGGAGAATATGGCTCTGGGATTCATCGACCTTGAAAAGACATACGACACAGTTCCGAGAGATGGCCACGTTGAGGTGGATGGGTGTCCCAGGGTGGAGGTGAGGATGGTCGAAGGGCCATGTGAAGACAGAATAGGTAGAGTGGTGTGCCGACCGGGAATATCGGAGGAATTCAGAGTGGACGTCGGCTTGTGTCATGGAGTGTCCTAAGCCCACTGTTGCACATCGCATTAGTGGAGGTGATCAGCAAAAAAAAGAACGAGATACTTTCTCCGCAAGTCGTTGTACGTAGATAACACGGCAGTTGTAGCGGACAATGGGGCAGAGTGGAAGGAAATCTTTGGAGGACTTGGACTGAGAGTGAGTCTAGATAGTACGGAGTACGGTGGTGCTTTGGGTCGGGCAGCAGGTAAAAAAACATCTAGAAATAAGATTTGATGGGAAGAAACTGAACCAACGAGACACTTTTGTATATCTAGGTGGGAGCGGTTTGCGGGGACGGCGGCACGGAGATGGAAATTCGCAAGAGAATACAAGTTGGGGCGAGTGCATCAAGGAAAATGGAAGGGGTGATGGGATATGGACATATGTGTGGGAAGCTAAAGGGAAAGGTGTTAAGCGCACGCGTAACACCAGCTTACTTATACGGCCTAGTGACAATGGCGGTGGCAGGAAAAAACCTAGAAACTGCAAGTTTGCGAGTATAACAGGGTGAGACGAATTGTGTGAATGAAAAGAATATACAAGCGAATAAGCTGAGGGAGGATGTTGGTGAGAGAAAGAGAGAGAGAGAGAGAGAGAGAGAGAGAGAGAAAGAGAGAGAGAGTCTCGCGAGGAAGCTGGTGAGGAGCCGGTAATAGTGGGCTGGACATGTGGAAAGAACGGAAGGGACACGGAAGACGAAGAGAACGGATGTGTTTTGAGTGGAGCGTACAAAGAGGAGAGGAAGACCGAGATTGAGATGGGAGGATTGCGTGAAGGGACATTAGGCTGGAGTGGGAGGGGAGTATAGAATGAGAGCGAGGGATGGGGAACTGGAGACATTTGGTGAAGACGGCAATGAAAAGGGACTGGTAATGAAAAAAAGTTAACACAACAATCGAAGACCGGTATCGGTGCCAGCCTCACCCGGACTACATAGATACAGGGGAGAGCAACAACGGGTGGATGAGTAGAGCAATTGCAATGTTCGTTCGGGGACCTGGGGACCTTGGAGCCTGATGACCTGGGGGCCTGGGGACTTGGGGGCTTGGGGACTTGGGGGCTTTGGGACTTGGGGGCTTGGAAGTGTGAACACCTGAGAAACGGGGGCTATGGGGACCTGGGGGACTGGGGACTGGGGACTTGGGAGTCTGGAGGCCTGGGGACCTCGGGACTTGGGAGCCTGATCTCTCCAATATTTTGAGTGTTTGGGTACTCGAGTTTACGAGCTCCCTCCTCTGAATGTCCCCAGTGTTTGCTTTAATACACACGCTGATTTTATCGGGGCATGGGACAAGTCCAAGGTCACGGAACGCAACAACTAACTTCACCCCGCCCCACAGTATTAAGCAGCTGGGCAGGAACAACTCGATGTGGGCCACTGGGAAGCATTGGATTATAACACCTGGATAAAACAAATTGACGGAAGGAACATCCGGAATGGGCACCCCATTTTTATAATGCAGTAAACATTGTGATTGAGCTTATTTATAGGCAGATGAAGACGTGCGCTCGTTTTTGAACTACACTGTGTACTCAATCCTGTTTTTGTGTAAGTTCTTTACTGACGAACGTGATCGATGGAAGTGCCAATTAAATTACCTCTCGCATGTCATTCAACAATACTTCTTGGAAATTGATCATAAGGAGAACAGCACTGTTATAAACCTTGATGTCATTGTCAATAATTTTCGCAGTTGGTCATCACGTGTAGGTAGAAGCAACGATAAGGAAACGTCTCCACTTAACTTGTTATTTTTATTGTATTATTATTTAACCCTTTGAATATATTAATATATATTGCGACATCAATAACATCAACTGAACTTCCTGGTCAGAGGTCTCCTAACAGGGGGAACTGAGTCAAGTAATGAACTAGTCGCTGTCTGTGCTAAATGTTGCACCGCACCTTTTCCTACCAGGGCTGTAGTTGGGGTGTTTTTGTCTATCATGCTAGTGTTTGTGTAGGGCATGTGTCAACTGGAAGGGATCGATCTAATATATATATACACGCACACGCACACGCACACGCACACGCACACGCACACGCACACGCACACGCACACGCACACGCACACGCACACGCACACGCACACGCACACGCACACGCACACGCACACGCACACGCACACGCACACGCACACGCACACGCACACGCACACGCACACGCACACGCACACGCACACGCACACGCACACGCACACGCACACGCACACGCACACGCACACGCGTGCACCAGTTATGCTTACTCTATATACAAAACCAATGCAGCGTATATTCAGAACTACTACAAATATGCAGATAATATTCAGGTATTTGCGTCCTGCGCCGGCCGACCAACTGGAAACAGCGAGACGACTCACACACTGCATTGGTGAAGTCAGACGGTGGATGGCCCTTCGCATGCTGGTAAATGAAGACAAAACTCAGATGAACTTCTTTACATCAAAACATCGTATGCTGTTATTCGGAGTTTGCTCCATGGTCATTGGAGATGACGTGATTTCACCAGTTGACCGTGTACGAAACATGGGAGTTCATATGGACCAACATTTGACGATGCGACACTGCGTGACAGCTGTGTGTGCTGCTTGCAACTGTCATCTGTACAGATCGTTATCAATACGTTACTAACAACTGTGTTGTCAACGCAATTTTCACCTCTCCCCTGGATTATTGTATTTCACTTCAACTCAATAAATCATCGTTTCAGACAGCTCGCCTTCAACGAGTACAGAACAATGCTGACATACTAGTTATCCGCACCAGTAGAAATGACCATATCACACCTCTGGTAATGGGGTTACACTGGATGTCGATAGAGAGCTGCGTCACATTTGAGGTGTTGGTCTTAGCGTACATCCATGCTTTGGAGCCGACTTACTTGGAACTGGAAGACGTGTATCGGCGACTCTGCACTTGGAAGAACAGCCTATTTAAAGATGGCGACATAAATGTTCCGGGGGTGGAATGGCAGTTGCAGTAGCAGTAGCAATAGCAATAGCAGTAGCGGTACCGGCAGCGGCAGCGGTAGCAGTAGCTTAAGCACCAATGGTAGCAGTAGCATTATTATCATGTTATCTTGGTATGTTGTTAGTAGATGTTCTGTGAGTCGTCCCCGCACTATATTTGCGAACAATCTTAGTTACGCGGAAGTTTTCGAAAATACTGGCTCCCAGGTGATCGATCACAGGTGACAGGGACAAGTGTGAGTGGTGGTTTCTCAGAAACATTGCATTCACCAACCGCAGAAACAGGGTACTCGGCCTTTATAAAGTACGACGGTCTGGGGTGAAATATATTTAGGACAATAACAATTATCGATTATGTTTGAAGAAAAAAACATGTATATTTATATTATAGTGCCACACAAGCTCCTGAATAGTTTGCGACTACCTTTACTGCTGATGATCAGCGTACCGTAGAGGAACAGTATCGACAGTTAAATTCACTCAATAGTCACTCGACTATTGCGATGCTTCGATAGTTCGATATATTGTTACACCCCTAATTTTTATGTCGACTGGTTGATTTCAGTTTTATCGTTGGAGGCAACATCCCTCCACCCCCTCCAACCCTCCAACCCCTTCACCCCTTCATCCCTCCACCCCCTCTAGCCACTCCCTCCAACCCTTCTAACCCATTCACCCATTTCACCCCACCCCATCCACCAGTCCACCCCTCCACCTCCTCCACCCTCAACCCTCTCCAATCCTCCACCCTCCACTTCTCCACCGCCTCAACCCTTCGACCCCTTCATCCCCTCTAACTCCTCCCTCCACCCTTTCTAACCCCTCCACCCATTCTAACCCATCCACCTCACCCCCTCCACCCCTCCACACTCCACAACTCCACCCCTCCATAATTTCCACCCTTTCCACCCCCTCCACCCCTCCATTCATCCACCCCTTCACCCCCACCCATCCACACATCCACCCCTCCACATATCCACATATCCACATATCCACCCCTCCAACCATCCACCCCTCCAACAGTCCACCCCTCCACCCATCCCCCTTCCACCCCTCCACCACTCCAACCATCCAACCCTCTACCCATACACCCCTCCACCCATCCACCCACCCACCCTTCCAACCGTCCACCCCTCCACCCCTCCACCCCTCTACCCCTCCACCCCTCAAACCAGCCACCCATCCTCCCACTCTGAATAGCATACAGTATATTTGCAAAGTAACATTGTTGAATTGTGGCGTATTGTGACACGAGATCGTTCTCATTGATGAAGACGTCAGCTATTCGTGCTTGAATAACACCGTAGACTCAACCCGGTATTTACTGTCGTGTGAAGGTCGTAAGTGACGAAAATAAATACGACTTTACATGCCGCTCGCGTGTGTGTCTACAATGGTGCTCTGAAACAGCGCATCAAGTTACAACGCGTTTGACAGGAGACTTGAGATAATATCATCGACTGTGGCGACGTTGGCTATCGCATCTAGACCCGCTATTATCAAAATAAGGAAACTCCTTGAATGAACACCCAGACCCTCCAGGTCAGGGGTTTGGTCCCCCCAATCACTTTCGGGGGGGGGGGCAGTGGGATGCATTGAATTATCCCTTGCCTTTGATAGATGTTGCACAGTCCCTGGATTTGACGCGACTACAGCTTGCATATCTAGTGTTATATGTGTTTATCGTATAATTAATAAATATATATATATACACACACACATATATATATATATATATATATATATATATATATATATATATATATATATATATATATATATATATATATATATATATATATATATATATATATATATATATATATATATATATATATATATATATATATATATATATATATATATATGATATATATAATAATAATATTAAATATAATAAAAAAACTAAAACAAACATTTCTCCATCAACAGCTTTACGGAAACCTTAGATGGTCTCTTCTAAAACCAGTGTACTTTAAGTGGAATATTGTCGCGTTGCCCTTGGTCGATATAGTTAGAATAATAACAATAATGTGTCGTCTTACATACTGCCAGCATCCGCTTAATTAGGCGCTCAATGATGGGCTTATTCCATTATCAGAGCATGTATAGAGCATCAGCTAATGCAGTGCAAGTGTTGGTTTCTCATATGTCGAGATCATTGACTTTGTGAGTCAAGGAAAATTTTTTTTTATTTCCCTCTGTGGTCATACACTCCAGGTTGAAGGGATCAACTGTTGTTAGTGTCTCTTCTGAAAGACACATGCAAAGTGCCGTACACGAATTGCTCAATTTTCGAAGTGGAAGTAGGTGGGCTCTAAACCAAGTCCTTCTTTAAGCTTAATCTCAATAGCTCTAAGCCCCAGTCGCCGCGCCCCATCACGCCTTCTTTGGGCATCAAGATGGCACGGTTGTGCAGGGATCACACTGGTCACCGAAGTATTTCTAAGTTACGACACGCCCCGTTTAATTCATTTCGATCAGGGACCTGAATTCCAATCCGATTTGACGAAGGAACTGTATTCACTTGAGATACAGCAGACACGCACCGTCCCATATCATCCCACAATCCGATGGCTTGATAGAACGTCTGAATAGGACGCTCTTAGCTCTGCTCTCTACGTTATCAGCCGATAGTCCAGAAGATTGGGATGATCATTTGCCTTATGTCCTGTGTGCTTATCAAGCCACCATTCACCAAAGCACGGGTTCGAGCCCAAACCGGTTCATGTTAGGCAGGGAGATTACCCTTCCAGTTGACCTTATGCTTACGTCGCCGGACGAACTGGCCGAAAACTGCTGCCAAATGCGATGGGCAATAACGGAGGGACAGACCGCCGTAGATAGCGATGATGAAGTGGTAGAGACGGGGGGACGGACATATCCTGACGTTCCGACGACCAGTAGTGTAGTCCACAGAGGGAAACGGCTACGTCGACCCCTGATGAGATTTGGGTGGGACGAATATACTTAGACAATCTTTCGTATAAATACTATAGTGTGATAGCACGAGGTACTGCACCGCGTACAGTACACTGTGTAGTAAGCTGTATCTACATTCCTTCTTACAAAATTAAAATGTCACCTGCAGCAGGGACTACCTGATTAACCTATTTCGACATATTTTATTTTAGTAATAATACTGACGGCACACTTATATTATATTACTTTGTGCACTTTTAGCAAGAGCTGCAGGGATCACACTTTTATTTGTGTATCTTTAATTTGTTTTCTTTATATTCTTTAATGTGTTATATGCCCACAAATGTGTCATGGATTTATTGAAGGTATTATTTTCAATTGTGAGTAAACATAATATTATATCTCTGAAAAAAAAATTATGTTAACTAATTGAATAAGGAATAACAAGTATGTTATGCTTCTTTCCACTGCCTCAAAATATATATATATATATATATATATATATATATATATATATATATATATATATATATATATATATCTATCTATCTCTGATGTACATATATATGTATATCAAATTGTATTTAATTTTCAGTTGGAGGTGATATACAACTTCAACCAGCGTTGTCTTCCTTCTAACTGCAAATCTATACACGTAAATAGAGGCAGTTTACCTTTGAATTAAACTGTTGGATTATATTGGCTTTAATTATAGAAACGTTGCTCTTTGATGTGGATAGCAATCTGGTCTTAAAAATAATGGTACTTGAATAACAAAATAGCATTGACGCTTCCAGTGTGGTTGCATACCACCGTGGAAGTAAACATGTTGATACGATTTATCTTCCGTCACCTGGACGCCAGACAGAGGGATTGGTCTTATACAAATGGCATATATAATCAGCAAATGTATTTGTATCACATACAAACGTGTTGTGTCGAACAGATTATATGCTTACAGGAAAACACACGTTATCTTAAATGTCATGTTGACCGATCATTTTTCAAAAGAAAATGGACCTTACTTCTTTGAGCAATGTCATGCCACTGCGGACTGTTTACGATACTTGACATTTCACAAACTGTAACACCGAGGCATCACTTAAAATATGCGGATAAGGCAATAATTAAGGGTAAAGGAATTACATAAAACATGAACAACATTAACTCCACATGAATAACATCTTTGACTTACCCTGCTTCAGTGAATCCGAGGCATGACCGGTTTTTTAAATGTATCAGCCTAATTTTGCACATTTTGCGAATGAAACCCTAAAATGTTTCATATTGTCAATGTGTGTCTGTGTGTATCGAATATATGACGAAGGCGTAAAACAATTTATATACATATACATAATCGTTGAAACAATACGTACGGTTAGTCAATGGTAATGTACAAAAAGTTGCTAAGAATAGGATCAATAACTACTTGGTAGTTATTGAGACATACTTCATTATTAAATACTAACGTGTCGGCGATTGTGAACAAACTTATAACCACGTATGTGCAAATGTGTCACCACGTCTGTCCAACTGTGTCATCACTAGTGCCCTGCGCGGGCCGGGCTTTGGGTCCAAGCCCGGCCCGGCCCGCAGCCCGCGGGCCGGGCCGGGCCTGGGCCTACATACTGCGGGCCCGGGCCGGGCCTGGGCTGAAAACAATTTAAACACGTCGGGCTTGGGCCGGGCCTGGGCCTAGTGTGAGCGTGCCGGGCCAGGCATGGGCTGGGCCTGGACATAATAAAAATATTCATAAAAAACACGATTATTACTTTATTTTTTAATAAAACCTGATTATAAATTGTAATTCCGGTTATTGAATGCTTAAAATTATTTCTTTAGTATTATATAGTTGCAAATTGAGACCTTGCATGGAATCTAATGGCCCCATAAGTTCACTTGGCTGGAAGTAGCCAGCCCCAAATGTTTACTTTAGAAATATTTGCTGAGGCAATCAAGCCATGATTAACCATCAACTTATCACCCTTTGACCCTACCAGTGGACATTCTATTCTTCCCTCCAAACATTGCCAACCTGAATGACCTGCCCACTGCCAAGTGCCCACTAGGCCACTAGCCTACTACCCAGTACCCAACCCAGTTGGTAATTGGTATTTCTCACCAGTCCTAATTCATTCACACTTGTACTAATTCACACATGTCTGAATCTGTCTGTCTCAGGCTAGTGACTGCAGGCCTGCTGGAAATGCCACTGGGTGTCGGTGCCAGTGGGTGACATTTAATTGAAATATCATATTAAATTAACTAAGTTGACCTAATTCAATTAACAATATAAATTGGGGTTATGGCTTGCATAAGGGTTAAGTCAGGGTTAGATAAACAAATATCGTACCCTAACCATAAGCCAATACATTAAAGTCAATTATAACAAATCTTATCATATTTAATAGTAATGACACTAAGAAGTTTTTCTTTATTTTTCTTCAGGATATTCGTCCGTTTGAAGAAGTTGGTGGTGCTGGATTTTTAGAACTCATCCAGCACACTATGGACACATAAACTGTTTTACAGTTTATTTGTTTTTCGTCTTTGTTATAAGATTATAGGTTTATCTTCTCTAAACTTAGCGGGCCGCGGGCTTGCGGGCCGCGGGCTTACCCATCTTTGGCCCGCGGGTATGGGCCGGACCTGGGCCTGAAACTTGCGGCCCGGGCCGGGCCTGGGTCAAACATTCACGGTCTGGTTCTGGCCTGGGCCTTGCCTGGGCCTAAATTCTAGTTTGCGGGCCTGGGCCGGGCCGGGCTTAAAAAATTATTGCGGACCTGGGCCGGGCCTGGGCTCTGACTGCTAATTGCGGGCCGGGCTTGGGATCAAATTCTAGGCCCGCGCAGGGCACTAGTCATCACATCTGTCCAACTATGTCACCGCATAAGTCAAACTGTGTCACCACGTTTGTCCTACTGTGTCACCATGTCTGTCCTAATGTGCCACCACGTCTGCCCAACTGTGTCACCACGTCTGAAGTAGTGACACAGATGGCCATAATTTGTGACAAGAGGAATAGACGTGATGACACAATTGGACCGACGTTGTGAGACAATTGACCAGACGTGGTGGCACAGTTCGCCGACGTACTGACCACGTTGGGCAGACGTGATGGCATAGCTGGACATACATGATGATGCAGTTCGACAGACGTGGTAACACAACGAGACAGACCTGTTGGTGTAGTTGAGCCGACGTGGTGACGGTGTTGGACAGGCGATGAGACACAATTGGGCAGACGTGGTGATATGTTTGGACATACGTATTGACACTGTTGGACCGACTTGGTGACAAAGTTGGACAGAAGTGGTTACACAAATGGACAGACGTGGTGACCAAGTTGGACAGAAGTGGTTACAAAAATGGACAGACTTGGTGACAAAGTTGGACAGAAGTGGTTACACAAATGGACAGACCTGGTGACAAAGTTGGACAGAAGTGGTTACACAAATGGACAGATCTGGTGAAACAGAAACAGGGTAGACACAGCAATGTGGTGGCACAGCTGGACAGACGTGGTGACACAATAGGACAGAGGCTGTTGGGCAGACATGGTGACACAATTGGGCAGACATTTTGATTCAGTTGAGCAGACGTGGTGACACAGATGGATAGACGCGGTGACATAGTCGTTCAGACGTGGCGACTCGGTAGGCGAAACGTGGCTACACAGTTGGCTAGATCTGGCGGCACAGTTAGCCAGACGTGTTGACACAGCTGGTCATTTATGGTGACACAGTGCGACATATGTGGTGACACAGCTTGACCGACATTGTGACGCAGTTGGCCAAACATTGTTACATATATGTTGACACAGTTGTACAGAAGTGTTGATATATATGGGCAGACGGGGCAACACAGACGAATAGACGTGATGACACAGTTGGACAGATATGGTGACAAAGTACGACAGACAGGGACCGACGCCTTTACACAGTTGGTCAGACGTGGTTACACAGTTGGACGTATATTGCAATACATTTGGACAAACGTGGTGACACAATTCGACAGACGTGGTGAAACATATAAAATACGTGATGACACTGTTGGCTGACGTGGTGACCTCGTTTGACAGACGTGTGGACACAGCTGGACAGATGTAGTGATACAATTAGACAGACGTAGTGACACAGTTGACACAGACAGACGTGGTGAAACTATTGGACAGGCGTGGTGACACAGTTGGGCGACACAATAAGACAGACCTGGTGAAACAGTACGTCAGACGTGGTGACAGCGTTGGACCGACGTCATAACACAGTTGGGCAGACGTCATAACACAGTTGGAGCGACGTCATAACACAGTTGGACCGACGTCATAACACAGTTGGGCAGACGAGGCGATATATGCCAGCAGAATTGGTGCCTCATGTTTAGAAATGTTGTGACACAGATGAGCATGCGTGCTGAATTATTTGGACAGACATATTGATACAGTTGAGCAGAAGTAGTTACACAGTCGGACATATACGATGACACAGTGGGACACACGAAATGACAAATTTGGACAGACATGGCTACACAATAGGATACAGTATGATAGATACAGAGACAGCGACGGGACATATACAATAATGCTTTGTTAAAAAGAATGAGAAACAGCAACGGAAATTACTCCTTCATGTACACAAACACACATTGACAGTAATATATATTTTGATCAGGGTTACATTTGCAAAATGTGCACAATTAGACACATTTTAAAGATTGGTCTTTCCTCGGATTGACTGAGCCTGGGCAGTCAGTCGCGGCTTCACTTCGTATGGCATAATTTGTGTTAAGTTTTTTTTGTCATGTAACGCCTTTACACTTATTGTATTGCCCTATCAGCGAAGTCAAAGTGATGCGACATGGTCACCGTTTTTAGATATATTAAGGTTCCAAAACAATCCATAGCGCCATGGCATTGCGCTAGGTAGAAAGATTTACTTTCCTTTCAGTACAAAAGACCGCAGGTCAATATGACATTCAACGTGTTTTCTGTAAACACCTTTTACTAATCTAAATATAGGATCTATGTCAGCGTGACCTTCATGCATTTCTTTCTACACATTGGCCTGTGACGAAAATACACTCTGTGACAATATATGTCAAATGCATACGATCAATCTCTCTGGCGTCCAGGTGACGGAAGAGAAATTGTATCAACATATTTACTATAATAGTGCCCAAGCAACGCTGTTTTTTTTATTCGAGTGCAATTATGGTTTACGACAAGATTGCTTTCAACTCAATACATATTTATTCCAATACATATTTATTCCAAATTGCATTTTCACCGTAAATTTTCGGTTGTCCCTCGTTCTGATGATTACCTTTGCGCGTCACTGTTCTTTCAAATATATAACTCTGAATCTGATTGCAGTGGGATAAATTGTGAATTAATGCTATTAACAAATAAAACACAATGCAGCTAATTATATACCAAAGTTGCTAAGCCATTTTTTAACGAATAAGCAACCGCGTACGCAAATGCAAGCATGCAGGCAGCAAATGCAACCGTGATTACAAAACATAAAACCTTTCGCACGTCCTTCGAGTTTTGCAATATCCAGCCTAATAATCATTCAAAACAGTTCGATGACTACCACTTGTAATCCATGAACCACATTTGAAGATATTGGGTTAATATATTCTGGCGCCTGTCAGCCCAGTCGGTGTTACGTCTTCCGACAGATGACTTGGCCCATGATTGAAGCGATACGTCGCGGGTCCTGACATCTATTCAGCACGGTAGCTGCAATTATGCAACAACCAACACAAGTCCGATGTAGCAGTGAATTGAAACAGGCCAAATAAATGACGTTTTTTATTGCAAAGTGGACTGCTTATCACGCAGCCACTTTGGGAAGAACATTAACAGGAATGTGAGCTCCTCAAAGCAAACCAGACAGGAACTGAACACATGTACAGCCCCGTCCGGCAAGTTTCTCAGAGCCCACATTCCTACAGGCATGACGATAACATATATACATCAAGAAGTCGTCATGAACATGTAATGCAAAGAATACAGACATTCCACCACCAATACACACATTTATTTACAAACAGGTGGGGCCATTTCGCTAACCTATATAAACATAAGTCAAGAATACCGATGAAGAAACAGGAAGCCTGTCTGCGCAGAAAACCCCATGAACACCAAATACTAGGGGACAAACCCCCGTGTTCATCTTATATAAGGCCAAAAGTGGGGAAAGCGGTTTCGACATCTTCCAACTTCCTATTTCATCAACGATGTACAATCGCATTTAAACTAAGCATTGAGAATAAGGAAGAAAGGTGGGGAGGAGGGCGGATTTCGAGAGACAAATTTTAGTCACAACTTCGCAATGCAGAGACTGAATCAGGAGTGAAAGATTCAAGCTACTGGCTCCGGTTTGAACTGGTTTCCGCTAAGCCGTGATTGGCTGGCTAGCGCGGAGTAATACAATTTATTTGGCCAAATAGTTCCGGTGTAGTCTCGGACACCCAGGACAAGTTTTAACGACGACCTGTCTTGGTTATTTCATAAAAATTGTTATGCACCTGGTGAGTTGCATAAATTCATTTATGCAACAACCAACACAAGTCCGATGTAGCAGTGAATTGAAACAGGCCAAATAAATGACGTTTTTTATTGCAAAGTGGACTGCTTATCACGCAGCCACTTTGGGAAGAACATTAACAGGAATGTGAGCTCCTCAAAGCAAACCAGACAGGAACTGAACACATGTACAGCCCCGTCCGGCAAGTTTCTCAGAGCCCACATTCCTACAAGCATGACGATAACATATATACATCAAGAAGTCGTCATGAACATGTAATGCAAAGAATACAGACATTCCACCACCAATACACACATTTATTTACAAACAGGTGGGGCCATTTCGCCACAAGGTCACCCACAAACCTGTGACCACCCCACCACGACCTGGTAGCTGCAATTCTGCAGTCGCCTTCACACCGGTCAACTCACGAGCAATGGTGATTACATGCGGTGTGTGTAATCGTGCAGGTCGTAAGGGGGGGGGATGTCATGCTGACACCTATGTAAATGGTTCAACGTTTCGAAGGCGTAGGTAGCCGACTCCGAAGTGCATCCCACTTATTCTCTGGATCTGGATTGTTGTAAAATGTAGGCATTTTATAGCGAGTACCTTATTTACTAGTTGTGTTAAATGTATTATCTAGTATATTTGTTAATTCATTAAATACATCTACTGTATATCACTACTGCTCATTTAAAGTGGGTAATTTGGGGAGAGTAAAGATTTCTGGTCGAAATTAGATGGTGGACATTGTTTTTCCCCAACCGCCCCCCCCCCTCCGACAAAATCCTGCGGGCGCGCCTGTCTGTTGACAATGATATATAGTCGGCCGAAGTCAATATAATCATGTGTTACACAAATAAATATATATACACGTACCTCCATCTGACGATCACATTGTGTACTACTTCGCTACAGCTACCTAGCCTCGACTATCCAAGCTCCGGTATGTGGCGCCACCGTTTGTCGCACAGACAACAGCCTGGAAGCGAACGTGATGGTGACGGAAATTATATATGCACCACGTGCATAATCCCATTCTGAAGCATTGTTGCACTGTGGTAAGTACGAGTTAACTTTTGTCAGTTTATATGATGCATCAACAATACAAAATAACTTTATGACGTAGACTCACAATAATAACGTTGAGTCGCTGCTGGTTCTTCACGGTAGCGCCTATATAAAACGGAGTTTGTGACCGTCAAACCATGTTTCCGAGGCAATCCTTTATGGTTGAGTTCACGAAGGCGAGCGAAAATCAGAAAGCGTGACTCCAGATATTGGACGGAAGTGGGGGAAATTTCCGATATTTCCTTGCAATTTTTAGTTCGGGTATTAACTATTGGCGTTACTGCGCATGTGCATACAGGACATTGTGAAACAACATTACTTTGTGCGGAGATAGTTAAACATGATTTTTTGCTTTCAGAATGACAATTCATATAGAGTCTTGCTTACTAGCTAGAGTGCTGCCTATGCAGCATGTCCCCTTCCTGCTAATTGGGATGACGCTGAATTAGGCCAGCCTGGTTGTCTTCGGAGCTTCCCATTGGTTAGCAGTATAGTGAATAGTAAATAGTCTAGCTGGTGCTGTGCTTGTGCAATCTGCACTGACGTATCTTTTTCCCTTGTAATGCATATTCTGGAACCTAATATGATATCAACAATTTGTTTTTTTCTCTGAATTTGAAAAAGGCATGGTGTTGGGGATTTGCACTTAAAAGAGATAACAAAATATCAGAATGTGTCATAAAAAGTGGGAGATTCCGGTCATTTCTCCAGTTGACTGAGCGCTGATTTGTTAACCAGCGACACCACTAAGCGCATGCGCAGATCTGTGAAAATCGGGTAACCTAGACTTTTAAGAGCTGCGCAAGCAGGCGACTTTTACCTTGTTTTTTTATCGCGGCCCCCTTTGTATGCACAGCTGGCGCTTCCCTAATTAGCAGGTACGTGCTATAATCCGCATAGCCTTTACTGGTAGCAGGTTTCAAGTTCGCCAAAGTACGCTTATTAAAACATGTACAAACAATTTGGATAAAGAGTGCACACAAATTATCAACAGACCCTTTGGGGAAATCGCGGCATAATTAATATAGCCTACTATCACCAGGTGTCAGCACTAAGTGGTATGCGTGCGACTGAGACATTCTATTTCTTAACGTGTCAACAGTGACCTCTTCGGTGTGGTGTCAAACCTCCCAGTTTTGTTGTGATCACCTGAAAGAGAGTATTTCATCAAGCATCAAGTACGGAGTCTTCCAAGCTTTTCCAGTTACAGTCGATGCACGCTACGAAAAAAATATACACATTTGAAGTCTTGCTGGAGTTCATTTTAGACTCATGTCGTTGCGTAGTGAGGTGCATCTGTGTATGTTGATGTAACTACTCAACTTACGCAAGCTTGTTGAAAGGAAATAAGGTTTGTAGAAATAATTGTCCACATTTATGAATACGACATCCTATTAGGGTTCCAGGTTCCAGATCAGATCGAAGCCATCGGCAGCGCAGTAGCGGGCCAAAAAGAGACTGAGTAGAGCGCTCCAAGCGGTGCGCCTGATCAATCAGCGCATGAGGCCCCAACCCCTGACGCACCAAATCTGGAGGTACTCCTGGTCACAATGTTGGCGAAGATGGATGAACTATTCGAGGCGTTTCGTCCAGAGCAGTTAACTGCGGCTCCTGCCATTGTTGGTCCATCTTCCCTGTCAGATGAGCAGCAGCCTGCAGCTGACCGTCCAACCGCACCAGTCAAGCATATGCGGCATCGAACCGAGAATAGAAAACGTCACTCGCCAACGCCTGAACGGGCGACTTCAATGACAGCGACTCCCCTTCTGAGGAGATTGAAAGACGCACACACAAGAAAGCAGGATCAGAGACCATCAACATCAGGTCGAAAGCGCACGCGTCGTCCAGCCCAGCCCACAGAACCGACCAACACTGATTTCCGTTCACTGCCTATCCTGACATATAGCACCCTGAGTATCATGGATGCTGTCTTTGTCCCGGGCGTGTGTATTAGTGCCCTGCGCGGGCCGGGCTTTGGGTCCAAGCCCGGCCCAGCCCGCGGGCCGGGCCGGGCCTCTACATAATTTCGCGGGCCGGGCCGGGCCGGGCCTGGGCTGAAAATAATTTAAACGCATCGGGCTTGGGCCGGGCCTGGGCCTAGTGTGAGCGGGCCGGGCCGGGCCTGGGCTGGGCCTGGACATAATAAAAATATTCATACAAATACCGAGTATTACTTTATTTTTTAATAAAAACTGATTATAAATTGTAATTCCGGTTAATGAATGCTTAAAATTATTTCTTTAGTATTATATAGTTGCAAATTGAGACCTTGCATGGAATCTAATGGCCCCATAAGTTCACTTGGCTGGAAGTAGCCAGCCCCAAATGTTTACTTTATAAATATTTGCAGAGGCAATCAAGCCATGATTAACCATCAACTTATCACCCTTTGACCCTACCAGTGGACATCCTATTGTCTAGGTCTTCCCTCCAAACATTGCCCACCTGAATGACCTGCCCACTGCCAAGTGCCCACTAGGCCACTAGCCCACTACCCAGTACCCAACCCAGTTGGTAATTGGTATTTCTCCCCATTCCTAATTCATTCACACTTGTACTAATTCACACATGTCTGAACCTGTCTGTCTCACGCTAGTGACTGCATACCTGCTGGAAATGCTACTGGGTGTCAGTGCCAGTGGGTGACATTTAATTGAAATATCATATTAAATTATGTTAACTTAGTTGAACTAATTCAATTAACAATATAAATTGGGGCTATGGCTTGCATATGGGTTTAACAAGATTTAACAAGATTTGCCATCCAAGCCAAAGGCCCAGATGGCAAGTGGACAAGGAAGCCATTGGCTTATCGAGAGTCCAATAATGTTCATCTACTTATAACCCGCCCTCCTGATATATGTGTCAACCTTGTTTTTAAATATATTCACGCTGCTAGCAGTTACACAATCTGTAGACAATTTGTTCCATTCATTTATTGTCCTCTGTGAGAACGAGTGCTTCCTGATGTCCAATCTACATTGATCCTTTACTAATTTTACCTCATGTCCTCTAGTTCTGCTATCCTTCTTGAGTGAGAAAAACATATTACTATCAATATTTTCATACCCATTCAATATCTTAAAAACTTCAATCTGATCTCCTCTTAACCTCCTTGTCTCTAGAGTTGTTAAACCACATTCTATCAGGCGTTCTTCATAACTAAGGTCTCTAAGTTCTGGAATCATTTTAGTTGCTCTCCTTTGTATGCGTTCAAGCGTATCTATATCCTTCTTACGATATGGTCTCCATGCTTGTATACAGTATTCTAAATGAGGTCTAACTATTGCTTTATAAAGAGGTATAATTAACTTTTTTCCCTTGTATGTTATGTTTCTTCTAATCAATCCAAGAATTTGATTACCCTTTGAAGCTGCAATACCACACTGCTCTGAAACTTTCATATCAGCACTTATTGTAACTCCTAAGTCCTTTTCTTTTACAGTAGTACCCAGAACAGTATCTCCCATTTTATAGTTTACATTCAAGTTCCCATGTCCTGTATGTAGGCATTTACATTTCCCAAAATTGAACAGCATCTGCCATTTCTCAGACCATTTCACTAATCTGTCTAGATCGTTAAGTCAGGGTTAGATAAACAAATCTCCTACCCTAACCATAAGCCAATACATTAAAGCCAAATATAACAAATGTTATCATATTTAATAGTAATGACACTAAGAAGTTTTTCTTTATTTTTCTTCAGGATATTCATAAGTTTGAAGAAGTTGGTGGTGCTGGAGTTTTAGAACTCATCCTCATCTTTGTTATAAGATTACAGGTTTATCTTCTCTAAACTTAGCGGGCCGCGGGCTTACCCATCTTTGGCCCGCGGGTATGGGCCGGGCCTGGGCCTGAATCTTGCGGGCCGGGCCGGGCCGGGCCGGGCCGGGCCGGGCCTGGGCCAAACATTCACAGTCTGGGTCGGGCCTGGGCCGGACCTGGGCCTAAATTCTAGTTTGCGGGCCTGGGCCGGGCCGGGCTTGAAAAATTATTGCGGGCCTGGGCCGAGCCTGGACTCTAACTGCTAATTGCGGGCCGGGCTTGGGATCAAATTCTAGGCCCGCGCAGGGCACTAGTGTGTATACCTTTCACGGAGTACACGTATTTTGTTCGAGTATTGTAGTGCGTAGTGTGCGTGACGCTACCGCCCCCGGCTATGCTCGACACCAGACGCTCTGTTAACCAGCACTAGAAGGTTTGTGCGCTAAATGAATGACAACTTCTCGCGTGATAAATATTGTTGACGTCTACGGCTACATGGTGTACAGTTGAATGCTTTTCAATTAACCTGTCAATTGTGTTGTAGGCCTAACTGGATGCACAATTTCTTATGTCTATTGTTAATTGAAACGCTACCTGAAATAAGGGGCGCTTGGGATGACTTGTCATTTTGTTTCACACTAGTTCCCTATCCAACTACATGGCATGTGTGCGTGCGTGCGCGTGTGCGTGTGCGTGTGCGTATGCATGTGTGTGCATAGGGGCACGTGTGTGAATTAGCGTCAGAGCACAGTTCGTGATCATGTTAACCAATGGAATGTGTCACAATGGAAAGAGCAAATTGATGTACGGCCCACTTGTGAGCGAGTAAAGATGGAACAGCATCACAGAGTTGGGATAATCTAAGCTAGTCCTAGATTATCGGTGGTAGCGACATAGACAAACATGACGCCACATCACTGATCATGGATAATCGATTCTATTTGCTAACAACTTAGTCTCTACCGCCGTATATGTTGTAAACAATGATTTAGTGATATGTTGACAGTGAAATCAGATAATATTATGTTGTTTTTGATAGAGCTCTTTCAAAAGGCTATAGCGCCCTTGTTTAAAGAACATTGCAAATACAGGCTTTGGGCGTCGTATTACTACTACTAAATTCAGCCGATACGTGTGATATATCATAACAAAACATTCGTTTCTTTCGTGGTTTTCTACGTGCGCACCTATATGATACCCTTTGATACACGTTCCACTAAATGCACCATGTAGGTTTTTTCTAATCAGTGTTAGGCCGCTGCATTGTGCCATTTTGTGTAACCCATATCATAGACGGCGCTTAAACTGTAAATGGTTTTCCTTTCGTAGACTCATATCTACTATACTTCCATTTGATCGTTCGGTCTGTGTGTCACTAAAATTATCGCGATGTCAAACAATGTAGGACACACTAGCTCATCATGTTGTGAGCTTTTATATTTTCCATACGTGCTCTTTGTCATTCAAGCAATGTTCGTGCAAATTTATTTCCACTCTTTTGCACCAATCATTCGCCTTCCGTTGCATGATGCACTTTCCACAAACTTTAAAAATCTCGATATTCGTCGTTTGTTGCGCAACACCTACTTTCGGGTGAAAGGTCAACACCTTGACGTCATTGATGTTTTACACAGTAGTAGGTTGTCAGTTAATGTTTCACTAAAGTTAATTGAAATACCCGTAGGTCCACCTAGCGATCAAGCTGTAACTTAATTTTAAGGCAGTTAGTTTTTCATGATGTGTTCGTAATTAAAAACATAAATAACTTTGTATATGTGTCAAAGGTAATAGTTTAAACAATAAATTAATACTGTGAACTTCTCATACTACGAATGGATTGAACTTTACAATTAGATATACGTAAACACAAACATTTTACTAGTTGCGTCAACATTATCACGTGATATTTACATGTGTTTGATATAATCACAATTATTTGATTATCACACATTATACATTGTTGAAAAAACTCCAAAGTAGAAGCATTATTATCACAGAACACACAATACTTAATATTACGTATTATGTTGTTAAACAAATTATTACTATGAGCGCGCGGGTAGATATGGACATTGACGAGTCATGTTGTGGCTGTCGTGACTCGAGCGATTATTTCCGTTTCATTATACATCTAGCACGACATGGGTTTTCTGTTGTACGGAGCCGACAGACTGTAGAGGTAGGTGGGTCTGCCATTTTGATTATACTGATTATTTTTTCCGTGATTATGTTACATGAACATTTGATCTGTTTAAAATGTGACGCGATTCTTGTAACATGTAACATGTAACGTGGACCTTTGCGTAACCACTCGATTAAATAATCGATATCACTGGACAAAGCTTACATCTAATTGATGGTGAAATAGTAATAAACAGAGCTGTTCCGACTCGAGTCAAAGAATCGACTCGAGTGCGACTCCAATCGCAATTTTTAAGACTTGGGACTTGACATGGACTTGCAACACAACGACTTGAGACGAACTCTGTTAACATGCGATTTGACTCGAAAATGACACGTGCTGAGTCGCACTTGGCCAAAACGTATAGACTATATTATGGTCAAGTCACCTGTTCACCAATAACACGCGTCATGCCAGTTATTGCGGTATCTGAATATGGCTCAAATATCGCCATTAGCTGCGTAAATGTTTTCCATTACGCCGTGGTCGCCACACCAACCACGCGTATCGAGTCTAAACTCGCAGTTTGACCGTGTCAATTATTTAACGGCATATATCTGTTGTCATTTTTCGTGTCATATTTTTTTTCCTCTTGCGATCATCGTACGTATTTCGATCAAAACAACTTTTATAACAAAATTGCTTTCACAAGGTGATGAAATAAATGTTAGATGTTTATAATATCGAGCTCTCACGTACGGAAGTTTATTTCAGGTATTTCTCAAAACAACAAAGTCTACTTGCGTCATGCTACAAGAACCGATTACACCAGTATACGCATGCGCATTGACGTGAGCTATTGACGCCAGCGTGGACGGTAGATTAGTTCCTAGAGTAATTAAGTTTGGTTTCAAAAGATGTGTCCAAATAAAGGACATCCGGAAAGCCACCTGCACATTTTGTAACAGCGCAGGTTTAGCTGTCAATGGTGCAGACTCAAACAACAATCGCGTAGATTCAACCAGCCATCGTGCAACCTCAAACAACAATCGCACAGACTCAACCAACAATCGCACACACTCAACTAGCAATCGCGCAGAGTTAACTGACAATCGCTTAGACTCAACCAGTAATCGCATTGACTCAACAGGTTTCGCCGTTTCGTCGCCCTTTTGTCCACTACGGCGCGTCATAGTACTTTACCGGGGGCGGTAACGTGATACGTTGATTGGGGGGCGGGCTTTGATTTGTGTCTACGATGTTGTTTTGACACATATCGTGGAGCAATCACGTACACCGCAAATTGCGTTCTCTCCTCCGACGAAACACGTAAGATATAATAGCCATTCTACACACCTGTATGCGGGGACGGCAGCACGGAGAGTACAAGCTGGGGCGAGTGCGTGGAGGAAAGTGGAAGTGGGGATGGGAGATAGATGCATATCTCGAAAGTTAAAAGGAAAGCTTCTTAGCTTATGCAAAACACAAGTATACCTCTACGGCAGGGGTCGGCAACCTGCGGCCCGCGGGCCAACTGCGGCCCGCTTAGCTATTTCATGCGGCCCGCGGACTGACAACGATATTGTGCAAAATGCGGCCCGCCCCTGCCACATTGGTATACAAAATAACATGTCCACGTGATGAACATAATAATATACCAAATATGTATTTTTACTTCTTTTAATATTTAATGAATTCACTTTTGCGTATGCAGACATGAAAGTATGCAGCGCGGCCCTCCTAAGGAACACACCATTAAACAACTTTAGCTTGTATTTAATGTGTTCACATTGTGGACAGATATGTGCGTTACGCATTGGAAAACTATTTTCAGTAAATAAACAACCTAACTAAGTTGCATTTGAAAAATAGTAAATATCCCAAAAAGCCATCTTGCCCCATCCTTGGGGCAAGACGGTCCTCTACCTGGGGTAACACGGTCTATAACCCCCTCCCCGTGGTTTTTACTTATACAGTCGCGCCTCGTTATTACGCGGATTCGGATATAACGCGGTCGGTCGTGGACACCGAATTTGGGCCTGCTTAAACCTACTTAGAATTACTTTGACAATTCTCAAGAAACATTAGGCGAACAATGTCAGTGAATGAGTATCAACGTGTTGTTTGTTTTGTGTTACCGCCGACATCAATCGCTGTCGCTCGCTTCGCTTCGATGGTTTGTAAATTGCAATCGAAATTCACAAATACGCCTCGCGTAAGAATCAGATAAACAGTTTTAAATGCATTTAGTATGCAATGCCGGCATAACACTTAGTACATGTATTTTATTCAATTCATAAGTCAAGAGTGTGTGACATTTAAAAATAATACACGTTGGTGCTTGTATACTCGTTTAATAAGTTCCACAAACTGCATATTGGCGTATAAGACAGTGCTGCAAGCACACGGGGCTTCGACAGCGTTCTTGGGCTTGGTGCAGCGGGCGGCGGTCGCTGTTGTTTAGTAGTTCCCTGGTGGCAGATATGAGAACACCTAACGCGCCTCGCGTACAGCGCGGTCCGAAGTTGTGGACCCCGACTACCGCGTTATAACGAGGCTCGACTGTATGAACGAACTATTGCCTGAAATTAAAATGTATATTATATACTAATGGTATGATAGTAATATACCAGGCCATTATGGTTCTTAAATTTAAATGGGAGTTAACATATAATACATTCCTTGCAATCCATACATAATCTAATATTGGTTTAGTGATATTCCATCATAATTACAGCCTACGGGCTAGCAGAACGTAAATTATGCAATGTTCGTATTATATTCAACGTATTAAACATAGCTGTTCATGTGTAATACATTTGACAAAGTGTGACCATGTGCGTGTGACCTTGTGCGTCTTGCACCATATGCAAGGGGACTGTCTTGCCCCAGATACGTGTGTCTTAATAAGATGTATACAAAGCACAACATACTATTCCACATTTTGTATTGTTTGATCTGTCAACTGATTAATTATATTATCATGTCACCAATTAAGTCCATGATTCATGATTCACACCGTTGTATGGTGCAAAATATTAGATCAATGCATATAAAAGTTTAAAAACACACTGATTTAATTATGTCTGTCTCGTGTTGCTGAACTTTCGGGCGGGTATCAGATAGAATTAACTTCATTTTGCACCAGATTTGGAACGTTCAGAGTTATATATTTTGAGTACGTGGTGGGGGCCGTTTTACCCCCAGGGACCGTGTTGCCCCAGGTTACCCTACTACCTTATTTGTGTTTGCGTGATAATGTGTTGTTTTAACTAACGTTCGTCGCCTGCCTGCGAAATGGCGAACGGAGTTGTACGCTGATGGAAAAGTGTCACACGGGTAAATATGGCATCAGCGGCATGCCAATAACACGTAACCTGAATAATGTGTTTTTGAATAATCCAACTGTTGTTCAAAATCAGACGTTGATGTTTGACGATAATAATAACTCATATTCGTGGACGCGCTATTTACAACAGTGGTCAATACAACTGCTAGACACAAGGTATATAATTGCATTGTGCCAATTACCACGAGTGTGCGTGCGTGCGTGCGCGCGTGCGTGCGTGCGTGCGTGCGTGGCCCGCTAACATATTCAAAGTCACTTATTTGGCCCTCCATTCAAAAAGGTTGCCGACCCCTGCTCTACGGCCTAGAGACCATGGCGATGACAAAAAAATAACAAGGGAGATTGCAAGTTTGCGAAAATAACTGTGTGAGAAGAATTGCATATTCTGAGGTAGTGATAGAAGGGATGAGGAGGAAAACGCGAAGGCGTTTGCGGAGAACTCGATGGTTAGGAAAACTGACAAAGTTTATAGTTGTCCGCCCCTCCCCATCGATTTCCACTCCGATTGATCGTTGTTCACCTCACCCCTTATTGTTATCCACTCCACATTATTTTTCTTAACTCACCATTTTCTTACTCCACTCCCATTTATCTTTATTTACTCTTCCTTATCGTTTTCTACTCCCTTTATTAGTATCCACCTCTCTTATCTTCCTCAACTAGGTGTTTTCCACTATCCTTATCGATATCCACTCCGTTTCTCGTTTTCCATTCTCCGTATCGTTCTTCATTTTCCCTTGACGTTCGCCACTCCCCTTCTTTTTATCAACTCCCTACTAGTCGTTCTCTGTTCCCCCTTATGGTAGTCCCCTCCCTCTTTCCATTACCACTCCCACTTGTCGTTCTTCACTCGATGTCATCACTGTGTGTGAGTGTGTTCGTGCGTGCGTGCGTGCGTGCGTGCGTGCGTGCGTGCGTGCGTGCGTGCGTGTGCGTGGTGTGTGTATGTATGCATTATTGTGTGCGATAATCGTGTAGACTCAACCAGTGATTCGCATCAACATGTTTCGCTGTTTCGTCAGCCTTTTGTCCGCAACGGCACGTCATAGTACGGGGCCGGTAACGTGATGCGTTGATTGGGGGGCGGGCTTTGAATTGTTTCTACGATGTTGTTTTAACATATAATATTATCGTGGAGCAATCACGGACACCGCAGAATGCGTTTTCTCTCCTCCGACAAAACACGTAAGATATAACAGCCATGTATGCGGGGAGTGCAGCACGGAGACGGAGATTCGCAGGAGAGTACAAGCTGGGACGAGTGCGTGGAGGAAAGTGGAAGGGATGATGGGAGAGCGGCGCATATCTGGAAAACTACCTCTACGGCCTAGAGGTCATGGCGATGACAGAAAAATAACAAGGGAGAATGGAAGTTTGCGAGAATAACTGTGTGAAAAGAATTGCGTACTCTGAGGTAGTGATAGAAGGGATGAGGAGGAAAGCGCGAAAGCGTTTCCGGGGAACCCGATTGTTTGGGAAACTGACAGAGTTAATCCCCTTATCGTTCTCCATTCCTCCTTATCGTTATCCACTCCCATTTATCTTTATTCACCCCCCTTGTCGTTTTCCACTCCCCTTATTATTCTCCACTCCCCTTTGTCGTTCGCCACTCCCCTTATATGTTTCCATTCCCTATTAGTCGTTCTCCGCTCCCCCTTATAGTTATCCACTCCCCTTGTCGTTCGTCACTCGATGTCAACATTGTGGGTGTGTTCGTGCGAGCGTGCGTGCGTGTGCGGGTGTGTGCCTTCGTGTGTGCGTGCATGTGCACGTGTGTGTGCATGTGCGTTTGTTTGTATGGAGGGATTTAAGACGGGTGGTGGACACCGCAATGTAACAAGATCAATGAAATACGGAGAAAGAAAACAAAAATCGATGCAAACCTCACTCTGGACTTCCGTGACAAATATGGTAGCAATATACATAACTAGTCAATACACATCGGCGGTATTTTTTTATATTATTTTTATTACGAATATTATAACATTAATTAGTCGTAGCAATTAAAACCAACCAGTTAGTGTTTTACAGCGTGTAAGTCCTATAATGAGACGAACCTAACATTATTTAAGAACTGTATTTAGATAGGAAATTTAATTACATATTGAATGCGGTGACCCGTAACCAATACGTGTTGAACATGAAAACAACGGTGTGCGTTTACATAAACACATTACTAGTTGCAATAACAATATAGTACCAAAATGACATTTGTTAGCATGCTTTTATTCCGGTTATCTCAACATGTGCAGTATTAATAAAAACGACAACATAATCGACACTATTAATGGATTTACAGTATAAACAGTTCATAATGATTCCATCATTTATTACAATAAATGCAAACACACTTTGTAAAAACGATATTACTATAAGCGTCCGAGTACTATGAACGACTACGAATGTTTCCGCGTTTGTCCAGTCGTTTGTCCAGTCGGAAATGTCCGACCTTCGACGTTGTCCACTGTTGTGATGGCGATCTGCTTTTTAGGTCAACTGAAATATCTTTTCAGCACGGAACTCTGATAACTTTGAAAGGTTCACCTGATTTAAATGCACACAAAAAATTAAGAAGAAATGTTATTAAAAAACGTTAATCAAGTAGTTACTTTTTGACAATAAAAACACAAATATTTAGCAAAAAATACCGTTTTAGTCTCCTTTATGTTTTTTTATGCCGAAAGTATATAAAACTGCATTATTGTCATTGTTGGTGAACACGACAATGTCTTACGTTGTGGTAAATGGGAGGGTCGGACACCACACAGTGCAGGACTAACACCGTCTGAACCTGTTGCACGTCCTCGACACTCTGTAGAGACGGGCGGGTCGGCCACGATAGTAGAGACTGTAGTAGACCCTGCCCCAGATCACTCTCCTGGTACATCGCACCCACGGGGCGTACAATCGGTAGCAGCCGCACTCAACGCAAGCGAGTCTAGATCTCTTGTTTCGAACTTTCTCGTCGTCTACAGAGAAGCAACAACATCAAGTTACTACGGTTTTGTAATCTCGTTTGAAACATATAATGATCAATCGCATATTACATACGCATACGCTACATGTGTATATTATAAAGTAATTGTTTATACACACCTGCTTTAAATGACTACATGAACTATTCCTGCAATACCCTTCCATTACAACATATTTGCGGTGTCAAAATTAACATTCTCCAGTAATCGTCTTATTATATTTGTGTTAACATAACGCCCTTACCACAATATATATATATATATATATATATATATATATATATATATATATATATATATATATATATATATATATATATATATATATATATATATATATATATATATATATATATATATATATATATATATATATATATATATATATAATGTTTGAAGAATATTCTGCAGGATTGCTTACGGACACAACTGTATAATTCAGAAAGTAGAATATTCTGCTGTATGTTCAGTAGAATACTATTAAATGGTACACACATATATAGATAGATGAAGTAGACATTAACAATTTCTATAAATTTGCAGTATTCTATAGTTTTCTGTGAAACAAAAAAAATATTATACTGTGTATAATTTTATAGATTTATATGTAATATTTATATAACTCAATATGTTTTTTGCTAAGGGTAAGCAGTCTACTTGAACTGTTTATTGCTTCATTAAGACTTTGTTAAGAGTTGATGCACACCAAGCCAATAATAGACGAATTGTCTCTAATTCGGATTACACCTAGAATAAGTGTGCCGGGAAATGATAACAAACCCACCTTCCGAGCCGGGTCTCTCAGCCAAGTCGGTGCTGTTGCCACCACACATCGGACTCAGCCAGTAGATGGAGGCACCGCTGCACATGCTGTTGATGGTTTTGCCGAGGAAAGCGGGCTTCTTGATGGCGGCCTCCGTAACTCGATATATGGCGGATTCTCTACTTTCGACGCTGTTCTGCATATCAATAAAGTATGTTTTAAGACAAGTAAATCATATATAAATTGTTGCTATGTTTCATTACCAAGTCAACCACTTATAAAACACAACGAAAAACCACACATGTTAATTAAGTCCACAAATATTACAAAATCCATTATGGGACCCGGGATAATTTTTATGAACAAAACCAATATATCAAAGGACCAAAATATTATAATAAAAACACACTGACTAACAAATGTGCGGACACTTATAGCGCATACACCGAGCAGACCATATAATTTAAGCCCAATGAATGTCCTTTATGATCGTTGACATCTACCAACACTTTATAAAAAATAATATAAATAAATAAATATATATATATATATATATATATATATATATATATATATATATATACGTATATATATATACGTATATATATATATATATATATATATATATATATATATATATATACGTATATATATATATACGTATATATATATATATATATATATATATATATATATATATATATATATATATATATATATATATATGCATAAGTTAGCTATGGGTTATAAACACGTAACGGGTGAGGAATTGTACTCACCTTCTTCATGTTGGCCCTCACTGTCTCCGGGTCAGCCTCCGACTGGTTCAACGGAGTCACAAAACACGCCGTGTTGCCGTTGGTGCTGATCTTATGCAGTGTGATGTCCTGCGAGATAACAGGAACATTATGTTGACGCCGGTGTTAATGCCAACAATGAAGCATTGATAAATACATTTATAAAAGTAACATATAATTCAAGTGCTTTAATAAGTAAGCAGTTCCACTCTTCAAAACAGGATATGCCCATTCGGTTTCTTCAACAAGATAAAACAGACGATACAGCCCTTTTTTCTATTTCTACGAAGGATAAACATTGCAATTTTCAGTTGTTCGCAAAGCACCTGAGACATATTAATGTCGAAGTTTCCTTCATGTGGGAAATGCCAACACGATATGCCAATCGAGACATTCTAGATATGCATATAACTTTGAAATTATATTAACAAGGGGTGTTTCATTAAACATATTAATATTTACAACGTGACAAAGCAGATGTGATATTTAGCATATAAATGATCATATGATTAAAAAGATCAATGGAATAATAATAATATTAATGATAAATCTAATGAACCATTTTAATATTACGAAACTAACACTATTCCTATTGTTAATACTAATTATGACAATATTAGTAAAAACTATTGCATTACTGCCACACAACATTGCGTTAATTACCTTGCTGAAGTCGTTCAACACCCAGTGTTCTCCTAGTTTGGTCATCATGTGGTAGGTGACTACATCATTGGTCTTGTCACTCTCCACGTCCTCGTCTATCGGCTCTCCGTCTTTGTCTTTAACTTTCAGGTGAAACTACAGCCAGCAAGATACGAGTTGAAAATTCAATATTTATGTATGCCATAACTATTGCAGTAAGTAATGTTTGTACTGCTCCATAATATATGTTTCATTAGTTGCATATCATCAAGAATATCATATATGTACAGAAACACAAGTTTATGGCCGTATTAATCACTATAATAAATTACTTGCTATAAGGTAAACTCCGTTTAATCGAATAACTTCTTGCCACAACAGTTTGATTATGTTAAGGGCCTGATTAATTTAATCGGCGCATTTTAATAGGGACATTTTAATACGGAAATACTCAATACATTTCATTGCACTAGACGACTGATATTGTTATCCGCTATTACGTTAAGCGGGGTCCAGGGTACTACAATATGCGACAATTATCTAAATATTGACGACGCATTAAGAAAGCAAATAGTATCGGAATATACATGCATGTTGAAACATTTGTCACATGGACATATAAAAAACAAACACTATGACATATTTTGATAGTGCCTACCTTAACGATGTCCTTTGCCGCTGACTTGAAGACATACGCCGCACCAATAAGTCCAGCCACCAACACGACTACGATGACGATGCACGTGACTGCCACGAATACGTGTTTGGTCTTCACTGGTCCGCTCTCGTTCGACGGACGCGCACTCTCAACGTACTGCCAAAGTAGAAAACAAGTGTCACGGAACTAGCGCAAACTAACTGAAACGTTTACGTATTGGAATATTAACTACGAAGTGATTTGGCAAGTACGCTATTCCCGCAACTCGGCTAGACTGAACATTGTTATGTTTGTGATCTAAACTCTCTTATGTTCTTCTAACTGCATTAGTAGTGAAGTTACTAGCTGTTTTTTTCAATATGCTCAAACCTTCCACATACAACCTCTCCTTTCTGCAGACGATACATACGGTGTCATTTCATAGTAAATAAATAAAGAAATGTTGTTTGGAAAATAAAATCAATAATGCGAATAATTTGCAAGATATAACTATATTATTATCTCGACGGCATGAACCCTGTTTTAATTCATATATGATTGGCTATATTTAGTAACTCACAACTATAACAAAACAAACAGACGAGCACCATTTACTACTACTAATACTTTTTTTCATGAAATAGTTTACAAACCTCGCAAGTTGCGATGTTCCCCTTCTCTTCTGCCATTGTCGCTGTCGGGTGCATCGGTCCTTCTGTGGTGAGACGTAGAAGAGCGGACGGGGCTGACTTGTCCAGGTCGTTGTGCCGAACCACGGAATAATCAGGGATTATATACAGTTCCCAACAAGGAAGTTGACAGTTCTTCACGTGGCCGCCAGGTGGAGAGGATGGTAGCTGGATAAAGACTCGATGACTGGGCTCACAATCGCCAGCCAATCAGCGAGGTTTGTATAATAATACACCTCGCCAAAAAGGAAGTTGCCAGGTTTCCGCTTCAATAACTGTATTTGGACACAGACTCGACGATTGGGCTCAGAATCACCAGCGAATCAGCGGGGTCTATATAAAAATACACTTCACCAAAGCTGAAAAATCTCGACCTTCAGTTTCACTCGTGCATAGAAACATAGCAGTCTGACTGGTTCGCATTGGAATTTTCCACGGTTCTTACTGGACCAGTGTAATTATTACAAAAATACCACAAATAAGTTTCGTGCAAGCCATGATACAATGACAGTATTCTTGTGTGGTGATTGAAAGGATTTATTTGCTATTTTAATTTGTTTCGGTACGAAACTTTTCTATTTTATATTCGCGCTTTTTAACATTAATTAACATTGGGAAATTAACCTAAAACAAAGAATTAATTAAAGTACGAGTAATACTTAAATTATGCAATTATATTCAATTACATTAACCTCACACATTTCTGACGTCAATTATATTTAATTAAATAAACCTCCCAAATTATTCACTTAAATAAAATGAACAAATTATTTAAATTAATTCAATTAATAATTAAATCATGTGTTGGTAGAAGTGCTTTCAAATTTAAACAGTTGTAAAATCAAAATCACAAATCATGCCAATACATTTCTGCATGGGTCAACTGATCACATTATGAAAGTTGTAGATACTTGTTAGACATTATATTGGAGATTATGTCCAATTATCTGGACATATGGTTGGATCCAGCAGAATCCTATCTTAGCGGCCGATATATATATATTTACCTCCCCCCCCCCGCCCGCCCGTCACCCAATGCTGCTCCAACAGCGTCTCAGCATTTTCATAATTGACTTTTGCACTTGTACACCAGAGCAAGACTGATGGATGCCCTTGTAAGAAAATGACCACGGTAAAGGAGTTGAATTTAGGCGTACGTGTCTACATACATTGGTTGCGCAATCTCAAATAACGTTGTCACATTATTTCATTGTAGTTCAGCATCATAAAACGTGGTGTGTGTGCGTGCGTGCGTGCGTGCGTGCGTGCGTGCGTGCGTGCGTGCGTGTGTGTGTGTGTGTGTGTGTGTGTGTGTGTGTGTGTGTGTGTGTGTGTGTGTGTGTGTGTGTGTGTGTGTGTGTGTGTGTGTGTGTGTGTGTGTGTGTGTGTGTGTGTGTGTGTGTGTGTGTGTGTGTGTGTGTGTGTGTGTGTCTGGGTGTGTGTTTGTGTGTGCGTATGAGTGTGTGCGTATGAGCGAAACGTCACGAGAAAAAATGTAAACTGACTGTGAAATTAACAATATTATTCATTCTGGTTGAGCAAGGGGTGGGACACCGCCCATTTCCCAGATAATGGATTAGTTCATGGGAGCCCGGGGTGGGACACGTCCCATGTCCCAGCTCATAGGTTAACTCATAAGCCCACGGGTGGGACACGTCCTATGTCCCAACTCATGAGTTAGCTCATGGGAGCACGGTGTGGGACACGTCAGCCTCGGGAGGAAACCTACTACGGCTTCACAAAAATCGGCGCACGACAATAAAGCCATTTATAGTCTTGTTTGTCCATTTAATACGGGTTGTCGATACAAATATACAATAACTGCGTGTCGTGTGCTTTGTGCCGAGAGAAGAGAGATGAGCGAGACATTTTGAGAGCAACATATGGCGGCACAACTGGATACCACGTAACAGTGCCCTGTTACACCTGAAACTCGTCTTACACATGTTGCACCTGTTGCACACGACGGTTTTGGGCGCTCCGTAGACTTCTCGCGTGATGAATAAATAACATTCGCGTGATAAAAATAGCTAAGCGGTGTGTTTTGTTGATAGTATCTCAATGCTCCTGTCAAACGCATAGTAACTGGCTGCGCAATCGTCTTTGCCTATTTTTTTTATTTCCACTAGGCTGAAAATGTGTATGAGTGTATGTGTGTGTTTGTGTGTTTGTGTGTGTGTGTGTGTGTGTGTGTGTGTGTATGTGTGCGTATGTGCGTGCTTGCGTAGTTGTATGTGCGTTCGTGCGTACGCGTGTGAGCGTTCGCAAGTGCGTGTGCTTGTGAGCATAAGTGTTCGCGTGTGTATCAGCGTGAGCATATGCGCGTGAGCGTGTGGGTGTGCAAGCGTGAGCGTTTGGGTGAGCTTGTGTGAGCGTATGCTTATTTTGGTGTACTATTTATAATGATTCATGATTTCTACACTGTTCATGCGCGAACATATAATTATAAAATGTGATGGATTTGTTGTCAAAGGAAAATATATTGTTAGAAAAATGTATAGTTGCCCCTGGATATCGGTCAGGTTACCTTGGCCTGTTATACCCTCGCTTATTATCCATCGTTCAGTGCAAACAAGCCGTTACTCACGTAGCCAGTACTAGCTGTGGTCGAAACTCGGGAGCGGCTTTCATTCAGTTGAAATGCGTCATCACCTGATTGGGATGGTTCGCTGCAGTATTTCGTCACGAGTGGCTGCACTCGGGATGTGCGACGAGTGCAGTGTATTGGCTTCGCGTTAACTCCCGGAATCATGTAGGAATAACTACTCCACAATCGCGGAAGGCTTCGTGTAGAAACTATACCACACTAGTAGAAAGCTTCACGATCTTGTTGGCAAATTTCTGAAGAGTCGTTGGGGGCTAATGAAATGTTCCGATGAAGGTGCATTCTACTATATATTCGATGTACTTATAGTGTTAATTGTAGGAAGCACGCCCCTCCACGGAGTTTAGAAAAGGGGTTAGGGAAATATTTGTTTTATTTAAATTGTTTTTATCAAGTGCAATCTTTAGTTCATGATGATACCCTTGTTAGACTGGGTGTTTAACGTATGCATATATTTGTGTATTGGTAAAAGTACATATTTCGATGACGCACCACAGCATTCTTCCATAACATATATCTTTTAGCGTGACATTATTATAACAAATAGTTGTGGCCTCCATTGCCAATTGACCAAAACCGACGACGCCATCAATCGTGAAGCTCCACATTTTGTCCAGGTTTGGGCGTCCTTCCAATTCCACAGCCGTACTGTGACTTCTTCATTACAAAATGACAGCAACCGTTCTATGCAACGAGGCTTTCAAATTCCCACAGGGCAAATCTGTTTAATTGGTCTTTGATGCTTTACTTTAATAGCTACAATCTTGTTTTACTGACGAGGACCTATTACTCCGAAATGTTCAACGTTCTTCGACAGGAAACTCATAAATGTCCCGCACAAAATATACGTATTGCAGTGCCCGTAGTTAATACTTATTAGGACGACAACAAATCCGAAACAAATGGCATTTACCTTGAATGCATAACTATATAACATCAGTAATAATTTTATACTATATATCAATGACAATAAAGATGACAATTAAATGGAATGAGAACACTAAGAGAATTATGAAAAAAACTAAATTCAAGGATGCATTGTCTAAGGAAGCTCAAGAAATTTGGAGTCAGTGCGGATCTTCTTATGATGTTTTATAAGGCAGTCATTTCCAGTACTATATCTTTTAGGGCAGCCTGTTGGGGTGGGAATATTTCAAAACGTGATCAAGGGAGGGTGGATAAAATCATACATTGAGCCAGTCTTATTATAGGTACACAGTTGCATGAAGAATTGATTAGAAAACACACCAACCGGAACAAAAGTAGCCCCATGCGACATAGATTTTGGAATTTGCCGGTCAGTAATTTCTTGAAACTGTCTACAGTGTAGCGCAATCAGACGTTACTCAGAATACTGCTTAATTAAAAATTTTGAAGGCGCGAGATCTGCCCTATATGTCTACCAGGATATTTTGGGCGCCTACATAAGGATTGGCGACTACTTCTATTCCTCCTGTCATGCACACAATAACACACCTATGGCGTTTACATTATTCTCGTCAAGCGTGTTGTCAATTAAAGAGCAATCACAAAGGCTTATTGTTGACTATGACGCTGCGGGCAGAAAGAAAGGGTGCAATTATGTGGACGATGTTCTTTTTACACTCCATGACTGTAGCTCCTAGACGGTCGTGGAGTCTCTGAGGTATTTCGTGAACTTACGCCTTACGTCTTCCAGAAATACCACTGATCCAGTTAAATCAGAATGTAGATATGTCTAAAAAAAGTTCTTCGTTACATACATCGCAGTCCTCTGACCGCCATTGGACAACAAACTTTGCTACAACTCCATGTTAATAACGTCTTATAAATTAGAAAACAAACATGTTATACAACCAAACTAGATTGTCCTCATTGCCACTTCACAATGCACTCGACAAGGTAATCCTAGTGGATGTTTTCGTCATGCACAGACTAAGGTAGGACGTCAGAAATATACCTGCTTCCCAAAACAATTCCACAACGGAACCACCACCCTGTTGCTACTACGCGTGCGTGTGTATGTGTGTGAGCATGATCGTTAGCTTCTGTGTAAGCGTGAACATATGCGTGTGAGCGTGTGGGTGTGCGTGCGAGTGTTTTTGCGTATGTGTGTAGTTTTTATAGTTTCTCATGATTCGTACACTGCTCATGCGCGAACATATAATTATAAAATGTGCAGGGATTTTTTTTTCACAATAAAATATAGTCTTATAACAATATGTAGGTGCCCCAGAGTGTCGATCCATTGTTCAGAGTAAACAAGCCGGTCAAGTATTCTGGTCGAAACTAGGGAGTTGCCTCCATTCAGATAGACAGAAGTGGTGAAACAAACGGACAGACTTGACCACACAGTTGGGCAGGCATGGATACACAACTGGCCAGAAGCTGTTACTTCTCTTGATTGATGCAGTGGCACAGTTGGCCAACATGGTGACACAATAGCACAGACATTGTGACATATTTGGACGAATATGGTGAGGCTGTTGGGCAAACGTGGTGACACAGTTGCGCAGATGTAGTGACACAGGTCGGCAGAATTGGTGACTGATATGTATAAGTGTAGTGACAGTTCAACATGTAACAACGTCTGCCGAAATATGTCACGACATCTTTCTATCTTGATCACCACGTCTGTCCAACTGTGTCAATATATGTCAGTACAATATTTCACCACGCATGTCCAACTGTGTCTCCACTTCTCTCTTACTGCGTCACCATGTCTGTCCAACGTGGTCACTACGTCGGCCAACTGCGTCACCACATCTATCAAACTGCGTTACAACTTCTGCCCATCTGTTCTAATTATCCACATCGTAGTATAAACACGTCCACGTGTTGATACAAATTCCGACCTTTTTCTATTTAATCAGTCACAACATGTGTCTCAATAACTACAAAGTAGTCGCTGTTATCGTTCCTATTAAATTGCTGTACGTTACCTTTGTATGTCTCAATATTTCGCTTGTATACGATACCTGTCTACAGGGAAGTTTTGAGCGCCTAAGAAAGGATTGGCGACTAATTGTGTTCCTCCTGTAATGAACGTCTTTGGCGCGATTGAAAAGATCTTGAAAATGTCCACCGTGTTTGCGCATTCAGACGTTACGCAGAATAACGCTTAATTAATCAAAACATGACGCCACCTCCACCCCCACCCCAACCCCCACCACCGGTACGTTGGAGTGGAGATATTTTACTTGTATGTGACACCTATCTACCAGGAAGTTTTGGGCGGTTAAGAAAGGATTGGCACAGAAAGGACTGCACATAATGATACGATATACACACTACAGGGAAGTTTCGAGCGCCTAAGAAAAGATTGGCGACTAATTGTGTTCCTCCTGCCATGCACACAATGACACATCTACGGGGCCTTTATTTTATTCTCGCCACGCGTGTTGTAAATGTACGAGGAATCACAAAGGCTTATTTTTGACAATGACGCGGCGGGCAGAAAGAAATTGTGCAGTTATGTCGACAATGTTCTTTTTCAGCTCCTCGACTGAAGTTCTCAGGCCCGCTGGTGGATCTACTTTTCGAGAACATACGTCTTACGTCTCCCAGAAATACCATTGCTCCAGTTAAAGCAGAATGTGTAGATATGTTTCAAAGAAACGTAAATATGACGCAATGAACTGACTTTACTACCAAACTAGACTGTCTTCACTGCTACTTCAATATGCACTCGACTTGGTAATCATAGTATTGTTTGTCGTCGTGTGCAAACGTACGCCCTGTTGCTGCTGAACAGGCAGATGCCTTGATCAATTCAAGGACTGAACTGGCCAGGAATCATCAGTGAACGATCAATAACAAAATAATAAGATAAGCATTCCTTTATTTTTCTTTATATCCTTGTTTTTATGGTTACATGTTCAGCTATCGAATGTGTGTGTGCGCGTAACGCGCGAGCGCGTGCGTGCGTATGTTTGTATGTGTGTGTGTGTGTGTGTGTGTGTGTGTGTGTGTGTGTGTGTGTGTGTGTGTGTGTGTGTGTGTGTGTGTGTGTGTGTGTGTGTGTGTGTGTGTGTGTGCGTGTGTGCGTGGTTGTATTTGCATGCGTGCGCGTGTGAGCGTTCGCGTGTGCGTTTCCTTGTGAGCATGAGCGTTCGCGTGTGTCCAACTCTACCAACACACCTGTCCAACTTTGTCAACATGTACGTCTGACTAGGTAACTATGTTTGTCCAAATGTGTAACCACGTCTACCCAACTGTGTCACCACGCCTTTCCAACAGCCTCACCACGTTCGTCCAACGTTGTCGCCACGTGTGTACTATTGCATCGCCACGTATGTCCAACTGTTTCGCCACTTCTCTGTCACTGCGTCAAGCTGTCTGTCGAACGTGGTCATCACGTCGGCCAACTGTGTCATCACAATCTATCAAACTGTGTCACAACGTCTGTCCATCTGTTTCAAGTATCCACATCGTAGTATAAACACGTCCACATGTTGATAGAAAACTCGACCCTTTTTCTATTTATTCAGTCACATATAGTTGTTATAATAATGTCACGCTGAAAGAAACATATTATTATGGAAGCATGAGGTGGCGCCTCAGCGGAAGATGCATTTTTATTAAAAAACATATATATGCATTTGTTAGATACCCTTGACAGTCTAACAAGGCTATCTTTATGAACTAAACTTTGCACTGAATACAAACTTTTTAAATAAAACAAATAATTTCCTAACCCCTTTTCTAAACCCTGCGGAAATGCCTGCTTCCTACAACTAATACTATAAACACATCGAATATTTAATATAATGCACCTGCATTGGAACATTTCAATAGCCCCCATACGACTCTTCAGCGCTCTGGTGTTTTATATTTTGGAATTTGCCAACAAGATCGTGAAGCTTTCCACTAGTGTGGTATAGTTTCTTCACAAAGCCTTTTTGTGGGGTAGTTTTTCCTACATGATTCCCAGAGTTACCACGAAGACAATACACTGCACTCGAAAATCACTAGACGGGATGCAGCTACATCCGTGATCATAATCAACAAATTGTTCGACTTCCTTTGTTTGGAATCGTAGTCTCATTCATTCGCAGCCTTCTGTCTGCGTGTTGTTATTAAGCGAAGTCGGAATATGTACCTTGAGCGCGTCGCCCATCCCGAGTGCAGCCACTTGAGACGACATAGTGCAGCCAACCATCTCGACCAGGTGATGACGCACTTCAACTGAATGAAAGAAATTGCTTTGAAAGATGAGTAACCAGTTTTTCCTACATGATTCCCACAGTTAACTCGAAGTCAATACACTGCAATCGGCAACCGCAAGACGGGACTTGTCGGGTGCAACTGATCAGTCTGTCTAAACGCAGCTACGCCGATAAATAAGCGAGGGATATTACAGGTCAGGGTGACCCAGGGGTAAATATATAATTTATAACAATATTTTTTTCTGTGACACCAAATCCTGCACATCTTATAATTATTATGTTGAAAAGTGTACGAATCGTGAACAATTATAAATAGTACATCAAAATAAGCATACGCACACGCACGCTCACCCATAGACTCACGCATATATGCTCACGCTGACACACACGCGAAAGCCCATGCTCACAAGCACACGCACACGCGAACGTTCACACGCGCACGCGCACCCAAGCATACACAACCACACACACACGCGCGACGCGCGCGCGCGCACACACAAAACACGCACACACACACACACACACACACACACACACACACACACACACACACACACACACACACACACACACACACACACACACACACACCTAAGATAGCTGAACAGGTAACCCTAAAACAAGGATATTTTTTTATTATTTAGTTACTGGTCGTTCACTGATGAATTCTGGCCATTTCAGTCGTCAAATTGATCAAGCAATCTGCCTGTGCAGCAGCAACAGGGAGTCCGGGGAAGAAACTCTATTTGTAATGTTCTACCTTAGTCTGCACATAACGACAAACATGACTATGTTTACCAAGTCGAGTGCATGTTGAAGTAGCAGTAAGGACAGTCTAGTTTGGTAGTGAAAGCAGTTTGTTTTTAATTTATAAGACGTATTTTCACAAAATGCACCATAAACTCCTCAACCGTGTAAGAAAGTAGATCCACCAGGGCCTGAGAGCTACAGTCGTGCATTGAAGAACATTGTCGATATAATTGCACCATTTCTTTCTGTCGGCAGCATCGTAGTCAACAATAGGCCTTTGTGATTGCTCGTTCATTTACAACACGCGTGGCGAGAATAATGTAAAGGCCCCGTAGGTGTGTCATTATGTACATTGCAGGACGAAAAAAAGTAGTCGCCAATCATTTCTTAGGCCTCAAAACGTCCTGGTAGACAGGTATCATATACTAGTAAAACATCTCGCATCCAACTTGACAGTTCTGTCCTTTGTGACAGACACCAATAATTATGTTATGTTGTTATTGTAAGTAGTTATACATGGAATAGGCATCATCATTTTTAAATATAAAAACAAATCATGTTCTGAAACAGCTGTATATAAAGGATATTTGTCTATGTACTTTTAAACTTGGTGCTGACCACTTTATAAGTATTGAACTAGCCTGTTTAACCAGTTAAAATCGCTGTTGATTTTAGCTGATCAACCTTGATGTGTAGTAATAACATTAGTCTACTATTTTGTAGGTATTTCTTGCTATATACCGCTGGACCTTGATGCCCATTTGCTGTGACAATCACTATTGCCTCTTGGTAGCCAATGTTGCATAGAGTACTGTGACGGTACTTGTTTAAATATGACCATGGATGTCATACAAATTGTATCACTGTTTGTCTAACAAAGGTTCTCTCTTTCTACGAAGTGAGTTCGTCTCCATGAGAAAGGCATTTAGAGATTGGCAGCTCTGTCCTTTTGTGACATACACCAATAATTATGTTGTGTTATTGTTGTAAGTAGTAATACATGGAATAGGCCTGATCATTTTAAAATATAAAACAATCATGTTCTGAAACAGCTATAAATAGAGGATAAGACTACTTTCTTCACGAGGCCTTCCGCGATTGAGGAGTAGTTTTTCCTACATGATTCCCAGAGTTCACACGAAGAAAATACACTGCACTCGATAACCACTTGACGGGACTTCTGTGTCGGGTGCAACTGATCAGTCTGTCTAAACGCAACTACATCCGTGAACAAAATCAACACATTGTTTGACTTCCTTTGTTAGGCATCGTAGTCTCATTCATTCGCCGCCTTCTGTCTGCGTGTTGCTACGGAGCGAAGTCGGAAGTTGTACCTTGAGCATGTCGCCCATCCCTAGTTCAGCACCCGTGACGACATATTGCAGCCACCCATCTCGACCAGGTGATCACGCATTTCAACTGAATGATAGCCGCTCCCGAGTTTCGACCAGAGCTAATACTGGCAACGTGAGCAACGGCTTGCTCTGAACAATGGACAGTCGCATTGACACAGTTGGACAGACATGGTTGCACAGATCGACAGATGTCGTGACACAGTTGGCCATACGTGTTTCCACAGGTGGACGTTTGGACAGACGTGTCACCATATATACCCTGACATGTTATAGCCCTCGCTTATCTGCGTACCTGCGTAGCTGCGTTTATACATATACGATAGCTGAACAGGTAACTCTACAAAACAAGGATATAAAGGAAAATAAAGGAATGTTTATTTTATTATTTAGTTAACGTTCGTTCACTGATGCATTCTGGCCAGTTCAGTCCTCAAATTGATCAAGGATTCTGCCTGTGCAGCAGCAACAGGGAGTGCGGGGAAGAAGCTCTATTTGTAATGCTCTACCTTAGTCTGCACATAACGACAAACATGACTATGTTTACCAAGTCGAGTGCATGTTGAAGTAGCAGTAAGGACATTCTAGTTTGGTAGTGAAAGCAGTTTGTTTTTAATTTATAAAACGTTATTAGCCAGGAGGTGTAGCGACGTTTGTTGTCCTCTGGTGGTCAGTGACCTGCGTCGTATTTACGTTTCTTTGAAACATATCTACATTCTGGTTGGGACGAAACATAATATAAACAATCTTGAGAGATATAACATGAGTAAATGTTTCAAAGAAGAATACGTGGATGATTGCAGTATATAGTGTTGACAAAGTGTGAAGTAATTTATCTTTGGGCATATAGTAATAATTTAATTGTTATGTTCCTGTTCAACTGTTCAACTCAAACATACGAGAATAATGTATGTGCTACATTTCCGTTAGTTTTAATTATTTAAGTTAACTTCAAGTTGGCAATCATTTAAGTAAAATTTGTGCTTCATTTGACAGCTCAAGACATTTTTTTCATTTGCATTTCCTCACGCAATCCTCAGGTTCATTCGCTCTGGTGTTTTTGCGCGCAATGTTCATTATATAGTCCTTAATGTTTCTGGTTTTGATGCCCCAAAGTTCGGGCGTGATTAATGGTGTGCTACTAACGGCTCACCCTTTAGCAGTAAACGTCTAATTTACGTATGAGGAACGAACACCCTGAATCATCCATCACTGGGCGTACACATCTTCCGGGTCTACGGATATTACGCACTGACATACGTGTCTGATACAACGCCTGTTTTTATAAACGCATTTCACGAACTGTTACTGAGTACCCCATATGTGATGATGTGGATCCACGTGTGTTTAAATATTTATCATTTAATACATCAATAATTGAAAGCAATTGATGACACATCATGTTTGATATAGACATTTATAATATAGAAGAGCGTGCACCAAATTTGACCACTTGTACTTGTACATTGTGGATTTTTGTGTAGCAGTGTTACACTAATCCATACCGCAACATTATATGTCAATATTTTAAAATAATGTACCCATATTTAATTATATTACAATGCTTTACTATGATATCCTATGTCATTATTTTTAAATATTTAATACAATTTGCTCGTACTCTTATTTGATAGGAGGATGTCGCGTCATGGTTATACTGTAGGAGTTACGGCTAAAATGTAGGAGTTACGGATAAACTGTAGGAGTTATGGGTAAACTTTAGGAGTTATGGGTAAAGTGTAAGAGCGCATTATTTTTAAATATTGACATATAATGAAAATATGCTGATGGTGCACTTTCCGCGACGCGTCTGGTGCGGATTACGTCAGCTAGTGCACTCGTACGATAAGGTGTTTTTTTCGTTTCTCGTCTCCTCGTTAGGTCCTTTGATCTCAGTTATTAATGACCCTGTTAATGACCGCTGTTAACATACAGTCGTTATGGAGTCCAGTTAGTGTTAGCTCGCCACTCGGACTCGGGTATTGGTCACTCCGTCAGGGTCAGGGTCAGGGTCAGGTCAGGGTTCATCGCAGAAGACAGACGACACTTAGGGTTACACAGCCGTCAACAGGTTGGGGTTACACTTAGGTTTATCTCCATTCGCCAGGGGGCGCTCCTACAACCGCTAGGGGGCTCCCGTATGGATCCTTCAGATGACTACGTATACTACTGCCGTCTAGGACATAATTGTGTGACTTGTGACATAACGACCATCCATACGCCTATCGCAACATTGCATAGAAGTGGCATGAACACTCTTATTTGTGTATTGCGAAACGAGGTCGAGATCACTAGAGACCAGACCGAGATTACCACCGAGCAGGCCGAGATCACCAAAACAGGCCGATATCACTAGGGCCGAAAGGCCGAGATCACTATGATTCATGACGAACACCTGTCATTCTGGCGTCATAAGGGGTTCTGGAATAGTCACAAAGAGATCTTCCGTCGGGATTGGGTCCATTTCAATGCTATAGGAAATTTCAAACTGTGGATGCGTTCAAGGTAGCTGTGAAGCTATGAAACGACTACAGAAGCTGTAGTTACAACTTGGGTCGGGGGGTTCTTGATGTGATAGTAATCATAGTCCCAGCAGTGTGAGGAAGAGTTGAATTTAGTAATTCAGGCTGTGGTCATATAAATTTTGTTCGTGGTCCCTGCAGTGTATAGGGCACATTAATTGCTTTTTTTTATTTTAATTAATTCTTATTAAGCCACGAGGTGGCCCTGGAAATTTATAATGTTGCTCCTAGGCACGTTAGCTTTAATCTGTATTATGAAGCCATACAGTGGTGTTGATGTCAATATATTGGTCCCTATGGTGTACAGGGGAGGTGATTTTTTAGTTTTCTTATCCCGCCATACGGTGCAAATGGTCGGATTATTATATTGATCCATACGGTGTAAAGGGCATGTTAACTTTAATTTGTTTTATTCCGCCATTCGGTGTAAATGGTCGGACTATGATATTGGTTCCTACATTGTACAGGGCATGTTAATTTTTTTATTCCGCCATACGGTGTAAATGGTTGGACTAGGATCTTGGTCCGTACGGTGTACAGGCATGTTAATTATTTTTTTTTCTTATTCCGCTATACGGTGTAAATGGTCGGACTATGGTATTAGCCCCTATGGCGTACAGGGCATTTAATTTTTGTCCGCCATACGGTGTAAATGGTCGGATTATGATCTTCGTCATTACGGTGTACAGGGCGTGTTAATTTTATTTTTCTTGTTCCGCCATACGGTGTAAATTTACATTACATTAATTTTTTTCTAGATCATCTTGTTAATTTTATTTTCCCCATCGCCTTTACCATTTCTAAACACATTTTCTTTCTTCCGCTGGTTGAATACATTGCTTGCTATATCATCGTTAAATTCATGATACTGGTTATAATACTGACAGTCAACCATTGTTCTAACCAATTGTCTACGCCACCTCCTGTGCAAAATTTTAGTTTATGTAACAACTTTTCATGAGCTTTTTGAAAATTTAAGTATATATTATATGCTGCTGATCCCACTTAGTGTTGTGTGTACACAGAACACATAGCTGATCCCACTTAGTGTTGTGTGTACACAGAACACATAGCCGATCATTTGTTAAGCATTACCTCTCTTTTTTGGAATTCATGCTGAGACGGACTGATTAATTTATTGTCCGGCGTTGCACGGGAGAAAAGGCAAGACCTTATGATTCTTTACACTTCCCAGTCAAGTTTTGATTGGGAAATGCCAAGGGCAATGTCATATCCGCGCCACAAAAAAAACATACAACTGCCGGAGTCTGGTGGACGGTTTACGTAGATCATGTAACATTGGTTGTAACACGCATAGCGTTGACAACAATTTCCCGTATCTGTTGTTCTGAGTTATGCAATTTACATCTAGGGCCTACATTTGTTACTTCGACGTAATACACCACTCCCGGGGAATATTTAGACTGTTTTCATGCAAGAGCCATCCCCAAGGGGACACGCCTAAAATGTCAACGATATACATGCGAAACTGATGGAGATACGAGGGAACAGACAAACAAATATACATACATATATAAAGACAGACAAACATAAATACAAACATACAGACATGAATATATATATATATATATATATATATATATATATATATATGTGTGTGTGTGTGTGTGTGTGTGTGTGTGTGTGTGTGTGTGTGTGTGTGTGTGTGTGTGTGTGTGTGTGTGTGTGTGTGTGTGTGTGTGTGTGTGTGTGTGTGTGTGTGTGTGTGTGTGTGTGTGTGTGTGTGTGTGTGTGTGTGTGTGTGTGTGTGTGTGTGTGTGTGTGTGTGTGTGTGTGTGTAATAGTACGCTGTTTGTTGATGTCACAAGAGTGCTAGAAGCCAGATAAAATCACGAGTGCCGCAGGAAAGTGTACCTTGAACGTGTTGCCCATCCCGAGCACAGCGATCCGTGTCGATCGAGTTTGCAGCCACCCGTCTCGACTAATTGATGATACACATCAACTGAATGGAGACTGCTCCCTAGTTTCGACCAGGGCTAATATTTGTTTACTCTGAACGATGGATAAAAAAGCGAAGGCTACAACGGGTTAGAGTAATCAGATCGATACCCAAGGGCAACTACATATTGATATAACACTATAGTTTATTGTGACAAAAAATCCCGGCGCATTTTATAATTATATGTTCGTGCATGAGCAGTATACGAATCATGAGAAATTATAAAAAGCACACACATACGGAAACGCACACGCACGCACACCCACACGATCACGCGCATATGCTCACTCTGACACACAAGCGAACGCTCGTGTTCAAACAAACGCGAACGCTCGTACACACGCGAACATTCATGCACGCATGCACGCACGCACACACACACACACACACACACACACACACACACACACACACACACACACACACGCATGAACACATGTCCAATGTCGAGTGCATTGTGAAGTACCTGTAAGGACAGTCTAGTTTGTTTGTAAAACATGCTTGTTTCTATTTTATAAAACGTTATTAACCTGGAGCTGTAGCAAAGTGTGTTGTCCATTGGCCGTCAGATGGCTGCGACATGTGTTATGGATAACTTTTTTAAACATTATACATTCCGGTTCAACTGGATCAGTGGTATTTCTGGAAGACATAAGACGTAAGTTCACGAAATGAATCATGGACTCCACAACCGTCTAGTCGAGAAGTGCAAAAAGAACATCGTCCACATAATTGCACCCCTTCTTTCGGCCAACTGCGTTATAGTAAAAAATAAGCCTTTGCAATTGCTCTTTAATTGACAACACGCTTGACGAGAATAATGTAAACGCCGTACGTGTGTTACTGTGTGCATGACAGGAGGAACACAATTAGTCGCCACTCCTTCTGTAGTCGCCCAAAACATCCTGGTAGACATATAGGTCAGATCTAGCGCCTCCAACGTAGAGGGGGAAGGGAATGACGTCATGTGTCATGCTTTTTAATTAAGCAGTATTCTGAGTAACGTCTGGTTGCGCAACACGGTAGAAAGTGTAAGTAACTTACTGGCAAATTCCAAAATCTATCTCGCATGGGATTACTTTTGTTCCGGCTTGTGTGTTTTCTAATCAATTCTTCATCGCGCCAAAAAAACGTTCATTATGAATCGTATTTTTCAGAAGCAAAACCCCGAACATTAAGTCCAGATTTGGCATGTCACATATGTACAGTATGAATCACTGGTTATTTAACGTTAATAATTTAAAAATAGGGTAAAACAGAATACTTGTAGCTTAGTCTCTTGATGTTTGGGAATACAAATCTGCTGCTTCTCTGACTGAGTCGTGAATAGAATTCAGCATGTGGGGGGTGTACTAGCATTATGAAACACTTTCCTTCGATACAAAGACTGGAAGTTGTCTAACTGTCTACCAACAATATGACTGGCTCTATGTATGATTTTATCCACCCTCCCTTGATCGTGTTTTGAAATATTCCCACCCCAACAAGCTGCCCCAAAATTGATCAGAAGAAGTTCCGCACTGACTTCAAAATTTATTGAGCTTCCTGAGACAATACATTCTTGAATTTACTTTGTTCATCATGCTCTGTGTTCTCATTTCATTTAAACTTTGAATCAATCACAATACCCAGGTATTTGTAAGTATCAACTCTCACCAACTCTTCTTCCTTAATACATACAGGTTTACTAGGTGTTTGCTTTCGCCTAAAATCAATACAGAGTTGTTTAGTCTTCGTGACATTTAACTGCAAGAAATTGTTATCACACCACTGTACAAAGTCATTGATTTCTGTTACCATTTATGTTACCATTACGGCCGCCTGTTTATTTTCTTATTACAAATATCATCTTCATTGTCATTGTTTGATAATATCAAATTATTACTGATGTTATATAGTTATGCATTCAAGGTAAATGCCTTTTGTGTAGGATTTGTTGTCGCCCTAATAAGTATTAACTACGGACACCACAGTGCGGCTACATACATATATTTTGTGCGGGACAGTTATGAGTTTCCTGTCGAAGAACGTTGAACATTTCGTAAAATATATTTCGAAACACACACACACACACACACACACACACACACACACACACACACACACACACACACACACACACACACACATACACACACGCACACACACGCACACACATACACACACATACACACACTATTATATACAATCGCGCACATACACATACACATGCACACAAAAGCACACAAACACACACACATACACACACACACACACACACACACACACACACACACACACACACACACACACACAAACAAACACACACACACACAAGTAAAACCAATTAAATAAGTTAAGATAAAATTAAGATGAGTTATAACCAGTTGTTGGGTTATTGGATTAATAGGTCCTTGTCATTAAAACAAGAGTGTAGCTATTAAAGTAAAGACTCAAAGGCCAATTAAACAGATTTGACCTGATGGAATCTGAAAGTCTCGTTGCATAGAACGGGTGCTGTCATTTTGCAATGAAGAAATTACAGTACGGCAGTAGAATTGGAAGGACGCCCAAACCTGGACAAAATATGGGGCTTCAACATTGATGGCGTCGAAGGTTTTGGTCAATTGGTAATGGAAGCCACAACTATTTGTTATAATAATTTCACGCTGAACGAAATATGTTATGGAAGCTTGCTTTGGTGCGTCATTGGAAGATGTACTTTTACCAATAAACAAATATATGCATACGTTAAATACCCTTGATAGCCTGACAAGGGTATCTTCATGAACTAAAATTGCACTGACTAAAAACATTTTAAATAAAACAAATATTTTCCTAACCCATTTTCTAAACTTCGTGGACAGGCCTGCTTCCTACAATTAATAATAAAAGCGCATCGAATATTTAATAGAACATTTCATTAGCCCCCACACGACTCTTCAGCGCTCGGATGATTTATATTTTGGAATTTGCCAACAAGATCGTGAAGCTTTCCACTAGTGTGGTATAGTTTCTTCACGAAGCCTTCCGCCATTGTGGAGTAGTTTTTCCTACATGATTCGGAGAGTTAACGCGAAGACAATACACTGCACTCGTCCCCCATCCCGAGTGCAGCCACCCGTGACGACATAGTGCAGCCAACCATCTCGACCAGGTGATGACGCTCTTCAACTGAATGAAAGCCGCTCCCCAGTTTCGACCAGAGCTAACACTGGCAACGTGAGTAACGGCTTGTTTGCACTGAACGATGGATAAATAAGCGAGGTTATAACATGTCAGGGTGACCTGACCGAAACCCAGGGGCAACTATACATTTTTGTAATAATATATTTTCCTGTGACAGCAAATCCAGCACATTTTATAATTATATGTTCGCACATGAACAGTGTAGAAATCGTGAAAAATTCTAAATAGTACACCAAAATAAACATACGCTCACGCAGGCACACCCACACGCTCACGCACACACACCCACACGCTCACGCGCATATGCTCACCCTGACACACACGGGAACGCTCATGCTCACAAGCACACGCACACACGATCGCTCACACGCGCACGCACGCACACACACACACACACACACAAACGCACGCACGCACGCACGCACGCACACACACACACACACTCGTATACAAACTCATAAACATTTTCAGCCCAGTGCAAATAATTGGGCCGGGAAAAAAACCAAAGCGGCACTTAACATATATGAGAAAAGGAAATGTTCAAAAGATGGTAGCATCGTTGATATTTCTGGAAGACGCAAGCAATGCATGAGATCATATAACAATAGTTGTCGTCACAAATGCCCCATCATAGCTGTCAGCGTTTAAAAAAAAAGTAGGCATAGACGATTGCGCAGCCAGTTACAATGCGCTTGACAGGAGCATTGAGATAATATCAACAAAACACACCGTTTAGCTGTTTTTATCACGCGAATGTTATTTATTCATCACGCGAGAAGTCTACGAAGCGCCCAAAACCGTCGTGTGCAACAGGTGCAACAGGTGCAACAGGTGTAACAGGTGTAACATGTGTAACAGGTGTAACATGTGTAACAGGTGTAACATGTGTAACAGGTGTAACATGGCACTGTTACGTGGTATCCAGTTGTGTCGCCATATGTAACTCTCAAAATCTCTCGATTATCTCTCTTCTCGCGGCACAAAGCACACAACACGCAGTTACTGTATGTTTGGGTCGGCAACCCCTATTAAATGTTTAGGTCAACAACCCCTATTAAATGGCCAAACAAGACTATAAATGGCTTTATTGTCGTTCGCCGATTTTTGTGAAGCCGTAGTGGGTTTCCTCCCGAGGCTGACGTGTCCCACCCCATGCTCCCATGAGTTAACTCATGAGCTGGGACACAGGACGTGTCCCACCCCGTGGGCCTATGAGTTAACCCATCATTTGGGACAATGTTGGTTAAATGAAATTATCGTGTGGTGCAATGATCGCTAAAGACAAGCTTATCACGATAAACAATGTAAAATGGCATACACTCATACAAAAACTCATACACACTCACACACACACACACACACACACACACACACACACACACACACACACACACACACACACACACACACACACACACACACACACACACACACACACACACACACACACAAACACACATGCACACACCATGTTTTAGGATACGGAACTACAATGAAATAATGTGAGAACGTCATTTGAGATTGTCAACCAAGCTGTAACGGTAAACGTTGAAATTATGTTTCACTCTAGAAATTGTTTACCATTGAGTTTCAGGTTCGACAGGTGTGACATGACACTGGGTTTAAAAGCGTCAGCGGTCGTGCATAACCGGGGGCGGTTGCGTCATCCACACTACACACAACAACACTCGGACAAAAATGCATTGTTGCTTGTATGTAGACACGTACACCTAAATGCAACTCCTTTACTGTGGACATTATCAACACAAGGGTATCCATAGTTCATGCTCTAGTGTACAATTGCAAAAGTCAATTATGAAAATGCTGAGACGCTGTTGGAGCAGCAATGGGTGATGGGGGGGGGGGCGTAAGATAGTCCTCAGAAATGGACATAATCTCCAATATAATGTCTAGCAAGTATCTACAACTTTAAAAATGTGATCAAATGACTCATGAAGAAATGTATTGGCATTATTTGTCATTGTGATTTTACAACTGTTTACATTTGAAAGCACTTCTACCAACACATGATTTAATTATTAATTTAATTAATTTAAATAATTTGTTCATTTTATTTAAGTGAAGAATTTGGAAGGCTAATTTAATTAAATACAATTGACCTTAGAAATGTGTGAGGTTAATGTTATTGAATATAATTGCATAATTTATGTGTTACTCGTAATTTAATTAATTATTTTTGTTCGGCTAACTGTCCAATGACTGATGTTAATATTAAAAAGCGCGAATATAAATTGGAAAAGTTTCGTACCGAAATAAATTAAAACAATAAACATATAAAGTCCTTTCAATAACCACACAACAATACTGTCATTGTATCATAGCCTGAACGAAATTTATCTGTGTTATTTTTTAAATAACAACATTGGTCCAGCAAGAACCGTGGAAAATTCCGGTGCAAACCAGTCACACTGCTGTGTTTCTATGAACGAGAGAAGCTGAAGGTCGATTTTTTGTCAAGCTTTGGTGAGATGAGGTGTACTGCTATATAAACCCCGCTGATTGGCTGGTGATTCTGAGCCCAGTCATCGAGTCTGTATCCAACTACATTTACTGAAGCGGAAACCTGGCAACTTCCTATTTGGCGAGGTGTATTATTATACAAACCTCGCTGATTGGCTGGCGATTGTGAGCCCAGTCATCGAGTCTTTATCCAGCTACCATCCTCTCCACCTGGCGGCCACGTGAAGAACTGTCAACTTCCTTGTTGGGAACTGTATATAATCCCGGCTGATTCCGTGGTGCGGCACAACGACCTGGAGAAGTCAGCACCGTCCGCTCTTCTACGTCTCGCCACAGAAGAACCGATGCACCCGACAGCGACAATGGCAGAAGAGAAGGGGAAAATCGCAACTTCCGAGGTTTGTAAACTATTTCATTAAAAAGTATTAGTAGAGATAAATGGTGCTCGTCTGTTTGTTTTATTATAGCTCTGAGTTACTAAATATAGCCAAGCATATATGAATTAAAACATGGTTCATGCCGTCGAGATAATAGTATAGTTATATCTTGCAAATTATTCGCATTATTGATTTTATTTTCAAAACAACATTTCTTTATTTATTTACTATGAAATGACACCGTCTGCAGAAAGGATAGGCTGTATATGGAAGGTTTGAGCATATTGAAAAGCAACTAGTAACTTCACTACTAATGCAGTTAGAAGAACATCAGAGAGTTTAGATCACAAACATAACACTGTTCAGTCTAGCCGAGTTGCGGGAATAGCGTACTTGCCAAATCACTTCGTAGTTAATATTCCAATACGTAAACGTTTCAGTTAGTTTGCGCTAGTTCCGTGACACTTGTTTTCTACTTTGGCAGTACGTTGAGAGTGCGCGTCCGTCGAACGAGAGCGGAACAGTGAAGACCAAACACGTATTCGTGGCAGTCACGTGCATCGTCATCGTAGTCGTGTTGGTGGCTGGACTTATCGGTGCGGCGTATGTCTTCAAGTCAGCGGCAAATGACATCGTTAAGGTAGGCACTATCAAAATATGTCATGGTGTTTGTTTTTTATATGTCCATGTGGCAAATTTTTTAACATGCATGTATATTTCGATACTATTTGCTTTCTTAATGCGTCGTCAATATTTAGGTAATTGTCGCGTATTGTAATACCCTGGACTCTGCTTAACGTAATAGCGGATAACAGTATCAGTCTAGGGCAACGAAATGTATTGAGTATTTCCGTATTAAAATGTCCCTATTAAAATGCGCCGATTAAATTAATCAGCCCCTTAACATAATCAAACTGTTCTGGCCAAAGTTGATCGAATAAACGGTGTTTACCTTATAGCAAGTTATTGATTATATGTTTTAATACGGCCTAACATTAATTTGTGTTTCGGTATATATATGATATTCTTGATGGCATGTAACTAATGAAACATATATTATGGAGCAAGACAAAGCTATTATTTATTGAAATAGTTATGGCACACATAAAGATTGAATATTACTGGTTTTCAACTCGTATCTTGCTGGCTGTAGTTTCACCTGAAAGTTAAAGACAAAGACGGAGAGCCGATAGACGAGGACGTGGAGAGTGACAAGACCAATGATGTAGTCACCTACCACATGATGACCAAACTAGGAGAACACTGGGTGTTGAACGACTTCAGCAAGGTAATTAACATAATATTGTGTGGCAGTAATGCAATAGTTTTTACTAATATTGTCATAATTAGTATTAACAATAGGAATAATGTTAGTTTCGTAATATTAAAATGGTTAATTAGATTTATCATTAATATTATTATTATTCCATTGATATTTTTAATCATATGATCATTTATCTGCTAAATATCACATCTGCTTTGTCACGTTGTAAATCTTAATTATGTTTAATGAAACACACCTTGTTAATATAATTTCAAAGTTATATGCATATTTAGAATGTCTCGATTGGCATATCTTGTTGGCATTTCCCACATGAAGGAAACTTCGACATTAATATGTCTCAGGTGCTTTGCGAACAACTGAAAATTGCAATGTTTATCCTTCGTAGAAATATAAAAAAGGGCTGTATCATCTGTTTTATTTTGTTGAAGAAACCGAATGGGCATATCCTGTTTTGAAGAGTGGAACTGCTTACTTATTAAAGCACTTGAATTATATGTTGCTTTTATAAATGTATTTATCATTGCTTCATTGTTGGCATTAACACCGGCGTCAACATAATGTTCCTGTTATCTCGAAGGACATCACACTGCATAAGATCAGCATCAACGGCAACACGGCGTGTTTTGTGACTCCGTTGAACCAGTCGGAGGCTGACCCGGAGACAGTGAGGGCCAACATGAAAGATGTGAGTACAATACCTCACCCGTTACGTGTTTATAACCCATAGCTAACTTATGCATATATGTGTGTGAGTATATATATATATATATATATATATATATATATATATATATATATATATATATATATATATATATATATATATATATATATATATATATATATATATATATATATATATTATTTTTTATAAAGTGTTGGTAGATGTCAACGATCATAAAGGACATTCATTGGGCTTAAAGTATGTGGTCTGCTCGGTGTATTAAATTATATGGTCTGCTCGGTGTATGCGCTATAAGTGTCCGCACATTTGTTAGTCAATGTGTTTTTATTATAATATTTTGGTCCTTTGATATATTGGTTTTGTTCATAAAAATTATCCCGGGTCCCATAATGGATTTTGTAATATTTGTGGACTTAATTAACATGTGTGGTTTTTCGTTGTGTTTTATAAGTGGTTGACTTGGTAATGAAACATAGCAACATTTTATATATGATTTACTTGTCTTAAAACATACTTTATTTATATGCAGAACAGCGTCGAAAGTAGAGAATCCGCCATATATCGAGTTACGGAGGCCGCCATCAAGAAGCCCGCTTTCCTCGGCAAAACCATCAACAGCATGTGCAGCGGTGTCTCCATCTACTGGCTGAGTCCGACGTGTGGCGGCAACAGCACCGACCTGGCTGAGAGACCCGGCTCGGAAGGTGGGTTTGTTATCATTTCCCGGCACACTTATTCTAGGTGTAATCCGAATTAGAGACAATTCGTCTATTATTGGCTTGGTGTGCATCAACTCTTAACAAAGTCTTAATGAAGCAATAAACAGTTCAAGTAGACTGCTTACCCTTAGCAAAAAACATATTGAATTATATAAACATTACATATAAATCTATAAAATTATACACAGTATAATATTTTTGTTTCACAGAAAATTATAGAATACTGCAAATTTATAGAAATTGTTAAAGTCTACGTCATCTATCTATATACGTGTGTACCATTTAATAGTAGTCTACAGAGCATACAGCAGAATATTCTACTTTCTGAATTATACAGTTGTGTCCGTAAGCAATCCTGCAGAATATTCTTCAAACATTATATATATATATATATATATATATATATATATATATATATATATATATAAATATATATATATATATATATATATATATATATATATATTGTGGTAAGGGCGTTATGTTATATATATGTATATATATGTATATATATATGTATATATATACATATATATATATATATATATATATATATATATATATATATATATATATATATATATATATATATATATATATATATATATATATATATATATATATATATATATATATATGTATATATATATACATATATATGTATATATATATACATATATATATATATATATATATATATATATATATATATATATATATATATATATTGTGGTAAGGGCGTTATGTTAACATAAATATAATAAGACTATTACTGGAGAATGTTAATTTTGACATCGCAAATATGTTGTAATGGAAGGGTATTGCAGGAATAGTTCATATAGTCATTTAAAGCAGGTGTATATATACAATAACTTTATAATATACGCATATAGCGTATGCGTATGTAATATGCGATTGATCATTATATGTTTCAACTGAGAATACAAAACCGTAGTAACTTGATGTTGTTGCTTCTCTGTAGACGACGAGAAAGTTCGAAACAAGAGATCTAGACTCGCTTGCGTTGAGTGCGGCTGCTACCGATTGTACGCCCCGTGGGTGCGATGTACCAGGAGAGTGATCTGGGGCAGGGTCTACTACAGTCTCTACTATCGTGGCCGACCCGTCCGTCTCTACAGAGTGTCGAGGACGTGCAACAGGTTCAGACGGTGTTAGTCCTGCACTGTGTGGTGTCCGACCCTCCCACTTACCACAACGTAAGACATTGTCGTGTTCACCAACAATGACAATAATGCAGTTTTATATACTTTCAGCATAACAAAACATAAAGGAGACTAAAACGGTATTTTTTGCTAAATATTTTTGTTTTTATTGTCAAAAAGTAACTACTTGATTAATGTTTTTTTATAACATTTCTGCATAATTTTTTTTCTGCATTTAAATCAGGTGAACCTTTCAAAGTTATCAGAGTTTCGTGCTGAAAAGAAATTTCAGTTGACCTAAAAAGCAGATCGCCATCACAACAGTGTGACAACGTCGAAGGTCGGACATTTCCGGCAGGACAAACGCGGAAACATTCGCGGTTGTTCATAGTACTCGGACGCTTATAGTAATATCGTTTTTACAAAGTGTGTTTGCATTTATTGTAATAAATGATGGAATCATTATGAACTGTTTGTACTGTAAATATATTAATAGTTTCGATTATGTTGTCGTTTTTATTAATACTGCACAAGTTGAGATAACCGGAATAAAAGTATGCCAACAAATGTCATTTTTGGTACTATATTGTTATTGCAACTAGTAATGTGTTTATGTTAACGCACACCGTTGTTTTCATGTTCAACACGTATTGGTTACGGGTCACCGCATTCAATATGTAATTAAATTTCCTATCTAAATACAGTTCTTAAATAATGTTAGGTTCGTCTCATTATAGGACTTACACGCTGTAGAACACTAACTGGTTGATTTGTATTGCTACGACTAATTAATGTTATAATACTCGTAATAAAAATAATTTAAAAAAATACCGCCGATGTGTAATGACTAGTTATGTATTTTGCTACCATATTTGTCACGGAAGTCCAGAGTGAGGTTTGCATCGATTTGTGTTTTCTTTCTCCGTATTTCATTGATCTTGTTACGTTGCGGTGTCCACCACTCGTCTCCAATCCCTCCATACAAACAAACGCACATGCACACACACACGTGCACATGCACGCACACACGAAGGCACACACTCGCACAGGCACGCACGCACACTCGCACGAACACACACACAGTGATGACATCGAGTGAAGAAAGACAAGGGGAGTGGATAACTATAAGGGGGAGCGGGGAACGACTAATAGGGAATGGAAAAATATAAGGGGAGTGGCGAACGACAAGGGGGAGTGAAGAATGATAAGGGGAGTGGAAAACGACAAGGGGAGTGAATAATGATAAATGGGAGTGGAGAACGATAAGGTGGAATGGAAACGAAAAGGGGGAGTGGAGGTCGAAAATGGTGAGTTAAGAACAATAATGAGGAGTGGATAACAATAAGGGGTGAGGTGAAGAACGATCAATCGGAGAGGATAACGAAGGGGTGCACAACTATTAACTCTGTCAGTTTCCCAAACAATCGGGTTCCCCGCAAACGCTTTCGCGCTTTCCTCCTCATCCCTTCTATCACTACCTCAGAGTACGCAATTCTTCTCACACAGTTATTCTCGCAAACTTCCAGTCTCCCATGTTATATTTCTGTCATCGCCATGGCCTCTAGGCCGTAGAGGTAGTTTTCGAGATATGCGCCGCTCTCCTATCATCCCATCCACTTTCCTCCACGCACTCGCCCCAGCTTGTACTCTCCTGCGAATCTCCGTCTCCGTGCTGCATTCTTATTCTGCATTCTTACGTGTTTTGTCCGAGGAGAGAACGCATTCTGCGGTGTCCGTGATTGTTCCACGATATATGTCAAAACAACATCGTAGAAACAATTCAAAGCCCGCCCCCCAATCAACGCATCACGTTACCGCCCCCGTACTATGACGCGCCGTTGCGGACAAAAGGGTGACGAAACAGCGAAACATGTTGATGCGAATCACTGGTTGAGTATACGCGATTATCGCAAACAATAATGCATACATACACACACCACGCACACGCACGCACGCACGCACGCACGCACGCACGCACGCACTCACACACTCACACACAGTCATGGCATCGAGTGAAGAACAACAAGGGGGAGTGGTAATGAAAAGAGGGAGGGGATTACCATAAGGGGGAACAGAGAACGACTAGTAGGGAGTGGATAAAAAGAAGGGGAGTGGCGAACGTCAAGGGAAAATGGAGAACGATACGGGGAGTGGAAAACGAGAAAGGAAGTGGATATCGATAAGGGGAGTGGAAAACATCTAGTTGAGAAAGATAAGAGGGGTGGATACTAATAAGGGGAGTAGAAAACGATAAGGAGGAGTAAATAAAGATAAGTGGGAGTGGAGTAAGAAAATGGTGAGTTAAGAACAATAATGTGGAGTGGATAACAATAAGGGGTGAGGTGAACAACGATCAATCGGAGTGGAAATCGATGGGGAGGGGTGGACAACTATAAATTATGTCAGTTTCCCTAACTATCGAGTTCTCCGCAAACGCCATTGCGTTTTCCTCCTCATCCCTTCTATCACTACCTCAGAGTACTTAATTCTTCTCACACAGTTATTCTCGCAAACTTGCAGTCTCCCTTGTTGTTTTTCTGTCATCACCAAGGTCTGTAGGCCGTAGAGGTATGCTGGTGTTATGCATGAGCTAAGAACCTTTCCTTTTAGCTGTCGAGATATGCATCTATCGCCCATAATCCCTTCCACTTTCCTCCACGCACTCGCCCCAGCTTGTACTCTCCGTGCTGCCGTCCCCGCATACAGGTGTGTAGAATGACTGTTATATCTTACGTGTTTTGTCCGAGGAGAGAACGCATTCTGCGGTGTCCGTGATTGCCCCACGATATGTGTCAAAACAACATCATAGACACAATTCAAAGCCCGCCCCCCCCCCAATCAACGCATCACGTTAACGCCCCCGGTAAAGTACTATGACCCGCCGTCGCGAACAAAAGGGCGACGAAACAGCGAAACCTGTTGAGTCAATGCGATTACTGGTTGAGTCTAAGCGATTGTCAGTTAACTCTGCGCGATTGCTAGTTGAGTGTGCACGATGGCTGGTTGAGTCTGTGCGATTGTTGTTTGAGGTTGCACGATGGCTGGTTGAGTCTGTGCGATTGTTGTTTGAGTCTGCACGATGGCTGGTTGAGTCTGTGCGATTGTTGTTTGAGTCTGCACGATGGCTGGTTGAATCTACGCGATTGTTGTTTGAGTCTGCACGATGGCTGGTTGAATCTACGCGATTGTTGTTTGAGTCTGCACGATGGCTGGTTGAATCTACGCGATTGTTGTTTGAGTCTGCACGATGGCTGGTTGAGTCTAAGCGATTGTTGTTTGAGTCTGCACGATGGCTGGTTGAGTCTAAGCGATTGTTGTTTGAGTCTGCACGATTGACAGCTAAACCTGCGCTGTTACAACATGTGCAGGTGGCTTTCCGGATGTCCTTTAGTTGGACACATATTTTGAAACCAAACTTAATTACTCTAGGAACTACTCTACCGTCCACGCTGGCGTCCATAGCTCACGTCAATGCGCATGCGTATACTGGTGTAATCGGTTCTGGTAGCATGACGCAAGTAGACTTTGTTGTTTTGAGAAATAAACTTCCGTACGTAAGATATCGATATTATAAACATCTAACATTTATTTCATCATATTGTGAAAGCAATTGTGTAATAAAAGTTGTTTTGATCGAAATACGTACGATGATCGCAAGAAGAAGAGAAATATGACACGAAAAATGGCAACATATATATATGCCGTTAAATTATTGACGCGGTCAAACTAAGAGTTTAGACTCGTTACGCGTGGTTGATGTGGCATCCACGGCGTAATGGAAAACATTTACGCAGCTAATGGCGATATTTGACTCATATTCAGATACCGCAATAACTGGCATGACGAGTGTTATTGGTGAACAGGTGACTTGACCATAATATAGTCTATACGTTTTGGCCAAGTGCGACTCAGCACGTGTCATTTTCGAGTCAAGTCGCAAGTTAACAGAGCTCGTCTGAAGTCGTTGTGTTGCAAGTCCATGTCAAGTCCCAAGTCTTAACAATTGCGATTGGAGTCGCACTCGAATCGATTCTTTGACTCGAGTCGGAACAGCTCTGTTTGTTACTATTTCACCATCAAACTATCTTAGATGTAAGCTTTGTCCAGTAATATCGATTATTTAATCGAGTGGTTACGTAAAGGTCCACTTTACATGTTACAAGAATCGCGTCGCCTTTTAAACTTGTTTTTGTCAGATCATATGTTCTTGTAACATAATCACGGAAAAAATAATCAGTAGAATCAAAATGGCAGACCCACCTACCTCTACAGTCTGTCGGCTCCGTGCAACAGAAAACCCATGTCGTGCTAGATGTATAATGAAACGGAAATAATCGCTCGAGTTCCGACAGCTACAACATGACTCGTCATTGTCCATAGCTACCCGCACGCTCATAGTAATAATTTGTTTAACAACATAATACGTAATACTAAGTATTGTGTTCTGTGAAAATAATGCTTACACTTTGGATTTTTTTTCAACAGTGTATAATGTGTGATAATAAAATAATTGTGATTTTATCAAACAAATGTAAATATCACGTGATAATGTTGACGCAACTAGTAAAATGTTTGTGTTTACGTATATCTAATTGTAAGGTTCAATCCATTCTTAGTATGTGAAGTTCCATTATTAATTTATTGTTCAAACAATTACCTTTGACACATATACAAAGTCATTTATGTTTTTAATTACGTACACATCATGAACAAAATAACTGCCTCATCGCGATCGCCATGTTTAATGATTTGTTTTATATTATTAATATTAATAATAAAGTACAAAATATTACCAGTGTGTAAAGTAGTAACATCCACATTATTATCTTTAAAATTAAGTTACAACTTTATCGCTAGTTGGACCTACGGGTATTTCAATTAAGTTTGGTGAAACATGAACTGACAACCTACTACTGTGTACAACATCGATGATGTCAAGGTGTCGACCTTTCACCCGAAAGTAGGTATTGCGCAACAAACGACGAACATCGAGATTTGAAAAGTTTGTGGAGAGTGCATCATGCAACGGAAGGCGAATGATTGGTGCAAAAGAGTGGAAATAAATTTGCACGAATATTGCTTGAATGACAAAGAGCACGTATCGAAAATATAAAAGCTCACAACATGATGAGCTAGTGTGTCCTACATTGTTTGACATCGCGATAATTGTAGTGTCACACAGGATGAACGATGAATTGGAAGTATAGTAGATATGAGTCTACGAAAGGAAAACCATTTACAGTTTAAGCGCCGTCTATGATATGGGTTACACAAAATGGCACAATGCAGCAGCCTAACACTGATTAGAAAAAACCTACATGGTGCATTTAGTGAAACGTGTATCAAATGGTATCATATAGGTGCGTACGTAGAAAACCACCAAGGAAACGAATGTTTTGTTATGATATATCACACGTATCGGCTGATTTTAATAGTAGTAATAGGACGCCCAAAACCTATATTTGCAATGTTCTTTAAACAAGGGCGCTATAGCCTTTTGAAAGGGCTCTATCAAAAACAAAATAATATTATCTGATTTCACTGTCAACATTTCACTAAATCATTGTTTACAACATATACGGTGGTAGAGACTAAGTTGTTAGCAAATAGACTCGATTATCCATGATCCGTTATGTGGCGCCACTGTTTGTCTATGTCGCTACCCCCGATAATCTAGGACTAGCCTAGATTATCTCGTCTCTGTGATGAGTCTAATGTGAACTCCAGCAAGATTTCGTTTTATATAGGCGCTACCGTGAAGAACCAGCAGCGACTCAACGTTATTATTGTGAGTCTACGTCATGAAGTAATTTTGTATTGTTGATGCATCATATAAACTGACAAAAGTTAACTCGTACTTACCACAGTGCAACAATGCTTCAGAATGGGATTATGCACGTGGTGCATATATAATTTCCGTCACCATCACGTTCGCTTCCAGGCTCTTGTCTGTGCGACAAACGGTGGCGCCACATGCCGGAGCTTGGATAGTCGAGGCTGGGTAGCTGTAGCGAAGTAGTACACAATGTGATCGTCAGATGGAGGTACGTGTATATATATTTATTTGTGTAACACATGATTATATTGACTTCGGCCGACTATATATCATTGTCAACAGACAGGCGCGCCCGCAGGATTTTGTCGGGGGGGGGGGCAAAACAATGTCCACCATCTTATTTCGACCAGAAATCTTTACACTCCCCAAATTACCCACTTTAAATGAGCAGTAGTGATATACAGTATATGTATTTAATGATTTAACAAATATACTAGATAATACATTGAACACAACTAGTAAATGATGTACTCGCTATAAAATACCTACATTTTACAACAATCCAGATCCAGAGAATAAGTGGGATGCACTTCGGAGTCGGCTACCTACGCCTTTGAAACGTCGAACTATTTACATAGGTGTCAGCATGACATTTCCCCCCTTACCGCATGCACGATTGCACACACCGCATGTAATCACCATTGCTCGTGAGTTGATCGGTGTGAAGGCGACTGTAGAAGTGCAGCTACCATGCTGAATAGCTGTCAGGACCCGCGACGTATCGCTTCAATCATGGGCCAAGTCATCTGTCGGAAGACGTAACACCGACTGGGCAGACGTGCGCCAGAATATATTAACCCAATATATTCAAATGTGGTTCCTGGATTACAAGTGGTAGTCATCGAACTGTTTTATATGCTTATTTGGCTGGATGTTGCAAAACTCGAAGGACGTGCGAAAGGTTTTATGTTTTGTAATCACGGTTGCATTTGCTGCATGCATGCTTGCATTTGCGTACGCGGTTGCGCTTGAGCGTGCGTGTGCATGTGCGTATGTGTGTGCGTGTGCGTGTGCGTGTGTGAGTGGGCGCGCGCACTCGCGCGCGTGTATGTGTTATATATCATTGCGCAATATTACGCCATTGATATTTAGCAGAATGCATGACCTTTTACCCACGTATAACTTATTCATTAAAAAATCGACTTAGCAACTTTGGTATATAATTAGCTGCATTATGTTTTATTTGTTAATAACATTATTTCACAATTTATCCCACTGCAATCAGATTCAGAGTTATATATTTGAAAGAGCAGGGACGCGCAAAAGTCATTATCAGAACGAGGGACAACCGAAAATGTACGGTTAAAATGCAATTTGGAATAAATATGTATTGAGTTTTCTTCGGAAGATAGCTAACGTTACAGTTGTGTTCAAAGTGGTGGGGAGTTCATTCCAGACCTTAGGCGCAGCGACAGGGAAAGCACGTTTGCCTAAGTTAAGTTTTTTTAGGCACAATATGTTGTGAAATTGATGATCTGAGCTGCCTAGGGATATTTCAAAGATGCAGGACAATAGCCAAGTAGGGTGGTTGTTGTGTAGATAGAGCACGATATGTGAGAGTGGACATCTTAGAGCAAATAAAGCCAATGACCATGGATAAGGGTAGATAATGAAACGTGTTGATGTAATGCATATGTTTGAACGATATCCATCAATGACTTTGGACTTGGTAAATCTCCAAACATATAAAGGTCTCCTTGCAATAGTAAGGTGGTTTCAAGAACATCTGAACATTCATCAAAACATATCTTTGTACTTGCAGGAGGACTGTAGATTCATATAAAATTAGCAGATATGGATAAGTGTTTTATAAGAATACATATTACCTCAAATCTTTGGTATAGTAGTGTATGAATAATGTCTAATTGATATGTTTCAGGCACAAGAAATAAGGCCCACCACCCGTGCCTGAATGGCGGGGGTGAAGGCATAGACAAAGACTATACGGCCCACCACCCGTGCCTGAATGGCGGGGGTGAAGGCATAGACAAAGACTATACGGCCCACCACCCGTGCCTGAATGGCGGGGGTGAAGGCATAACAAAGACTATATGGACACATGTCAGCATTAATTAATCTAATAGTCACCAACTATATTATTTATTTTGATTATGGTGTTAACTAATTCAGGTTGTTGATATAGCTTTTGGTATGACCATACAATTGTTCGTTTCTTGTGAAGTACATCACGACTTGAGTCACTGTGATCTACAGCTGTCGGTGGGCTTATCAGTGGGCTCTCACACGTTCGTTTCAGGTGGATTTCAGCTGGAGGTGACATACAACTTCAACCAGCGTCGTTTTCCTTCTAACTGCACACACTAACTATACATATAGACAGAGACAATTTACCTCTGACTTGAACTGTCGGATTGGGTTGGATTTAATTATATAAACATAACACATTGACGTGGAAAGCAATCTTGTCGTAAACCATAAATGTACTCGAATAAAAAAAACAGCTTTGCTTGGGCACTGTGGTAGTAAACATGTTGATACAATTTCTCTTCCGTCGCCTGGACGCCAGACAAAGAGATTGGTTGTATGCATATGACAGATATTGTCACCGTGTGTATTTGCGTCACAGGCCAATGTGTAAAATGGTCCTGCATAAAGGTCATGCTGACATAGATCACCTATTTAGATTAGTAGTTGGTGTTTACAGGAAACACGTTATTTTGAATGTCATATTGACCTGCGGTCTTTTGTACTAAAAGGAAAGTTAGTCGTTCTACCTAGCGCAATGCCGTGCCACTATGGATCGTTTTGGAACATTAATATATCTAAAAACTATGACAATGTCGCATAACTTTGACGTCGCTGATAGGGCAATACAATAAGTGTGAAGGCTTTACATGAAATAAACTGAAAACAAATTATGCCACACGAAGTGAAGCCTCGACTGACTACTCAGGCTCAGTCAATCCGAGGAACGACCAATATTTTTAAATGTGTCTAATTGTGCACATTTTACAAATGTAACCCTGATCAAAATGTATATTACGGTCAATGTGTGTTTGTGTACATGAAGGAGTAATTTTCGTTGCTGTTTCTCATTCTTTTTAACAAAGCATTAATGTATATGTCCCGTCGCTGTCTCTGTATATATCATACTGTATCCTATTGTGTCGTCATGTCTGTCCAATTGTGTCATTACGTGTGTCCAACTGTGTCATCGTATATGTCCAACTGTGTAATTACGTCTGTCCAACTGTATCAACATGTATGTCCAAATATTTCAACACGCTCATCTGTGTCACAACATTTCTAAACATGAGGCACCAATTCTGCTGACATATTCTGCTGACATATGTCGCCACGTCTGCCCAACTGTGTTATGATGTCGGTCCAACACTGTCACAACGTCTGGCGTAGTGTGTCACCATGTATGTCTTATTGTGTCTACGCGTCTGCCCAATTGTGTCACCACGCCTGTCTAACAGATTCAACACGTCGGTCCAACTATTTCACCTCGTCTGTCCTATTGTGGAACCACGTCGGCCAACAGTGTCACCACGTATATTTATCTGTTTCACCACGTCTGTCGAATTGTGTCACCATGTTTGTCCAAATGTATCGCAAAATACGTCCAACTGTGTAAACACGTCTGGCAAACTGTGTAACAGCGTCGGTCCAAATGGGTCACGATGTCTGTCTTACTTTGTCACCATATCTGTCCAACTGTGTCATCACGTCTATTCATCTGTGTTGCCTCGTCTGCCCATCTGTGTCACCACATCTGTCGCACTGTGTCGCCATATATGTTCTGCTGTGTCAACACGTCCGGCCAACTGTGCCGCCTGATCTACCCAACTGTGTAGCCACGTTTCGCCACATCTGTCCTATTGTGTCACCAAATTTGTCCTATTGTGTCGCCATGTCCAACACCGTCACCACGTCGGTTCAACTACACCAACAGGTATGTCTCGTTGTGCCGCCACGTATGTCCAACTGTGTTACCACGTCTGTCGAACTGCATCATCATGTATATTCAGCTATGCCATTACGTCTGCCCAACGTGGTCAGTTCGTCGGCGAACTGTGCCACCACGTCTGGGCAATGGTCTCACAACGTCTGTCCAATTGTGTCGTCACGTCTTTTCCTCTTGTCACAAAGTATGGCCATCTGTGTCACTACTTCAGACGTGGTGACACAGTTGGGCGGACGTGGTGGCACATTAGGACATACATGGTGACACAGTAGGACAAACGTGGTGACACAGTTTGACTTATGCGGTGACATAGTTGGACAGACGTGATGACACAGTTGGATAGACGTGGTGACACATTTGCACATACGTGGTTATAAGTTTGGACACAATCGCCGACACGTTAGTATTTAATAATGAAGTATGTCTCAATAACTACCAAGTAGTTGTTGATCATATTCTTAGCAACTTGTTGTACATTACCATTGACTAACCGTACGTATTGTTTCAACGATTATGTATATGTACATAAATTGTTTTACGCCTTCGTCATATATTCGGTACACACAGACACACATTAACAATATGACACATTGTTGGGTTTCATTCGCAAAATGTGCAAAATTAGGCTGATACATTTAAAAAATCGGTCATGCCTCGGATTCACTGAAGCAGGGTAAGTCAAAGATGTTATTCATGTGGAGTTAATGTTGTTCATGTGGAGTTAATGTTGTTCAGGTTTTTATGCAATTCCTTTATACTTATTTACAGCCCTACCCGCGTCTTTGAAGTGATGCCTCAGTGTCACAATTTGTGAAATGTCACGTATCGTAAACAATCCGCTGTGGCATAACATCGCTCAAAGAAAAATGACCGCAGGTCAACATGACATTTAAGATAACGTGTGTTTTCCCGTAAGCACAGATTACTAATCTAATCTGTTCAACACAACACGTGTTTATGTGACACAAATACATTTTCTGACTATACCTGCCATTTGTATACGACCAATCTCTCTGTCTTTCATCCAGGTGACGGAAGATAAATCGGAGTCCGGGAAAGAAACTCTATTTGTAATGCTCTACCTTAGTCTGCACATGACGACAAACATGACTATGTTTACCAAGTCGAGTGCATGTTGAAGTAGCAGTAAGGACAGTCTAGTTTGGTAGTGAAAGCAGTTTGTTTTTAATTTATAAAACGTTATTAGCCAGGAGGTGTAGCGACGTTTGTTGTCCATTGGTGGTCAGTGACCTGCGTCATATTTACGTTTCTTTGAAACATATATAAATTCTACTTTAACTGGAGCAGTGGTATTTCTGGGAGACGTAAGACGTATGTTCACGAAATGCACCATATACTCCACAACCGTGTAAGAAAGTAGATCCAGCAGCATCGTAGTCAACAATAGGCCTTTGTGATTGCTCGTTCATTTACAACACGCGTGGCGAGAATAATGTAAAGGCCCCGTAGGTGTGTCATTATGTACATTGCAGGACGAAAAAAAGTAGTCGCCAATCATTTCTTAGGCCTCAAAACGTCCTGGTAGACAGGTATTATATACTAGTAAAACATCTCGCATCCAACTTTCTGGGGGTAGGGGGTGGGGATGGCATCATGTTTTGATGTTTTGATTAATTTAGCGTTATTCTGCATAAAGTCTGAATGCGCAAACACGGTGGACATTCGCCAAAAACGTGCATTATGAATCCTGTTTTTCAATATATTTAAATATGCCATACGTAATGAAGTCTCGACTGACTACCCAGGCTCAGTCAACCCGATGAACGACCAGTACTTAGCATGTGTCTAATTTTGTACATTTCTCAAATGTAACCCTGATCAAAATGTTTGTTGCTCTCAAAGTGTGTTTGTGTCTGTTGATTATATGACGAGAGCGTAAAACAATAAATGTAAAATGTAATATACATAATCATTGAAACAACGCGTACGGTGAGTCAAAGGTAACTTACAACAATTTACCTTCCAACCCTGGCCTGTTATACCCCTCGTTTATTTATCCATCGTTCAGAGCAAGCCGTTGCTCACGTTGCCAGTATTAGCTCTGGTCGAAACTCGGGAGCGGCTATCATTCAGTTGAAATGCGTGATCACCTGGTCGAGATGGGTGGCTGCACTATGTCGTCACGGGTGGCTGCACTCGGGATGGGCGACATGCTCAAGGTACAACTTCCGACTTCGCTCCGTAGCAACACGCAGACAGAAGGCGGCGAATGAATGAGACTACGATGCCTAACAAAGGAAGTCAAACAATGTGTTGATTTTTTCACGGATGTAGCTGCGTTTAGACAGACTGATCAGTTGCACCCGACACAGAAGTCCCGTCAAGTGGTTATCGAGTGCACTGTATTTTATTCGTGTGAACTCTGGGAATCATGTAGGAAAAACTACTCCACAATCGCGGAAGGCCTCGTGAAGAAAGTAGTCTTATCCTCTATTTACAGCTGTTTCAGAACATGATTGTTTTATATTTTAAAATGATCAGGCCTATTCCATGTATTACTACTTACAACAATAACACAACATAATTATTGGTGTCTGTCACAAAAGGACAGAGCTGCCAATCTCTAAATGCCTTTCTCATGGAGACGCACTCACTTCGTAGAAAGAGAGAACCTTTGTTAGACAAACAGTGATACAATTTGTATGACATCCATGGTCATAGTTAAACAAGTACCGTCACAGTACTCTATGCAACATTGGCTACCAAGAGGCAATAGTGATTGTCACAGCAAATGGGCACCAAGGTCCAGCGGTATATAGCAAGAAATACCTACAAAACAGTAGACTAATGTTATTACTACACATCAAGTTTGATCAGCTAAAATCAAAAGCGACTTTAACTGGTTAAAACAGGCTAGGTCAATACTTATAAAGTGGTCAGCACCAAGTTTAAACGTACATAGACAAATATCCTTTATATACAGCTGTTTCAGAACATGACTTGTTTTTATATTTAAAAATGATCATGCCTATTCCATGTATAACTACTTACAATAACAACATAACATAATTATTGGTGTATGTCACAAAGGACAGAACTGTCAATCCCTAAAATGCTTTTCTCATAGAGAGGCACTCACTTCGTAGGAATAGAGGACATTTGTTGGGACAGACAGTGATACCATTTGTGTGACACCCATGGCCACATTGGGATGGATGGCAAATATGAATGTTATTAATATTGCTTGTGTTCAACAAACCTTATCAAAGAGCCACTCTGCCAACTGGCCTCTGTCTAGTAGCACTGCTAGGAAACAGGGTAATATGTATATGGCAGGGTTTCCCATGACAACAAAACGAGGTATGCATGGATAACCAGCAACAATGATTTTAAAATAAGTTAATTGCAATTAGGTTAATCAATAAAATTGCATTTAATTTGATAAATACTTTATACACTGTCTTTAGCCTCCTATTCTGCTAGCCAATGTTACCGTTCCGGAGACATGTGTGATGTCCTTTTCCCATCTTTGTCGTGGTTTGTCTCTGCGTATATTCCCTGCCACGATATACATGTACCGATACACAGCCATCAAAATAATTTGATTCATGTTTATGAATTGTTTATTGGTACATTGGAATTACTTGCCAAAAACTTATGGTCCTCTTATCAGTTGTTTTATTTCCTGAGAAAACACCTCCTCATTGTAATCTTAACATACATAGATCCCTTATAAATGCTCTCAAGCTAGTCAACTCTTTTTATATATTGTTTGAGATAATTGTATATATATATATATATATATATATATATATATATATATATATATATATATATATATATATATATATATATATATATATATATATATATATATATATATATCAAACAAAAATGTATGGTTATCCAAACTGATGTGCAATACTGTTTGCAATTTAACTGCCCAACCCCTTTTTGGATAAAAGCATCATGCTCCAGCATATATGCAGTGTAACATACATGACACTTTGTCAAACATACCTAGTCGTTTATCAATTCCTTTTCCAGAAGTGTGTTCAGATCATCTACTGTCAGGCTAATGTTTGCTACCTTCAAACGTTCCTGTTGTGTGTGCAATATTAATTTCACTTTGGTATGGCATGCTACTCCACAAGTTTTCTTCCATCAGTCTCATCACCATCATTCACTGCATCATGAATCTCATCATCCTCATGCTCAACACCATCAACCCAGTGTTTGCTTTAATACACGCGCGGATTTTATCGGGGCATGGGACCCGTCCAATGTCACGGATCGCAGCAACTAACTTCACCCCGCCCCACAATATTAAGCAGCTGGGCAGGAACAACTCGATTTGAGCCACTGGGAATATAGCACCTGGAAAGAACAAATTGACGGAAGAAACATCCGGAATGGGCACTCCATTTGTATAATGCTGTAGACATTGTGATTGAGATTATTTATATGCAAATGAAGACGTGCGTACGTTCTTGAACTACAGTGTTTACTCAATCCGGTTTTTGTGTAAGTTTTTCTGAAGAAGGTGATCGAAGGAAGTGACAATTAAATTACCTCTCGCGTGTCAGTCAACAGTATTTCTTGGAAACTGATCATAAGGAGAACTGCACTGTTATAAACGATTATGTCATTGTCAATAAGTGTCGCAGTTGGTCATCACGTGTAGGTAAAAGCAACGATATGGAAACGTCTCCACTTAAATTTTTCGTGAGAGGTTTACACAGCTGGGTAATTGTTATTTATATTGTATTATTATTTAACCCTTTGAATATATTAATAATTATTGCGACATAAATAACATCAACTGAACTTCCTGGTCATAGGTTTCCTAACCGGGGGAACTGGGTCAAGCATTGAACGAGTCGCTGTCTGTGCTAAATGTTGCACCGCATCTTTTCCTAACAGGGCTTTTAGTTGTAGGACATCAACAATTATTGGAAAAAAAGTGTAATTGATATCATAATGCCACAAAAGTATTGCTCCTGAATAGTTTGCGACTACCTTTACTATTGGTGATCAGCGTACCATCGAACATTATAGACAGTTCAATTTACGCAATAGTCACATCGACTATTGCGATGCTTCGATAGTTCGATATCATGTTACACCCCTAATTGTTATGTTGGCTGTTTGATTTCAGTTTTGTCGTTGGAGGCAACATCCCTCCACACCCTCCACCCCTCAAAACCCTTCAACCCTCCACCCCCTCCATCCCCTCTAGCCACTCCCTCCACCCATTCTAACCCATCCAACCCCTCCACCCGATCCCTTCCACCTGTTCACCCCTCCATCTCCTCCACTCTCCACCCTCTTCAACCCTCTACACTCCACTGACTCGAAACCTCCACCCCTTCATCCCCTCTAACCCCTCCCTCCACCCCTTCTAACCCTCCACCCATTCTAGCCACTCCACCTCACCCCCACCCCTCGACACTCCACCCCTCCACACCCGCCATAATGTTCACCCTTTCCACCCCATCCACCCCATCCACACCTCCACCACATCCACACCACCACCCATCCACTCCTCCACTCCTCCACCCCTCCACCCCTCCACCCCTCCATCCCTCCAACTTTCTACCGCTCAAACCATCCACCAATCCACTCCTCCACACATCCACCCTTCCATCATCCACCCCTCCAACCATCCACCAATCCACCCATCCACCTTTCCTACCATCCACCACTCCACCCAACCACCCCTCCAACCGTCCACCCCTCCACCCATCCACCCTTCTACCATCCACCCCTCCAACCATCCAGCCATCCACCCCTCCAACCATCCACCCCTCCAGCCGGCAGTGAAAAGGGACTTGTAATGAAAAAGAAGGGGCCACAACAACCGAAGACCGGTATCGGCGCCAGCCTCACCCGGACTACAGGGATACAGAGAAGACGACAACGTTTGAATGAGTAGAACAATTGCAGTGTTCGTTCGGGGACCTGGGGACATTGGAGCCTGAGGACCTGGGAGCGTGGGACATGGGAACCTGGGGATTTGGGAGCTTGGGGACATGGGGGTATGGAAGTGTGGACGCCTGAGAAACGGGAGCTATGGGGACCTGTGGGGTTGGGGACCTGGGAGTGTGGAGACCTGGGGACCTGGAGAACTGGGGACCTGAGGACCCGGGAGCCTGATCTCTCCAATACGTTGAGTGTGTGGGTACTCGAGTGTACGAGTTCCCTCCTCTGAATGTCCCCAGTGTTTGCTTTAATACAGGTGCGGATTTTATCGGGGCATGGGACCCGTCCAATGTCACGGATCGCAGCAACTAACTTCACCCCGCCCCACAATATTAAGCAGCTGGGCAGCAACAACTCGATTTGAGCCACTGGGAATATAGCACCTGGACAGAACAAATTGACGAAGAAACATCCGGAATGGGTACTCCATTTTTATAATGCTGTAAACATTGTGATTGAGATTATTTATATGCAGATGAAGAAGTGCGCACGTTCTTGAACTACACTGTTTACTCAATCCGGTTTTTGTGTAAGTTTTTACGGACGAACGTGATCGATGGAAATGACAATTAAATTACCTCACGCGTATCAATCAACAGTCCTTCTTGGAAACTACTCATAAGGAGAACTGCACTGTTATAAACGATTATGTCATTGTCAATAAGTGTCGCAGTTGGTCATCACGTGCAGGTAAAAGCAACGATATGGAAACGTCTCCACTTAACTTTCTCGTGAGAGGCTTACACAGCTGGGGAATTGTTATTTATATTGCATTATTATTTAACATTTTGAATATATTAATATATATTGCGACATAAATAACATCAACTGAACTTCCTGGACAGAGGTTTCCTAACCGGGGGAACTGGGTCAAGCATTGAACGAGTTGCTGTTTGGGCTAAATGTTGCACCGCACCTTTTCCTAACAGGGCTTTTAGTTGATGTGTTTTTGTCTATCATGCTAGTGTTTGTGTAGCGCATGTGTCACCTGGAAGGGATTGATCTAATATATAAACACACACACTAACACACACGCACGCACGCACGCACGCACGCACGCAAGCAAGCATGCACACACAGAGACACACACACGCACGCGCGCGCACGCACGCACGCACGCACACAAACACAGACACACACACAAACACACACACACACATACACACACACACACACACACACACACACACACACGCACGCACGCACGCACGCTCGCACGCACGCACGCACGCACACACACACACACACACACACACACACACACACACACACACACACACACACACACACACATATATACATATACACGCACGCACGCACGCACGCACGCACGCATGCACGCACGCACACGTATTGGGGAAGTGAGACGGTGGAAGACTATGTGCATGCTGATAAATGAAAACAAAACTAAGATGGTCATCATTACATCAAAACATTGTATGATGTCATACGGAGTTTGCTCCATGGTCATTGGAGATGGCGTGATTTCACCAGTAGACCGTATACGAAAATTGGGAGTTCATGTGGGCCAACATCTGTCGATGACACATCATGTGACAGCTGTGTGTGCTGCTTGTAACTGTCATCTGTACAGATTGTTATCAATACGTTACTTACAACTGAAACTACCAAAAGTGTTGTCAACGCAATGTACACCTCTCGCCTGGATTATTGTAATTCACTTCAACTCAATATATCATCATTTCAGACAGTTCGCCTTCAACGGGTACAGAACAATGCTGGCAGACTAGTTATCCGCACGAGTAGACATGACCATATCACACCTCTGCTGTCGATAGAGAGCTGCGTCAAATTTGATGTGTTTGTCTTAGAGTACATCCATGCTTTGGAGCCGACTTACTTGGCGCAAGTGGAAGAACTCTGCACTTGGAGGTCCAGCCTATTTAAATGTATTAATAAAGATGGCGACATAAATGTTCCGGGGGCTCAATAGCAGTTGCAGTAGCAGTAGCAACATCGGTGTCGGTACCGGTAGCGGTAGCAGTTGCTTTAGCACCAACAGTAGCAGTAGCATTATTATCATGTTATTTTGGGATGTTGTCAGATGTTCTGTGAGTGATCCCCCACTATATTTGCGAACAATCTTAGTTACGCGGAAGTTTTCGAAAATACTGGCTGCCAGCTGATCGATCACAGGTGACAGTGATAAGTGTGAGTGGTGGTTTGCATTCACCAACCGCAGAAACAGGGTGATTCGGCCTTTATAAATTACGACGGTCTGGGTTGAAATATATTTAGGACAACAGCAATTATTGAAAAAGCGTACCATCGAGGAATCTTTATCGACAGTTCAATTCACTCAATAGTCACATCGACTATTGCGATGCTTCTATAGTTCGATATCTTGTTACACCCCTAATTGTTATGTTGGCTGTTTGATTTCAGTTTTGTCGTTGGAGGCAACATCCCTCCACACCCTCCACCCATCAAAACCCTTCAACCCTCCATCCCCTCCACCCCCTCTAGCCACTCCCTCCACCCCTTCTAACCCATCCACCCCCTCCACCCGAATCCTTCCACCCCTCCACCTCCTCCACCCTCCACCCTCTTCACCCCTCTACCTCCCACCGCCTCAACCCCTCCACCCCTTCATCCCCTCTAACCCCTCCCTCCTACCCTTCTAACCAGTCCACCCTTTCTAGCCATTCCACCTCACCCCTCCACCCCTCGACACTCCACCCTTCCACCCCTCCATAATTTCTACCATTTCCACCCCCTCCACCCCATCCACACCTCCACCACACCCACCCCTCCACCCATCACTCATCCACCTCTCCACCCCTCCACCTCTCCAACCAACCAACCATCCACCCCTCCACCCCTCCAACCATCCACCCCTTCATCCATCCATCCCTCCAACCATCCACCCCGCCAACTTTCTACCCCTCCAACCATCCACCCATCCACCCCTCTAGCCATCCATCCCTCCACCCAACCACCCTCCAACCATCCACCCCTCCACCCATCCACCCCTCCAACCATCCACCCCTCCACCCATCCACACTTCCACCCCTCCAACCATCAACCCCTCCACCCATCCACCCCTCCAACCATCCACCCCTCCAACCATCCACCCATCAAATCCTCCACCCATTCTGATTAACATAGAGTATATTTGCAGAGTAGCAATGTTGAATTGTGACATAATTATTGCGACACGAGATCGTTCTCATTGATGAAGGCGTCAACTATTCGAGCTTGAACTACACCGCAGACTCAACCCGGTCTTTACTGTCGTGTGAACGTCGTAAGTGACGAAACTAAAGACGACTTTATATGCCGCTCGCGTGTTTGTCTGTAATGGTGCTCTGAAACAGCGCATCAAGTTACAACGAGTTTGACAAGAGACTTGAGATGATATCATCGACTGTGCTATTTTTAATAAACGTCGACGCTGGCTATCGTGTCTAGGCCCGCTATTATCAAAATAAGGAAACTCCTTGAACATATAGCACCCTGAGTATCATGGATGCTGCCTTTGTCCCGAGCGTTTGTATACCTTTCACGGAGTACACGTATTTGTGTTCGAGAGTTGGAGTGCTTAGTGTGCATGACGCTACCGCCCCCGTCTATGCTGGACACCAGACGCTCTGTTACCCAGAGCACTGTCACACATGCCGACCTGGAAGGTTTGTGCGCTAAATGAATGACAATTATGAAGCGCCATCCATGTCAGTGAAGCGCGCATCTGATTGGTCACTCCCCGCTCCGCGTTGCGTTGTTTGTGTCAGTGAAGCTCGGATGGGATTGGTCAACGGTCGCGACGTGACAATGATGGTAGGTAAACTGATTCGATCGTGTGATGTTGTTGCTAATGTTATTGTATTAATATTATTATTATTATTATTATTATTAATACCAAATTATTATTATTATGAAGAGGGGAATATCGAGGAATCAACTGGCACTGTTGTTGTTGCATTGAAAGTGGCTGGCATGGTGGTTGCTGCATTGACAGTGGCTGGCACGGCGGTTGCTGCTTTGACAGTGGCTGGCATGGTGGTTGCTTCATTGACAGTGGCTGGCATGTCGGTTGCTGCGTTGACAGTGGCTGGCATGGCTGTTGTTGCATTGAAAGTGGCTGGCACGGCGGTTGCTGCATTGACAGTGGCTGGCTCGGCGGTTGCTGCATTGACAGTGGCGGGCATGGTGGTTGCTGCATTGACAGTGGCTGGCATGGCGGTTGCTGCATTGACAGTGGCTGGCATCCCCTTAATATTTACCATGCAGTAATCAGTTTTAAAATATTATTAGTACGTTAAAAATGTGGATGTCATAGTAATTTGCTTCCTATTCTTGCTTTATTTTATTGACCTGATGTTTTCATTCTGTCTATCTTTGATTTGTGTGCGTTAAGAATGTGTGGAGGCAGGCTTTAGTAATTGGCTTTCTGCCGTTTCTTTGTTTTATTGAACTGATCTTTTCATGTTGTCCATCTTTGATTTGTGTGAGTAAAGAATGTGTAGAAGCAGGCAGTAGTAATTGGCTTTCTACTCTTGCATTGTTTCATTGAGCAGATCTGTTCGTGTTGTTTGTCTGAACATGGCCTCCTTTTGATGTTGTCGACGAGTAGGCCTACATAAGCTTAAGTTAAGCCCTACTAATTGCGTGGGAGACCAAATCGACGTAGGCCGAGGTAAGAGCGACGTGTTCCATAAAGTTGATTGGTCAGAATGGGCTACGATTGGTAAGAATCGTAGCCGCCATCCAGCTTTATAAAGAGGGAAGTGTCGAGGAATCAACTGGTACTGCTGTTGTTGCGTTGACAGTGGCTGGCATGGTGGTTGTTGCATTGACAGTGGCTGGCACGGCGGTTGCTGCATTGACAGTGGCTGGCACGGCTGTTGCTGCATTGACAGTGGCTGGCATGGTGGTTGCTGTATTGACAGTGGCTGGCATGGCGGTTGTTGCATTGACAGTGGCTGGCACGGCTGTTGCTGCATTGACAGTGGCTGGCATGGTGGTTGCTGCATTGACAGTGGCTGGCATGGCGGTTGTTGCATTGACAGTGGCTGGCACGGCTGTTGCTGCATTGACAGTGGCTGTCATGGTGGTTGCTGCAGCTGTTACATGACTCATTGGAGCAGAAGCAAGTTCAGTCTGCAGAACGCAAGTGGTCCCAATTATATGATATATATATATGTGTGTGTGTGTGTGTGTGTGTGTGTGTGTGTGTGTGTGTGTGTGTGTGTGTGTGTGTGTGTGTGTGTGTGTGTGTGTGTGTGTGTGTGTGTGTGTGTGTGTGTGTGTGTGTGTGTGTGTGTGTGTGTGTGTGTGTGTGTGTGTGTGTGTGTGTGTGTGTGTGTGTGTGTGTGTGTGTGTGTGTGTGTGTGTGGAGTTTGATGTTTTATACAAGATATTGTACTTGTCTAAATGTTGTGTTTCTGTTGTGGCTGGCTCACCTGTGGAATGATCCAATTTTTTTAACGTTGACCTCTTGCTGGAGTTGATGCGTCTGCTGGGAATATCCAGTTTTTGATGTGCCGTGCTGTACGAGGTTCACGGCTCATCGTGACAAACAGCCCATTGGGTGCCAGCTTTGCAAATGCGAAAACTGTATTCCGGAGGCAAGGGAAAAGCTCTGTCACCCGGTCTTTTACCTCTACGTATGGCATCTCTGGAGGAATGTTCAACCTTTTTGTTTGAAAAAAAGTTGGTTCCTGCAAAAATGGGTACATGAGGAACTCGTCAAAATATTATTTTTAAGTATTCTGTATTCAAAAGGTCTTACATCTGGTGTGCCCAAAACTGCCCGCACATTGGTTAATGAAACATTCATTATAATTATTAATGTATGTTTCCATCGAATGCTTTATTCTTAGATGCCAGTATATATGCAAATCCACTGGAGTTACATAGTGTTATGTTAACCTTAGTTACATTGAATACAAATTCCAAGGTGGCTTCAGCCAGAGTCCAAACAGGTAATTCACATGACTGTTAACGATTAATTATTGCAGCTTAAAGTTACTGCTTCTGTCTTACCTCGGAATAAATTCATATCACTTCTGCTAAGATGATGAAATGGCCTCGGCACCAATGAAATATGAAGTGTAATATTTCGCCTGTTGTTGGGTGTTATGTCAAATCTTCTCTGTGAGAAATGTTGTAACTTGTGAAAGCAGTTTTGTATTAAAATGGATTTATAACAGTGATTATTGTCATTAATATACTGAATATACATATATATATATATATATATATATATATATATATATATATATATATATATATATATATATATATATATATATATAATATATGTATAATTATATATATATATATATATATATATATATATATATATATATATATATATATATATATATATATATATATATATATATATGTATGTATATATATATATATATATATATATATATATATATATATATATATAATTATATATGTATAATTATATATATATATATATATATATATATATATATATATATAATTATATATGTATAATTATATATATATATATATATATATATATATATATATATATATATATATATATATATATATATATATATATATATATATATGCATATTTTTAACTGTTGTCAGTTAAATATACATTGCTAAGAAGTTGAAATTGTAATTCGGAAATATAATTTTTTTTATGCAAATACACGTAGTGCTAAAAACAAATACATCTGAGTTAATGGTCGAGGTGAGGTAGTGAGTGGGACGTTGTTTCCTAAACAATGAAAGGCAAGTTGGCCACCAAAACAAATAGGAGATGGGAGTTTCAGACCTCTGTAAGACATCGTTAAGCCTGTGCCTTTCGTGTGCACGCATGAGTTTATTAGAAGCCTGCCCGCTGGGCTACGATTATATTTGTTTTTATTACAAGACAATACTTACTGGGAAATCAAATCAGAATCATCCGTGTGGGCGTCTTGCTGCTGTTGGTCGTTTTGTTCAATTTCTCGAAAGGTGGTGTTAACTTGGTTCAAAATGCTATTTAGCCGCTCTCGAATATTCGACATTTTCGCGGTTCTTTTGGTGTTCTGATCGGCATGCGAGTAATACGACTCCTTAATACGCGTTAGTGACCCGCAGGTTAACTATAATCCATCATTAGTTGCAATACACCACGGGGGCATTGCCAGTATACCATCGTTGAGAACTGACCGAACTGAGTCCCTGAATACGTTTTACACTTTCAGTAAAAATATACTGTTTTCACGTTGAGCGGGTTGAAACACATACAATTTTTTTTGGACAGGAGTCACGTTCCACAAGTTAAGCAAAATTATATACTCTTTTAAAGTTGAAGGAGTAAAAGCAAATACGCATTTTTTAGCATATAAGCTATGCACTGTTTCACGATATGTGCTGTAGATTAATTCATTATCATATATGTCGGTGAATTATTCACTTTAATTAACATTCTAACAAACGCTTTAAAAAAAATTATTACTACATTTATCTTATTTAAAGTACGTTATGCATGACCTCGTTTTTAGGAATTCATGTTGAGATGAATTTAATAATTTATGCCTAAAAAGGAAATCCACTATGTGGTATTTAATTAACATATCTAATAATTTACAAATCACTGACGTTAAACTCACTGGTCTATAATTCTCTTACTTATTTATCGAACCCTTTTTAAATAATGGAATGATGTTTGCTTCTTTCCATTCAAAAGAAACTACTCCCTCTTTTAAAGACAAGTTGAACACTCTTGCAAGTGGAATACTGATTTTTTCTACTGTTTCCGATTATCTATTATCATTCATTGCCTTTATTTTCTTAGCTACCATTCAATTGCGGTCTTATTCATCAGCATGTTATTCCCAACTAGCTTTGCTAAGTATTTTCTCATATCTTTATAGTTACCTTTGTGGAAGTTTCTCTTGTACGGTTTTTGATTTTTACTTTCTGATTTTACATTGATATAAAAATGGTTCATGTATTTTTATATTGTCCACTATATCTAATACATTATTTCTCCTGGTTGAATCTAATACGTGCTGAGTAAGGAAGCTATCCTGAACTAAAAACATAAATCGTTTTTATTATTTGCAATGCTCCTAGCATTACAACCTGTTACGTAGATGTTTTTCGGATATATTGTCATTGGTTTGCCTGTATTAGTGGCTTCTTGTCCTGATTGAGGCACCTCTAAGTAACCTTCCTGCGCTTCTAATTTAAACAATGTTTAATACCAAAAATATTTGTTATGCTACCTATGCCACTATCTAATGCTGCTGAAAGTTCATCCGCAAATACTGCTGCCCCCTTTCCACTTAGAGGAAGCCCATCATTCATGTACATATCAGCCCTTCCAACAAACCTTTCCCACAAATCCACAAAACCAACATCCATCCCTACATAGCTTCTGGACTAGCATGTTAATTGTCTCTGCCCCTCCTTCCTATTATTGGTAAACTCCCTGACAGCATTACCTGCTTAACCCGCGTCAGCTTTAGTGTTCTGGCCAACTGCCTGGATTTCCTAACTATAGCAGTTGTATCCTCCCATCTCTACGTTATTTGTCCCTACGTGTACAAAAACAGATCCACCCTTGCCCGAACCCTCGATGTTTTCTACCCTCTCAGTTATTGCCTCTATTTTGGCTCCAGGCAAGCAACGGAAGATTTGCCGCTGATCTCGGTTTACGACTAATCTGCCAGATGGCGAAATGACAGGATTGTTCTTAGAGAATATGGCGATTGACATGGATATTAAGTAACTTTTCCCCATATATTATCATCAACATCTTTGAAATGTTGTACGACATGTTTTTGGGGCTTGTGAAACTCGTTTCTCTTGCAATGTTCTCTAGATTTTGTGATTGTGTGGCTTAGATTGACTGGTCAAAAATGGAACTGTGTACAATAATGATGAATATAAAACAGGTTGCACGGTGTTAAAAACGATCTGTGTGTTTCAGCACAACATTGAAAATATACAATTTTGACATCAGCCATTCCCCAAAATTGTAAATTCAGTTGTTTCGTTAACTGTCTATTTCATGTGCATGTGCGTTTGGGCGCTAGGTGCGAATAGACACTAGGCACTAATTAGCAGCACTGCATTCATCCTTAACATATATACAGCAAGCGCGTACATTGTTGGGAATACGATGGGGGCGTCATACCCCACGGGGGCTACTTGTCACACCCTACCCTACAATGTAGTCGTCAACGGAATTGTTTATGAACAAATATTTTTAACGAGGTACTCGACACATCAAACCACAGCAATGTGATACCAACAACTAGATTACGGTATGTACTTCATATTCTTATTTATCTGTTATATTTGTCGCTAAAATCTAAATCAAAACATCGCTCGCATATAAAAAAAAATGTCATCGACACACGGGTAAATTCATACATACGGGCATGTGCGTGTGTGCGCATGCGAGCATGCGTGCTTGTGGACTTGTATCTCTATGAATTAATCTTCCATTAAAAAACAATGATACACTTTCCACAATAGTAATAGAGAAACACCCCTTCATAGTGAGAGACAGCACTGCGTCAAGTCAACCTACGGTCCAGCTGTCTTCCACATTGTGTCTCGTTTGAACTACATCCACGCTGATAACACTAATAACGAATACAATGGCGACACGTAATACCTAATAAGACGAACACAATGGCGAAACGTAATACCTAATAAAACGAACACAATGGCGACACATAATACCTAATAAAACGAACACAATGGCGACACGTAATACCTAATAAATGAACACAATGGCGACACGTAATACCTAATAAAACGAAAACAATGGCGAAACGTAATACCTAATAAAACGAAAACAATGGCGAAACGTAATACCTAATAAAACGAACACAATGGCGACAAGTAATACATAACAAAACGAACACAATGGCTGGCGACACATAATACCTAATAAAACGAACACAATGGCGAAACGTAATACCTAATAAAACGAAAACAATGGCGAAACGTAATACCTAATAAAACGAACATAATGGCGACAAGTAATACTAAACAAAACGAACACAATGGCTGGCGACACGTAATACCTAATAAAACGAACACAATGGCGCAATGTAATACCTAATAAAGCAAACACAACGGCGACACGTAATACCTAATAACACAAATACAATGGCGACATGTAATACCTAATAAAACAAACACAATGACGACATGTAATACTTAAAAACACGAAGACAATGTCTACACGTAATACCTAACAACACAAAGATTATGTCGACACATAATACTTAATACAAAGAAGATAATGTCGAAACGTAGTACCTACTTATATGGCTACGAGGAATGTAGCTGGACAAAGACTTGCTGTCTCGGCCCGTCCAAATAGCAACGCTACTCAATTTATTGCGTTGTTGCCTCAATATTTTACACCAGCCATTTTTTAACATCTGAAACTTCACCTAAACTACACAGATTCATTGGCATGCAAACTGCCGACATTGTCCACCGAGCGACGCAACGGAACATAACGTATCCATCATAAAAAATGGATTTTATTTTGGCAGAACACACTAATACAAAACTGACAAGGACACGTATAACTAACTAACTAACTAACTAACTAACTAGCTAACTAACTAACTAACTAACTAACTAACTAACTATCTCACTCACTCACTCACTCAATCACTATCTCACTCAAACATTCCCTTGCTTATTCACTCACTCACTCACTCACTCACTCACTCACTCACTCATTCACTCACTCACTCACTCACTCATTCACTCACTCACTTACGCACACACTCACTCACTCACTCACTCACTCACTCACTCACACAAACGCTCGCTTACTCACTCGCTCACTGAGTCACTCACACAATCACTCACTCGGTCGTTCTCTGACTCACTCACTATCCCATTCACTCAATAAATCCTTCACTATTCCACGCACTCATTCAAACACACAAAAATACACAACATTTGAAAAGCAATCATGCGCCCGAAAACACACACACAAGTAAATTAGTAGTATGCATGATGATGTCGCAAAAACAACATACAACAGTTGTACAAACGAGCTAGCAGGTTGCGGAGGGAAACAAATTTGCTATGGGCTAACATAGTCAACACTCTCAGTATACAAAACACCGTAATTAACTTCTACCAAAACACTCGCTGTGATTAAAGAGTAACTACTACGAGCGAGGAAGATACCAATAATAATAATAATGCTAATGCTGATACTACAACTAATAACAAGTATCGCCACCACCACCACAAACACCTCCACCACCACCACCACAATCATCATCACCACCACCACCATCATCATCATCACCATCACTACCACTACCACCACCATCACCACCACCACCACCATCGCCACCAGTAGACCAATGTGCAGCCACAGCATTTACGTTAATAATTCACAACCGGAAATGCATAATGTACAATTGCAGTGATTAAATTTGACGCGGGATATGTTGGTAATGTTCCGACTTGGTAGATGAAAGATTTGGTGATAAAACGAACTGGTGATAGAAAAACATTGTTGTGGGACGACTCGGTAATTGGATAACGTGGTTGTGGTGACACTATGGCAGATACAACTTCAATCAATCAATCATTCAATCAGTAAATCAATCGATTAATCATTCAATCAATCAATAATTTATTTCCAACAAGAATGCACTTTCCATAATAAAAATAGAACACAACTTCATTGTCAAAAAGAGTAAATGTATTATATTATCAATCTTAGTGTGTTGGAAAGAGAGTAAACAGAAATGTTATACATATATATGATTCACCCCCGACTTGATAGTTACGTAGACTGTTGAAGTCGAATTCACAAGACGCGTTTCCATCGAGCCTGCCATGTTTACCGTGACTCACGGCTTCGCAATAAAAGAGTCATAAATAATCAAACCTATTAATTTTTTTTTTACACCGACAGTATTGCCTTGTACGCATACTGCAGAACGGTGTTGTCCTCCTTCTTCACATTAGAGCACTTTGAAGATGAAATGCTCCCGCATAACTAGTCAAAGAAGACAACTACATGAGAGATAGTAGGCATATTATAGTAGTATGGGGCGCAGTGGTCGTGTGGTAAAACGGCGGACTTTATGTCGCGATGTTACGAACCGCATGCTGCCGTTTCGAAACATGGGTAATTGTTTTACCCCACATAGCCTCTGTCTTTCGGATGATACACTAACCGTTGTTGGACCCTTCTTTCTGGTGTCTTTGCCGGGGAAGCGAATTATCGTACAGAGGGAAATTGGAAAAAAAAACTGGTGTGGACTCACAGAGTTGGTGACTCATTATGTAAACCTACATTAAAAAATGTAGCTAAAGAATATGTTGAGTATAACTATGGAAACAGTAAGGTGAAATAACGTGTATATTTAGATATTGGTCACGGTAAACATAATCAAACACCTTTTGAAATGAAGCAATGTGAGTTCTATGGCAAGTTGTTGAGAACTGCCTCTTCAGCAATTCTACGCTAAGATAATATGTGACCAGTTGTATAGCGGTCGATGCAGAAGCCATTTTATACCACTTCAAAAGTGGTTGAATGGCTGGCTTGCATCAGCTTAGTAACATGATGTTGTAACGTTTAGGTTATAATGGCATCAAAGTTTTTGTTTTGTTGAAATATTATCTATCCCACGTTTTGATATAGCATTGGGTGTTACATGATTATTGAACATTACATAGTTCAAGTGGTGTTGATTTGAATTCGCACAACTTCCCTAGTTTATGTAACACCAACCGGAACAGAAAAACACGACATTTAGTAACCAAGGCGCGAAACAGTAAGCCCAGCAATTGCCTGTGAGAGATAATTTTTGGAAATAACCATCTGTGCTCAATACAAATGGTTATTTCGGAGTAATATTAAGTTATATGTGAAATTATATTCGAAGGTTTACAAAGCAAATACCAACCAAGCGTTTCAGGCTACGATGACCTCCGTGAGATCTACAAAAAGAAGAACGAATTGTTTTTACTAACACGCGAGAACCAAGCCTAACATTTGAATGTGAGAGGTTATTTTGGTAACTACCCTCGGCACAAAAGACTGGTGCAGTAGGGGACTTACACACAATTACAACGAGTGTGTCAGGTTATGTTGACCTCTGTGAGAGAACTATTTTTTCTTTGACACATGGAATGTCATTTAATTGATTTGTCAACACAGACATGTAAAAAGAGTATAAACGTTAACACTCTCCGCGCCAAAAGCATTCGTGCACATATTTTGCCACGCTAGTTGAAATATTATTACACGTTTTTTGTTGAAGTGATACTAGACATTACTAATATATATATATATATATATATATATATATATATATATATATATATATATATATATATATATATATATATATATATATATATATATATATATATATATATATATATATATATATATATATATATATAAATATATATATATATATATATATATATATATATATATATATATATATATATATATATATATATATATATATATATATATATATATATATATATACACATGCGATCGTTTTAATAAGTTTTAGTCTTATTTTTATGAAACGTCTGGATGCAGTTTTTGTGGATTACTTACCGCTATTTATCATAACCAAACGGTGATGAGAAAGAATTAATTACCGAGGTAATAGGGTTCAGTTAGACAAAAGTGAAGAACACGAGTCACGTAGTAGAAACTTGCAATATCAGTATACTTGTATCGTTATGACCACATAGATTACCAAAGTAGTTTATTGTGTATTTCTTATCAAAAAGCATGCTGCTGAAGCTTTATATGTTGTGGGAAAATGCTATATCTGGTCAGATAAATTAAGAAAATTATACACACATTTGTTGAATACATGTAATTGTAAATCAACATGTCTGTTGCATCAGCATATGTATGAATATATATATATATATATATATATATATATATATATATATATATATATATATATATATATATATATATATATATATATATATATATATATATTAATTCATCAAGATTGCCAACCATATATATATATATATATATATATATATATATATATATATATATATATACGGTTGGCAATCTTGATAAATTAATTAATAATAATATTTAAAAAAAATACATATTTCACTCTGAATCATAGTCGGAGAGTTACTGCATTAAAAACAATTGTACTTCTTTGAAACCATGGCTCGTATTTTGTTATTTTATCAGAACAATTCACACAAACCAAAACTGTTTCATGATGGTTGCCAACACATCTGCTTAAGTATTCTAATAGCAAACTATATATCAATGATATTTGTGGAAACTATTTTTTATAAACACGGTTGATTCTGAGCCGCGTGACGTGTCTTATTTTCCACCTACCATCCTTTCCACCTGGCGGCCACTCGAACAACTAGCAATTTCCTTGTTGGAAGAGTAGAACCGCGACTCAGACAGTTCTGCTAAGTACCTCGCAAGTGTGAATGATGAATCCCATTAATATTCAAATACTAAACTTATAGTAATATCCACATTAAAAAAATACAATGATATTTTGATAAGGACCTAAAGAAGACCTTATTTGTTTATTTTGATGTATGTTACTTATGACATGTGTGTTAATTGCGTTCTTTCCAAAGTCTGTGCACGATGCATCACACGTTAGATCCCACCAGCATTCGATGGTAAACGTTTGTGAAATTTCCAGAATTACTGACCATTAGTGCTGGATTCAGTTATTGTTTCTTGGTTTCAAAACACCATTTATTATAATACTTCCAGTGATCAAAATATGTAACGCGAGTCACCTATATTTTATTATATTATAATAGTGCCAGTACGTGAATATATTACACATTAAAACATATTAAGGCATTACCTGGAATTCGACGAGTGCACCGCATCAAAAATATTGATTGAAAAGCAAAACCCTTTTCTCTGTCAACGGATAACATGGAGTTGTGTATCCCTAAATTTGTGTTATTCTAAAATTGTGTTGGGTGATTGATATGTCGTTGAGTACAACACAGCATTGTTCCAAGGGGATTAGAGAAGCTCACAACAGAACGATTGTCTGGTTTCAGAGATGATCAGCGACGACCAGAGGAACATTGTTTGATGAAGTACATGTAAAATGGTTGTTGCCCTGGACAAACCTGATTTGTTGCAAACAGCATCAGTGAATACTCTATTGACAATCGCCGGGAGATATCACCATGTCATTCTTCAAACAGGGCAGTTTGGGAGTAGTACATGAATAATATGGAACATGTTATGCAATTTGAGTTGAGCTACTATGTACTTGACAGGTTACATTTTGTCCGCCTAAATTATTTAGCGCCAATGTGTGTTTTGGAAGACAGGTGTTCTAGGATACAGATTCATACACAACACTTATTTCTCACGGACAAGTCAGAGTACCACGCCGAACACGGGTAATCAAATCGATACATTATCAGAGCAAATATCAATAACTTAATAGTTGTCAGGTCGAAACATTTAATATTTATCTACATACATGAATGTACATTTCACAAGTTCATGTTTGTAATACATGCAGTCACCCATAGTCTTGAACATTCAATCAGTTATGGTTTCAACTTGCGTGATCGTACACGTCGATCCACACCTCCAGGGTAGGGTTGTCATACAACATCATGTGCATCACACCGATTAGATCGTAGCTTCCTGCAAAGGTTCGCAAACTGAACTATGTAGTCATGTTTTCGAGCTTCACTTGCAAATCTGGGGAGAAAGGAAAACAATATGTTCTCAACTGCAATGATCAACTAATTAATGATAGAAACAAAACTCTAACACTGTGCATGCATTCACATCGCACACATTTAATACATGATCAATTTAATCGCTTTGGGGTTATTGATCAGAAAGATTGAAAGCTGTTAAACGACTCCTCTCCCCGGCCATATTTAGAGCACCGTCGTACACGTGGTGAGACATGTTTCGAAAGAGCCATTCGAGCTGCTCAACTCTTTTGGCGATAGCTGTGCATTTATTTCACGAGCGCCACAACTACTCGGCCGGCATCAACTCGGAAGTTAACGAGAGAAAAAAAATTGCCGTGATGTATAGCGTGATGACGTCACATCATGGGGTGGTATTATGTTTCGTCAAGAGAATAGCCATCTTCTTGCTGTGAACTGTAGCTTGATGCAATTGTGTCTCACACAAACACAATGCACTGACAACCATAATCTGTTTGCATTTAGTAATGTGGACAACGTTGTTAAGGCAGGATAGGGGTGGAAACAATCAGAACGACAAGGGGACAAATGGCAGCACTGGTAGCAATGCCTCCAGTTTGTATATTACAAATGTCCACTTCTGAATAATAAGTGCAGGAGGTCGCCACCTCGCCGTTTATCGACAAATATTTGCGATTTGGTGAAAACAAATCCGGCCGAAATAAGGGTGTTGTCCAGGCACCTGATGAGCAGACGCTTGCTCAAATAGGACACGTCGCAACAGCATTAGTTATAAACAGTTGACGACGCTACCCGGAGTTGCAAAACAAATAAAGTAAAAACTCTATGTGTAAGCTCGGTAGGTCTGGGGTTTTAGTGATGGCCTGTCGCAACAGCCTTAGTCATAAACAGTTGAAGACACTACCCGGGGTTAAAATAAAAAGTATAACAACTCTACCAGTAGACGTGGTAGCTCTGCGGTGGTTTGAGCGAAAGACTCTCAAACAAAAGGATTGGTGTTCGAATCCACCTAGTGCCGTTTCAAAACTTGAGCAATTCCGTTCACACCACTTTGCCTTATTATGTCAATGACAATCTATTGTGCGGAAGCTTGAATGATGCGATCACTATCTAGAGGTTTTTGAGACGCGTTGCTTTCGGACTGTCAGTGGAGTTATCAGGGCAACCATATTCCAGAATATCCATATCAGAGAGGAGTTATTCCTCGATTAATCAATCATATAAGTCACCAGGCACAGACAACCGTGGTAGCTTGAGTAATTTTGCCGTATGCCAAGAAGTAACATCATCAGTTAAGCATTGATGTATGTTATCAAAGTACTGTGGAAGGTAGAAAGGCCAAAGAAGAGGTCGAGTTACAAGATCAGAAGTGATTCAGCGCACCCAATGTTGACAGCATAATGTAATGCCGTATATAGAGCAGGATGGAGGGGTGCAACCTCTCGGAGGACATGGAGATCCAATACGGCCCATGTATTTCGGCGTTACATGATTACTGAACATATGGTTATATAGTTCCAGTACCGTTGATTTGAATTCAGAAAACATGTTTCTACAAGATACACAAACCAAGCCTAACATTTAAATGTGGTGATTTATTTACAGCTGTTAGTCGGTTAAAAAACAAGTACTTCGAGCTGAACAGGTCACCATGACCTCAGTGAAAGCTGTATTTCTATTAAAATGTGGAATGTCATTTAATTGGCTTTGCAATACAGTCAGGTAAGAAAGAATCCGAGTATTATAATCAAACACTCCAAAAGCATTCGTGCACATATTGTGCCACGAAACTTGGCGATGGAAACACACGGTTATGGGACAACTCGGCAATTGGACGACGTTGTTGTGGTGGCAACAAAGCAGCGACAACTTCAATGAATCAAATTTAATCAACCAATAAATCAATGAAACCGTATTTTAATTCATAATGTTATTTCCAACAAGACTTCAAATTCCATAATATTAAAATGAGAATACAACATCATATTCAACATGAGTACATATATTATATTATTAATAGTGTATTTTGAAGAAAAAAAAACATTAATGTAATACTTATATTTGGTTCATCCCCGAAAATGTATAGTTACTTTGATTTGGCAAGTCGAATTCACAAGACACATTTCCATCTTGAAAATGTCCACAGACGTTTGCGCATTCAGACGTTACGCAGAATATCGCTTAATTAATCAAAACATGATGCCACCTCCACCCCCACCCCCAGCCCCACCCCCGGTACGTTGGAGGGGAGATATTTTACTTGTATGTGACACCTATCTACCAGGAAGTTTTGGGCGGTTAAGAAAGGATTGGCACAGAAAGGACTGCACATAATGACACACCTACGGGACCTATACATTATTCTCGCCACGCGTGTTGTAAATGTACGAGCAATCACAAAGGGCTATTTTTGACAATGACGCTGCGGGCAGAAAGAAATGGTGCAATTATGTCGCCAATGTTCTTTTTCAGCTCCTCGACTGTAGGTTTCAGGCCCTGGTGGATCTACTTTTCGTGAACATACGTATTACGTCTTCCAGAAATACAATTGCTCCAGTTAAAGCGGAATGTAGATATATTTCAAAGAAATGTAAATATGGCGCAGCTCACTGACCACCAGTGGACAGATAAATAAAAAAGCAAACTGATTTTACCACCACACTAACTAGACTATCCTCACAGCTTCTTCAACACGCACTCGACTTGGTAATCAAAGTAATTTATTTCGTCATGTGCAGACATACTCCCTGTTTCTGCTGCACAGGCATATGCCTTGATCAATTTGAGGACTGAATTGGCCATGACTCATCAGTGAACGACCAATAACTAAATAATAAAATAAGCATTCCTTTATTTTCCTTTATATCCTTGTTTTTAGGGTTACCTGTTCAGCTATCGTATATGTGAGCGTGTTGGTGTGCGTGCGTGAGCGTGTTGGTGTGCGTGCGTGAGCGTGTGGGTGTGGGTGCGTCAGCGTGTGGGTGTGCGTGCGTCAGCGTGTGGGTGTGCGTGCGTGTGGGTGTACTATTTATAATTTTTCACGATCTCTACACTGTTCATGCGCGAACATATAATTATAAAATGTGCTGGATTTGCTGTCAGAGGAAAATGTATTGTTAAAATATGCATAGTTGCCCTGGGTCTCAGTCAGGTTACCATGACCTGTTATACCCTCGCTTATTTATCCATCGTTCAAAGTAAACAAGCCGTTCCTCGCTTTACCAGTTTTAGCTCTGGTCGAAACTCGGGAGCGGCTTTCATTCAGTTGAAGTGCGTCATCACCTGGTCGAAATGGTTGGCTGCACTATGTCGTCACGGGTGGCTGCACTTGGGATGGGCGACACGTTCAATGTACAATTTCTGACTTCGCTCAGTAAGAGCACGCATACAGAAGACGGGAAAGAATGAGCCAACGATGCCAAACAAAATAAATCAAACAATGCGTTGCTTTTGTTTACGGATGTAGCCTTGTTTAGATAGACTGATCAGTTGCACCCGACATAGAAGTCCCGTCTAGTGATTGTCCAGTGCATTGTGTTATCTTCGAGTTAACTCTGGGAATAATGTAGCAAAAAATTACTCCACAATCGCGGAAGGCTTTGTGAAGAAACTATACCACTCTAGTGGAAAGCTTCACTATATTGTTGGCAAATTCCAAAATATAAATCACCAGAGCGCTGAAGAGTCGTATGAAATTTACCGTTGAAGGTGCGTTCTATAAAACATTCGATGTGCTCATAATATTAATTGTAAGAAGCAGGCCTGTCCACGGAGTTTAGAAAACGGGTTAGGAAATTATTTGTTTTATTTTAAATGTTTTTATTCAGTGCAATCTTTAGTTCATAAAAATAGCATTGTTAGACTAACAGGGGTATCTAACATATAAATATATTTGTTTATTGGTAAAAGTACATCTTCCGCTAACGCACCACCGCATGCTTCCATAACATATATCTTTCAGCGTGACATTATTATAGTAACCATTTGTGGCCTCTATTGCTAATTATACTAAACCTTCGACGCCATAAATCGTGAAGCAACACATTTTGTCCAGGTTTGGACTTCCTGCATATTTCACTGCCGCCCTGTGACTTCTCCATTACCAAATGACCGCGCCCGTTCTGTGCAACGAGACGTTCCGATTGGAACAGGTGTAATGCAGGAAGTAAACACTAACTAGACTATCTTCACAGCTTCTTCAACACGCACTCGACTTGGTAATCAAAGTAATTTATTTCGTCATGTGCAGACATACTCCCTGTTTCTGCTGCACAGGCATATGCCTTGATCAATTTGAGGACTGAACTGGCCATGACTCATCAGTGAACGACCAATAACTAAATAATAAAATAAACATTCCTTTATTTTCCTTTATATCATTGATTTTAGGGTTACCTGTTCAGCTATCGTATATGTGTGCGTGCATGAGCGTGTTGGTGTGCGTGCGTGAGCGTGTGGGTGTGCGTGCGTGAGCGTGTGGGTTTGCGTGCGTGAGCGTGTGGATGTGCGTGCGTGAGCGTGTGGGTGTGCGTGTGCGTGCGTGAGCGTTTGGGTGCGCGTGCGTCAGCGTGTGGGTGTGCGTGCGTCAGCGTGTGGGTGTGCGTGCGTAAGCGTGTGGGTGTGCGTGCGTCAGCGTGTGGGTGTGCGTGCGTGTGGGTGTACTATTTATAATTTTTTCACGATTACTACACTGTTCATGGGCGAACATATAATTATAAAATGTGCTGGATTTGCTGTCAGAGGAAAATGTATTGTTAAAATATGCATAGTTGCCCTGGGTCTCAGTCAGGTTACCCTGACCTGTTATACCCTCGCTTATTTATCCATCGTTCAAAGTAAACAAGCCGTTCCTCGCGTTACCAGTTTTAGCTCTGGTCGAAACTCGGGAGCGGCTTTCATTCAGTTGAAGTGCGTCATCACCTGGTCGAAATGGTTGGCTGCACTATGTCGTCACGGGTGGCTGCACTTGGGATGGGCGACACGTTCAATGTACAATTTCTGACTTCGCTCAGTAAGAGCACGCATACAGAAGACGGGAAAGAATGAGACAACGATGCCAAACAAAATAAATCAAACAATGCGTTGCTTTTGTTTACGGATGTAGCCTTGTTTAGATAGACTGATCAGTTGCACCCGACATAGAAGTCCCGTCTAGTGATTGTCCAGTGCATTGTGTTATCTTCGAGTTAACTCTGGGAATAATGTAGCAAAAAATTACTCCACAATTGCGGAAGGCTTTGTGAAGAAACTATACCACTCTAGTGGAAAGCTTCACTATATTGTTGGCAAATTCCAAAATATAAATCACCAGAGCGCTGAAGAGTCGTATGAAATTTACCGTTGAAGGTGCGTTCTATAAAACATTCGATGTGCTCATAATATTAATTGTAAGAAGCAGGCCTGTCCATGGAGTTTAGAAAACGGGTTAGGAAATTATTTGTTTTATTTTAAATGTTTTTATTCAGTGCAATCTTTAGTTCATAAAAATAGCATTATTAGACTAACAAGGGTATCTAACATATAAATATATTTGTTTATTGGTAAAAGTACATCTTCCGCTAACGCACCACCGCATGCTTCCATAACATATATCTTTCAGCGTGACATTATTATAGTAACCATTTGTGGCCTCTATTGCTAATTATACTAAACCTTCGACGCCATAAATCGTGAAGCAACACATTTTGTCCAGGTTTGGACTTCCTGCATATTTCACTGCCGCCCTGTGACTTCTCCATTACCAAATGACCGCGCCCGTTCTGTGCAACGAGACGTTCCGATTGGAACAGGTGTAATGCAGGAAGTAAACAAAATAAATATTCGGAAGGTCCACGCTGACCAGGGAGTGTGACAACTTGACAAACTCAGTATTTCATGTCATAGTCTATGTAATTGAATGTTTTGCTTAGTTGTCAAACTTATGCCTTAGCATTCAAAATCATAATCCGTGGCAAAATACAAACTACGAATGGACACATGTTTAATGCAGTTGGGAAAATGTTAGCTTTGTGCTGCGTCTCGCGAATTTCAACACATTTTTATGTTTGATAATTTCAAAGTGACTATATGACAAAAACAAACGTTGTATTGAAAGACACTTGACATAAACGCCATTTTTTTGCTATAATATCGATCAAAAATAGGAGTGCGTGTTTCTATAAAATACACAGCAATACTTCGCTAACTGGACTCATGATAAATACGCATTTATTGCGTATTACAAAGTATTAAACAACTTGTTTACTTACTTATTTACTTTTGCAGTTTCAGTTGTTTCTGAGTTTTGTTCATGTTGTAGTGTGGCTTAGAACGCAAATATCCACCATGTTTAAGTAAAAGTTGTCTAGTAGGCGTGAACAATGAATGTGCAACATGTCTGTGTAGTGCTTTGTCCTTATACATTGTCACCAAACAAAATATTTTCACTTTATCATTGTTTCTCAACACTTCTTTATTTTGGTTAATGCTGTCCAAATTTAGTGCACTGTTTCCTATCTTATATATGTATATATCAAATATGATGTGTCATCAGATGCTTTAAATGTTCGAAGTATTACACGGGTATATTTAAACACACGTGGATCCACATCATCACCACATGGGGCACTCAGTAACAGTTCGTGAACTGTTTGTATTACACGGGTATATTTAAACACACGTGGATCCACATCATCACCACATGGGGCACTCAGTAACAGTTCGTGAACTGTTTGTATTACACGGGTATATTTAAACACACGTGGATCCACATCATCACCACATGGGGCACTCAGTAACAGTTCGTGAACTGTTTGTATTACACGGGTATATTTAAACACACGTGGATCCACATCATCACCACATGGGGCACTCAGTAACAGTTCGTGAACTGTTTGTATTACACGGGTATATTTAAACACACGTGGATCCACATCATCACCACATGGGGCACTCAGTAACAGTTCGTGAACTGTTTGTATTACACGGGTATATTTAAACACACGTGGATCCACATCATCACCACATGGGGCACTCAGTAACAGTTCGTGAACTGTTTGTATTACACGGGTATATTTAAACACACGTGGATCCACATCATCACCACATGGGGCACTCAGTAACAGTTCGTGAACTGTTTGTATTACACGGGTATATTTAAACACACGTGGATCCACATCATCACCACATGGGGCACTCAGTAACAGTTCGTGAACTGTTTGTATTACACGGGTATATTTAAACACACGTGGATCCACATCATCACCACATGGGGCACTCAGTAACAGTTCGTGAACAGCGTTTAGAAAAACAGGCGTTGTATCAGGTATGTCCGTCAGTGCGTAATACCTGTAGACCCGGAAGATGTGTATGCCCAGCGATGGATGATTCAGAGGGTTCCTTCCTCATATATAACTTTTACCTTTTAACGCTAAATGGTGTGCCGTTGGTAGCACTCCATTAATCACGCCCGAGCTCAGAGGTGTAACAAACAAGAAGAGTTAAGCATGATATAATGAACAAAGGCGCGCAAAAACACCAGTGTGTGAGGGAACCCGAGGATTGTGTGAGGAAATGAAACAAATGTCTGAGCTTTCTGCTGAAGGTAGTTTCATGTGATATTTTGTTGTTGGAAACTTATCTCCAGACTCTGGGCGCAGCTCCATAGAATGCGCGCTTGTCCAGGTTGAGCTTAGTTGTAGGTTCAAGTTGTTGTGAAATTAGAGCTACCTGCCAATATTTGAATGACGCACGAGACTAGCGTGTATTAATGGTATGCGCAATTAGAGGCAATTTTCTATGACAAATTCAAAGCCAAAACATATGTTCCAATTCAATAAAAAACGACCCGGCACAATTATACATAAAAAAGGTATTCAAATGAAACTAAAAAGTCACTTAAATAAAAAAAAAATTAAGTTAACTTAAATAATAAAAACTAACAGTAATGTAACACACACCTTATTCTCGCATGTTTGAGTTGAACATTTGAACAGGAACATAATGGTAAAATTATTATTAAAATATGACCAAACATAAATCATTATTTCTCACGTTGTCAACACTATATCTCTCAATTTGTTTACGTTGTGTTTCGTCCCAACGTACGTGCATTGACGTTATGTTAATAACACAAAGGTTCTCATTTCAACAAGAGTCGTGGGAAATTTTGAAGCCATCTGGGCAACCAATCAAATGAGGTGTATCTGAGCATAGTCATCGAATTTTTGTCTTGCTACCATCCTTTCCGTCTGGCGGCCAAATAACAACATTGGCCCAACAAGAACCGTGGAAAATTCCGCAGCGAACCAGTCACACTGCTGTGTTTCTACGCACGAGAGAAGCTGAAGGTCAAGTATGTTTAGCTTTGGTGAGGAGGTGTATTATTATACAAACCTCGCTGATTCGCTGGTAATTCTTAGCCCAGTCGTTGAGTCTTTGTCCAGCTACCATCCTTTCCGCCTGGCGGCCACTTGAAGAACTGACAACTTCCTTGTTGGGAGCTGTATATAATATCGGGTGATTCCGTGGTGCGGCACAACTGACTGAACAGGTCAGCACAGTCCGCTCTTCAACGTCTCGCTAGAGAAGAACCGATGCATCCGACAGCGACCGCTGCAATGGCAGAAGAGAAAGGGAAAATCGCCGCTTTTGGAGAAATCCAGGTTTGTGATTTCTTGTACCACAGCATTTTACTAAAATAAGAACATGTCGAAGATAAAATGCATATAAACATTTTAATAGTATATCAACATTTATCTATTTATTATTTTTTTGAGAAACACACAATGTTGCTGTTGTAAGAATTTAATATTGTCTTAAATTTATGACATTTATGTAATATATATTTTTAAGTTTGTGTTATTTGTTTTAAACCGGTAGTTTCTTTAAAATATTTAGATTAGTACATATTAATAATATACTACTGGCTATGTTTAAATTTATTGGACATCAGTGACATGTGTGTGTTTATAATATGTATATGTATATATATATATATATATATATATATATTTATATATATATATATATATATATATATATATATATATATATATATATATATATATATATATATATATATTAAATTAAAAACCAGTACAGCCTAATCGTTTTGCTGGACATATTATATATATATATATATATATATATATATATTATTTTATCGATTTCTTTGTAACTGTTGTCACTTTGTCAACTTGTTTTTTATGTTTTCAGTATGTTGAGAGTGCGCGTCCGTCGAACGAGAGCGGAACAGTGAAGACCAAACACGTGTTCGTGGCAGTCACGTGCATCGTAGTCGTAGTCGTGTTGGTGGCCGGAATTATCGGTGCGGCGTATGTCTTCAAGTCAGCGGCAAAGGACATCGCTAAGGTAAGAACTTACGTAATACATTTCATCAACTTTACGTTGACTTATCTCGATATATATATATATATATATATATATATATATATATATAATTAGATAGTGAAACATTGACTAAGATAATGTTTGCACTGCTGATATATATATATATATATATATATATATATATATATATATATATATATATATATATATATATATATATATATATATATATATATATATATATATATATATATATATATATATATATATATATATAGGAGCAGTGCTATAATAAAAGTTTACATCATATAAGTTTAACTATTAAGTTCAAAATTATATCATGTTATTGTTTTTTCTTGAGTGATTCTCTATAATATAGAGAATCACTCAAGAAAAAACAATAACATGATATAATTTTGAACTTAATAGTTAAACTTATATGATGTAAACTTTTATTTTATAACAACATTGGCCCAACAAGAACCGTGGAAAATTCCGCAGCGAACCAGTCACACTGCTGTGTTTCTACGCACGAGAGAAGCTGAAGGTCAAGTATGTTTAGCTTTGGTGAGGAGGTGTATTATTATACAAACCTCGCTGATTCGCTGGTAATTCTTAGCCCAGTCGTTGAGTCTTTGTTCAGCTACCATCCTTTCCGCCTGGCGGCCACTTGAAGAACTGACAACTTCCTTGTTGGGAGCTGTATATAATATCGGGTGATTCCGTGGTGCGGCACAACTGACTGAACAGGTCAGCACAGTCCGCTCTTCAACGTCTCGCTATGATAAATGCTTGTTAATTAGGCATTTATTATGGAATATACCAGCACAAGTCGCGGGTGTTACACGTTTGTATTGAACGTACGACAGGCGGTAGTGTTAACGTACGACAGGAGGTAGTGTTAACGTACGACAGGCGGTAGTGTTAAAGTTGAAAATATTGTTTCTTTCTTGTTGCAGTTTCACCTGAAGGTTAACGACAAAGACGGCAAGCCAATCAACGAGGACGTTGAGAGCGACTTGACAGATGACGTAGTCACCTACCACCTGATGACGTCAGCGGCAGAACAGTGGGTCCTGAACGATTTCAGCAAGGTAGTTCATATAATATTAATAGTCTTAATATTATTATTATTATTATTATTATTATTATTATTGTTAGCATTTGCCGTAGCAACAGCGAAAAATAATGATTGCGTAACTACAATTATTATTGTTATGATAAATATATTTACTGGCAAGATCACCGGCAACACACCAGTAGTAGACGTCATTGTCTGATTAAAAGACTTCGGGATTTCATGGCTCGCCATTCAGCTATCTCGTTCATACATGCAGTTATCTCATCTGTTTATGTCACACTAGCGTCCGATTTTAGGACCTCGACGTAGCTAGGAGCGGGTCGTCCCCTTGAAGCGCCTCCGGGCGTCTGCTCCCAGAGTATTAGTTTGGACGATGGTGTCCCCGCTTGCCTTGTGTTGTGCCCAGTAAACCGCATCTTGCGCTCCTGAATCTTCTCTGTTATCCTCACCTTTGTTACATACAGCTCTTCGTTAGTCACGTGCTCTTTCCAGTAAACAATGAACATCATTCGCAGTAGTCTAGTGTAGCAGCCATTCAATTGCCAAGAGTTGGTCAATGTCTAGGCTTCCGATCCACACAGGAGTACTGATATCACAGTTGCCACGAGGAGACATTCCTTGAGGTTCCTTGAGATGTCCATATATTCTTCATATTGTTAACGGCAGCCCACGCAAGGCCTTTTCTGATTCGTATGTCCTCCTCAGTGAAATCTACCCATACACATAGGTAGTTAAAGTCATTCACCTCCTTCAGCGTTGTGCCATCAACAGCTTCAGCTCTACCTCTTATTCTATGTTGTATGCTATGAACTTGGTCTTCTTGGCACTAATGCCCAAGCCGACTTTTTGACATTCCGTTTAATCTTGGTTAACTTAGTCTTGTGCTTGCTTTTTATTTGGTCAGACAGTCAGGCGATGTCATCCGCAAATGTCAAGGTCTGTTATTATCTCTGGTTTAACTCTTATGCGCCTCCTGTTTTTGAGTGTAAAGCCTAGTTCCTCTTCTCGGGCCATCGATTGTCTGCCTCTTCGCATAATCGAGTACAATAATGAAGAGAAAAGGAGCCAAAGTATCTCACTGAAGCATTCCTCCGATTATATCAAACATACCTGTCTCGCCATCTGGTGACAGCAGACGTAAAGGTTATATGAGTAGCAGTAATATTAGCAGTAGACCCAACAACCGGAGCATGTTTATCTTGCATGTCTTTCACAATAAAATTACGCTATTTCTAAACATTAAACTTTTATTAATGCATAATAATTCGAAAAAAAACACTTTTGGAAAATTACGTTGTCCGTGCCTATTTGTAATACTATTCAGTTCAGAAGTACTTACTATTCCATTAATGTTATTAATGTGGCAACTACTGCGGGTTGACTATCATAATCACCGGTGTCAATATGTCGTCTCGTTGTCCTCTAGGGTATCACCATGTACAAACTCAGGGCTAACGGTAACTCGGCGTGCTACGTGACGCCGTTGAACCAATCGGAGGCTGACCCGCAGACAGTGAGGGCCAACATGAAGAAAGTTGACGAAGTGAGTATTTTACCGAATTATGCGGAGCCGTTTTAAAATACCTCGCAAATTGAACCATCGGTGTAGGTGTGTGTGTGTGTTCGAGCGAGCTAGCGTCCGCGTGTGCGTGCTTGAGTGCGTGCGTGCGTGCGTGAATTATAATATTACGTGTATGTCGTCTATGGACATGTGTAGTTTCACATTTGTTTTTTGTCTTTGTCAAAAATCTATATACTTATTGTATTAATGATACCAGAAATAATGTTATTGAAGCAAACCATTGTGTACCGTATCAGAACTACATTATGCATAATTAAATTAAAGACGATAATGTTAATTTATCTTTAAATAGACATAAAACGTCTTGTAGAAGAATAAGCATACTTTGTATTTTAAACGATATTTTTAAATCTTCCTGAAAAATGGTTACCGAATCCACGACATATTCGTAATGTCCGCGCGTATGACTAACACAAAACACATTGCGGTTGTTTTCAGGCTTACCAACGATTATGCTGTTTCCTTCATGACACGGCATCTAGTCGTACGCGAGATATGATTGAAATGCCATGCTAATTAAAACACACGTTAGCTTGAATCAGTCCGTTATGTTGTTAAATACGTGATGTGTTTTGTGCAGAGTAGTGTCGATGGTAGCGACTCCGCCATCTTCTACATTACGGAAGGCGCCATCAAGAAGCCCGCTTTCCTCGGTAAGACCATCAACAGCATGTGCAGCGGTGTCTCCATCTACTGGCTGAGTCCGAAATGTAGCGGTAACAGCAGCGACCTGGTGGAGAAACCCGGCTCGGAAGGTGGGTTTGTTTCAGTTTCACCACGACACTTGCCTAGATGTAATCTTAGTCCAGCAATATCGATTGTTTAATCGATTGGTTACGCAAAGGTCCGCACTACTTGATAGAACAATCGGGTAGTCTTTTAAACCTGATTTTGTCGATCGAATGTTCGTGTAACATTTCGTGTAACATTTCTATATTCCTGCTGTGCTAAAAGGCGCCGTTTAAAAGAATCTCGTCCGGCGCTTTATAGAATCATATGTACCTGAAAAACGATACCTTGTGGACCGAACAAATTTTCTTGAAAACCCCCAAGTCTTATTTCTCTATACGTCTGTGACGATACAATGCGTATATAGGTAACACATTCTGAACATGTTTTGAATATAGCTATTATAAATCAAAAAATATGTAATTAAATTGCGGCATTCACAGCTACTTTGCAATAATTTTGTATGGACAAAATAACACTGTTTGTCGTTCATTCTTGTCCACATTATTATGTGTGTTTTTTGTTCACGGGAATTCGCTTGTGAGAATAAGCCCCTTAACATATAACACATTACTCCGAACCGATGTGAGTATAGGAAATGTAGCATGGAACCTGCCTAACTGGTTGTTGCTTGTCTGCAGCCGACGCGAAGGCGCCGCGCCACAAGAGGGCTTCCCTGCGCTGCGTCATGTGCGGCTGCTACCTGCTATGTGCCCCGAGAGTGGCCGGGATCAGCTACTACGTCGGCCCCACTTTGCACTGCCGTCTCTACTACTACGGCAGACCCGCCTACCTCTACAAGTTGCCGGCTCCGTGCACCAGAAAACTCAAGTTGTACTAGATCTACACTGAAACGGAAACATTCGTTCGAGTTGCGACAGCCCCAACACGACTCGCGATTGTTCATACGTACCCGGACGCTTATAGTAACAATTTCTTAAAAGAAATAATATGTTATATTTTTTATATTTAAGTACGTACACATTATGAAAAACTAATCGCCTTATCATTGACTAATCATTTATCTAGTTTTGCATTATTATTACTAAAATAAAATTATAAATATTACCAATGTGTTTGACGCTTATTTTTGACAAACTATGTGTTCCATAACGTGAATCTGCAACCAACATATTCAAGTATCATTTTGTGTAACCTATGTCATCATTGGGGTCACACACGGATTGAAATAGACGACAGCGTATCGCGAGGAAACTATGCCAAGGCACACACTCGTACACACACTCATACACACACTCGTGAATACACTCGTGCATACACTCGTCCACACGCTCGTACACACACTCGTACACACAATCGTACACACACACGTGAATACACATGTACACATGCTCATATAAACACTCATACAATAAATCGTATGTACATTCCTAAGCACACTCGTACACACACTTGTACACTCTTACATTCAACCACACACGCACAAAATGTCCGTGTGAGAGACATGCTCTGCCCGTATGACAGTTTTTTTCTTCAATTTTAATACATACTATTAAATTTAAACTAAGAAAATAACTTCATTTAATGACCTATACCATAATGAGTTCTAAAACTTCCCCTGGTTTAGCGGCCAAACACGTAGACGCCAGCCTGCCGCCCATTGCTTTTTCTTTGCAATTCTATCATTCGGCTATTTTATAACCCGATCGATTTCAAATCTCGAACAGAACGAGCGAGTGTTGTCTTGCGTTCGACATGCTCGGCGAGTGTTGTCTTGCGTTCGACGTGCTCGGCGTGTGTTGTCTTGCGTTCGACGTGCTCGGCGAGTGTTGTCTTGCGTTCGACGTGCTCGGCGTGTGTTGTCTTGCGTTCGACGCGCTCGGCGAGTGTTGTCTTGCGTTCGACGTGCTCGGCGAGTGTTGTCTTGCGTTCGACGCGCTCGGCGAGTGTTGTCTTGCGTTCGACGCGCTCGGCGAGTGTTGTCTTGCGTTCGACGCGCTCGGCGAGTGTTGTCTTGCGTTCGACGCGCTCGGCGAGTGTTGTCTTGCGTTCGGCGTGCTCGGCGATTGTTGTCTTGCGTTCGACGTGCTCGGCGTGTGTTGTCTTGCGTTCGACGCGCTCGGCGAGTGTTGTCTTGCGTTCGACGTGCTCGGCGAGTGTTGTCTTGCGTTCGACATGCTCGGCGAGTGTTGTCTTGCGTTCGACGCGCTCGGCGAGTGTTGTCTTGCGTTCGACGCGCTCGGCGAGTGTTGTCTTGCGTTCGACGCGCTCGGCGAGTGTTGTCTTGCGTTCGACGCGCTCGGCGAGTGTTGTCTTGCGTTCGGCGTGCTCGGCGATTGTTGTCTTGCGTTCGACGTGCTCGGCGTGTGTTGTCTTGCGTTCGACGCGCTCGGCGAGTGTTGTCTTGCGTTCGACGTGCTCGGCGAGTGTTGTCTTGCGTTCGGCGCGCTCGGCGAGTGTTGTCTTGCGTTCGGCGTGCTCGGCGAGTGTTATCTTGCGTTCGGCGTGCTCGGCGAATGCTGTCTTGCGTTCGGCGTGCTCGGCGTGTGTTGTCTTGCGTTCGACGCGCTCGGCGAGTGTTGTCTTGCGTTCGGCGTGCTCGGCGAGTGTTGTCTTGCGTTCGGCGCGCTCGGCGAGTGTTGTCTTGCGTTCGGCGTGCTCGGCGAGTGTTATCTTGCGTTCGGCGTGCTCGGCGAATGCTGTCTTGCGTTCGGCGTGCTCGGCGAGTGTTATCTTGCGTAGCAGCTGGCAGTGCGGCTGTCAACGGCTAGTTGGTAGCGGCTAGCGAGGGTGGACTGCGGCGGAAGTTAGCGTGTATGGCTCAGCGACTCTTCGCCGTCGATGCGTCGCATCCTCCAACGTCCGTGAACCGTTGGACGAGTAGAGGTATTCCGAGAGGAACCATGTACGTTCTTGGATGTTATGTGCAATCTGACTGTCACATGGCTAGAGTTCAACGCCCGTAACTATTTTATACATCCACTATCACCATTTGCAGCTGTCGTCTCACAACGAACTAACCAATCACATCGGTGCATAAAAGAGCTCGCGGACGACATCAAAGCTTGGTTGCCTATACAAATTACAAGTTAACTTAAGAATATGTGTGCAATGTTTGTACTAAAACACCCCAGTATCCATAGTGACCTTATATTTAACTTTTTGACCTATACGTTTCCAAAAGAAAAACTGCCCCTAGCGACCACAAACGTAATATGTTGACGTATATTCATCTTCACAGTGCCTCCGAGTGGCCAAATATTCACTTATTTTATTATTTAATATAATATATATATACTATAGTTTGTATAGCTAAATGCGACAACAATGCATAGCTGAACTCAGTTCTATATAGCTAAACGTGGTAAACCCATAGATAAAATATAACAGCAACAAAATAGACAGGCTATACATACAATGACTTTACTTCGGCTATAAACTGGCACGCTAAAATGCATAATGTGACCTTAATAAGTCAACTTATTTAACCTTCGAATACTAAAAATGCTTCTTGGAAAGAATGCGCGACACGTTATTAGGATTGTTGTCACTAGAGGCGCTTAATGGACGTCATTTCCATCATTGCTATTCAATATTTGGTCACTGCGAGACTTTTCTTGGGATTAATGTTAGTCAAAATATTACGTCTGTGATGGCTAGGGACAGTTGTTGGGAAAATATAAGTGAACCTGATAAACAGTTTTGCTCACAAGGGATGCTTCTTGGACGGAATTTTGGCCCAGGTGTTACGTTTGTTGGCATTAGAAGCGTTTGTAGAAATGTACGGATAGGTATATACATGCAACAACACCATGACGTTAGATGAGCGCATATTTGATATTTTGCTACTTCGTTACTCAGCTGTTTTGCTACTAAATGTGGGTGGGTGAGCAGTGGCCTGACGGCCAAGGGTGTTTGGAGGCGAAAGCGGAAGGTGAATAATAGCATATCTCCTTTACATCGGAAAAGAGGTGGATAACAGATTACCTCACAGCGCTCGAGATTATTTACTACTGTTGGACAACCTCTTTATCTCGTTGTTTCTAAATTGTCTGGTGGATATGCAATATTGATCACCTTTACCCGGTTTGATGAACAGCACTGTTGTGTCTATCGGCGAGCGTCAACCTAACACCGCTTAAGAATCATAATAGACGGATTTATATTTTATTATTATTTGCCTGTGGAGGTGACGCCTTGTGAATAAAAGAGAGTAGTCTGCCTGTAGGGTCGACGCCTAGCGTATTAGTAAATAACTAGCTTTGGTATGCAGAGATCACACGTGATCATTGCTGCCCAATAGGGACCTGTTTGGCGGTCGCTAGTTCCGTATTGTTTACTTTCGTAAGGGGTTGTGTTTTCACGTTGTTTAAGATACATATGTTTTGGTTGATATATTTTACGAAAATTTTTGGAAGTTAACGACCGCGATTTGCCAGCGTTTTTCTAAATAACAGCTGCTGTTTAAGAATTCGACGTTGAGTCTGTTGTGGTCAACTTAGTCTAGCCGCGGTACTCCACCTAGCGACAGCGTGTTACGTGTACATATAACCACATTATAATTGTTAGTGTCACTGTACGTGGTGATCACTATATAGCGCAATTATTAATTTTGTATCGATAATGACACCAGTAGTTATCCCTGGACTCAGCTTTGCTGCTCGCCAAGAATCAGTGGTCGGTGGTCAACATGACATCCCATACACTTTATACTTGCATAAATGCAATGTTCAATTTGTGTCAAAAAGAGAAAGTCACATTCAATCCCTTTGAGCATGATCTGTATAACGAACAGATCAAAAAGAGGAGGTCACATTCAATCCCTTTGAGCATGATCTGTACAACGAACATATCAAAAAGAGGAGGTCACATTCAATCCCTTTGAGCATGATCTGTACAACGAACAGATCAAAAAGAAGAGGTCACATTCAATCCCTTTGAGCATGATCTGTATAACGAACATACCAAAAAGAGGAGGTCACATTCAATCCCTTTGAGCATGATCTGTCAAACGAACATATCAAAAAGAGGAGGTCACATTCAATCCCTTTGAGCATGATCTGTATAACGAACAGATCAAAAAGAGGAGGTCACATTCAATCCCTTTGAGCATGATCTGTACAACGAACATATCAAAAAGAGGAGGTCACATTCATTCCCTTTGAACATGATCTGTATAACGAACAAATCAAAAAGAGGAGGTCACATTCAATCCCTTTGAGCATGATCTGTATAACGAACAGATCAAAAAGAGGAGGTCACATTCAATCCCTTTGAGTATGATCTGTATAACGAACAAATCAAAGCAGAGAAACCTCAGTTGAAGCAACACTTGTACAATGACCCCCACATTACTGGTCTTTTAAGGGTGTCAATCAGCCAACATGTCATGCACAGTAATGGAGTACATCTTATCCATAGTGTGGGTATCTTCAAACACTATAGAGCTATTCATGGTGCTATTGTACATGGAATTAACCGTTTGTAAGTATGTCCTCATGAATTAGGCACCACTGCAGAAAAAAGCAAGCCAACACATATCATTGCATTATCAGTTCAGTTCACTCCATCTATTATCATCCAACAGGTTATTCAGTTATATATTGATGTATATACATATTGATGTCTTGATGAGTATAAGATATATATTTTCTATGACTATATTTTGGTCACTATTTGTTCTCTAGCCGTATGTGTATTTTTTTCATTATTTGCTCTCTAGTTTAAGTTTATTTGTAACACAATGTATAGGCTTCAGAGGATTTAGTTATGTGTTGTCGTGGGTTTCCCACGGGGTCTGGTTTTTACCTATACATGTGCTATTATTATTGCATTTTGTTTTATCATTATGTTTTTGTGCCATTACAATATGGACCGTGTTTCTACCAAAACAATTGGTGCCATTACTATATGGCTTGGTTTTTAATAACACATTTAATTGTCATTACAATAGTTTGTTGGCTTACTAAATATACAATTTGGTGGCTGTCACCAGGCATTTAATATGCGGCAATTGCGGCAATTGGGTGGACTTCGTCAAGTCCGGGTGTGAGAAGTCCTGGGCTGAGGTTCGGGCGGATAGTTTTAGTTTTGAGTGTAGGGGTTTGCGAAGATGAAAGAACTACAATTGGAGTTGGGATATCTGAGGCTGCTCGTTGTGGCATTGGTGGGAATGGAACAGGTTATCGTGCCAGTGGTTCCCGTGGGGGACAGTAGAAGATAACTTGGGGAAGACGAAGAGAGAGATGCTAGGGAGAGCTCACCTCAGCCGGTGAAGAAGCTGGGAGGAGGTGAGGTGACAGGTCGTAGGGAAACAAGACGTAAGGACACTAGAAGAAAGGAGACGGAAAGGAAAGAAACGGGAGGGGAGACAACTGGAGCGAAGGAGATGGGATTGGGGAGACGGGAAGCAAAGCAAAAGGAACGAAGGTGACAAGAGGGAAGGCGACGGGAAAGCAAGTTAGCCAGGAAACGGGAGAGAAAGGTGAGAGGTCGATGATTGAAAGGTACATTGATAACAGTCTGACAGGTGACAAAACTGCATGACATAATGTGACGTAAGGGGTCCAACGAAAAAACTATTCTGAGATAGTGATGGAGGGGTGAGGAAGAAAGCGATGGTGCTTGTGGGGGACTGGAAGGTTAGGAAGACCGACAGAGTCTCAAACAAGGGAGATGACGTGGTAGTTGGCTTGCCTGGAGCCAAAATAGAGGCGGTAACTGAGAGGGTAGAAAGCATCATGGGTTCGAGCAAAAGTGGATCTATTTTAGTACACGTAGGGACTAATACCACAGAGACTGTCATAATTAGGAAATACAGGCAGCTAGTCAGATTACTAAAGCAGACGCGGGTTAAGCAGATAATTATGTCATGGATTTTATCAGTAATAGGAAGGAGGAGTCAGATATGTCGAAATTGCCGGGGGATGGCAATTACCATCCTAGTCCAGAAGCTTCGTATGGAAGAGGAAGTTGAATTTGTAGATTTGTGGGGAAGTTTTTTTGGGAGGGCTGATATGTACATGAGGGATCGATTTTATCTATGTGGAAAGGGGCAGCAGTATATGAGGATGAACTCTCAGCAGCAGTAAATAGTGGCATGGGTAGAATAACAAATATTTTTGGTAGAAAACATTGTTTAAACTAGAAGCGCAAGTTGGTTATTTATATGTGCCTCAAGTAGGACAAGAGGCATCTATTACACACAAACCAGCTACAAGATGTCCGAAAACACATCCCTGAAGCTGCTTATAAATGCGTGTGTTTAAGTGCAAGTAGCATAGTAAATAAAAAAACGAATTAAATATAGTAGAAGATATTAACCCTCACGTAATTGGTATAACCGAATCATGGGCCAACATAGACATAACATATCCTGAGTTAGGACATGAAAGTACACGTAATGTCTAGGAGAGATCGAATATGAAGAAGGGTAGGGGGAGTTATTTTATATGTTAAAGAATCTACTCAGGCTGATGATATAAAATTAGAAAGGGTAGAAGATTGAAGCTGTTTGGTGCAAGATAGTTTCAGGAAATTCAACTTTAAATATTGGATTAGTTTACCGAAGTCCAAAGAGGAAAACACAAAAATTCAAAACGCTATGAAGGAAGTAAGTAAAGGGGAATGTACCTTAATGGAAACTTTTAAACATGTACACATAACAATGGAAATCTCTAAAGAGAATGGGGGGTGAGGACCAACACTTTCTATGTTTAATTCAGGATAACTTCCACGTGTAGAACCAAACAGGGGAGAAAATATATTACATATAATGTTGTCATCACAAAAAGAATGAGTGGATAATGAGTAACAGTGATCTTAATCAAACTCATTTTGACATCAATGTAAAATAAGAAAGTAAAAATAAAAAACCGTACTGGTGAAACTTCCACAAAGGTAACTATAAAGATATTACAAAATACTTAGTAAAGCTAGATTGAAATAACATGCTGAGGAATAAGACTACAATTGAATGTTGGAACATTAAATAATATGAAATTGAGAGCATCATTGATAAATGTTTTCCCTTGAAAAAATCAAGGAAAACGGTCTAGAAAGACACACTTGTCAAAATATGCTATTAGTAAACTAGTGTTGAAGCAAAACAAATTATGTGGAGGGTTTATAGACGTTCCAGAGAGGATGACGACTACGCAAGTTACGACGAGACACTTAATGCAGCAACGACTGAAATTAGACAATTTAAAAGAGCAAAAAATGAGCAAACACTATAATGTAACATTAAAAATGACAGCAAGAGTCTTTATGCTTATGTCAGGAGTAAACAAAAGTACCACACCTCTAGAATGCATTGCTGGAAATATAATATCACCAGGTTTTTTTAATTGCGGAATAACTAAATGGTTACTTCAGTTCAGTGTCTACCAGTTAGGATATTAGTTCATTACCAGTGTGTCACAACAAAGTTTACTACTTAAGTTAAAAGTCCAAGGCATACGGTATGATATACTTGTCTGGATAGAACAATGGCTGATTGACAGAATACAGCATGTTATAGTAGATGGAGACATAACTAGGGCCTTCTCGTACTAAGGGAGCTTACGCCAGACGTAGCATTTATACGGGAAAAGGAGTGGTCATACGTTCGACTTTCTTCACATTGCCTGCAGATTTAAGTCCATATAGCTACTATATTAATTCTTCGACGATTGACACGCGGCTACTGCTTTGCCGACTGGTTCGTCTACATTGGCAGGCGACATGTTTTACGTTGTGTTTTGCTTATACTTGAGTTATTCCGGACCAAAGGAATTGTCTTAAACCAACGTTGGCCATGCGGCCGTCAAGTAACTGAACCATTCACGATGACCGCAGGACTTGGCACATGGGTCAGACCAGTCCTGCCACACAGCGGACAAAGAAGCAAACAAATTAACGCTCGTTCAAATATTTGATATTTGTTTTTTTTAACTTTGACGTGTACACATGCTCTCATGGATGAACACACACACACACACACACACACACACACACACACACACACACACACACACACACACACACACACACACACACACACACACACACGCACGCACACGCACACACACATTTGTCTGCATTGTTTGATTTGCTTCATTAGGTAATCTCTGATCTGAAGCCATCAACTAATAGACCAGTTGGTCTTTTCATCTATGAATAACAGCTCAGGCATTGACCTGTTGATCTACAGAGCACTTTTTTCAAAGAGCACAATGTGAAAGAGGATTCACAGGTCAGACATTGATTTCATGATCATCTGAGGGTATTGGTCATTACACATTTTTCAATAACATGTTGTGAATTTGTGAAAGTGTAGCTAACAATAAAAATTATTAAAATAATTGTACTTTTAATTGTGCATTCGACAAACTAAATGTCTGTGGGTCGCACTCAAATACAAATGCAAATGTTTAAGGTACGCATT
>OY759268.1:48481992-48489492 GCA_963662155.1 Lamellibrachia columna | reverse complement strand
TTTTATGTCGTTTATGTTTTGAAAAAGTTTGTCAGTTAGTTCAACTGTAGCCGTTCTGTGGACATGCTTTCCTAAGCCCGTACCGACTTTTGTAGAATAATTATTTTATAAATATTCAAATATTTGATTGCATCAATTGTTTTCCCGGACTGTGGAGATGGAAGGGAGCAATCAAATGGGTCTATAATTATTGGGCAGGGATTAATCACCTTTAAAAGTAAGTTGGTGTTACTACTTAAACAATAACACAATACGAACTATTACAATTCGTTGTGTGTTAATCAAGTACATAACAAGTCTGGGACATTTGACAACAATAATATATATTCGATGAACGAATGAATCTTATTAAGAAATACACTGACACTTCAAACACACGTACAAATCCATTATACCAATTAAATACATAGTCTATTTAGTGAACAGTTGTGTTTCAAAAATTATAATTCTTAGATCGATAAAGAGTTAAGCGCATCATGAAAAAAATGTAACCTGACAAACACATACCCACTCCCGTAAACAAACTATATTTGAACGCATGCACGCACGTACGCACACACGCACGCACGCACGCACATAACCCGATGGGTCCATTATGCGTGTAACGTGTGCAGTATTAAACTCACCATCTTCATGTTGGCCTTCACTGTCTTCGGGTCAGCTTCTGAATGGTTCAATGGAGTCACAAAACACGCCGTGTTGCCGTTTGTGGTCATCTTGTAGAGAGTGATACCCTAGAATAGAAAGTGACAATGATGTTGACACCGACGTTAGTAATAATCAATAAATAATGATCAAATGCGATGCCCATGTTGTTATTAAGGGAAAAACAGCTTGGATAAATCGTTTAATTTGTGTCCACGGTTGATAATTTATATATAGCTAGTCTACCACTACCACTACTACTACTACTACTACTACTAATACTACTGCTGCTACTACTACTACTACTACTACTACTACTACCACTACCACTACCACTACCACGACCACGATCACGAACACCACCACATCACCAGCACTACCACTACTACCAGTACTACTACTACTACTACTACTAATATTAATACTACTAATACTAATACTACAACTGCTACTACTAGAACTGCTACTACTAGTACTACTACTACTACTACTACTACTACTACTACTACTACTACTACTACTACTACTACTACTACTACTACTACTACTACTACTACTACTACTACTACTACTACTACTACTACTACTATTACTATAACTACAACTACTACTTATATTACTATTAATATTACTTATAATATTAATATTTCTACTGCAAATAATAATAAGAACAATAATAATATTATTGTAATACTAATTACATCACATTTAACTAGTGTAAATCGTATTAAATACAGTTTTAATATTTCGTATAATACCGGCATTAAACCTTCAGTGAATTACCTTGCTGAAGTCGTTGAGCACCCACTGCTCTCCCAGTGACGTCTCCATGCGGTAGGTGACGACGTCGTCTGTTGTGTCAACCTCCACATCCTCCTTCATTTGTTGTCCATTTTTATCGGTAACTTTCAAGTGAAACTACGACCAATGAGATACGAAGACAACAATGGTAAATATTCAGTGTCACATTGTCCATTTTTAGATAAAGAAATGTTTGAAATATTTGTAACTAGTAAGTTTTTTCTTGAGATGCAAAATTATGTAGTGAAACACCTAAGTTAAAGACTACAAGTTTTAAAACCCAAACCTTTCACCTTTTTCTGAACAATTACGTGCACCACACGCCTATTGCAGTAAGAACTGTTTTGATGTCCATAATAAATGCTCGAATAGTTGTGTCGTCGAAAGTACCTTTGACGGGAAATAGATAAATGAATGTATGAAATATTAATCCACGTAAAAATTTCCACGATATATATATATATACGTCAATACTTACAAACAATACCAAAGTAGATGTCTAACCAGCTATATTTTTATGCTAACAAATGTGTCCTACATCACTACATGTCAACACAAAGGGAATGAAATATATTGACAATCTCTACCTTAGCGATGTCCTTTGCCGCTGACTTGAAGACATACGCCGCACCGATAAGTCCGGCCACCAACACGATTACGATGACGATGCACGTGACTGCCACGAATACGTGTTTGGTCTTCACTGTTCCGCTCTCGTTCGAAGGACGCGCACTCTCAACGTACTGCCAAAGTAGAAAACAAGTTTGAAAGTGGTTAGATTCGGTAACTTGGCGAATGTAATATTCCTGTAGATTGTTTCAGTTGCTGTCACGTTTTATTCTACTTGCAGCTGTAATTAGCTATACTAAATTCGTCCAGAACATTCACATGCATTCTTTATGACATTCCCAAAAGGTATATTCTCAGTCGATATAATATATAATAAAAATGTTAGGATACTAACATCAACAATACATTATATTTGGTTCGATCTAATCTGTGACAATTATGTCGTTTCCTATTTACTCCTAGAAAGGTAAGTGAACATTACAAATAAATCAACCATAACCTACAAACACCGAACATCTATGTACATTGATAAATGTCGAAGAATGTTTCACATAAGACAAGCAGCGCGTTTCTTATTTATAATAGTTTTGTAATTTGTCAAGAAAAACACAAACCTTGAACTCTCCAGAAGTGGCGACTTTCCCTTTGTCTTCTGCCATTGCAGCGGTCGCTGTCGGGTGCATCGGTTCTTCTCTGGCGAGACGCTGAAGAGCGGACGGTGCTGACTTGTCCAGGTCGTTGTGCCGCACCACGGAATCAGCCGGGATTATATACAACACCCGACAAGGAAGTTGTTAGTCGTTCGCGTGGCCGCCAGGTGGAAAGGTGGTAGCTGGACAAATACTCGATCACGCGGCTCAGAGATACCAATGAATCAACGGTGGTGCAAAAACCAGCTTGCCGGCGTCGGGGTTTTCAACAAAACATCGTTGAAATATAGATTCCTGTCAAAATAACAACGTAGATACGTCGACGAACTAGAAACTAAAAACTGTTTAGGTTTTTGCGAACTGTTATAAAGAAGATAGCATAATATGAGCTATTACGCTTAATGTAGCTAATGTTGGTTCAGAGTAAAATATGTATATGTAACCAAGCATATGTATATGTAACCAGACATATGTATATGTAACCAGACATATGTATATGAAACCAGGCATATGTATATGTAAACAGGCATATGTATATGTAACCAGGCATATGCTGGTACAGCATAAATGTTGACATACAACTACAATTAGCCAACATTTGTGTGCATAATTTAATTTACTAGCGTAGCACACTATATGAACGAATGTTTTTGGCGTGGTGGATTTTAGCCTTCTTACATGTCTGTCTTGACAAGCCAATTAAATGACATTGCATATTTGAAAAATGAATAATACCGCTCTCACAGAGGACACAGTAACCTGACATCCCCGATGCACTTGGGTTTTTTACCAAAAATAATCTTTCACATTTGTTATTTGTTGGCATCTTAGTAAAAACAAGTCGTGTCTCTTTTTGCAGATCTCTTTTTCGACTGTAACATCGAATATAACTTCGAATATTCGAATATAACTTCCAAATGACCATTTCCCTTGAGCACAGAGGTTTATTTACAAAATAATATCTCACATTCAATAAATGGGTTTACTTTTTCGCGCCTTTGTAAAAAAAATCGTATCTATTTTTGTGTTGGTGTTTCATGAAGTCAGACATTTTTGCAAATTCAAATCAACCCTACTTGAATATGTAACTAGTAAGTTTAATAATCATGTAACGCCGAATGAGTGTTCGAAACGTGGGATAGCTAGCCTTGCATAGAAAATACTTTGATACCGATTTAAGGTAATCGTTATAACATCCTGTTACTAAGCATATGCAAGCAATACAAAAACTGTTGATATGGTATCAAAATGGCTTCCGCATCGATCACTATACAACTGGCCACATATTAGCTTTGTGTAGAATTGAAGACGCAGTTCCAAACAACTTAACATAGTACTCACTATGTTAGATTTATTCCACGATACGTTTCAGAAAGTTTCGGGTCTCCGTTCGTTAGTTTGGTGCAATATCCGCGATCTCCAATTATTGTGATATATTCCCTGAGTATGTTTTGTTGCAGAACTTCAATAAATGTTTCTTTAACTTGGACAGTCGTCAATGGTCATCCAATCATGGAACATTGCCAAGATTTAACTTGGACAGTCGTCAATGGTCATCCAATCATGGAACATTGCCAAGATTTAACTTGGACAGTCGTCAATGGTCATCCAATCATGGAACATTGCCAATATTTAACTTGGACAGTCGTCAATGGTCATCCAATCATGGAACATTGCCAAGATTTAACTTGGACAATCGTCAATGGTCATCCAATCATGGAACATTGCCAAGATTCATTTGTTTGATGCCATGTCGACTTCTGCTAGTGAGAAGGAGTCGGTATCAATGTTGTTGTTGATCTCATATAACGGATCAACTGAATGTTTGGATGTAGTCGTATCAGAAGAGGGCAATTGTTTGAAGTAAGTTTTATAAATACCCAAACTATATTATCCTGGTATTAGGATATTTTTTATATTTTTTTCCCGAAATTTGTTTTTACTAACTTCCAACCATTATGGAGAACATTAGTCGACCCGCAACAGTGAAATGCTCCCATGATGTCACAATTCGCATGATGTCATAATTTGTAGTTTGCGATGTGGATACTGTATCGGGTTATGTACTAATTATGACCTAAAATGCTGCATTTGTTTCATTCGTATCCCGAACACTAGTCTTGAACAATTTTCTAAGTGGTAGGATGATCGAGACGACTTTGATGCGTCAACATAATCCTTTTTGCTTCGGGTTCTTCCCTCCTTCAGTTGAAATTTGACATTCAATGTGAAAGGCAACGTATTTATTCGTTGTTTGCAACCCAGTTAAGATTGGGCCTATTTTCAGTATTGACTGGAACCATTGTGTTGTTGTCGTTGTTCGAACTCATCATATTTTCATCTCGTTGATACTACAGTGCCTCGCTACTTCTTCTGACGTCATCTCGTAGACAGGATGTCAATCAAGGCTGAAGAGGACACACCCCCCTTGAGTGACTACATTTCTGCTGAATCCTAGTCTGGACCTGCTTCGCTTGGTTGAACCTACGGGGGGCTTAGGTGCAGCATGATATTCCCTTGAATTTGTATTAAGTAACTTTGTCTAACAGTAGCAAGGTCCTCTGTTATTCATTATATATATTAACGATCTCTCACAAGCCAGTAATGTCTTTAAATTCATTACATATGCCGATGATACTTCTTTAGTAAGTACGCTCGGGTCTTTTACAAATGGTACAAACAATCCAAATACTGAACATATGATAAATACAGAACTACACAACATAGCAGAATGGTTAAAATTAAATAAATTAACATTAAATATCAACAAAACTAAATATATGATTTTTCAAATGCCAAACAAAAAGGTAACAGTACCAACACTAACAATAGATGGTGTAAACATTGAAAGAGTCCAACATTTAAACTTCTTAGGTTTAATATTAGACACACATTTAAATTGGAATAAACACATTGAGAAAATAGCAAATAAGTGTTCTAGGACAATCGGAATTATAAACAAATTGAAGCATGTCTTACCAAAAAGTATCAGAATTATACTGTATAATTCATTAATATTACCCCACATAAATTACTGCCTAATGATTTGGGGCTATCAGTGTAATAGGATAATAAAATTACAGAAGAAAGCAATTAGAATAATATCTGTAACCAAATATAACTCACATACGGAACCATTATTTAAAAGCCTCTCTGTTCTAAAGGTTGAAGACTTACTTAAAGTACAGATACTACGATTTTATTATAAATTCATACACAAACAATTACCAGCATACTTACAAAGCTGGCCGATAAACCAGAATACACACATACATAATCATTTCACGCGTAAACACAACAAAATACACACATTTAGAACACAACACGAATTTGCAAAAAAGTGTCTGAAATATAATTTACCACATATCATCAACAATACTCCAGACATATTAAAAGATAAGGTGACCACACACAGCTTACAGGGATATATATCTTATGCTAAAAAAATTATTATAAAAAGCTATGTATGCATATGCACCGAAGTTAACTGCTACACTTGCACGCATGGTCAATAATAAATAATTAATCTAGCTGTACGTGTTAACGTTAATCTACACAAGCGGAAATATACAATAAATTCAATGAAAACGTACCAAGGTGGCTCCTATGAGAGCGACTTCTTTAGTCTTAATAGGAGTCTCCCAAATCCACGTTGTACTAAATATATTAATTAATAGGAATTACAGTTACTGTAATACTATGTACAAATGGATAAATAAACGATTTTGTCTGTCTGTCTGTCTGTCTGTCAAGGTTTTTTTTAATGAAAACTGTCTTTGACAATTTGCTAATTACATTTGAAAATATCACCAATAATATATCAGTCGTCGTATATTCATCAGTAATACGTACCAGCTTGAGTGATACATCTTAATTTACTAATGAACCAGGCTGTTCACACTCTGTAGCAAACATTGTCTATACTAAATAGTAGTGGGTGTACAGCGACAATCCTAGTTGGACTTTGTTTTGCCCATTACCAACCTACACAGTAGTTGGTGTATTCATACAAATATATAAATGTCTGAATGACCTTGTCCACATATACAGTAAGCACACATGCACTTGGAGCCAATGGGTATCGAGCTACTAAAGCACACGTTATACATATTTTTTTTATTTATCGACAACATTAGCTAAGGGTGTACACAACATAATTTATTTCCATTTCCCTGTATGTAGCATTTTATTTCCCCTGGAATTGACACCAAGTAGAAGAAACCAACAGCTTTTTGTATTTCCTCCAAAAGATAGGCAAAGTGAAGTTTAAAACAGGTCGTCTGTTTGATAACTTGTGTGTTTGATTCAGCTATGAACGATTCTTCTCTGATCTAGATATTCTGCAATGTGTCTGAATTGATAACACCATTTATAGTCCGCAAGCAATTCAAACCATTCTAGATACTGCATATAATGTGATCGCAGCATCTAAACCTCCGCACCACAGATTGCTATCGGCAGCATAGACAAATTGATGTGAATGGAATTGACCAAGTTTTGAAACGACAGTAGGTAGACTCAAACACCGGTTATTTCTTTTGGCTGTACGTCGCTTAAACAGCACATCTATCGCGCCTACACGTAGTATTTTACTCTTTTTTTTAAACCCGGATGGTGTCGTGTATGACTAAGGGTCTTGTGACAGTCCTTCGCCCAAACTGCCACCTACGGCGTCTACTCGTAGAGTGTTTACTTTTTTAAACTCCGGATAGTGTTTATGACAAAGAGTGCGGCGAGATGTCCTGTTTGAGCAAGTGTCTCCCTATCATGTGCCTGGACACCTACCCCATGTCTGCCGGACCTGGACACCTACCCCATTTCTGCCGGATTGTTT
>OY759268.1:48436992-48474492 GCA_963662155.1 Lamellibrachia columna | reverse complement strand
ACGAATATATGAATGAGTGAAGCTGTGAGTGATTGAATGAGTGAGTGAGTGAGTGGGCGAGGGAATGTGTGAGTGAGTGAATGAGTTAGCGAGTGAATAAGTGAGTGAGTGAATGAATGAGTGAGTGAGTAACTGAGTGAGTGAATGAGTGAGTGAGTGAGTGAGTGAGTGAGTGAGTTAGTGAGTGTGTGAGTAATTGAGTGAGTGAGTGAGTGAGTGAGTGTGTGAATGTGTGAGTGAATTAGTGAAAGGTGAGTAGGTGAGTAGGTGGGTGTATCAATGGTTGAGTGGGTGAATGGGTGATGATTGATTGATTGAGTTAGTGAGTGAGTGAGTGGATGGGTGGGTGGGTGAGTGTATGAGTGCGTGAATGGGTGAGTGAGTGATTGATTGGGTGAGTGAGTGAGTGATTGAGTGAATGGGTGAGTGAGTGAGCGAGTGAGTGAGTGAGTGAGTGAGTGAGTGAGTGAGTGAGTGAGTGAGTGAGTTAGTGAACGGTGGGTAGGTGAGTAGGTGGGTGTACCAATGGTTGAGTGGGTGAGTGGTTGAGTGATTGATTGATTGAGTTATTGAGTGAGTGAGTGGGTGGGTGGGTGGGTGGGTGGGTGGGTGGGTGAGTGAATGAGAGAGTGGGTGATTGAGTGAGTGAGTGAGTGAGTTAGTGAACGGTGTGAAGGTGAGTAGGTGGATGTATCAATGGTTGAGTGGGTGAGTGGTTGAGTGATTGATTGATTGATTGATTGATTGATTGATTGAGTTATTGAGTGAGTGAGTGAGTGAGTGAGTGGGTGGGTGGGTGAGTGAGTGTGTGGGTGAATGAGTGAGTGAGTGAGTGAGTGTGTGAGTTTGGGTGTGTGGTTGGTTGGGTGGGCGGGTGATTGAGTGAGTGAGTGAGTGAGTGAGTGAGTGAGTGATCGCAGTCAACAATTCCGAAAGTTCATATGCACATCGTATCTACGTAGTTAGGTGAAAGGCAACATAGTGGTAAATCCATTGGTACGTCTGCTTCAATTGAGTTGTGTCTATGTTTCTTAATAATTTGTATATGAGTGGTTTCTGCGAAAATAAAATCATCTGTTTTTATGATGGATACGTCCTGTTACGTTGCGTCGCTGAGTGGGAAATTCCGACAGTTTGCATGCCAAAGAATCTACGTAGTTAGGTGATGTTTCAAATGTAAAAAAACTGAGGCCAAACACGCAATAAATTGAGCAGCGATGACTTGGGCGGCCGACACAGCAAGCCTTTGTCCAGCTACATCATTCGTTCTTCGTAGCCATAGAGGAAGGTGCTACGGGTCGGCATTTTTCAGTGAGTGAGCGCAGTTAACAATTCCGATGGTTCACTTACATATCGTATCTACGTAGTTAGGTGAAACGCAGCGTAGGGGTGAATCCAATAATATGTCTGCTGCAATTGAATTGTGTCTATGTTTCTTGATAATTTGTATATGAGTGGTTTCTGCCAAAATAAAACCATAATTTTTTATGATGGATACGTCCTGTTACTTTGCGTCGCTGAGTGGGAAATTCCGACAGTTTCCATGCCAAAGAATCTACGTAGTTAGGTGATGTTTCAAATGTAAAAAATCATGGCTCTTGTAAAATATTGAGGCCAACAACGCAATAAATTGAGTAGTTGAAGACTTGGTCCGAAACAGCCAGTTTTTGTCCAGCTACATTTTTCCTAGCCATAGAAGTAGGTGCTACTGGTTGACATTGGTCTACTTTGTCTTCGTATCATTAGGTAATACATGTCTACTTTGTCTTCGTGTAATTAGGTAGTACATGTCTACTTTGTCTTCGTGTCATTAGGTAGTACATGTCTACTTTGTCTTCGTGTCATTAGGTAATACATGTCTACTTTGTCTTCGTGTCATTAGGTAGTAAATGTCTACTTTGTCTTCGTGTCATTAGGTAATACATGTCTACTTTGTCTTCGTGTCATTAGGTAGTACATGTCTACTTTGTCTTCGTGTCATTAGGTAGTACATGTCTAATTTGTCTTCGTGTCATTAGGTAGTACATGTCTACTTTGTCTTCGTGTCATTAGGTAGTACATGTCTACTTTGTCTTCGTATCATTAGGTAATACATGTCTACTTTGTCTTCGTGTCATTAGGTAGTACATGTCTACTTTGTCTTCGTGTCATTAGGTAGTACATGTCTACTTTGTCTTCGTGTCATTAGGTAGTACATGTCTACTTTGTCTTCGTGTCATTAGGTAATACATGTCTACTTTGTCTTCGTGTAATTAGGTAGTACATGTCTACTTTGTCTTCGTGTCATTAGGTAGTACATGTCTACTTTGTCTTCGTGTCATTAGGTAATACATGTCTACTTTGTCTTCGTGTCATTAGGTAGTACATGTCTACTTTGTCTTCGTGTCATTAGGTAGTACATGTCTACTTTGTCTTCGTGTCATTAGGTAGTACATGTCTACTTTGTCTTCGTGTCATTAGGTAGTACATGTCTACTTCGTCTTCGTGTCATTAGGTAGTACATGTCTACTTTGTCTTCGTGTTATTAGACATTACGTGTCGCTTTTATCTTCGTTTTATTGGGTATTGCGTGTCAACATTGTGTTCGTTTCATTAGCTACTACGTGTCGCCAATTGTCTGAGTTGTGTTAGGTATTACGTGTCGCTGTTGTGTTCGATAGGTTCTGCGTGTTTCCGTTGTTGTCGGGTATGTGAACACCTGAACTACCACAAGCCACAGAGAAGATGACGGTGTAATTGAAAAGTAATCGTGTAAAAATGTGCATATCGACTATTTTCTCAGATAGCATTTTACCTGTTGGCTCAGCTGGAGACTTAACTGTATGTGTTCGGTGTAGCGTGCTCGCGCGGCTACAGCAGTGTTCTTCCCAAAAGGGCAGGGTGCCATATTAAAAAAGGGCACGTATATGGCGGTGAGCAATGGTTAAAAAGGCATTTACGAAGCTCGACTAAATAGTTAACATGACACGTCAGGCATTGCACTGTTTAGTTTATTGCAAGATGCACGACAATGAATGCGCTACTCCGGGACTCCTAACCCTGGCCGACACTTGTGCTCCGAGAGCCAGGCTTTGGCTGCTGCTGGCACACTTGATGCCAAGGAGAGCCTGCAGTGTCACTGTCTTCAGTCGGTGCTTCGTCTTCATCAGCGCCAACTGACTGTCTTTGTAACGACTCACACACAAGAAACATTAACACTTACGATAATGATATCGGTAGGAAACATGTTCAAAAACAAACGTGACCTAATAAAAGACTCAGTTCTAGCCTCTCCTGAGTTTGTGTTTAAAAACAACAGTTGTCATTCCAATCATCACTACTTCACTGTAGGCCAGAAGGCCTACTTATTAATAGTTATTATAATAATAGAAGCAGTATGTGTCATTATTTATCCTCAATGCAATTGAAAGCTAACTCTTGCCTAAAATGATTTAAAAGTGTATCTTCAGTGCACGCGCACACCACCACTGCTTGTTTTTACGTCGACGAGTGTCAAATATGCCAACACTCCGTCGACGCGAAAACATGTGGTGGGCGATAACAGATGACAAATCTATGTTAAAATACACGTGAGCCCGCATGCTAGACAAGTGATCAATAACTATTAGTAGCACTAACAACTTATGAAATCCATTAAGCATAACATATATCACAATAGTGTAAATACTCCGGCCCACCAGGGTCGGCTTCACCTATTTGTTATATCGCCATTGTTATTATATCGGTCTTGTCGAGCTGAGGCAGGCCATCACAATCAGGCAGATGTGAATCGATCTTGTAATTTCCATGCTGGTTAAGTGCTGCCTGATCATTCCTTGGAAACATACATGTGTGCAGGGCAACTTTCTTATCACCCACGTCGCTGGCACCAACAGCCTTCTTATCATCCACGTCGTCGGTATCAACAGCCTTCTTATCACCCACGTCGCCAACACCAATAGCCTTCTTATCATCCACGTCGGTGGTATCAACAGCCTTCTTATCATCCACGTCGTCAGCACCAAAATCCTTCTTATCATCCACGTCGTCAGCACCAACATCCTTCTCATCACCCACGTCGGCGGCACGAACAGCCTTCTCGTCACCCGCGTCGACAGCACCAACAGCCTTCTCATCACCCACGTCGTCAGCACCAACAACCTTCTCATCACCCACGTCGTCACAACCAACAGCCTTCTCATCACACACGTCGTCAGCACCAACAGCCTTCTCATCACCCACGTCGGCGGCACCAACAGCCTTCTCATCACCCACGTCGTCAGCACCAACAGCCTTCTCATCACCCTCGTCGTCAACACCAACAGCCTGCTCATCACCCACGTCGTCAGCACCAACGACCTTCTTATCACCCACGTCGTCAGCACCAACAGCCTTCTCATCACGCACGTCGTCAGCACTAACAGCCTTCTCATCACCCACGTCGTCAGCACCAACATCCTTCTCATCATCCACGTCGTCAGCACCAATAGCCTTCTCATCATCCACGTCGTCAGCACCAACAGCCTTCTCATCACCCACGTCGTCAGCACCAACATCCTTCTCTTCACCCCCGTCGTCAGCACCAACGTCCTTCTCATCATCCACGTCGTCAGCACCAACAGCCTTCTCATCACCCACGTGAGCGCCACCAACAACTTTCTCATCACCCACGTCGTCAGCACCAACAGCTTTATCATCACCCACGTCGTCAGCACCAATAGCCTTCTCATCACCCACGTCGTCAGAACCAACATACTTCTTATCATCCACGTCGTCACCACCAACAGCCTTCTCATCACCCACGTCGTCAGCACCAACAGCCTTCTCATCACCCACGTCGTCAGAACCAACAGCCTTCTTATCATCCACGTCGTCACCACCAACAGCCTTCTCATCACCCACGTTGTCAGCACCAACAACCTTCTCATCACCCACGTCGCGGCACCAACAGCCTTCTCATCACCCACGTCGTCAGCAGCAACAGCCTTCTTATCACCCACGTCGTCAGCGCCAACACCTTCTCATCACCCACGTCGTCAGCACCAACAGCCTTCTCATCACCCACGTCGGCGGAACCAGCAGCCTTCTCATCACCTACGTCGTCAGCACCAATAGCCTTCTCATCGTCCACTTCGTCAGCACCAATAGCCTTCTCATCATCCACGTCGTCAGCACCAACAGCCTTCCCATCACCCACGTCGTCAGCAGCAACATCCTTCTCATCACCCACGTCGGCGGCACCAACATCCTTCTCATCACCCACGTCGTCAGCACCAACAGCCTTCTCATCACCCTCGTCGTCAACACCAACAGCCTGCTCATCACCCACGTCGTCAGCACCAACGACCTTCTTATCACCCACGTCGTCAGCACCAACAGCCTTCTCATCACGCACGTCGTCAGCACTAACAGCCTTCTCATCACCCACGTCGTCAGCACCAACATCCTTCTCATCATCCACGTCGTCAGCACCAATAGCCTTCTCATCATCCACGTCGTCAGCACCAACAGCCTTCTCATCACCCACGTCGTCAGCACCAACATCCTTCTCTTCACCCCCGTCGTCAGCACCAACGTCCTTCTCATCACCCACGTCGTCAGCACCAACAGCCTTCTCATCACCCACGTGAGCGCCACCAACAACTTTCTCATCACACACGTCGTCAGCACCAACAGCTTTATCATCACCCACGTCGTCAGCACCAATAGCCTTCTCATCACCCACGTCGTCAGAACCAACATACTTCTTATCATCCACGTCGTCACCACCAACAGCCTTCTCATCACCCACGTCGTCAGCACCAACAGCCTTCTCATCACCCACGTCGTCAGAACCAACAGCCTTCTTATCATCCACGTCGTCACCACCAACAGCCTTCTCATCACCCACGTTGTCAGCACCAACAACCTTCTCATCACCCACGTCGCGGCACCAACAGCCTTCTCATCACCCACGTCGTCAGCAGCAACAGCCTTCTTATCACCCACGTCGTCAGCGCCAACACCTTCTCATCACCCACGTCGTCAGCAGCAACAGCCTTCTCATCACCCACGTCGGCGGAACCAGCAGCCTTCTCATCACCTACGTCGTCAGCACCACTAGCCTTCTCATCGTCCACTTCGTCAGCACCAATAGCCTTCTCATCATCCACGTCGTCAGCACCAACAGCCTTCCCATCACCCACGTCGTCAGCAGCAACATCCTTCTCATCACCCACGTCGTCAGCACCAACAGCCTTCTCATCACACACGTCGACAACACCAACAGCCTTCTCATCACCCACGTCGTCAGCACCAACAACCTTCTCATCACCCACGTCAGCGGCACCAACAGCTTTCTCATCACCATCGTCGTCAGCACCAACAGCCTTCTCATCACCCACGTCGTCAGCTCCAACTGCCTTCTCATTATCCATGTCGCCAGCACCAATAGCCTTCACATCACCCACGTCGTCAGCACCAATAGCCTTCTCATCACCCACGTCGTCAGCACCAACAGCCTGCTCATCACCCACGTCGTCAGCACCAACAACCTTCTCATCACCCACATCGTTAGCACCAACAGCCTTCTCATCACGCACGTCGTCAGCACCAACAGCTTTCTCATCATCCACGTTGTCAGCACCAACAGCCTTCGCATCACCCACGTCGTCAGCACCAATAGCCTTCTCATCACCCACGTCGTCAGCACCAACAGCCTTTTCATCATCCAATTCGTCAGCACCAACAGCCTTCTCATCACCCACGTCGTCAGCACCAACAGCCTTCTCATCATCCACGTCGTTAGCACCAACATCCTTTTCATCACCCACGTCGTCAGCACCAACAACCTTCTCATCACCCACGTCGTCGGCACCAATAGCCTTCTCATCACCCACGTCGTCGGCACCAACATCCTTCTTATCATCCACGTCATCGGCATCAACATCGTTCTTTTCATGCATGTCGCCGGAACCGGAATCTTTATCACCACCATCGCCTGAGGGCAACTGCTACATCATCGTCATTGACATCAGCTTTAAGCTTTTTATTAGGGGAAATTGTCAGTTGCGTCAGCAAATTTGACTGGCGCTTACCAAGGCAAGCCATCTTGTAAACTCGTCGGCGGCGCCGGGTGATTACGATGTTGTGTAATGGACAAACCTAACGACTAAGGAAGTTAAGAAATTGGCGTGACTTAATTGCAACTTTGGGTGGCGGATTAAACAAAAGGATGGCCGATATTTATATCGTTGTCAACGTATGGCGGGCGTAGTCGTAATAATTCGTAAGGGATGGCGGGGCCGCCATCGCTTACTATACATGTAGCGATACCGTTGCAGCCTCTGCGCGGCAGTCAAATGAGCGATTATCGAAGTTACGGATTGCTGCTGTTGCTTTCTGCTGATGCTTTCTGCTGCTCAGTCATATTTCTTTTTAATTTTCTCCGGTCGAGGCAATGACGAAATCGGAATTTTTTCGAACGTTGTTGAGCCGCGTGTAAACTGGTATCGCACGTGATCGTTATGGAACCAATCAGCTTGTAATCTGCATGCTGATTGGTTGCAAGCTTACAGTGACGAACAAGCAGATTTTGAGCCTGACGCTGCCGTGCTAACAAAATCTATCGCAATGCCATAATATTTGGAAAAACGAAATAAATAGCAGGGCGTCACGAAATAAATATGAAAAAATAGCAGTGCGTCAAGTAAAAAAGGTAGGGCATTCATTTTGGTACATAAAAACACAAGGCGTCACCAAAAAGGGCAGGGCGCAACGTTCTGCAAATTCGACCTAGGCAGAACACTGTGCAGTAAAGTGGTCGTCATAACAACTTTCTGTTTCTGTTCGCGTCGTGCTCGAGAAGAACATATACAGTGTTAGATCTAGTTTCACGGCGATTCAACGTGTAACACATTTTGACAGTAGGTTGACTTGACGCATTACCATGCTTTTTCTCACTATGAAGGAGTGTTTCTCTATTGCTATTGTAGAAAGTTCACCATGTTTTTATGATGGAACATTCATCAAAGAGAGAACAACCCACAATCGCTCGCTCGCATGCACACACACGCACATGCCCGAATGCATGAATTTACAGTGTCTCAGTAACAAATTTCACTGTTGCACATGAGCGATGTTTTTTATATAAATGTTAACGACGCACATAGCAGTTAAATAAGAAAATGAAGTGCAAACCGTAATCTAGTTAAATTCCGATTTTTCACGAAATGTTGGTATCATATTTATGTGATACCAACTTCCTGTGTCAAGTGTCTCGTCAGAAAATATTGGTGTTTTTAAATAATTCCTACAATGTCGGGCAGGGTGTGACAAGGAGTTTGCTGTCTGTATTTTGTGCAAGTTAATTGCCGTATTTTCTACAGAGCAGTACTGTCATATCGCCGTCTAACGGATACAGCCCTAACTGCACTATGACGTCAAGTAATTTCGCCATCTGGCGGATTATTCGTAAATCAGCATCTGCGACTAATCTTCCTTCTTGTCCGCCGAAGTGATATAAAAATGGCTGACGATCATGAATATTGAGTCAAGTTGTCACATATTACTGTTCGTACAAACTACATACACACGTATGTTGAAAGTTCACGGCGCAGCGTTAATCTGCATATACTGGTCGGACGCATTTCCGCTTTGCTTAACATAATACGACGTTTTTATACAGGTTTAAATAATTTGCTTGCTCAACGGATTAATATTCTAAACAGCCGATAGGTACATCAATGATTGAGTGATAACGAAGTTTTAGAAAAAAGTAGTTTTTAGTTAAACATTTACGGTTATTGCACGACAGAAACACATTTTGGAAAAAGACGCCAGTATCTGAAATCACATTTATTTTCTGCTTTACAGATAACAGAAGTCTGTATTATTTGTAAGCAATGGGCATCATAATGTGGTTCTTTGCAAGAAGGGGAGCAGTGGAATCAACTAAACTAGTGAACTGCATGGAAACAATGTCCGTACGTTTGTTGGACAAACTGTCCATCAAATGTGTCAACAATACGTCAACAAAACTGTCGCCAGTCGTGACGTTAAGAAGAAACACAAAGAGGCACCAATCAGCAGTCGCAGCCTTCGTTCGCAAGAATCTTGTTTCCGGTTTAGTGTACACTCTCTAATTTGCAGTCAGTATTTCAAGTGTTCTGACAAAAAGAGGGGTAGTGGTTTTTTCCAGCCAGAATGGCAGATTTCCACGCAACAGTTCAGTATGCTTGCATAAAGCAATGCAGTAACCGTTGGACGTAGAAGGTTCGCAGCAGGATTGAGTTTGCTCAGGATCTACACACAACAGATGTTGCTTACAATAAGGTCTGCAGTGTAAATTTCCGAACAGGGAACAACCACCAGTAGCATACCAGCCCACTTACCAAAGTAGGAAACAAGGCCTGGGTATTCGTGTCCACACTTCAAAGGTGGCTTAATATTTAAAAGAAAACGACAACGAACAGAAAACCGCCAGTGATCTTGTGCAGACAATGAGAGATTACTGCGAAAAAGGCACAAACATATACGGTGCTAAGCTTATAAAAAGAAAGCAAAGAGAGCACTTTGGCGACAGTGCACCAGCATCCACAGAAAGGTGGCATTCAGATGCACAGTTTCGAATATTCTGAACTGCTCTTTTTAAGCTTATAAACTGATATACTCTATTAAAATTGTTGTTGGTCTCATCAGTAACTTTCTTAACATCGACGAAACCGCAGCATTACGTGACGAACTTGACAAGGTGCGTCAGAGCGCGTACGAACCCACGCAACAGTTTGTCCGACGCTTCCGAGACATTAGTGACATTTGCTACCCAAGCGGTTTACGAAATCCCGACCAATAATCCGTTCTGATCCGTACATTTGCCCGAGGGTTAACATCTGAAAGCGTCGCACGACAGCTGATCGAACAGGCAGCGCCTACTTCGCTTGAAGAAGCGATTAGAGCTACTGTTCGGTTCTGTGAACGTAATGACGCGTATGGCCGCCTGGGACGACACGAATCGCCGATGGAAATAGGTGCCGCCAACGTCTCCAGCTGCAAGACAACGGAGTCCCTGGTTGCGATGGTCGACTCATTGGCTTCCACGGTTCAAAAGCTGGCAAAGAAGCTGGCGAAGATCGAGGCCAGAAACGACGCACGCCCCCCGCCGACAACCATCCGTCACTACATGCCGACGCCTGGCAGTGTGAACGACAGACGCGTGCCCCGTGACGCAGCCCGCCGGACGATATCGTGTTACCATTGTGGGAAAATTGGACATTATGCACGTTTGTCGACTGCGCAACAGACATTCTCAGCCGTCGGGAAACGGGGTTGCGCCTCAGTTGTCACGAGCAAGGTCCGCGGTCAACCCACGGTCAGTTTGATAGTATCTGGCGTCAGTCTGACCGTTCTAGTCCACACAGGAGCCAGCGTGTAATTTTGAGGCGTAATGTTCTCGACCAAATCATTCAGAAAACTCATCGTGTGCATGTCTTGGAAAAGTCTGGTCCATTGCAGGGTTTGGGAGGCATGTATCTTATAGTTTGTGGTAAAACTCAGATATCAGTCGCTGGTATTCACTCCCCTCTAGAAGTTGTCGTCTGCGACACACTGCCGTATGACATGATTTTGGGAGATACTTTCCTGCGAAAGTATCATTGATTTGGCTAAAAATGAATTAACATGGTATTCTAAGAAATTACCGTTAAGACAGCATACCAAAAGCGGTTACGCAAGCATTGGCCCTTTTGCACCAGAAACGGGAAATTCCAAAATTAACCATTTAATACGTCAAAACGCGGATTGTTTCTCAGCACGGGGTGAGCGAAACGTCGCTTGTAACACAAATGCTTTACGCATTAAAACACATGGCCCACCCATATGCCAGAAAGCGTATCGCATGCCTTTAACCAAACGAGCAGTTGTTGACCAGATGCTTCGAGAAATGCTACACGATGAGATTATTCGCCCTAGCAATTTTGTATATAGCAGCCCGATTTTACTTGCTCCGAAGAAAGATGGTGATTCACGTTTATGTGTTGATTATCGCAAGTTGAATGCTGTCACCGAACAAGACGCTTACCCCTTGCCGATAATACAAGACATACTCGATTTAGTTGGAGGTAGTTCCATCTACTCCACACTCGATTTAAACTCCTCCTATTGGCAGATGCCTGTAGCGGAGGCCGATATACACAAAACTGCTTTCAGGTGCCACGCCGGCCATTTTGAATTTACCAAAGTGCCATTCTGCCTCAAATCGGCTCCAAATTTCTCTCAAAAAGAAATGAATACAATCTTGACTGATTTAATCGGGAAGTGTGTTTTTGTGTATATCGATGCCATTTTAGTTTTCAGCAAAAATGAGACGGATCACATCCGTCATTTACAACTCGTTTTTGACAGACTAAGAAATGCGGGGCTCAAACTAAAACCAACTAAATGTGCGTTTGGTTTGCCGGAGGTTAAATTGTTAGGTTACGTTCTTAATGCAGACGGTATTAAAACAGATCCAGACAAAGTAGCAGTAATTGCTAATATCTTATCGCCGACTACGGTTAAGGAAACACGGTCCTTTTTTAGGAATGTGTAATTACTATCGAAATTCCTTACCAAATTATGCGACAGTAGGAGAACCTTTAATCGCCCTGACGCGGGGGAATGTCAGATTTACCTGGGATGACCACAAACAAACCGCCTTCGACGAACTAAAACGACTGTTGACGTCATCACATGTGATGGAAGCGCCTGATTTAAACAGACCGTACAAATTATATACCGATGCTTGCGACTTTTTATCGGTGTGATATTGGTTCAGGAATCAGTTGACGGCATCAAGAAAGTTATCCAATATGTGAGTCACACATTGTCACCCACACAACGCAAGTGGGCGACAATAGAGAAAGAAGCATTTGCGGTCGTTTTTTTTCAATCCTGAAGTTACGCCCATACTTGTATGGCGCTCAGTTTAACGTCTACACAGATCATAAACCCTTACTAAGTATCTTCACAAACACTTTTAACAACATCAAAATACAAAGGTGGGGTGTGTTACTGGCCGAGTATGGAACGACAATTTCTTATTGCACTGGCCGTAATAACATCAGAGCCGATATGTTGTCACGAATAAGACAAAATGACCACAGTGACATTGCCGTGTTTGATATTGATGACGTGGACGATTGAGACACGATAACAACTGATGACGACATTTCTTATCTCCTGCCCTTAATCCACGACGGGCTAGACCTCCACGCAGTCGCTTTAGCACAACACAAAGAGTTCCCTGAGTTATTGTTAACTGCGGATACCGATGATGACTATGACATTGTTAACGGTGTATTGTACAGTGTGATACCTCCTTACATACACGCCCCGTCGTATCACCGATTGATTCTCCCAACTGCCTACCGCCAGACAGTTATAGACCGGGCCCACAAAGAATGTGGCCACCAGGGTCATTGGAAGACTGTACGACGTCTTACGGAAGCATATGTATGGCCAGGAATGCGTCAACACGTTCAACAACGGTTACGTCAATGTGCCCTATGCTTGACACACAATCGCCATCCTCAGCGTCACCCCATAGGACAAATGCCTTTTGGTTCATACCCCATGGAGTTCGTCGCCGCCGACCTCATTGGCCCGTTTACCGAGTCTCATAATGGCAACAAATACATTCTCACCATAATCGATTTCTGTACCGGTTGGGCCGAGGCCATATGGAGCTGAGTTTACAGCTTTAGCTTTCGAACGCTACCTAAGCCAGATGGTATTGAACATCGCATGTCCACTCCGGCACATCCTCAATCTAATGGTAAAATCGAAAGATTCAACAGGACTCTTAAACAAAAGATCCAGAAGTATGTAAACAATCAACCCTCCCGATGGGAAGAGGTGTTTAAATGATGTTCTATTGGCATATCGTGCATCCGTTTCGACGACTACTGGTTACACGCCGCATTTTTTAATGACAGGCAGACATTTACGAATGCCTATGCAGAAGGCATTACGCGCTTCCAATGAAAACGAATGTGGGAATCGGTTGGACACGCTAGCTACAGCGTTAAAGGGGAACTGAAGCAATTTTGTGTTATGCCGTATATTTAAATATATATTATCTAACTATGCATTAATGGTGACAGATACCTGCTAATTTATGAGATAAACTGAAAAACTGATTTTGTTCGAGACAAAAATCGACAAAATACATCACTGCGTATCGCCATCTTGTTGTCGAAACGAGTGGTTTGAGTCGCGTATATCTAATCAATGTAAATTTTCGATTTTTTGCGATTTATTTCGTAAATAGGCATTCTGGAGCGAAAAAAAAGATATGGGTCTCTGTTCTATATACAAGTGTTTACACACGTCAACAAAATAGCGTTTTTGTTCGTTCCAAATAAAAAAAGTTAAAGAAATTACAACAAAACACGCCAAAAATCGTGGAAAACGCCACACTTCTCGAACACACGAGACGCTAACCAACGAGAATATGCGATAACGGAATACCGGAACTATTTTTTACTTGTTGACAAGATGGATGCATCGCTTGTGACAGTTTTACCAGATCTGCTACTAGCGATTAGTGGTTTACTGAACTTCCGTAATAGTTGTCTATCTTTGGAGAAATGGAAACCACAGACGAAGAGTCTAGTTCGACAGGCCACACGGAAACAACCGTTGACAGTCGTAAAGTGTCACCGAGTGTGCGAGTCACGCTCCAGACTCCAGCCCAGGTGACAGGTCGGCTTCGCCTTTGTTGACGTTGGATTCAAGAAAAATTACAACAGCGCTTTGACTGTCAACGATTCCTGACTATGTAATGTGATGTGGTGAACCTGTGGAAATTGCGTCCCGATGTCTGCGCACGTTTACGTTGAGTCATCATGCTGCGCCGAGGAATCTACCATGCCTAGGCCCGGGCTAGGCTATGGCTATGGCTATGCAGCACCGTGTGCCCGACCGCATTGGTGCTTGCATCACCGTACGAAGGCGAAGACGATGATTTTGTAGTGATATGCACAAACAGAGCGGTGCTAGATGTTGGTCTGCTGTCATTGCATGATTTGCGTGCCGACTCATTGATTCGCCCTATAGCTAGCAGGTCAGCAATTCAATTGTTATCGAATCATTGCCATTTTAATAATCATATTTTTTCTGCATATTTCTTTTACCTAGCCCGAGGGCGAGGTCCAAACTACAATGGCAATGCAAGCAGGCTTTTCTCTTTATTTTGTATCTAATCTAATGAAGTGTACCGTGACTGTATTTTAATATTGTGTTTGATTTTGTGTTGAATAACATTGATGACAATAATAACATGATGGTTTATTTAATTCATTATGTGAATATATATATATTCTTAAATGTTACCGTAATCGTGATTGTAATAATGATTGTAATCATGACTACATTAGTAATTGTGATTGCAATAATTACTGTAATCATGATTACATTAATATTCGTACTTGTAATCACCCCTCCATGTAGCACACCACAACACCTTGTTGTTTGGTGCAATGTAATCATTTAAATAACAATAATTAACTACTGACAGTATGTAATGTTCACAGTTTTGCAACTATCATGATAATTATGGAATTAGTGCTATCAACTAACCTTGACAAATTATATTTCAGGCTCAGGAAAGGCAAGGCAAGTAATCCCATCCTGTGATGTGGGAAGGATCTGTGATGTCTATTCCCAACCGAATTGACTTAATGGAAAGTTTAGCTATGGAGATTGACCTGCCACAGGTGAGTGTACTGATAGTCTGATATAGACAAATTGTGAGGCACCCACAGTATGCAACAGGTCGAAAAACAACCTGGAAAGCTACAAAAATTCCCACTAAAATATTAATAACTGAATGATGTGAATGCCTTCTTATCCATATCCCACTTCTGTCAACAAAAATGTTACCTGCAGCATCTTGCATGTCACTACACACAATTTCATTTATATTGAGACCAACATAAAATATATCAACAGTTTATTCACATAGAAAAACAATTACCAAAGAAATAAGGCTAACTAGAACGACTGAAACCAAGACTAAACATTGACTAAAAACAGTGACTTCTACCACCGGGAAATACAACCTGGAACATGGATATCACAGTTACACACATCATTATTATGCCACAACATATCAAATATACTGGTAGTTTAGCTTAGGAAATAATTAATCTTTATAAAGCCAAGGCATTTTAACTGTTTCACCATCATCATCTGTACCAATGGCAATAGACTACTTGTTTTTGATTGGACAGTAAATGTACACCAGTCATGTGTAACAATATTACTTGTTCTGACTGACAGTAAACGTACACCAGTCATGCATACCAATACACTACTTGTTCCTACCAACAGTAAATGTACACCAATGATCTCATTCTGGAATCTGCACCATTTCACTACTTCTTCTGACAGTAAATGTACACCAATCATGTGTATCCAATATACTACTTGTTCTGACTGAATCTACTACTTGTTCCTACCGACAGCAAATGTAAACCAAGCATATCATTCTCTACCAAATACACTACTTGTACTGACAGTAAATGTACACCAATCATATGTATCAATACACTACTTGTTCTGACTGATAGTACTTGCACACCAACCATCTGTTCCAATACACTACTGGCACTAAATATACACCAATACACTACTTATTCTGACTGATAGTACATGTACACCTAACATATTCAATTCACCTTTCACTCATCCAGGGGTAGAAATCAGCACACTTTCCTGACAGACACCCCAGTATCCGAAAGACCTTGGCTGATAGATCAGACATGAGTACAACCTGTGTCACAGTTTATGGCTGTTTGGTGTGTGGCAGGTGCAGAAAAGTGACATAAGTTTTTCTCACGAATGACAAACTTCTTCTCTTTCTCATAGGTGTTGGAGCTGCTTGAGTCACCCTCGGTTATGTCGCTGTTATCACATAGTGTGTATCATCTGCGCCAATGTCTCTATTCTCACTGAATCTGATGGAAGCTTCACATAGCAGTAGTCAAGATCAACATTCATTGGTGCAATAATGTCATCCGTGACTACAGCAGCATTCGCGAAGTGTCGCACTTGAAATATCGTTGCCGGATCGATTTGCATTTCAGCATCAGTTGTATGTGGTGCCACAGCAGTAGTAGCAGTGATGGCACTAAAGGTGACATCCGTAATGTAAAGATTGACGGCATCACCCGTAGTGCTGGATGCTTCAAAACTAGTACCTGTACTTGTACGAACCAATGGTGAATCCTTCATCTGAAAAGATTACACATACAGTGACTTGAAAATTTTACAAAATTCATCTTTTGCATAATAAAAATGAATCACAATGTGAGAAACTTTCTCTTGTATATATTATTTTTAGAATATAAGAGTGCCAGTGTCATATAGAATGTATAAAGTAATCGACCACAGGGAAAAGCATTTTCCCTATGGAGCCATGTTAATTCAACCAATGGGTCTTTCACTGATCTCTTAATGTTTTTAATTAATCTGTTTGGTCAGTTTGACGAATGCCACTGGTAACATAACCAAACGCATGTAACCAAAATTGTAGCATCCTAGCTCCAAAGTGCATTATATTATCTAATCAACATTACACTGTTTTCAATGGGCCAGGGAGGTCAAAATTCCATAACAAAATATGGACCCATAGGTACACTTTCTATGGGGTTCCTTATTTTATATCTAACACTCGATTTAGATAACATAATGCATGAATATTGTTATTGGACCAAATGCAGATCTATGCTTGTGACATCTTTATCTTATAAATGCTGCACTCACACACACATACCTGCCCCCACGTATATATATATATATATATATATATATATATATATATATATATATATATATATATATATATATATATATATATATATATATATATATATATATATATATATATATATATATATATATATATATATGTAAATATATATATATATATATATATAATTATTAGGTATTATACTGAAAGCATCTGCTAGATAGTATGGTGCATGGACAAAAGCCCCTCCCGACAAAAGCCCCACAGACATAAGCTTGTTTCAATTCAATTATACTGTTCATGACTGTTGCTGTAGTACACAGAGACAAGATATTGTCATGAATATACTTCAGGCATGTGGTCAATTCCATTCCGGAATTGGAACTGACCCTCAATTCCAGTTCCGGAATTGGAATTGACTTCAAAATTTTTTTTTAATTGGAATTTTTTTTCTCCAAAATTTATTTTTTGGGAATTGGAATTCATTTTGTTGGAATTATTGACTTGATACTGTTAATATTTACCCTTATATTTACTTATATTACTTTAAAAATCATATTTGTCTGCTATTAGCATGTCACCCTGAATCTGGTAACAGCCAGGAAGTTGTCAACATTACAGCATAGACACTGTCTACTCTGGTATTGAAAAATTGTGACCAAGAACAATATAATCAAGCATTTGCATCAAAAATAAATACTAAGTTACTGTAACAGACAGTTAAACCAAAATCAGACCATTCAGGCCTCATTTTCTTTCTCAGTGTACAAGGTTTATTTACAGAGATTGCCAATTAAGGGCACCTGCCTGCTCATTCCCTTTGTGTGAGAGTGGAAGCCTGCCCCACTTGAATGCAGCCCCTAGCCTAATGTTCAGCCCACAAGTTTCCCATACTAAACATGTCACTGGTCACCTGTACAATGCTGTTACATGTGGCTGTAGTGTTTGCCCTTTGTAGTAATTAAAAATGTCCCCATGGAGAATACATGTTGGAGATTAGGATGTTGAAGACTCAAACTTTCCAGTAAATTTGATGAAATATCAATGATACCACAACTGATAGCGATATAAATCTGCCTCCTAGTATATTTGCTCCTCCCCCCGGACATCTGCCCCCTTTTTCTATGATAGTTGACAAGTGAAAATCAGTTTGCAGTTTTATCATTATTACTACAATAACATAACATTCAATGACAAGTCGAAGTCACTTTAGCCTAATGCAATGGCCTATCCCCTGGAGTGTGTATGAGATGATCTTGTCACCAGTTGTCTTCCAGGTATCATTGATAGTCAGATCAGTGGTGGAAGATGGGTTCTTGGGGTGATGCTTCCACAAACAGTGGTGGACAGTAACGAGTCAGAGATCAGCTGGTTTGGAGTGCCCCTGGTATTAGCTGCCTTAGTTTTCAGGTCCTCACGGACCTTGGCAGCTTCTATATGTGCCGTGTCACCATCATGGTTGCAGGCAGTCTTGTTGATCACATTCTGGATCTGGAGATCAGATCAGTGACCACAGCACCCTTGCATGATCAGGATCGACGCTGGCTTCACTCCCAATGAAGAGTAATATTGTTGGTCCCCCTTCTTGGTGTAGGAATGACACTCAAAACATAGCTTCTGACCTCCTCAAATGCTAGTAGTAATTTCCATGGTGAAGTTATAAGTGAATTCTGACAACTCTGGCTTGTGCATCCAGTTTTATAGGAAAATGGAATCACTCCAACTCTCCATGGTAAATGCAATTCAAAAGAAACCTTGTTGAGATGGATTCTTTCAAATATCCTCAATTGTCCTAACATGTCCAGGTCCTAATGTCATTGGCTTCTTCCACAATTGCAATAAAGATAATCCTTTGATTACAGGATCATCTCCAACTACATAAAGTAATTTACTTGGCTGATCTGGCACAAAGAACATTAATTGCAATTAGGGTAATATATATCTTGAATTCATGTTCAGAAATAAAAAAATAAGTTAAAAAAACATTTCTTAAAAACAACTTACAAATAATCCAGAAGCTACGGACAGGGGGCAAATGTCCAGATTTTGAATAAGGCAAGGGGCTAATGTCTGGGGGGCAAGTGACAAAGGGGCAAATGTCCGGAAGGGGGGCAAATGACCTGGACCCGATATAAACAGGGGAAACTGTTCAAAACTCAGATTAATGACCCAACTGTCCAGGGCTGTCCAAAATGTCTGGTTTTGTTAGCAAAAATCCAGGAGAGGTGTCGCAGCAGAAAGTACATATGAAATGGCTGGATGCCATTTTAAAGTTTTTTTTATGGCAAACCTGATATGTGTGTGTGTGTGTGTGTGTGTGTGTGTGTGTGTGTGTGTGTGTGTGTGTGCGTGTGCGTGTGCGTGTGCGTGTGCGTGTGCGTGTGCGTGTGCGTGTGCGTGTGCGTGTGCGTGTGCGTGTGCGTGTGCGTGTGCGTGTGCGTGTGCGTGTGCGTGTGCGTGTGCGTGTGCGTGTGCGTGTGCGTGTGTGCATTTAACGAACAATACTTTTTTAATCATATCTAATTAAATATGATTGTGCACACATGACAAATAAAACTGTGTTAAAACGAATTGATTTTTTGCAAGGCGGAATTAGAACTTATTTTTTGGAATTGACAAAACAGAATTGACCCCATGCCTGATATACTTCCTTCATATGTATAGCTTGTACTAATACTATTGTGGGTTGCCGACAGTTGCCCCCTCCCCCCACGATATTCATTACAGTGTTATCAGTCGACTTAGAATAAAATGTAATTAATACATCTCTATGAACTTCCGGTTATTACATGTGGGGTTTAATCTGATCAATAAAGCAAATTAATTTTATATAATTTTGCCTTATTGTCAAGTCACAAGAATTCAGCCAGAAATTGTAAAGTGTCATTATAAAAATCAGACATGTAATCTGACAGTGTTCAACTGGGTAGATGACGATGCCTTAGTTAGTTTCCTTTCCAGCTAGACATTGCATGGGTGAAATGCATTTTACTTAAATATTTAAATATTTAAAAAAAGTTTTTGTAACTGCATTTGCACTTAATCACAATGAAAGTATTTGTATATTTTAAATATTTCCATAAAGAATTTGAAATGTAAACAGCAACAGTAGGCTTCTGTTGCACTATAGTCTATACTGTCTTTTGGTCGTGTTTCTCCCATGCATCTAACCCCCCCCCCAGGCTTAGCCTTACGCTTGCCGCTTGCTCTCTAGGCATTTAGAACACAGGAGTATGAGACTTAATTATGACTGTCAATAAATAATATCAAATTATTTTCTTGAATAATTTTGCCTAGTACATACGCCATGGCCCATGTTATAAGGCTGCAGTACATCCTGTAGCACTTACTGAGTTATTGTTATTGTTTTGAGTACGGCCACACTTACTGAGTTATTGTTATTGTTTTGAGTACGGCCACATCGAAAATAAATCGGCGGATTGGAAAACACTCGTAATTATATCAAACTATTAACACTTACTCGCACTTTATTGTATTCATACATTTCGATTTACTGTGGGTCATATATATGTTGACGTTGAAGCACAGCTGTGCTTATTGGGGTGGAACTATATTGTGATCGTAGTGATAAGTCACAATGGTAACGGTAATCCAATTTACTAACCTGGTTTCGGCTCGTCGCTTCCTACGCATCGCTCTGCCCTCTGATATCTGACGTTTCCTTGTCACAGAATAGTCTGTAGATGCATGGTCATATGCGAAAAAAAAGATCTAAGATGGAACGGTGTCTTTGACCAAGAATGACATCTTGATACTCACCGTCTGTCCATGCTCATCACATAGTCTTTTGTCTTGTAATCTGCATCGGAAAACTGGTCACTCGCAGAGCCTGCGGCTGGCGGACACGGCAATTTCCGCATTTGCAACCACCTTTTCCGCTGCAAAATCTTCCTCGGAAGTCGATCAAAAGTTTTTTCCTTGCATTTGTAGTACTAGTTGATATATCCAGGAGCCATCCAGTGCACACCAGTTTTCTTTTTATTCGATTTTCCATGCGTTTCGGCCGTTTTTCCGAGAGGTTTTTACTGTGTGAACGCGGTGCCAGGAGCTCGTACTCAAACCACTCTGCCGCTGAGCCCCCCCGCAGAGCAATATGGCGCCGCCCAGCGAAGATAATGGCAAAGTTAAAAAGGATATTACAAAATTACCGTGGCGTTGCGCCCATCATATTAGGGTGATATATACTGTAAATGGTATGTTATTATGTTTGGGCTATGGTTGTTCGAGTGCTTCACCCCCCCTTTAAAGACTGCTCGTTCTATGACAGAAGACAGTCGTAAACATAACAGAGACAGATTAGCTCAGAAAGCTAAGGCACACGATATTTCGCCCGGCGATTCAGTAATGATTAAATCCGAAGAACGTTTAACATTAACTGCCAGGTGGAATCCTAGATGGACCGTCACACCAGTCCGAGGCCCTGTTATTTATGTCCACAATCAGCAGACAGAAAGTCAAAAGTTATCAATGCGGAGAATGTCAGGATAGTAGACCCGAATCAAAACTGGGACACATGCAATCCTTGACCCGTACGTAAACAAGCCCGGGCGGCCCAACCACGCCGTACGAGGTCAGACACACCCCGTGACGCTGATCCCTTTGATCCCAACGGGTCGTCTAATTACCATCTGGGACAAAGTGGCCACACTACACAATGCGGTACAGCACCAGACACCCCCCGTCTGGATGACACAGATAGTCGCGACCAGCCGTCTCGTTATCGTCTGGGCCACAACGAGGACAGGAGCCATCCTATGAGACAATCACGTGTGACAACACACACAACGCCACGTAAACATGGGACCCGCACGCTAAGGAGCTTGTCCCGACGCGGGCAACTAGCTGCAGACCAGTCTGATGATGAACTCGAGGCGACCTTGAAATTAAACACCTCAGAAAATGGAAGAGCGAGGCGCCCATAGAGTTTTGGCAGAAACGTACTAGACAAGAATGCATTGCTTTAGTCATGGCCTTTACACAATAATCACACACACCTATACATAAATTATTATGAAAGAAAATGAATCACACACGTATATATATATATATATATATATATATATATATATATATATATATATATATATATATATATATATATATATATATATATATATATATATATATATATATATATATATATATATATATATATATATATATATATATATATATATATATATATATATATATATATATATATATATATATATATGTATATATATATATATATATATATATATATATATATATATATATATATATATTCAGAAACAAACCTTATACTGCTCCACTGGTCTAACACACATAAGTTTGCCCTCAAATCAGATATGATTAGAAAAGTAAATACTTATACCAATGACTGAACCGATTAGGGCGCACACCTGTCATTCAGTAACAAGACACCGACACACGCGTCAACCTACCCTATGACACTATACCACCACCCCGATGCTCCGACTGAACGTTCGCGACGTAACTCGCAGACTTACGCGGGTGAATAGTGACGGTCTTATTGTACTCGGTGGATCGGACACAAAGCGATTTGTAGCAAATTGGCAAGCTATGGGCGAAGTAAAGAACATAAAATTAGATAAATTGTCCGATGATTTAGTGGGTGACACAATTATATGGGGTAGCTACCCAGGCCATGTATCCTGGACTGTTGCATTCATTATGATATTATGTCTCGTTGCCGTGGTTGTCTACGTGGTAATACTGTTGTACAAGAAACAGGAAATTACGGCGCCTACTTTGTGTATGAAACGGTCAATTCGTTCAGAATTTAGCATGGAAGGTCCCGCTACAGTTTCGCGTGTGACACAAACAAGCGACATCACTGCAACTGTCAGTTTATCTGACTCGTGGCGATCAGCCCAGTTGATGAGAACTAAAGAAGTTGAGCACGTGCTCAAATTCGCGAATTGTAATCATTTATTTTTTGTAAACGAAGTGCTGTGCTTTGGCACTCTCAGTGCGCATTTTTCTTTCAAATCTAGGTGGCCACAGTAGTAATCATATACCTTTTTCTTATGTAGTTTGTTCAGCATCCTTTTTAAGGTTGCTAAGTTTGACTAGGTCACATAACAGACCTATTCATGTTTTATCTTTACGCCCAGGCCAACACGCCTGATGGAACAGCATCTTTATGATGACTGAGTGAAGCGTACGTATCTGTATTGCAGACACAATTGCACAACGGGTAGGATGCAAAGGTCACTCTACCACGATACGGTAGACCAAACCGAAGTGACCAGTGTTCAACTGTATTGACAGCTGACCCTCCCTTATCAGTATTTCTAGTTTGTATTAAAATGAAACTATCCGGATGTTTGTTTTTTAAAAAAATGGGTTGGAAGGAATGTAAGGTTTGGTCAGCCTAAAATGGTAAGAACAGAGATAGTGGTCATTTCAGACATTTTTTATCAATAATTTAACTTTAGCATAAAGAAAACCCAGGTTGATACAACTGATGTAAGGCAAGCTAGTTTCTGGCCAGTTTGCTGCTTTGCTTATTATTTAGTCTACACAGTAGGGAGGGGTAGAGTCGTCCCGAATGAAATAAAAATTGGACTGTCAAACGGGAGAAATGTTTACCCGATTTAGAATGCAGGCCATAAGAAACTAGTTTAGCTGGCAACTGACCGTCCGCAAGGACACAAGATTGTCTCCCAATTCTGGGGGGGTTCATAAGATGACTCGATACCTTGCATACGACGGTCATTTCCAGCATGTACGGGGATGAGGGTTGTATATGGACATCGGCCAATAACGGCTTTCTCGATTTCCTAAAATTGTTAACCGCGTCTCCACTGGGGCGGGTTTCTTCTGAAATCTCTGGTATAAATAGGCCAGAAATAGATTCATAAAAGAACGGGTGCGCGCGATCTAAATTACAACGCACCTCGTTCAATTTGGACTCAAAATTATCGGCAAGGATGGGCCACGCCGGCCCATACCTACCTTACCATTAGAACACAAAAATTAGTGAACACTTTTAAATGTTAAATGGGAGAAACAAGAACAATGGTAGAGAGACCAGTCTATGTACGATCTTCACTTCTGCGTTAATAAAATCTTGCGAACCTGGAAGATGCGTTCACGGCTTATTATACCGATCTGATCGTCTGCGGTATTATCAATAAGCAGCTAGACGATCTGGCGAGCGACAACGACAACTACTACACAACTGTGAGTATTCTCGACGAATGCACGCGCCCTGAAGAGAAGCGAGAATCTTACAATATGTCCTGGCGGTTTCCACACACAGAAGAGTTTTCTTGGTTACACATAGGCAATGCGACGTCAGTATCTGGTGTAGAGGACTTGCTTGCAGTTGTTGTTTCTATCTTTCTATATCTTTATCCCTGAAATCCGGGTGGTACCTGTCGTTCATGTTTTCCCTTCCCTCCCTTCGCTGATCCAATTTCACTACCATCTCCACTCCTCCCCATTATTCGCTCTCATTTTCCACTCCCCTCACAATCCCGACAAATCTCTCTTCATGCAGCCCTCCCATCTCAGTCTGGGTCTACATCTTCTCATTCTCCCCTCCACTATAAGCGCATCCATCCTCTTCGTCAACCGTTCCAAGTGGTGTATACTAAAAACACCGTGAGGCGCATCCATCCTCTTATATATATATATATATATATATATATATATATATATATATATATATATATATATATATATATATATATATATATATATATACTCAAACCATCGTGGTGCACCTGCTCAGTAGAAAGGCACTAGCAAGAGCAGTTAGATGAGATATGCTTGTTAACTCTGCGCTTAATGCAGTGGCGACAGCAATGGCATATGATGTCCCCTTTCAGACGTCCACGTGGCCGAGAGCGGAGAGACGACCGCATTGGACGAGCAACAACCGATAGAGCGTCACAGGGAAGCACAGCCAAGTGAAGCGCAGGCTGACATTCCAGAAGATCTGAATGACAAACTTATTTCTGGACAAGTTTCGGCAGATGCAGTCTCTTTAGAAAATGTACTTGATAGGCTAAATGGAAAACTGGAAGAACAAAAGGTTGCAATTGCGTGTCACCCAACTGCACGCATGTTGTCGCATTAAATAGAAACGATTAGTGTACTCCGCCAGTTCATCAAAGCAGAACAGACAGGAGATTGGAGTCTATGGTCTATGGTCACTCCAGGGAATGTTGCCATATTTTGCTGCTGTGTTGATTACTTGGTAGCCATTTTGAAAATGGCAGCCATATTTGATTTCCAGTTGACTAAAATCATTTCTAGAATAAATCAGTAATGTACCTATGTGATATTTGTGTCTCATATTTACATAATTTGATTAGTTCACCCTTAGATACACTATACTTTTGAAATAAAATATTGTTTTATGGGCAATGTTTTATTTATTAAAACTAACTATTTTATCTCGCCTATGGACCTTTTCCCAAATACACATTGCGACTCCTAACGGATACAGCCCTAACCACACAATGATGTAAAGTGAGGGTTCGCTTGAGTACCTCTACTTGTAAACACGTGGATTAGCAGCTGCTGCGACTTTCAGAGAAGTTTTCTCCGTTTACATGGTAAATGCATGGTTGAATGTGACATATTTCAGATAAATCAGTGTTCTGTCTTTATAGGAATGAATGTCTGGCAGTTGTTATTTAGAATTTCTGGCAACTTTACCCGATGAAAGATCGCTGGCCACTCAGGCATTCCGTGTGCTTGTGAAGTGGTGTGGCTGTCACCACATACTCGTGCGCAATAAAATTACCAGACTGAATTCCATAAAATTATAAAAGGGGCATGAAGCGATTCAAAGTCTACGTCAATAAAATAAAACATTATTTACGATAACCTAGACATTGCCATGGTTTGTGAATAATAACAAAAAGGCGGTCGTAAAAATAATTATCACCGGAATCACATGCAATACAATTAAATGGTATATGTGCCGATGTTGTGCGAACTTGACACCGAATACTCAACGACAAGTATGGAACGCTAAATCGCGTCGCCCCATCTATCGGAAACATGCCATTTGCTTGTGTAACGACCCAGAAGAGGCGCCACTGTGACCACCACTGTGGCGAGCGATAAGATATAGATTATATGAATTATAAACGTGTAGGCATTAATTTACAACTAAATCGTATATGTACCGCACACAGTTACTTGTGGTTACCGCAGGACAAAGAAGGTATCCACGTAAATCAACGGCGTAAATACTAACTCAGACGTTGTCAATACTTATGGGAAGTGGTGTAGGCGGCGCGTGTTCGCAGCGAAATACAGATTTATGGGAAGTGGTGTAGTTTTCTGGAATCAAGCCGAGTCTTTTCTTCTTCTTTCTTTTCGCTTCACAATGCATAACACGGGGTACAGATAAACCGCAAACACTTTGTTTGCTGCCTAGAATGGCTGCAATTGTGTATTTTTGGTGGTTAAATACAACCAGCGTCATTCGCAAAGCTTGGAAGTAAGGACGGGGGTAGGGATACATAATAGTCCATTTTATAAACACATATCCGCCGACCATAGCAAATAAGGTATATTTGGAAAGTTATTTGAACACTCGTTCCAACAGTTTTACAGTTAACATATAATTGTATAATAATGACGTCATTATGACATCATATATGAACTATGTTATATAAATTACTCAACATGTTATTCCACAGGCCAGACAGGGGAACCCATACAACGGAGTTCTGTGTAGGGAATTTATGCCACAATGTTTTTTTTTCGAAGTGATAGCATACACGTGTGGACAATTTGCTAAGAAACTGCGATTTCAGTGTGTCCAGATCAGATACGCCAGCATAAAGAAATCCAGTTTACTTGATTATTGAACAGGCGAAAAATCGCCATGCGAAGCTCAGGGTAGGCATCACTGGATTCAGCAGAAATTATGCGGCATACTACCGATGGTGAACAAAAGACGCATTCATTCGCAAGGGGAAATCACAACCAAAAAGACTTCATTATCCAGACACCCCCACCCCATTTTGCATTAAATATTACTTACAATAAGTTGTTTCGGTCAGCATGCTGGATGCATTGGTCAACAGTCAGTTGGCTAGTGCAGTTGAGACGACTTTAAAATCATCATCTCCGTCATCGTAGATCATGTCCGATAGGCAGGCCACACTATATATATATATATATATATATATATATATATATATATATATATATATATATATACATACATACATACATACATACATACATACATACATACATACATACATACATGTACATGTACATGTACATGTACATGTACATGTACATATACATATACATATACATATACATATACATACATACATACATACATACATACATACATACATACATACATACATACATACATACATACATACATACATACATACATACATATATATATATATATATATATATATATATATATATATATACATATACATATAAACATACATGGATAGAAAAACGCACATACGTTCCCGCGTGCCTGTATGTGCGTTCGTGTGAACACGTGCGTGGGTGTGTGATGAGGTGTTAAAATACTTGTTTCTGATTCGCAGAATACACGGTCTGATTCTTCGTCAACTGGTACAGAACTCCCCTTCCCCATCATAGATCACCAAGGACCACATCTCAAATAAGATCACAAACTTATTATAATTTATAAGCAAGGCAAATAATGGATGGTAAATTTATTTTTTACAAGTTCTAGTAACTTCAGGTAAATAACATGTGAAACTTGTGGATAACAATAATATTATATTCCTTGGTATTTAAAATAATATGACGAAATTATTATGTTTATACTTCATTGTGGAAACTAACCATTCTTGGCCCTTCAGGTAGCTAATATTACTCATGTAAACATGTCGATATTTTCCAGTCTCGACGAAACTGTGCTGTACAATGTTGTTTGATGTATGTCTACATAAAATATTTTTTTTTTACATTTAGCAGTAGTTTGTTTCATTTCAATATTCGTATTTCATCCAATGTAGACACAATGTTACTGTTATGTGGCAAGAAGCCGCCAGGGTTGGGATAATCGCCCCTCTGAATAATATGTTATTAACGAAAAAAATGTTGGCGTTGTCAATCGTCACTAAAGTTTTATTATTATATACTACAACCCCATAACCATAGTATGTCTGCATTGATACCTTAACGTAATACGTATATTAACAAATGTAGTCATTTTCCCTTAAAGGGAGCTAATTTGCCCCACCTTACCCATGTACATTATGTCACTAATATAATGATTACAGTACACTGTAGCGTGACATGTTTAGTTTCGGTCTGCTTTAGATACTACCTTTTTTGTGTAAGAAATGTAAAAGTATCACTATATATTTTATATTCTCCAATGTAAACGATTTTTTTATACATCAACATAAATGCATCAATATGCACCAGGACCAAGTTTCCGGGACTAAGTTTTTTATGAAATACTGCCGTGGTTGAGCTTTAACAAACACTGTTTCTTATGATGCAACTGGTTTATTTATTTTATATTTATTCAACATATGTGACATATCTAAGGAGTTTGTTCCCTGCGAAAATATAATGAACTTCTCTGATGTAAGCAAACATTTCATTACCCTATGATCATTCGCATTCCAGCTGTATATGTCGAGTTTATATACATAATAGCAATACTGATTGTGGGGCGCGGTAGCGCAGCTGTGAGAAGGTCGGGCTGTCAATCGAGAGAACCCGGGTTTGAATCCTCCTGTTCGTGGGCTTCCTCCGCTCAGTACCCTGTTATTCCTTCCCCTCCCCAGGTGTATCTGTGTTACGGCATCTGTGTTATGGACATGTTCATGCAGCCCTTTCTCTGTTTGTATTGAGATACACCAACTATTGGGGAGGTTGGTAATGGGTAATACAATTTACTAACGAGCATGGATTGCCGCTGTGCACATATGGTATATACAGTGTTTGCCACATTTTGTGAACAGCCAGGTACACGCAGATTATTGATTCATGTACCACACAATTTAGTGTACAATACATATATAATTTTAGTGTACAATACATATATAATTATCATATTAGTTCTTAGATTTAGCTAGTAAACTGTTAGATATAGTTACAGCATACAACTGTTACATAGAGTCACAGTATATAAAACACAAGGGAAAAGTTATATGTGTGCATACAGTACACCTTCTATAGTACTAGCTAGAGTATTTACACTTTGATATAGACAAAAGTGGGGGGACATTAACCCACATATGTTTACATAAAATATGTACCTAGTGAATTGATATTGTACATGCTAATTTGAAAGCACATTAAAGGTAGTACAGGTTATACAAGATACATCGGGAGGACGGGAGGGAATCTGAATTTGGCTCGTGAAGAGAGGTGTTTTCAAAGCAGCAAGGCACAGTTTTCCCGAGTGCGCTGCTTGCCAACAGAATGCTCCGTAGGTGTCACGGGCTTGATTGGTGTGTCGGGCCAGCCTAATTAAGCCGTCATACCGATTCAAAGGGAGGTGCAGGATTGGAAGGGGACAGGTCGTTTTTAGCCACCTAGCTTATTAGCTAGGCCCTCGCTATGCTGCTACACAAAAAGCTTTCACCCTAAAAGCTAAACATGTATTTGCCGTTTCGAAGCTTTGCCAATTTCATTCATCCCACGTTGCCACAGTTCAATCAGCTGCATAAGTGAGTAGTTGGCTACAAACAGAGATGGATATCTGAACGAATTGCAGCGTGGCTGAATGCTTCCCAGATAAGTTTAAATGGCGTTGAAACGAACAGGTCGGCCAGGGGTGAAGTGTAAAGCGCTTTGAGCAGTCCCAAAGACTGGATACCGCGCTATACACTTCACCCCTTTTGTTGTAATCAATGTTACACGCTTTCTCTTCACTCTTTCACCCTCCAAAATTCTCCCACCAAATAGTATTGATGTTTATCGATATATAATTTATTCAATTCCGAAATAAAGTTTCTATATATAACTAGCTAACTAAATGTCTACGTGTCTCGGACGTATAAGCTGAGAGTCTACGTCTCGGCGACATCTTTTTACACAGGACGATCAAGCTACAATCTGGTCGGATGCGATAACGCCGCCTCGTTGTGGCGATGTCGCGTTTAGTAAACACAGTGTTTATCCATGATTGATGCTGTCGACCTCTCTAGTTTTGTACGACGTACAAGACGTGATATGTGTGACACCAGCAAACCAGGAAGTTTTATAGGACGTACAAGGCATGATACGTGTGACCCCAACTAACTAGGAAGTATTGTGCTTTCAGAGACAATGTTTTAGGGGCTATCAGTACGTGATGTTCCGGGGGGGGGGGGTGTCCGGTGAAACTTTGTGAAGCATTACATGGGGTAGGAGCGGGTGTTTTCGTGATTGTTGCGTTTATTGAAAAAAAATTTTTGGCTCGTCCAGCTGTCAATATCAGACAGATAGCATTGGGTTACTATATTAGTTTTGGGGACTATAAAAAATAGTTTGACGTACTTTAATAATAACCCCTTATTGGCGTTACTTGCTGGCGCACTTGCGACAAACAACTTCGACGTTTACCGCTAAAGTGTCATACTTTGCACCAAAGCCCTTCTCCTTGTACACTAGTTCAGAGTGCAACACTTTGAACCGTCTCAAAAAATAACTGGCACTTTATCAGTGAACCATCAACCCGGAAGTAGACAAAGTATATGTTCTCTATGAGAGCAAACCAATCTTATTAAATGCACGTCGCCATGGTTTGGTCTATCGGGCACAATTGTGAGTTGATGCGCGCTAGATCTAACTAATATACACCAACAATTGAATATAAATATCGAAGTTTTATCTACACTTCCTATTTCTTAGTGGCGTTCCCAAGGATTTTTGCATCATTGGTTCACTATTTGTCACAACTTATATAACGTGAAATTTTACTTCATTTCACGTTCAATAAAAGCCAAAAGACAAAATGGCAACAAGATTATTTTGTCTAGTTACTAAGACTCATGAGAATGCATTCAAATTGGTTTCCACAAATTAACATCCGATGTCCACTGAAATAATTATCACACAGGGTGCAATGAATTGCTGCAGATGTTCCCTGAAATAATTACACAGGGTGCAAGAAATCCATGCAGATGTTCCCGGAACTAGCTACACCAACTGCAAGTCTCAATGTCCCTGGCACTTCGTGTGTCTACGTTCGACCAGGAAGTAATCTCACACACACTGTCGCGTGCGGTGGCACACGTACCCCGCGGAAAACTACAACACGTTCGTGTTTAAATCCAAGTCGACCAAACACATGTCATTAATGCAACATTCCTACAAATAAATGGGGAGGGAGGGAGGGAGGGAGGGAGGGCGGGAGGGCGGGAGGGCGGGAGGGCGGGAGGGCGGGAGGGCGGGAGGGCGGGAGGGCGGGAGGGCGGGAGGGAGGGCGGGAGGGAGGGAGAGGAATGTTAATATGAGCATACTGGTAATATGGGCCACTTCCATAACTTAGAAATGTTACACCATATGTTGTCATCTGTCGATTACCTGCTGAGTTAAGGAGTGTGACAGACCACGCAGGCACTGTTTGCAATGGCAATGACAACACAAATTAGACATATGTAGAGTGATATATTTTTACACCAAATAATGCTATATTAATTATATATGTAATGTAAATGTTTAATTAGTTGATTTCGTATATTTTATTATCGTAACATTTTATTATACATTATATTGACTGAGTATATACCGTATGGACATGGAATAATGGTTGAATTTAATGCACTGGACAACGTGAATATTGCTAATAAGTTCAGTTTTTTACACTGGTGAGAGTGCGAAAGAGAGCGGAACAGTGAAGAACAAACACGTATTCGTCGCATTCACGAGCATTGTAAGTTAATAATTGCCAACGAATATATATATATATATATATATATATATATATATATATATATATATATATATATATATATATATATATATATATATATATATATATATATATATATATATATATATTTAAATGTGTATTCTATCTGTGTACTGGAGTTGTAGTGACTATATCTTACCGCTGTGTGCTGGAGATACAGCAGCGACCATGTATTCGAGCTGTATCCTGGGTGAGCAGTAACAGTGTATTCTAATCGTGTACTGGAGTTGTAGTGACAATGCATTATAGCTATGTACTGGAGATACAGTGAATATTTTGTATTTTAGCTGTGTACAGAGTGTGTAGTGAATATATGCTAGATGTGTCGTGAGGGTGCACTGGCCATGTATTCTAGCAGTAACTGTGTATTCTACTTGTGTACGGGAGTTGTAGTGACTGTAGCTTACAGCTGTGTGCTGGAGATACAGACTGTACATTTATTTATTGTATGACACTGTCTCGAAGCTGTCTTGCTGTTTCTCATCGTCTCAGTATACATTTATGTACAGGAGCCAGGATGTGGCTGGAGGTAGGAGAGACAGAGGACAGTATAGTATGGTGGACGCAACGTATCAGGAGTCAGGATGTGGTTGGAGGTAGGAGAGACAATGACATTATGGTGGACGCAATTTATCAAGAGCCACAATGTGGCGGAGGCAGTGCTTAAGAAGCCAGGATGTGGCTGGAGGTAGGGGAGACAGAGGACTGTGTGGTGGAGGCAGTGTGTAAGCCAGGATGTGGTTGGAGGTAGGAGAGATAGAGGACTGTTTGGCGGGGGCAAAGTATCAGGAGGCGTGATGTGGCTGTAGGTAGGAGAGACAGAGGACTGTATGGCGGAGGCAGTGTGTAAGGAGCACGGATGTGGCTGGAGGAAGGGGAGACAGAGGACAGTATGATGGACGCAATGTATCAGGAGCCAGGAAGTGGCTGGAGGTAAGGGAGACAGGGGACTGTATGATGGATGCAATGTGTCAGGAGCCAGGATATGGCTGGATATAGGAAAGACAGAGGACTGTATGATGGACGCAATGTATCGGGAGCCAGGATGGGGATGGAAGTAGGAGCAACAGAGGACAGTATGGTGGAGGCAATGTATAAGGAGCCAGGATGTGGCTGGAGGTAGGAACAACAGAGGATAGTATGGTGGAGGCAATGTGTAAGGAGTAAGGGTGTGGCTGGAGGTAGGAAAGACAGAGGATTGTATGATGGACGCAATGTTTCTGGCGCCAAGATGTGGCTGGAGGTAGGAGCAACTGAGGACAGTATGGTGGACGCAATATATCAGGAGCCAGGATGTGGTTGGAGGTAGGAGAGACAGGGGACTGTATGATGGACGCAATGTGTCAGGAGCCAGGATATGGTTGGAGGTAAGAACAACAGAGGATAGTATGGTGGAGGCAATGTGTAAGGAGTAAGGGTGTGGCTGGAGGTAGGAAAGACAGAGGATTGTATGATGGACTCAATGTAGAATGTGGCTGGAGGTAGGGAAGACAGAGGACTGTATGATGGACACAATGTATCAGGAGTTAGCATGTGGCTGGAGGTAGGAGCAACTGAGGACAGTAGGTGGACGCAATGTGTCAGGAGCCAGGATGTGGCTGGAGGTAGGAAAGACAGAGGACTGTATGATGGACGAAATGTGTAAAGAGCCAGTATGTGGCTGGAGGTAGGGAAGACAGAGGACTGTATGATGGACGCAATGTATCAGGAGTCAGGATATGGCTGGAGGTAGGCGAAACAGAGGACAATATGGTGGTCGCATTTTATCAGGAGCCACGATGTGCTTGGAGGTAGGAGAGACAGGGGACTGTATAGTGGACGCGATGTATAAGGAGCCGGGATGTGGTTGGAGGTTGGAAAGACAGAGGATTGTATGATGGACGCAATGTATCGGGAGCCAGGATGTGGCTGGACGTAGGAGCAACAGAGGACAGTATGGTGGAGGCAATGTGTCAGGAGCCAGGATGTGGCTGGTAGTAGGAGAGAGAGAGAGATATATATATATATATATATATACATAATGTCTTCTGTCTCTCCTATTACCAGCCACATCCTGGCTCCTGACACATTGCCTCCACCATACTGTCCTCTGTTGCTATATATATATATATACAAACTATTACCAAGATTAAACCTGTCTGAACTTCCGCACTGTGTGCAGTGACACTCTGCTTTAATAAAAGATGCATGATTATATGAATAATACAGATGCATTCACTACTTACTGCGTGCAGTGATTCCATCATGCTGTTGCCTTAATTTATTTACAATTTATTTACATATATATATATATATATATATATATATATATATATATATATATATATATATATATATATATATATATATATATATATATATATATATATATATATATATATGTAAATAAATTGTAAATAAATTAAGGCAACAGCATGATGGAATCACTGCACGCAGTAAGTAGTGAATGCATCTTTATTATTCATATAATCATGCATCTTTTATTAAAGCAGAGTGTCACTGCACACAGTGCGGAAGTTCAGACAGGTTTAATCTTGGTAATAGTTTGCCTCGCCTGGTCAATCAGAATATAAGGGGTATGTGAGTAACAACTCGGTGAAGGAACAAACACACTACACTACATATGTGTGCTAGGTAAATTGTAGGAATTATGGGTAAATTGAAGGAATTATGGGTAAACTGTAGGAGTTATGGGTAAAGTGTAAGAGCGCATTATTTTAAAATATTGACATATAACGAAAATATGCTGATGGTACACTTTCCGCGACGCGTCTGATGCCGCTTACGTCAGCTGCATGTCTTTATTTGGTATTGTTGTGTGTGCGGCATACGTCAGCTGCATGTCCTGACACGTTTATAGCTTACGTCACCTTTACGTCGGTATGGCAAGATACTTTAGAGTCCTCTGTCTAACGTTTTTGGACGATATTGTGTCATTATTTTAAAATATTTAATAAAATGTCCTTGTACTCTTATTCCATAGGAGAATTATAGGTAAATTGTAGGAATTATGGGTAAACTGTAGGAGTTATGGATAAAGTGTAAAAGCGCATTATTTTTAAATATTACCATATAAAGAAAATAAAGTACGATATCGTGTTTTGTTCGTTTCTCGTCTCCTCGTTAGGTCCTTTGATCTCAGTTATTACTTATCCTGTTAATGACCACTGTTAACATACTCTTTGATCTCAGTTATTAATGACCCTATTAATGACCACTGTTAACAGACAGTCGTTCCTATGTCCACTATCGATGGGTCCTTTGATCTCAGTTATTAATGACCCTGTTAATGACCACTGTTAATGACCACTGTTAATGACCACTGTTACCTTACTCTTTCATCTCAGTTATTAACGATCCTATTAATGACCGCTGTTAACGGACAGTCGTTCCTATGTCCACTATCGATGGCTACTGGTTATCTTTCGGTACTCCTACAGTCGTTAGGGGGCGCTGCGTACGGTTTGTGGTGTTCCTACAACCGTCAGGGGCGCTCTGATTGGCTGCGCGCGCAACCGGAAGTCGTTCAGACATATGGGCACCGGAATTAAGGATTCAGAAACTTCCACTAACTACTTACAACCACAAAACAATCGTCACAAAGTTTTTTATTACATACTACAACCCCACAGCAATCGTCAATAATGTTTTGTTATTACATACTACAACCACACAACAATCGTCATTAATGTTTTTTTATTACTTATTACAACCACACAACAATCGTCATTAATGTTTTTTTATTACTTATTACAACCACACAACAATCGTCAGTAATGTTTTGTTATTACATACTACAACCCCACAACAATCGTCGTCACTAATGTTTTGTTATTACATACTACAACCACACAATAATCGTCACTAATGTTTTGTTATTACATATTACAACCACACAACAATCGTCACCAATTTTCTGTTATCGCATACTACAACCACACAATAATCGTATGCTGCTTTGATACCTTAACATAATACGTCTATGAATAACTGTAGTAATTTTTTAACTTAAGGGAGCTCCTTGCCCCACCTTGCCCCACTTTGCCCAAGTACATTATGTTACTAGTATAATTATTACAGTACACTGTAGCGTGACATGCTTTGTTTCGCTCCGCCTTAGATACTACCTTATTAATGTAATTAATGTAAAGGTATCACTATATATTTTATACTCTACAATGTAAACGATTGTTTGATACACTAACATAAATACGTCAATCTGCACCAGGACCAAGTTTCCGGGACTAAGCTATTATAAAATACTGCATCTGATTGAGTTTTAACAAATGCTATAACTGGTTTATTTATTTTCAATTTATTCAACATATGTGACATATCTAAGGAGTTTGCTTCCTGCGAATATATAATGGACTTCTCGGATGTAAGCAAACATTTCATTACCCTATTATCACTGGCTTTCCAGCTGTATATGTCGAGTTTATATATAATATATACATAATATATACATAATATATACATAATATATACATAATAGCAATACTGATTGTGGGGCGCGGTAGCGCAGCTGTGAGAAGGTCGGGCTGTCAATCGAGAGAACCCGGGTTTGAATCCTCCTGTTCGTGGGCTTCCTCCGCTCAGTACCCTGTTATTCCTTCCCCTCCCCAGGTGTATCTGTGTTACTACATCTGTGTTATGGACATGTTTATGCAGCCCTTTCTCTGTTTGTATTGAGATACACCAACTATTGGGTAGGTCGGTAATGAGCAATACAATTTATTAACGAGCAGGGATTGCCGCTGTGCACATATGGTATATACAGTGTTTGCCACATCTTGTGCATAGCCAGGTACACGCAGATTACTGATTCATGTACCGCACATGTTGGGATACACTACAATTTAGTGTAAATACATATATAATTATCCTATCAGTTCTTAGATTTAGCTAGTAAACTGTTAGATATAGTTACAGCATACAACTGTTACATAGAGTCACAGTATATAAAACACAAGGGAAAAGTTATCTGTGTGCATACAGTACACCTTTTATAGTACTAGCTAGAGTATTTACAATTTGATATATACAAAAGATTTGATTTGAAAACATATTAAAGGTAGTACAGGTTACAACAGATACTTCGGGAGGACGGGTGGGAATCTAAATTTTGCTCGTGAAGAGAGGTGTCTTCAAAGCAGCAAGGCAAAGTGAACTGATTTAAAACCGAGTCTCTGCTCCTCCTGCACACTTATTCCGCATGCGTTGCTTGCCAATAGAATGCTCCGTAGGTGTCACGGGCTTGATTGGTGTGTCGGGTCAGCGTAATTAAGCGTCATACCGATTCAAAGTGGGGTGCATGATTGGAAGGGGGACATGTCGTTTTTAGCCACCTAGCTTATTAGCTAGGCCCTCGAAAGGCCAAAAATGTTTTTTCCGTTTCGAAGCTTTGGCAATTTCGTTCATCCCACGTTGCCACAGTTCAATCAGCTGCATAAATGAGTACTTGGCTACCAACAGAGGTGGATATCTGAACGAGTAGACTTCGCGCAGTAATTGCAGCGTGGCTGAATTCTTCCAAGTTAAGTTGAAATGGCGTTGAAACGAACATGTCGGCCAGGGGTGAAGTGTAAAGCGCTTTGAGCAGTCCCAAAGATTGGATACCGCGCTATACAAGAACGTACATTTTATTGTAATCAATGTTCCACGCTTTCTCTACACTCTTCCACTACACCAACCACAGCTGCTCCAATAATCTCCCGCTAAATAGTCTATTTATCTATGTATATCGGACGTGTCAGCCGGGATGCTACGCCTCGGCGACATATTTTTACACGGGACGATCAAACTACAACCTGGATGCGATAACGCCGCCTCGTTG
>OY759268.1:48429492-48431992 GCA_963662155.1 Lamellibrachia columna | reverse complement strand
AATGCGAGCTCTCTTTGAATGCGTTGGACATACAACATTCATATACCATTACATATTATATAAAGTAGCATACAACCACATAGTTTTGGCTTAATCAATTTTCTGGGAACATTATGCCAACCATGTCGCAATTCCAGGTCTTTCTTATGATTTTTGTTTTGCGTTTTACACTGGCAGTACATGTTTTCTACTTTGGCAGTTCGTTGAAAGAGCTAATCCATCAGAAGGGATCGGTATAATGAAGACCAAACACGTATTCGTGGCAGTCACGAGCATCGTCGTCGTAGTCGTGTTGGTGGCTGGACTTATCGGTGCGTCGTATGTCTTCAAGTCAGCGGCAAAGGACATCGTTAAAGTACGAAATCTCAACATTCTTCTTAACGTTTATTTTGACAAATTAATATAGTTCGTACTAGCTGTTCCTATATAGTAGAATTTGAGTAATGTTCATATGCGCATTACACATGCCATACACATTGTGTATTAATAGGTAATCTTCGCGATGTCATACACCTGAACAGGTATATAATATGGGGCAGGCCAAGCATTACTCATACTAGCAAACTTGTCTTAATCATGAACGCATAACAAGTTTGCGACCGGCGTTGGTTTCGAAATGTCAAAAACAATTGTTTATTCTGGTGGTAGTTCCACCTGAAGGATAACCTCAAAGAGAGAGATGAGCCAATCAACGAGGATGTTGAAAGTGACACGACTAATGACGTAGTCACCTACCACCTGATGACGTCAATTGGGGAGCAGTGGGTCCTGAACGACTTTAGTAAGGTAATTCATGTAATATACCATTATTACTGTTATTATTACTACTGTTATTATTATTAGTATTATTATTATTATTATCATTGGTTATTGATGTTGCTGTCTTTGTCGTTATCTTTGTATTTGTCTTTGTCATTATCGCTGTTGTTATTATTGTTGTTAATATTGTAATTATTGTCAATGTTGTTATTATTATTAATATAATTGTTACTGTTATTATTATCTGCCTATGCACCCGATCACATGACTGTTGTATGACTTTAATTAATGCAACATCATAGCTTCTTGACTATCATTATTGTCGGTGTCATGGTAGTCGTCTCTTTGTCTCACAGGGTATTACCATGTACAAGTTCAGCGCTAACGGTAACACGGCGTGCTACGTGTCGCCGTTGAACCAATCGGAGGCTAACCCGCAGACAGTGAGGGCCAACATGAAGAAAGTCGGCGAAGTGAGTATACTCTCTACCCGTTACACCGATTTATCCGGTCCACGCTTAACAATCCGGGATAACTGACCCATCGGTAGCGAGCTTGTTTGCTTGTGTGCATGTGAGGCTTGATGCATGTGTAAGTGCGTTTGTTCGTGTGTGTGCGCGCGCGTGCGCGTAGTAGTGTTTGCTCGTGCGTGCGTGCGTGCGTGCGTGCTTGTTTGTTTGTGTTTGTGTGTTTGCGTGTGCGTGAGTGTGTGTGTGTGTGCGCGCGTGCGCCGGCGTGTGTGTGCGTGCATGTGTATGTTCGTGTGTGCATTCGTGTGTGCGTACATGCGCACACACACGCACGCACATACTCACACCCATACACATGCGAGCTTGCGAGGATCAATAATCTCCTGTATTTCGTTTACCGTTGTGTGATCTTTAACATACGTGAATGAAAAAACAACAATTCTAACACATCAGTCACATGTTGCACTTTATTGTTCAATCTGATTAATACAGCATTTATTAGCCATTGCAATCTGAGTCAAGTAAAAGTGTTATGCGTTGCGCACGTTGATAAAATACAACCATGATTTTATTATATGGGTTTGTGTGTGAAAGTCAAGCATTGTTTAATAAAAATGTATTACATATTCAATGCGGATAGCTGTATACAAACTTAAGTTGAACATTATGTCAGCGGTACACATTAGTACAATGATATTACCAGTTGAACCAAACTCTCTGATATTGCGACATCAGGTTGGTAGAATTGTAGTGTATCTTAATTATCACAACTTGGACATTGCAAATACACCGTTGAATAACGCCACAGTAAGAGAAAAATGACCATTGCACACACATTACTCAGCAACATTGTAGCCTGACCTTGATAACACCATCAACTGTAGTTGATATACGTATTTTATTTATACAAAAAATAAACCTCAGCTTTGTGGCAATGGCAACAATAAGCGTCCTGGTACGCATAAAACAACCGATAAGCCGATGTTTAAATGTTATCGTCGTACCTTATCAATTACAACAACTAAAAGCATAACTATTGAAGACATTATTAGTATCAGCGTCCACGTATGTGTGTATCATAGCGAATCGTACTTCGGCTGTCGGTACTCGAGCGAATGTTTCCGAGCCTGTCTTGTCGGATATGTCCAAGCATAAACGCTGTCACTCCGTTGTAATGGCGAGGCCCCACCTCCTCTCTATGTAAACTTAACTTTCTCGTCAGCACGAAACGTGATAACATGTTGCATCATCGCAATATCAAAATGTATGTT
>OY759268.1:48414492-48424492 GCA_963662155.1 Lamellibrachia columna | reverse complement strand
AGAAATGAGATACTTTAGTAATGAAATTCGCTTATTAGAGTGTGGTTTGACAGCAGTAGAGACAAGGAAGCTAAGGGGAGACCATGTAGAAGTGTTTAAACTAGTGAACTATGGTTCCAGGGGTTTCGACGGCGTATCTCCACGTGTGCACTGGTCGAGCTTGTACACAAGTAGAAATACGCGGTCGAGACCCCTGGAACCATAGTACGAATACTTCTCGTCGATTTCAGCAAAGCGTTTGACCGAGTCGATCATCACATTTTAATGACGCATCACTCGGACTTCCAACTTTTATCACCAAATGGCTGACATCCTTCCTGTGTCAACGCAAACGGAGGGTAAATATCGGGAGTGTGAAATCGGAGTACACCACAGTCAATGCAGGTGTCCCACAAGGCACGATATTTGGACCAATCGGCTTCCTACACCATATTAATGATCTGCAAACAGTATGCGAACATATAAAATATGTCGACAATTGCACAATATGGGAAGCTTCTTCATCATTCGGAATGGACAGCTCACTATAAGGAGCAGCAGACGAAGTCAGGCGATGGACAGCGAGTAACAAAATGGCGCTGAACTACGACAAGACGAAAGAACCAACTCCGGAAATCGCACTGCTAACCATCGACGGTAGACCAATCCAACAAGTTAAGAGCACTCGTCTACTAGGTGTGACTCTATCTGGAGATCTGAAGTGGCAATCACACATAGACGAAATCACTACAAAAGCATCGCAACGTCTATATTTCATCATACTTCTCAAAAGAGCCGGCGTTGACCCTCACCATCTCATCAACATATACACGTCAATCGTCCGATCGGTATTGGAGTACGCATGCCAAGTGTGGCACACGAGCCTTACAAAAAAGCAAACAAGACAGATAGAATACATCCAGAGACGGGCAATGCGGTTCATTTTCCAAGATAAGTCGTACACCGAAGCCATCACCGCAGCCAATCTACCAACGCTCTCAGACCGGAGGGAGATGTTATGTAGAACACGAAACACGAGGACTTAATGTGTGTCGTGTTGCAGAACAGCAAAATTTCTGAATTCTTTTATACCATATGTTTTAAGACACTGGCAGTAATTATGAATTCATTTATAAATTAGTTACTTTTTACATAACAGTAGTAGGCCATATCATTTATTTTACTATAGTATTGCCTGTTTTAAGTTTTAATTTATGATTATGTCCGTCATATTTACCTTGCTTATTTACAAACATAACTTTAAATATGATGTACATGCACCTTTTAAATTTGTTATATTTTAAGTTATATTTTTTTCTTAATTAATTTATTATCATTGGTTGTTTTACTGTGCCAATTGTATAATTCAACTGCTGAAGTTGCCATTTTAATAAAATTATTATTATTATTATTATTATTATAAAAAAGTTATGAGGATAATGTTAGGAATATGTTCTCCACACTTAGAGAAGGCAGTAAAACCAGATGACACAAATCAGCATTAGTTAAGACACAGTTTAGGTTGGACGTCATAAAATATTCATTCTCACAGAATGTGATAAATGAATGGAACAAACTGTCAAATGATTGTGTTAAGGCTAGTAGTGTCAATATGTTTAAACATATAATTAACAAATATCTGATAAAGGCGGGCTGATAACATGTTGGACTCTCGATAAGCCAATGGCTTCCTTGTCCACTTGCCATCTGGAACTTGTTGTTTGGGATGGCAATCTTGCTAAATCTTTAGTAATATGTGGCTTTGAAATATATCATATAGTAACTTGGTGTTACTACTAAACAATAACCCAATACGAACTATTCCAAATCGGTGTGTGTTAGTCACATATAATAAAATTACGAACTGAAAACAGATGTCGGATATTTTACAACAATAATATATATATATATTCGATGAACGAATTAATGTTATTAAGAAATACACTGACACTTCAAACAGACGAACCAAACAAGTTTACTAATTACATGCATAGCCTATTTAGTGAACCGTGGTGTTCTAAAAATTTTTTTTAACTATATATTGATAAAGGGTTGCGCGCAATCATGACAACAATGTAACATGACGCACACACGTGCACACACTCGTAAACAAACTCCACATGAACGCAGGCACGCAGGCACATTATCCGATGGGTCAATTATGAGTGTGACTAGTACAATATTACACTCACTATCTTTACGTTGGCCTTCATTGTCTTCGGGTCAGCTTCTGAATGGTTCAATGGAGTTACAAAACACGCCATGTTGCCGTTTGTGGTCATCTTGTAGAGAGTGATACCCTAGAAGACAAAGTAACAATGACATCTTGTAGAGAGTGATACCCCAGAAGACAAAGTAACAACAACATCTTGTAGAGAGTGATACCCTAGAAGACAAAGTGGCAATGACATCTTGTAGAGAGTGATACCCTAGAAGACAAAGTAACAATGACATCTTGTTGAGAGTGATACCCCAGAAGACAAAGTAACAACGACATCTTGTAGAGAGTGATACCCTAGAAGACAAAGTAACAATGACATATTGTAGAGAGTGATACCCCAGAAGACAAAGTAACAACGACATCTTGTAGAGAGTGATACCCTAGAAGACAAAGTGGCAATGACATCTTGTAGAGAGTGATACCCTAGAAGACAAAGTAACAATGACATCTTGTTGAGAGTGATACCCCAGAAGACAAAGTAATAACGACATCTTGTAGAGAGTGATACCCTAGAAGACAAAGTGGTAATGACATCTTGTAGAGAGTTATACCCTAGAAGACAAAGTAACATTGACATCTTGTAGATAGTGATACCCTAGAAGACAAAGTAACAATGACATATTGTAGAGAGTGATACCCTAGAAGACACAGTAACAATGACATCTTGTAGAGAGTTATACCCTAGAAGACAAAGTAACAATGACATCTTGTAGAGGGTGATACCATAGAAGACAAAGTGACAATGACGTTGACACCGACGTTAGTAATAATCAAGAAATAATTATCAAAGCAAATAAAACAGCTGGGATAAACGTTTTATTTTTTCCACGGTTGGTTGACACATCTTTGCTGGTAGATTTTACAATTTTACCACTACTACCACTACCACTTCTGCTGCTGCTGCTGCTGCTGCTGCCGCCGCCGCCGCTGCTGCTGCTGCTGCTGCTGCTGCTACTGTTACCGATAAAGATACAGCCACTGTATCCTCTACAACTACAAATACCGCTACAACTACCACTACCGCAACTGCTAGTATTACTATCACTACTACCACTACTACCACTACTAATAATAGTATTATTACTATTACTATTACTACTACTACTACTACTACTAATAATAATAATAATAGTAATAATAATAATAAGAATTATTATTATTAGTATACTCCTATTAATAACAATATTAATAACAATAATAATGTAATAATAATAATAATAATAATTACACAACATTTCCTATGACTTCAACTATTGTAAATCGTATTAAATAATATAATAATATGTCATATAATACCAGCAATAAATCTTCAGCTAATTACCTTGCTGAAGTCGTTGAGCACCCACTGCTCTCCCATTGACGTCTCCATGCGGTAGGTGACGACGTCGTCTGTTGTGTCAACCTCCACATCCTCCTTCACTTGGTCTCCATTTTTCTCAGTAATTGTCAGGTGAAACTTCGACAAGTAAGACAACAAAGGTAAAAAACAGTGTCACATTTTCCATTTTTAATTAAAGAAATGTTTGAAATAGGTGTGATTACTTATTTTCCGTCCGTAGACCTTTTCTTGAAATGCTAAATTATACAGTGAAACATTTACGCAAAATTAATACAATATGCATCCTTCGTGTGCTACATTATATCTAACATATCAGGCAAGGGATTATGTACTTGGCTTTGTTAGCCAAAGCACTGGCCGTTTTACAGTTGAGCGCTAGTTAATTTGACCCTAGTAGTTTTCATATATTACATTCAATTTCAAAAACAACAATGTTCATCCGTTTCTAAACGATTAAGTGCAACCCACGCCTAGTGCAGTAAGAGGTGTTCTCTTTTTCAAGGATACATGCTTCAATAGTTGCGTTTCGTGAAGTGAAGTGAACGTTTATTCAACAACAACAACAACACCATAATACAGGTGCATAGTATGGTGTGCTGCTGCTGCTGAAGGGACACAGCTGAAGTCATACGACTTATAAGGTGCTATGCCCTTCTCAAACTAAATAAATGCAATATAATTAAAACATTAAATACAAAATAGCATTCACAATTCACTAATAAACTTATTACAGTGGTGCTTGAGCTAATTATAAATTAACAAATTTACATAACTTTCATTTAACAGTTTATAAATATGCTGTAAGTAAAGACAACTTGAATGTTTTTTTAAATTGTTTTAAACAAGTTATTTCATTTGCTAAGCTATTCCACGTATTTATACCTTTGACAGTGAGTGACAATAGTCTGAGGGTGGTGATTGTTTTTTTAACATAAAACAGTTTGCTTTGTCTGGTACCATACATGTGTATAGCTTTGGTTGGTTTAAAGAATGCTTGAACCCGACCAATTAAAGAGTGATGATTATTTGCTTTATAGAGTATAATCACAGACTTGTATGTAACTAAATCATGAAGTTTAAGTATTTTTGAGCTGTGGACAAATACAGATGTATGATCATGGTAATTAAGGTTATAAATAATCCGTATAGCTTTTTTCTGTAACACAAATAGTTTCTTGAGTCTCGATTGATACATACTTCCCCATATCTCACAGCAATATGACATATGTGGTTCAACAAGTGATTGATGTAATATGTGTGACGCTTGACAATCAAGAACATGCATAGTTTTATACAAAACTGCTATGCTTTTTGATACTTTTGTTTCAACCATTCGTAAAACCATTGACGAAAAACACTTAAACGGACTTATGGAACCAGGCAAGTAAATTACTACTACTGTATACCACAATACTAAACCAACTTCCAAAAAATAATTAGCTAAATGTATAGCCACCTATATTAGTATGCTGACAATGTTGTCCTGCATCGTTAAATATCAACAAAAGGGAAAATTAAACATACTGACATTCCCTACCTTAGCGATGTCCTTTGTTGCTGACTTGAAGACATACGACGCACCAATAAGTCCGGCCACCAACACGACTACGACGACGATGCACGTGACTGCCACGAATACGTGTTTGGTCTTCACTGTTCCGCTCTCTTTCGATGGAAGCGCACTCTCAACGTACTGCCAAAGCAGAAGATAAGCTTCTAGACACCAGTATAACAAACTGAACCAATGACGACACTTTTTAGTACTTACGAAGTGACTAGACTCGACAGTTTGACGATTGTAATGTTCCAGTCAATTCGTTCGGCTGCTGTCATGTTTTATTCTACTGGCGCCGGTAAGTATTAGCAATACTCACGGTGTCCAGTACATTAAATTCTGTCAATATTCTATTTCCATACGATATATAGTCAGTCAATATAAAATATAATAAAATGTTACGATAATAAAATATATAATATACATTAATTAAACATTTGCATTGCATATATAATTAATATAACATTATTTGGTGTAACAAAAATACAAGGGAATTACGTATTATCTATGTTTGGTTTGAGCTAATCGTTGATAATTCAGTCATTGACTATTTACTCCTAGAAAGACCCGTAAACTGTACAATTAAATATCAAACGTAACATTCAAACACCAAAGTAAATTGACAAATGTCGACGATTGTCTCATATGCAGACACACAGTGCATTTGTTATTTACAATAGTTTTATAACTGTCAATCGTCAAGATAAACATAAACCTTGAACTCTCCAGAAGTGGCAATTTTCCCCTTCTCTTCTGCCATTGTCGCTGTCGGGTGCATCGGTTCTTCTGTGGCGAGACCTAGAAGAGCGGACGGGGTTGACTTGTCCAGGTCGTTGTGCCGCACCAAGGAATCAGACTGGAATATATACAGCTTCCAACAAGGAATGTGCTAGTTGTTCGCATGGCCGCCAGGTGGAAAGGATGGTAGGTGGACAAAGACACGATCACGCGGCTCAGAAATACCAACGAATCAACTGTGTTTATAAAAACCAAATATTTTTCACATACATCGTTGATATATAGTATTATGTTAGAATAATAAAGCAGATATGTTTGCGACCACCATGAAACAGTTTTGGTTTGTGTGAATTGTTCTGACAAAATAACAGAATATTAGGCATGGCTTCAAGGAAGTATAATTGTGTTCAATACACTTACTGTCCTACTATGGGTCAGAGTGAAATATGTATTTGTTGTTTGGTAATATTATTATTAATTAATTTATCAAGATTGCCATCCTTATATGCGTACTTTTGGTGCGGAGAATGTTAACGTTTATATTCTTTTTACATGTTAGTCTTGACAAATCAATTAAATGAAATTCCATGTTTCAAAGAAATGTTAGTGCTCTCACAGAGGTCATAATGACCTGACACACTCGTTGTAAATGTGTGTTCGTTCTCTACTGCACCAGTCTTTTGTACCGAGGGTAGTTATCAAAATAACCTCTCACATTCAAATGTTAGGCTTGGTTCTCGCGTGTTAGTAAAAACACTTCGTTCTTCTTTTTGTAGATCTCACGGAGGTCATCGTAGCCTGAAACGCTTGGTTGGTATTTGCTTTGTAAACCTTCGAATATAATTTCACATATAACTTAATATTACTCCGAAACAACCATTTGTCTTGAGCACAGATGGTTATTTCCAAAAATTATCTCTCACAGGCAATTGATGGGCTTACTGTTTCGCGCCTTGGTTACTAAATGTCGTGTTTCTCTATTCCGGTTGGTGTTACATAAACTAGGGAAGTTGTGAGAATTCAAATCAATACCACTTGAACTATATAATGTTCAATAATCATGTAACACCCAATGATATATCAAAACGTGGGATAGATACCCTTTAAACAAAAACCTTTGATGCCATTATAACCTAAACGTTACAACATCATGTTACTAAGCTGATGCAAGCCAGCCATTTAACCACTTTTGAAGTGGTATAAAATAGCTTCTGCATCGACCGCTATACGACTGGTCACATATTATCTTAGCGTAGAATTGCTGAAGAGGCAGTTATCAACAACTTGCCATAGTACACACATTGCTTCATTTCAAAAAGTTTTTGATTATGTTTACCGTGACCAAATCTATAAATATACACGTTATTTCACCTTACTGTTTCCATAGTTATACTCAACATATTTTTAGCTACATTTTTTAATGTAGGTTTACTTAATCAGATCACCAACTCTGTGAGTCGACACCAGTTTTTTTTCTTCCAATTTCCCTCTGTACGATATTCCACTTCCCCTGGCAAAGACACCAGAAAGAAGGGACCAACAACGCTTAGTGTATCTTTCGCAAGACAGAGGCTATGTGGGGTAAAACAATTACCCATGTTTCGAAACGGCAGCATGCGGTTCGGAACCTCGCGACATAAAGTCCGCCGCTTTGACTATTCATCTTCAAAGTGCTCTAATGTAAAGAAGGAGGTAAACACCGTTCGGCAGTATGCGTACGACACAATACAGTCGGTGTAAACAAATAAAATGAATAGGTTTGATTATTTATGACTCTGTTATTGCGGAGCCGTGAGTCACGGAAAGCATGTCACGACTCGATGTAAACCGCTCTTGTGAAATCGACTTCAACAGCCACCGTAACTATCAAGTCGGGGGTGAATCATATATATATATATATATATATATATATATATATATATATATATATGTATTACATATCTGTTCACTCTCTTTCCAACACACTATGGTTAAAAATATAATACATTTACTCATGTTGACAATGAAGTTGTGTTCTATTTTTTATTATGGAAAGTGCATTCTTGTTGGAAATAAATTATTGATTGATTGACTGATTAGTCGATCGATTGACTGATTGATTTACATATTGATTGATTGATTCGTTGATTGATTAAAGTTGTATCTGCCATATTGTCACCATAACCACGTCATCAAATTACCGAGTCGTCACACACACCAAATCGTTCATCTACCAAGTCGGGTCGTTGTCGGGTGCATCGGTTCTTAACTTGCGAGACGTTGAAGAGCGGGCGATGCAGACGACGGAATTTTCCACACATGCTCGACGGCCTGGCTAAGAAAGACTAACAAATCAACGGGGTGTATAAAAAGCATACAACTCACCAACTTGGACGTTTTTCACCTGCCTGGGCTCCTATATACTGCAACTTAATTTGGTGCCCAGTTGGCGTCGGAAATTTCCACAAACGGCATTGATGTAATATATATATATATATATATATATATATATATATATATATATATATATATATATATATATATATATATATATATATATATATATATATATATATATATATATATATATATATATATATATATATATATATATATATATATATATATATATATATATATGTATATATATATATATGTATATATATATATATATGTATATATATATATATACATATATATATATATATATATATACATATATATATATATATATATATATATATATATATATATATATATATATATATATATATATATATATATATATATATATATATATGTATATATATATATATATATATATGTATATATATATATATATATATATATATATATATATATATATATGAGTGTGTGTGTGTGTGTATTTGTGTGTGTTTCGTTTAGCGTAACACGCCAAAAACAAAATGAGAATATTTAACTACCTTTAACAATATTGCCATCCACAACTACAAGTTGCATGTGGCACGTGGAAAACTATATGACGATCACTTAGTACTTTAACATTTCATCTATTTCGTCTTGAGAAGACAATATTAAATCCAACCCATTTCCACCTATGTTTGTTTCCAGCATATATTGAGTAAGTATTCAATTATGTGTTAGAAGTAGAGACTGATGGTCGTCACCCCCTGCACGTTTTGTAGTTTTACAAAAAAAGTGCTGGTGTGTGTGTGCGTGTGCGTGTGCATGTGTGTGCATGTGTGTGCGTGTGTGTGTGTGCGACTACTACGACGTTTTGGCATCCGTCGGCTGCCTTCTCCAGGAACATAGATCTGGGACGATTTGATTATTCTGATCGCCCGATGGCAAGCAGCCTGTCCCACGTGTGGCTGGGTTGGAATCCTCCTTCTCTATTCATGATCGTTGTTCTTTTCCGCTTGGCCTCCTTCATAATTCTAGCCAACAACGCAATTGTTTCTGTTGGCGTGCTTGATTGTGAGTATAGCTTTTACATTTCTGCTACCTGAGACGTTCTTAGACACTTGCTTTGAGAACCGTCAAATACAGTTGTTGTGCACAGGCTTATTTTTGGCATCTCAGAAAAAAAATGCGTCGGTCATACATTGTCGTAACAACCGCTACTCTCAAGTTTATTCGGACATAAAAGTCGACAAGCGGTAATAATGGCTATTTTTGTTCCGTTGTTCCGTCCACTTGTTGTAAATCAATTAAATTCAGAATGCGCTCAAGTGCACGATAATACGTGTGGATTTTAAGTGTATGAACTCCGCAGTGGATTTTTGTTTCAGTTTTTTAAGGGTCCCTTTTATTAATTTGTTACTGTCATTTGTCAAGACAAAATATGTAGATCAAATGTTTGTGTAGTTTCAATTCGGCAGCGCGAGGGAGAAAGAACGATATTGACTGATCACGTCAAAAGCGTGATAACTGAGATAACACGTTTGCCCCAGTTGGTTATTCATGCAGCTAATTAGGCGGGTAACGGGGAAGGCCCAATATGGTTTCACATACGGGTAACGGGGAAGGCCCAATATGGTTTCACATACGGGTAACGGGGAAGGCCCAATATGGTTTCACATACGGGTAACGGGGAAGGCCCAATATGGTTTCACATACGGGTAACGGGGAAGGCCCAATATGGTTTCACATTGCTAGTGAAAAAACGTAACACTTAGAATAAAAGTGAACTGATAATATGCTATCA
>OY759268.1:48404492-48406992 GCA_963662155.1 Lamellibrachia columna | reverse complement strand
TTCAAACAACCAGTGTCATTCGCAAAGCTTGAAAGTTAGGACGCGGGTAGGGATAGATAGTAGTCCATTTTATCAACATATATCCGCCGACCTTAGCAAATAAGGTATGTTTAGAAAGGTATTTGAACTCTCTTCCAATATTATAACAGTTGACATGTATTTATAAAAGAAAGACGTCATTATCATACACGAACTATGTAATAAACATTACTCAACATTGTAGTCCTTAGGCCAGACGGGGGAGTCCCACGTAGGGAATTTATGCCACAATATGTATTAGGAAGTAAAAGCATAACAGTGTGGACAATGCTAAGAAACTGTGGGTTCAATGTGTACAGACCAAATACGCCAGCATCAAGAACACCTGTTTATTGACTGTTGAACAACCGAACAATGGCCATGTGAAATCCAGGGTAGGCATAATTGGATTCAACAGAAACTATCCGATAGTGTATGACCAGAAATGCTAGAGCAAGCTACGTAGAAACCACATTGTATATGACAGGGTGACAGGTTCCGAAGACACGCAACACAATGACCTTCGGTCATCAGAGATCAGACGTGGTGAGAAAGATCTTCAGACATTGATAAATACTTTCCACAATTTCATAAATCCATTTGAAGTTGACGTCAAGGAAGATCTGTTCTGATATGTGTATAGTATATACAATGTTCGCACATATTGTGCACTGCCAGGTACATGGAGATTATTAATTCATGTAAAGCACATATACTACAATTTAGTGTACAATACATATATAATAATCACATTAGTTCTTAAATTTAGCTTGTAAACTGTCAAAAGTCAGCTGTATATAAAAAAACCTTGTTGCTTTTAGATATAGTTAGAACATACAACTGTTAGATAGAGTCACAATATGTTAAAAACAAAAAAAACATATACCTTTGTGCAGATTGTACACCCTCTATAGTACAATATAAAATATTTACAATTTGATATATACAAAAGTGTGGTGGATAGTAATCGAAAGGAAGGGTGATAATAGAAATTGTGCTCGTGAAGAGAGGTGTTTTCAAAGCAGCAAGGCGAAGTGAACTGATTTAAAACCGAGTCTCCGCTCCTCCTGCACAGCGCTGCTGGCCAGTAGAATGTTTTGTAGGTGTCACGGGCTTGATAGGTGTGTCGGGCCAGCCTAATTAAGTGTCATACCGTTTCAAAGGGGGGTGCAGGATTGGAAGGGGACATGTGGTTTTAACACCTAGTTTATTAGATAGGCGCTATATTGCTTCACAAAAAAGATGTTCACGCTATAGGCTAAACATCCATTTGCCGTTTCGAACCGTTGGCAATTTCTTTCATCCCACGTTGCCACAGTTCACTAAGCTGCATCAATGGGTATTTGGCTACAAACAGAGGTGGGTATCTGAACGAAATGTCTTCGCGCAGTAATTGCATCGTGGCTGAATGCTTCCCAGAAAAGATGAGATGGCGTTGAAACGAACAGGTCGGCCAGGGGTGAAGTGAAAAGCGTTTTGAGCAGTCCCAAAGACTGGATACCGCGCTATAAACGTAACTTTTTATGGTAATCAATGTTACACGCTTCCTCTACACTATTTCACTACATAAAATTAAACCACGGATGCTCCAAGATTCTCCTGCCAAATTGTCTTATTGTTTATCGATATAGAATTTACTCAATTTCGAAATAAATGATCTATGTATAACTAGCTAACTATATGTCTATGTATATCGGACGTGTCAGCCGGGATGCTACGTCTCGGCGACATATTTTTACACGGGACGATCAAACTACAACTTGGTCGGATGCGATAACGCCGCCTCGTTGCGGCGATGTCGCGTTTAGTAAACACAGTGTTTATCCAAGATTGATGCTGTCGCCCTCTCTAGTTGTGTCCGACGTACAAGAAGTTATATGTATGACATCAATCAGACCTGGGTTCGATTCCACTTCAACGAGTCCGACTCCGATTCCAACTCCAGCAGTCCGTTTCGATTCCGACTCCAACTCCGGTTGTCTCGGTTCGATTCCGACTCCGATTCCGACTCTAGTACAACTTTTGATGATTATGTGGAAACACTAGCAGTAAGAAATCAGTAAAAGTAAATTGCAATTAGCCATGGCCTAGGCATGACCAGGCCAGATCTGAATCAGGCATGTGAAGATTCTTCTGACAAACTGCCAATAAAACCAAAGGATTTAATCCTTCAGAAGGATCAGTGGCTTTTCTGAGCAAACACTAGCAGTGACTGGCCAGTGAGCAGTGAGATACCAATAAAAGTAAATTGCAATTAGCCATGTCCCATGTGGAAGGACCTGTGGCTTTTCTATGCAAACACTAGTAATGACATTCATGCCGATTCCGATTCCACTCAATGTGATTCCGATTACAACTCCACTCCAAATGATTCCGACTCCGATTCTGATTCCACTCCAAACGATTCCGACTCCGATTCCGATTCCACTAAATTAACTCCAAACGATCCCGACTCCGATCCCGACACCAGAATGGGAGTCGG